>CM052802.1:81431352-81572621 GCA_028533885.1 Nasua narica | reverse complement strand
GATCGGGTTGCGGGAGGGTTCTTCTGTGCTCTCCTGGATTCTACTACCCTTGGCTGCTCTGTTGTTTTACTTGTATAATAGACCTATTAGCTTCTTAATTGCCATCGATCCTGATCTCCATTATTTTTGATAATATCCTTAGGCATGGAATTTTCCCTTCTCTGTTCCAAATCAAGTCAGCACCCTCAGGAAAAGCTGCAGAGTCTTTTTGGCTACTGTACCAGTGCTGGAGGCAGAATCCTTGTTTCAAAGAGTAGGTACAGGTTGGGGTGGGGAGAGTAGCCCCTAATCATTTTTGCTTGCCACTTTAAGCATGGAGATGAGCTAGGGCATGGGGAGTCAAGGCCTCATATTTCTGCCATCTGTCAGGAAGATCCCTGTCATCCTTAAGGAATAACTTACTATCAGCAGGGATTGTGCAGAAGGGAGATCTGTTCTCTCTGCATAGCTGCCTGGAATAGAGATCTGGTAGCACCCGACTGGATGCTGTGATAAAAAACAAAAGCAGTCTGCCTCTCCAGAGGTGAGATCACAGCCCTTCACTGGGAACTGGGAACAGAGTGACCCCAGGTATTCTTGGCTACACCTGGCTGGAATAGAGCTCCTAGGGTAGGACTTCTATAATACAGAACTGGGGGATAGTAGTGGTGGTATGTGAAATGGGTTATGGCTTAAATACCATAAATTCTTGCTGTTCCTATCAAGACATAGTATCCATATAGGACAATTTCCAGAGACTTTAAATGATGGTTTTATTATAATTTCCTGCAGTTTAATTGTTGTTTTGCTGGGGAGAGACTCCACTCAGCTACCTACTCTTCCACTGCAGAGTCCCAGCTGTTCCGTTTTTTGTTTTTGTTTTTAATTTCAAATACCAATCATTCATTCCTGTACCCAGCTTCATTTTCCATTATTTTCCCTCTTGCTATATTTGCTCCAGACACACTAAACTTCCTATTTTTATAAACATCTTATTTTCAGTTCCTTCTTTCTTCTTGGTTTTCCATGTGCTCCTCCCCTGACTGGAATGATCTTTGTCCACCCTCTGACTTTCACCTTATTAACTTGTATTCTCATCCTTCAGATCTCCATTTGAACAACATTCTCTAGTGCAAGCTTGGTAAATCACTACCCTTTATAGACTGTGCTTCACATTTGCAACTTTTTTTTTTTAAATGGCAGCCTTAATTCATTATTTGTGTTAGTATATTTATTTCTGTACTCTGGGAAGACTGATAGCACCTTTAAGGTAAGAATCATTTTTTTCTTCCTTCTTCCCTACTATATTACCACAATCCTAGTCTTTATTAATTGCCAGAATCTAGTAGGTACATAATAAATACATGGATACCTGAACTTATGTAAGTCACCTTAACAAAAAAAAATTATATATAATGAGATCAACAATTTCTCCTATTCTATATCCAAGTATTGTTATTAAAAGGATTGAACTGATGGGGCACACAGGTGGCTCAGTTGGTTAAGCATGTGCCTTTGGCTCAGGTCATGATCCCAGGGTCCTGGGATGGAGCCCCACATTGCGCTCGTTGCCTAGTGGGGTGTCTGCTTCTCCCTCTCCCTCTGCTGCTCTCCCCCTTGAACTCTCTCCCTCTCTCAAATAAACAAAATTAAAAAATAAATAAATAAAAATAAAAAGATTGAACTGAAAGATCTTACCATAAAAGTCATCTTTCTATGGGCATATAAAAGAGAATCCCTCCCCTGGAAGAGAGGTGGAAAGTAGGCCTCTATTCTCTAGCTTAATCTTCCTGAAAATGTGGACAATTTGCCAGGAGATAATCAGAATTACTATCACTGACCTAAAAACTTCAATTATTTTGAGAATTGGAATCATCTCTACTGGTATTTAAAGTTGCATGAATAGTCCTTAGGTGGCCCTAAATTATAGGTGGGACTGGCCAGGTCAGAATTGGGTCTTCTCAGAGTCTCTCACTGATCTGCTAAACAGGCTTACCTCTAGGGGTGCCTGGATGGCACAGTCGTTAAGATTTACCTCAGGTCTGTCCATTAATTTCACAATTACATGATCCTGCATTTAAAGAATTATTTTTTTGGATCCTGTTTACTGCAGTATATCAGGGCATTTTTGTATTTATTAAATTAACTTCAGAAATCTCTTCAAATCTTAGGACATCTTGAGTTATGATAAACTTTTATTCATAATGATGAATTTCACCTATCATATCTATTTCAGCAGAACACTGCTCCTTCTTTTGTAATTTTAAAATTAACAAGATTTTTAAGAAACAAGGAAATATAAAATAAAAATAATGTTGCTTTTTTCTAGCATCATTATATAAATTCTTTTTAAAAAACTGATTTTTTGATTTGTTAATTTCTACATATGAGAAGGGATATAACCTTTGGAACTCCAGGTTCAAAAGTGCCACCATTTTTACAGGATTAAAACAGATTTTTCCAATTTAAGTCAGATTAATTTATGAAATTTATTTGGTCAGTTAATAGGAGTAGATATATACAAAATGTTGACATAATATAGAGATAACTGCATCCAATATTATGGCATCAAAGAAGCAGCAGCCCATAATTTGGATTTCAGTGAGGTAAAGAAAACATGATAGCTGTTGACATCTGCTATGTTTTAAAATCTATGTAGGTAGGAAATTGAAAGTGGAATATGTAGAAATTCATGCAAGTAACAATATGGAAAGAATAGAGTCACAGAGGAATCAGCAGCGTGGTATATTAAAATAACTAAAAGTAGTTCAGGATAGCTAGAGCAAACAGTAAGGGTGGGTGAAAGATATTTTAAGGTGCTTAAAACGCCATCTTTTTAGCACTCAAACTGTCATGGAAACCAAGATATATCAGCTAGCATTGCAAAGAAATATGCAGAATCTGAGTTTGAGCCAGACCTTCTGCCTTAAAGTACTGGTGGAGAATTTTGTCATGGTTATTACAGAGGATGTCAAGATTTCATTCTTGAACATGGAAACTAGTACAACTGATTTACATTGTTCAAGTTCCTCTTAAATATGCAGAGAGGTTGTCATCTACAGTCGTACTGTGACTGAGCCACATTTAATCTGCTGGAAGTAAATTGAAATAAATGGAATATATATGACACTCTGAAGAGTGGAATGCATAAATGTGCAATGAAAATATGTGGTTAAACTGCATAATAAGACATCATAGGGGAAAAAGCCATAAGAAAAGTAGTTAGTATGAAGATCTGACAATTTTTCTAGTATAATTAGTTCATATATTATATTTATCTTTGTATAATTATAAAGAATTATACAAAATTTGTATAATTAATAATGCTAAGAGGTACAAGCTGACAGAGATAATAAGAAACTGAACTATGAGTTAGGAGATATGGGTTCCAATAACAGCTCTTTCAAAATAATGTCGTCATTTCAGACAAGTCCTTAATATCTTGAGTTTAGCATTAATATTGTAAAAATTTGAGAAACGTATGATTCTAAGTAGTTTACATTATAATTTAGCAAAAATATACTTGTTATTTGAAATATATGTACACCTCTTAAGTGAATAAAGCAAGATATGTAACAGTATTTTGTAATAAATATTACCTATTATCGTTATTATTAACTTGTTAGTTTAGACTATATCAACATGTCTTTAAAATGATTAATAACTTCTTAAGGGGAAAAATTCTTAAAGACCCCAATTATTGATTTAAATATTTATTATGTTACCAAAATTTCTATGTCATTTAAAATGTACAAAAATAAAATTAGGCATACATTTCTCAGGCTTACCTACTTAACTCAATCATAAACTAAAATAAAATTACAAATTAAATATAAATCTAATAAAATGAAAATTAAGGTAATAGTATTACTTTAACAGATGACAGCTTGTGGCTACCAAAGATATGCTTACAACACCCATGTTGGTATTCTCCAATGGTATAGTTTCTTTAAATTTTAACAGGTTCAAATCTTACATAGTATAAATACGTCTCATAGCTTTCACTACTTTTCTCAAAGCAAATTATGAAAACTTTCTTCAACAGAACAAGCAGGGACACTTTTGCTCTTCACCTGACATAAACTAAACATTTATAGATCAAATCTCCTTTTTTTTTTTATTTGAGAGAGCGAGCAAGAGAACTGGGAGGGGAGAAGAGGGGAAAGGGAGAGGGGAAAAGCAGAGTCTCTGCAAGCAGGGAACCCATGCAGGGGTCAATCCTAGGACCCTGGGAACATGACCTGAGTGGGGCTTGATCCCAGGACCCCAGGACCATGACCTGAGCTGAGGGTAGCTCAACTGACTAAGTCACCCAGGCACCTCAGATTAAATCTTCCTTTATCTTTTCTCATAATCAATACAATCAACATAGTTTTTCTGCTAAAGTGAATAATCAAAAACAAATTCTAATGAATATACTGAAACTGAGTAAACTGGTATAAGGTGGATGCCCTGAAGATTTCAGTTGTGTTTATTCTTCCTTTCTTCTTCTAAACACAAACACGTTTTCAAATTTATATTAGATATGAAATAAAAACCTAAATTATAAAGAAGGTAATATAGAACTAGTTATCCCTGAAATATATAGGTTCCCAAGAGTCTGCAGGTTCCTTTTTGAGAAAAAAAAACTGGACTTTTGCAATAACTAGTTTTATACTTTGCTCACTATATCACTATTTGCAGCTAATCAAACTAAAGTATATAAAACTCATTGGCCTCTAACAAAGTCTCTCATCATGGACACTTTCAGGACTAGTTGAAACTCCAATGTGTAAGCAGTGTGAAAAAATATCACTAAATTTTAGAATGCCCCTTTGAAGACAAAACAGTACAGGTTTACACAATTATAATCGAATGCAGTTCTCTAGTAGACATTCCATGTTAGTCTCAGGCAAGGAAAAGGAGTGGCTTTTGTGACAATCAGCAAGGAGGGGAATTGAGAAACTTCAGTAGGAAAAAAAAATTTAAAGGGAAATATGGTAGTGCTATATACTACATTTGTATAATTGTGTGATCTTGGTTAAATGACTTATATCCCCTTGTAAAGGTGCCCTCACCTATTTAGCCATGATTATAATGGTATGTCCATGGTATGGTATGTTCATCTAAGATTACTAGGAAGTTTAAATATGTCAATGTTTATAAAATGTTTAAATTAATAAACTCTTATGTTTAGAGTATTATTACTATTAATCATATAATCATATAATGATTATATATAATAATTATTATTATTATTCCAGTATTATTAATATTGGAATACTATCATATAAATTGTTCATTTTCTGAACCAGTAATCATACATGAAGTGATTTATAGGTATGAAAGAAAGCTATATGTATACAGTATTTGGTGAATGAATGAACTACCACATCTAACTGGTTAGTTGCCATTTTAGCAAGAGTCACAACATGGTAAAGATTAAGACAGTAAATATTACTAAAATATTTCTAATGATCACAAAAAGAGTCTTGTAAAACCCTGGTGCTACATTTCCCTTTCAATTATCAAGATTTGTTCATAATATAATAGCTTTAGTTATATTTCTATACATTTGGAAACATTTATTTTATATCAAAGTTCAATTTATGTAGGTCATTGATAGTTGAGAATCACAGAACTTTCAAGACTGACAATGTGAATACTGTGTTTTATAAAAGGCATTTAGCTATTTTTTAATTCATATTCTTCAAATTCCTTTCTGTTACATTTTCTGCATTCAAATAATATTATATACAGATGATTAACAAAAAAACTATACGATCCTTTTAAAATATTACAACTTAATGTTATATCCAATATTTTTATAACATAGGAGAGTACAGTATTCAGGATGGGCACATTGACACACTAATCAGTAACACTAGAAGTAATTTTCACCCATTTTGTGTTAATATTTCACTGTGTTCCTTGCCAGAAGTAATCATCCACAACAACATCATCATGCTTTTTCTGAAAACTTATCAGATTTTGGTATCTGAATTCCTGGCTTTGAACTCTAAGTTTGATAAATACTGATTCTGTGATCTTATTCAAATTATGAGACCTCTTTGATCATGACTTCCCATCTGTAAAACAAAAGCTAATACCTACTCAGTGTGTGTGTGTGAGATTGAGAGAGAAAGAGTGGGGACAAAAGTGTACAAGTGTAATAACGTGCATGAAAGCACTTAAAAAATAATAATCCAAAATATTTTTATTATTGATATGATAACCATATCCATACTCATAATCGTGAACTCCTCCAAAAAGAAAATTAAAATCACAGATAAAAAATTCCCAATGTTATTAGAATTTTTGGACAATAGTAAAGACTGTTAGATATTGGCTACACAATTCATTTTCTACACAATTTCATTCAAAGTGATTAATAATACAAGAATAGGAATATGACAAGAATAGGAAATGTCCAAGTTATAATAGCAAAAGTGAGATGAACAGATATACAGAAATGAGCTACTATGAGACTACTATGGGAGGTCAATTACATGATTTAATGGAAATAAAAGTACAAGGATTTTATTAATACCCTTGACAAAAAATTCTTGCAAGAATTACAGAACTGCAAACTGCTGCCATGTTCTTCTTATAATGGATCAAAAAAGAACTGAGGATATCATAGGCTTACTAAAATTGTACTTTCTCAAAATTGTAGTAATACATTTTCCCTCTAGAGTATCTACTTTGAATTCCTGATGGTGGCCTCCTAAAACTATGTCTCCCTGACATAGTTTCACTAGCTATAACTGAAATTTTAGTTGAAGTCTCTTTTTTTAATCTCTCAATTGAGTTTTTGAATGATTTGCCACTACAGGAATCACAGCCATGAGTTGTCCTCTACTAAGTGCTAGCTGATGATCTGTTGCTTCAACAACACTCTGGGGACATAAACTATCCCACATTCTGATCCAACTAAAATTGTGTTCCTTTCAGAGGCTAAGTATTACCAGGCTTGAGGTTTTCTCCAACCTCAGAAGGTCTCTCCCTAGTTGTCACTTTTACTTTTCTCTCTATTCAACTTCTTCTTGGTCTTATATTTTACCCTGTTTCAGTTGCTCCCATACAAAATCTCTGTTTTCCACACATCTTTATACATGAACTTCCCCAAAAAAGTCACACTCTTCTAAGGAAAACGTTGATGGTTCTCTTGTTATGGACTACTTTTCCACCTAGTTAGAACCCCTGAACTTCTGCACTGAAGAAGAGGATGGAGACAGAAGCCTGTTTCTCTTGGATTATGATCCCTATTCTACAAGCAAATCGTTGAGTGGTTTAGTATCCACTAGTATTCTTCCATTTGGAATGAAATGAGCAAACTCTATGAGCAAACTGTGGTTTCAGAGGTGGAGACCCAGTATTCTCAGCTTGCTTCACCTGGGGAAGAGCTTCCACCTTATGAATGGAGGTTGAGGAGGTCAAGAGAGCTCCCTGCAAAGAACAGAGTTATCTATGTGAATAAACTTCTTGCTACATAGCTGCAGGGACCAGAGAAATTCATGGCCTGCCCCTCCCAGGATGAAACTGTAGCTTTGGAATGGGAGTTAGAGGAAGAAGGAGCTTTTATTCTGGTGACTTTCTATCACACTTAACCAGGTTGAAAGGAAAGAGAAGGTAAGGGAGTAATCATGCTCAAATGCCAAGACTCTTCCTCTTCTTACTCAGAGTTGAATGAAGTTACTCCCTTTGCTATATACCTTAAAGACAATTTTGAGACTTGTTTGTTTAATAAAGAACTCACAATGCCATTATGGAAGTTTCTCCCTAGACCAATGGTTGTGGGGTTTCTTATTATTTCGCTAGTTATTATTCCCAAATAATATAGTTTATATTTTAGTAACATACCTGTCACAATGGCTACTACCAAAAAGATAATAACAAATGTTGCAAGGATATAGAGAAAAGGGAATCTTCTGCCTTATTAGGAATGTAAATTGGTGCCACCTCTATGGAAGATAGAATAGAGGCTCCTCAAAAAATTAAAAATAAAACCACCATATGATCCAACAATTCTATTCTTAAGTATTTATCTGAGGAAAATGAAAATATTTGAAATAATTTGAAAAAATACAGATACCCTATGTTAACTGCAGCATTATTAACAACACCAAGGCACAGAAGCAACCTAAGTGTCCACTGATCTATGAATGACTGGATAAAGACATTGTTTGTGTGTGTGTGTGTGTCTGTGTGTGTGTGTGTCTGTGTATAACAAAATATCATTTGGCCGTAAAAATGAAGGAAATCTTGGCGTTTGGAACAACATGGATGGACCCTGAGGGAAATATGGTAAGCAAGATAAGTCAGATAGAGGATAACAACATGTAATGAACTTATATGTGGAAACAAAAACAACAACAACAACAAAACAAACCCCAGAGAACAAACTGGTGCTAAGAGGTTGGGGGTAGGAGGTTAGAGAAACAGGTAAATGTTTTTTGGATTTTTTTTTTTAGTTTAAATAAACTGAATAATTGATTTTAAAAATAGTTTTTCAGCCAATAAACATAAGTTTACTCCTTATCATTGTTACAGTTCTTCTGCCTCCACACCTTGACCTGTGCTGAAAGGAGCCTATTTAAGCCTCAATCTGATGAATAGCAGTAGGTAGAGGTTGTCACATAAGACAGAGGAAGCTCATCCTTAGGAAGGTTGGCTATTTCCCAATTAACTTTAGCCATGAGTAACACCAAAGCAACTAAAAAAGAGGATCAATGAGGGATCATTACCATTACATATGTATTTCTGTCTTCTTAAGACACATGACCATATTGTGAAACTGTCTTTTTTGTGAACAGTGATATTTATTAGGAGAAGAGATCACTGTTGCAATATTTTTTTTGTCTCTTTATACAGATTATTACATCTTCTTTTCTCTAATAGAGTTCTACTGTTAATAGAATTTGACCAAGTGAGTTTGCTAGAGAGAGCTTAAAATTTACTCTACCTGCAAATTAGCACATAAATCATCCTTTAAAAACCTACTAGAAATATCTCCTTAAATCATTTATTTGTTCATATTACTCTTATTCAAAAAGTTCACGCTGTCCATAATGAATATACTCATAGTTTGATTTCCATATTAATTATCAAAACTTATTTCCTCTGTAATATCTATCTTTTGCTATAGTCATAATGAAATATTCATCACCCAAATACATGTGTTTCATTATTCCTATATGTACGGTCTTTAGACATACTAGTATCTAATCAAAATGATTTGTCTTATTAAATTTCCATTATTTTAGCATAAAAATAATATATTTAGAAATGTCATAAAAATGTTGAATATTATACTGCTGCCACACTTTTATTAAATGTCTACCTATTAAAATATTCCCTTGCTCTCCTGTTGAACAGTGCTGAGATTCTAAGTTTATCATATATTAGATCATGTCAGTATATTATACATGGCACTGCTAAAAGACAGACATGAACTTGCTATTAGAGCAGGTCAAAACATACAAAAAAAAAACCTAACACATAAAAAAGAAAATAAAACAGCGAATAGAATATTCCAATCATGTTCATTTTGTAAAGAAAATATGCAGTGGAAGGTATAATCCAAGTTCAATGTTCTTCTCTGCAATTTACCTGCTTTTCAAATATGTAGCCAACTTTAATTTATCTATGCTTTGAAGATAACAGTAGTATGGATAATTATAATCCAGGTATTAAGCAAAATGAACTTATATTTCATTCTCAATCACAAATCACACACAATTGCTGGTTTCAGAAGAGGATGCTACCTCAGCTTGTTATTCTTATCTCCACATCTATATAGCCCTTTGCATATATATACCTTCTCATAGTTTTTCTCTACTGCTCTCCTGAACTGTTTTAAGAATGAGAAAATTGTTTTTCCTTTTCTTCCTTTTTGTCTTCCAAATTACATAGTGCCAGTATTCAGCATTTTCCTAAAGTTAGAAATCAGTAGATTCAATGTCTCCCTCCCCCCACAAAGGGATTTAGGGTAGTAGGGTGAATGGATATTTATGGTTTGTTAAACCATAAATATGGTTTGTAAATCTTGTGTTAAAAAATTTTGTTGTTGTTGTTGCTTCCAGTGTTCGTTTTTATTCATAATCTCAGGGCCATTAATGGACTCTTTTTGTTGCAAATTTTCAGGAGAGCTAAATAATACAGAATTTATTTAACAATAGAATTTTTGTTTTGAGTTCTGAAAAACATACTTGGGGTTACACTTACCTTGACATAAATGAAACTATGCCCAACCAAAACAGTTCTTTTCATTTTTATTTCCCATAAGGTATCTTTTATTCCTCTCAATCCAGTGAGAATGAAGGGCTTTCAAATACATGAGGAGCATGTGTCAGATACATAAAATTATTTTTCTTTTGTTTAACCTCATTTTCTGCAGTTCATGAAAAAGTTAACTCATACTTATGATAGCTATCACTGAGTGTTAACTACATGCTTATGTGTGTACTAAGCACTATGAATATATTATTCCATTGATTTTTCACGCTAGTGTTATGTTGGAATTATTAGGTTTATTCTCACTTTGGTGGTAATGAAACCAAGGTATAGATGGTACAAATGACCTTCCAAGTCTACATGATGAATATGAAAATGTGTAGGGAAAGATATGCTATACATCAAGAAAACTGGGTCATCAATAAATGTTTGTTGAAGAAAGAAAAGACTGTTATTTTGTGACATTACTCTATTACTGATATCTTATTATATGCCAAAGAACAAAATCAAAGCAACAAAGAGCATTTCATTTGGGTGTAGGCTTCAGTGTAGGTTTCTATCAATTATTACAGTATCCATGGTGAGTCAATTTGCCTAACAGAAGCTTCCTACTCCCTGGGAAAATGGTCCCCATCAATATATTTTTTTTCTTTTTCTTTCTTTGGCCTACCCTCAACATCCTCTCATTTCTTCATACTGTCTTTTCTGAATGCAGCTAAAACATAATACATCTTACTACAGTCTCCTAGCATTCATATTGGAGATGCCTCCCCACCTGCCACCACATGCACACACACACATTTTTCAATCAAAACATTTAAAATATTAGGGCGCCTGGTGGTTCAGGTGGTTAAACACCGACTCTTGATTTCAGCTCAGGTCACTATCTCTGGGTCCTGAGATTGAGCCCTGTGTCAGCTCCAGCTAAAGCCTGGAGCCTGCTTAGGATCCTCTCAGTCTCCCTCTCCCTCTGTCCCTTCCTGACCCACTCTCTCTCTTAAAACAAACAAAAACTAAAACAACAACAACAAAGTTTTAAAATATCAAAGAACAACGGCTAGACATATAATGTGCTTCCAGGCCATCTTCAAAAAAAACAATTATTTCTTATCCTGTGATAAGCATATTTTCAAATGCATTTCTAATGTTATAACCATACAGCCAAATCAAAAGCCTAGAATAAATCATGAAAAGAAAAGAACTAAAAATCTCCACTATTTCAGGAATTATTCTCTCAATCCGAGGTCTCATTGGAGAAAATATAATGTGATAATGTAGAAAACAGGCAAATAGTTCACAAGGTAATTTTATATTTTAAAGTAAGTATTCCAAAGCTGATTCGTTATTCTTACAACTGAAGCCTGTGACCAAGCTACAGATGGGGCAAATAAATAAGCCCTGCCATAGGCTCTCCAGATTTTAAAAAGAAAAATGTTCTTTACTAACAAATCCATTGGGAATGACTGCCGTCTGCCTTTCTTACAGCCTCAGAACCAAGTCCTTAAATGATGAGGTATTTACTAATGATGCTCTTCGTAATATTTGAATCTTTTAACACTGAAAAATAAACGTATTTGGGGAAAAATAAATTATAAAAGAGAAATATTTAAATTAAATTAAATAATAATAAAAAAAGAAAGTCATAACATTTTAAATTCAAATGGTATATTCAATCCATATGTTTACTAGTACTTCTGGTAACCATTTAAAAAAAAAACTAAAATGTTGTAACTTGGATTCAAATGACTTTTTCCCAATTTTGGAATATATCCATATTATCATGTCAATTTTTTAAAAAGTATTTTAAAAAGACAAAAGCAGTTGAAATAGCATCAATTCTTTTAATTTCATTTATTTATTAGAGAGAGAGTGAGCAATAGAGAATTAGAGCATGAGCAGGAGGAGGGACAGTGGGAGAGGGAGAAAGGGACTCCCCTCTGCAGGGAGCCCAAAGTGGGACTTGATCCCAAGACCCCAGGATCATAACCTGAATTTTTATTCAGGCAGACACTTAACCAACTGAGCCATACAGGTGTCCCAGCATCAATTCTTAAACATCAATTTTATTTTTATCCTAAACATTTGAAAACTCTCACTAGATTTAACTACCAAACTCCAAATGGCTATTTATTAGACCATGTATTAATGAAAAGTGTAAAAAAGTTTCCTAAATCAGCTTATTTTGACTGTTAATTTAAGATCTGAAATCTAGTATCTATGACCAGAACCTGTTAATGGTCCTAGATCATTAGGTTATTCGGTCATTTCATAGGATCAATGAAAAATATTTTCTATATGACAGAAAAACAATTGATATGCATGCTATAATTCAAGTTTTGGCTTTTCATGCCTCCATACTATAGTGCCTAGAGAATTGTGTGAATGAGAGTTTTACTTCCATTAGCATCTAATAGCAGCAGCATCATTTGTTTATTTAAACTAGTTCTCAAGTTTTGACTCACAGTGCCTAATTTTTATTATTATTATTAAAAGTGATCTAATCATATTTAATATTAATGTTTTTGACATTGTCTCATATTTAAATAATAACTATGTTCCTAGATCCTAATTTAAATTTCCAACATCAAATCTCCTGGGTGTGTGATAAAGGTGGATTTAATGAGTTTTAGCAAATAATTAAGAGCACACTTGAAAATAAGCTTTGCAATTTGGAAGTATATGATCACTAAGAGTAAAGAACAATACATTATTTCTAAAAGGTTCCGAAGGGACAATTCATTATGTTATCTTGTATATCATAATTTGGCATCTAGCTCTTAGAATATGAGCTTAAAAATCTGATTTTCATCAGCAAGATAAATAGTAACAGTAACAACAATAAATCCCAGAGCAACAATTAATAGCCTATATTAGCATCAGCCAGTAGTATTACTCCCTACTTTACAGATGAGAAAATTTAAACAAGGAGATTAAACTATTGTCCTTCTTCTCACCCCCACCCAGTTCATGTCAAAACTAAGCAATAAAAGAAACTCGGAATATTTTATCTCCTCCAATACACATAACCTTCCCTTCTGTGACGGTGAGTTGGAAGTAAAAAGGGACATTTCCCATGTTCCTTCCCTATTTCTAACTTAATAGTCATCAGACAATACCTCAAAGGCTATTACACCTACTTTTTTTTTTTTTTAAGAGAGTGGGAGGAGGAGCAGAGGAAGAGAGAATCTTAAACAGGCTCCATGACCCAGAACGTGACCCTGATATCACAACCTGAGCTGAAATCAAGAGTTGAACGCTTAACTGACTGAACCGCCCAGGTGACCCAAAGTCTACTACATTTGAAGAAGTGTTCAGTCTCCTTTGCCCCAGCCTTCATCTTGGGATGTACATATCTTAGTTTGTGCTGTGGTCTAGTTGTGGTCATTTATTCATTTAACTGGAGATGGATACTGTCTTTTAAAGTAGAAATCAGAGCATTCTCAAAATTGCTTCTCACATCATAATAAAGGCTAAAGTACTAACGATGGCCTACAGAGTTCCCCCAACCTCTCTAACCTGCTTTTCTACCACTTTCTCTCTCCTGATCACTTATGACCAGCCATATAATCTCTTAGCATGTTCTTGAATATGCCATATGCTTACCTGCCTTAGGACTTGTGCTTTCTGTGTCTGTCTCTTTCTTCAGATACCTATTTTCTCACTTCCCTCAGATCTCTTCTTAATGTTAACTTATCCAAGGTGTCCGATAGTCAATCCCTCTTACCTTGCTTTATTTTCTCAGCAGCACCTTTTGATCCCTAATTTGTGATGTATTTGTTGTTTTGATTACTATTTGTCTCCTCTACTAGAGTAAGACCTCTAGCAGGAGTTTAACTGTATTATCACCCGTTGCATTTCCAGTGCAGAGAATATTATATAGTAAATAATGAACACTTAAAAATTTTTTAAAGAATGAACTACGGGAGAATATACATTCCCATTTAATAATCTCATTATGTGTTTTAATCTAATTATCAGACACAATCGCACATATGTAACACCTAGAAGACATGGAAATTAGAATACATTTCCTTTTGTTTACTCTTTGTCTAAAACTATTTTGTTTTCTTCCATGTCTATACAAATTTTTCTTTATAGCTATCCAGTCACTAATATTTGGTACATTAGAAAGAATTCTAAAATAATACCAGAATAAAATTTTACCAAAGTTATTTCTATGTTTTATAACAATATTAGTTTGCGAGATCTTATTGATCATGCTTATTTTGGAAAAAAAAGAAAAAGTTTACATGTATTATAAAATCTATATAAAATATAAAAAAATACATTTGTGAGTCTAGATTGCTTACAATTTCCCTTATGATGTACTCTGTAAAAAAAAAAAAAAAAAAAAGAAGAAGAAACAAAGAAAAAGAAAAAGAAAGACACTCAGGTAATTTTTTTCCTCCAGCTGGTTTTGGCAGCTCAATTTTAACACTCCCCAGAGAGCTCTTAGACATTTATGCAATTTAATGGTGTGCTATTATTAAGCCAGAGATATTTTACTTTATGTTGTGATTGCCATAAGCATTGCATTAACATTTGAATAATAGGCAATATCACTGAGAATGTATCAATGTATTTTTTAGTGAATTAATCTATATCTCTTTCCTACAACTTGCTTATTGATGCACGATAAATGCAATAATAATAATAATAAATCATCAAACATTCTGGCAGACTGTCAGGGAGGGGAACTGGGGAGTGCACAGAACTGAGCTTGTTGAGAGACATTCCAATGAAGGAGAAATGACATGTGTCATACCATCCCACAGTAAGATGACAAAACACATGGGGATGGCTGAATGTCAGCAATGAGTACAAGCCTGGTATGATTGGAGCCTCTGGTTGTGTTTTTGGTTACCCTATGTAACACAATAATACTGGGTTCATTAAAATAGCAGTCAAATCCGGTAGGAGATATTTCACCTAGAATAAGAGAGAGAAAAACAATGTGGAAAAAAAGAAAAAAGAAAAAAACAGAAATCATACTCCCTTGTAAATAATATCTCCCAGCCCTCTATAAGAACTCCATATATTAGGGTGATAAATACCCAGGGTAGCAAAAAACAAACAAACAAAAAACTCATGGTATGGTTGCTTTGACTGGAATGGAAATAAAGAGATCACTGAGATAGCCCACATTAAAAGCATTTATTATACCAATAATAAGCAAGCTAAACAGGCTACTCTAGCAAAAGAGTTGATAATTATAGGGCATCATTCATGATATAGAGATTTAATTATTTGTGTAGTTACTAGAGAGACCCTTAGGAGAATCCTGAGGAAATCTGCACAGGAGCTATTCAAGTGTTGGACCACTGGGCTGAAAACAGAGAGAGCTACAGAAGAAATCTGACTCAGAGTGGGAAAGAAGATACCAAATGATCTGATAAAATACTGAAACCCTTGTCCCCACTTCTTTTCTTTTTTCCTTAGTCTGTGCACTAGCCCCTACGCAATTCCATGGTGGTGGTAGCAGCTGATGGTTATGCTAACCTGTGTTAGCCAAATCTCTGGGAAAGGAGAACTTTCTATTTGCTAAAGCTGTGATTCCAAGAGGGTGGACCAATGACTACTGCCCCTCCTCTTTCCCCGCTCTGTCCTTTTTTGCTGCTTAATCCCAGATATTCCATCACTAAAGTATAGAATATTGTAAATACCTCCCAGAATTTAGGCAAAAGGAATGAAAAAGGGGATTCCAGGGAACTAGAACACACAAGAGAGGTGACAGAGAGAGAGGTCATCTCTCTCAAATTTTTAATAAACTCCTGGACTAACATCTCATCAAATGAGACCTCATCAAATTTTTAATAAACTCCTGGACTAACATCTAGGCTGCATGATGTGGGTCTGATCCTATCCAGCATACCAAATACAAGAATTTTACTAACAGACCACGACTCATATCTCAGATTGTCGACTGGTGGTACACACTCAAGACACATCTTAGTAGTACAATAGGACCTTTGAATATGGAACAGACATTGTAAATAACCTACAGAAGGCTGGTTGGGTAGACCTAACCAGATGAACTGCTTGCTAAAACAACAACAACAAAACAATATTCTCAATAGGACTTAACTGAGATCACTATCCCAAACATATTTTAAATGGCCATCATTTTCTCTACAATTACTCAACACATGGAGAATCCAAAAAAAAAAAAAATCTCAACTCACATGGGAAAATCCAATCAACAGAAGACAATGTTCATAGGTTGAATTTATCTGACAATGACTTTAAAGTAGCCATTAAAAAATGCTCTAGTAAGTAATAGAGAACTCTACTGAAATGTATGGAAAAATGGTCTCAGCAAAGAAATAAAAGATAGATGAACTAAATGGAAATTTTACAACTGAAAAATGAAATAAATGAAATAAAAATTTTCACTGGATAAACTCAATTCAGAATTAGGATGACAGAGAAAAGAGAGATCAGTAGAAAGTATCCTTTTAAATAAAGAGAGAAAAAGCAATGAAAAAAAAAAGTATGGAGCCTCAGAGACTTGTGGGATAATAACAAAAGTATTAGCATTTGTGCCATAAACATCCCAGATAAAAAAAGACAAAGAATACAGTACTAAAAACAAACAAAAAATTGAAAAAAATAATGGGTGATAAAGTCCCCATTATGCTGAAAGACAATAACATACAAATTCAAGAAATGCAGTGAACTCCAAACATAAAAGATTAAAATAAAAAAAAAAAAATAAACCAGACATATTGAAAGGAAACCACTGAAAACTAGTGACCAAGATGATAATACAGCTTGAGATATACAGTGGACCCTTGGGTTTCAACTGTGTAGGTCCACTTATCTGGGCAATTTTTTTTTCCACTAAAAATAGGATAGAACAGGAGCTAGACAGGAGTCTTCAGCAGATAAGTCATTTTGGGCCATAGTTATTTTTATGAAACAGATTCATGGAAGTATAAGCAAAAGAAAATTCTGGTTAATATAACAGTACTTTGGATAGGCACACATGATATACAATTGTAGGTATAAAATAGTAAATAGAAACCTTCCTTTTGTGAGTTATTATTAAACTTTCTAATATCCTATTTTTTTCTCTGATTTTCTAGGCATCTCCCCCACTACAATATAAATGCTACTATCTCAGACTCAATTCTCAGAAAACCTAATCTCACTGAAAAGATTAGGATTTAAAAGAAATCTTAAGGTTGGAAGCTTAAAAGTTCTTTATATCTATGAAGTCACATAAGAATGTCAAAAGGTCTAAAAAGTGCTGAAAAAAAAACCTTTAAAATATACAGAGGTAGCATTTCTTTTGATAAACAGATTTACTTTAATCTCTTAGAACATTTTTAAATCACTTGGCCAGTTGATTCCTAATCAATCCTTCACAACACACATAGACACACAGATGTGCACACACATATGCAAAAATATGTAAGGCACACAGAAATATCTGGTTTGCCTATATGTTAAAAGATAAGATATTTGGGGGGATAAAACAGATGTAATTAAACACATTTAGTCTGACCATAAACATTTCACTTCTATCTCTTCTTGATAAATTCCCAGTTAATGTACAAGAACAAGCAAGGGATTGAATTTATGCAGGATGGAGTGGAATAAGTTCCAAATGACATCCGACATCTGTTCACATAGAAAGACTGCTGGTTGAATGGAGTGGAATGTTAATTATAAGAAGGAAAATTCCTATCTTTCAAATATCTGGTAGAGAAATCTTTTCTAAAGTTTAGTACATTGAGAAATTGATGGAAGCGGATGAACTACAAGTGTTAGATTTCTAAGTTATTGTGGAAATTATTTATTCTGTAACATCCTTCAAAATAAGACTGTAGTGAAAGTTACAAGTTAGTTCATACTGTTAAAAATACTTGAACGTTATGCACAGTTAGTAATCTAAATGGATACTTAGTGTCGTGCAGCGTAACCTGTTTCTTTTAATACCGTTTCCTTCAGAAGTCAAAGACACTGGTCATTTGAAATAGTACAAAGGAGAAATCATAAAATTTTTCCAGCAGGAAGTGACATTTTGGTAAAGATATTAATATGGCTTTCATTTCATTTTCATTTTTGAAAGGCAAAGCACACTAATTTACACATTTTTAAATAATCTATGCCCATAATTTTCAAAATTTAGTGAGCAAAATACATTACTTGAATCACTTTGATGAAAATAACTTTTAAGTTAAAAATGAAAAACCATCATTTATATGGATATCACTTTGAAATAAGTTACAGGAAAAAAATATATAGCTGGAATTTAACAGGAGAAAAAAGATTAGATTGAACTGAAAGCAAGGAAGAAGAGTTGATGCAGTAGAGGGAAAAAACACCACTTTCAATTCAAAGTGATTTAATCCTCCATTTCCACATTCTTAAGTTTTCCTGGGTTGTAGGTGAAACTCTTCTGAAAATCTTTATCGCTTTTGTGGGAATAAAAGTTTCTTGGAAAGTTGGAGACAATGAACATTTGCATTTTCCATTGTGTGCTAGTTAGCTTTAATCTCAAAGGAGAAAACCTGTTCCATGTTAAATACAGCATATGTCACAATGTATCGGTGGTGGGGAAGGAGATACATATTCTGACCAACAAGTAATTTTAAGGATTGTGAAAAATGTCTTTCTTGCATAGGTCAAAAACTAATAAAACTTCTATCAGATATTATAAAAGTATCATGGTCTTGGTCACCTGGTAACTACAGAGAAGTTTTATGGCAAAATATGATAAAATGATTATTAATATAACTGTGCCCATATAGGAGATATAATAAAATGTATGAGAGTTTCTCAAAACCTGAATCTACCATATACTTACAGCTAAAATTTAAAGGAATAATTTCTCTGTATTTTTTGCCATTTGAAATTAACTGAAATTAGTAAACCTTTGTACAGTGATATAATTATGAAAATCTTCTGTAAAGAAACCCTTTTTTCAAAAAGAAAAAAAGGGGGGGTGCCTAGGTGGCTCAATTGGGTGGGCATCCGACTCTTGATTTTGGTTCAGGTCATGATCCTGGTGTTGTGAGATGAACTCTCTCCCACCTGAATCAGGCTCCATGCTCAGCATGTGGCATCTGCTTGGGATTCTCTCTCTCTCTTCCTCTCTTCCCCTACTCATGCTCACTCACCCTCTCAAATAAATAAATAAAATATTGAAAAAAATAAACAAAACCTTTTTCAAAAAATTCTTCTCTCAGCAGAGAGCCTGCTTCCCCCTCTCTCTCTGGCTGCCTCTCTGCCTACTTGTGATCTCTCTCTCTCTCTCTGTCAAATAAATAAATAAATCTAAAAAAAAAAAAAAAAGAAGTAAAACACAAAAAAAATAAAAATGAGTAGAATGACTTAAATGTATAGGTACATAAAATTTTAAAGCAAAATATAGGTGACAGATCTTGATGGCTTACTTGTTTCCCCTTCTTCTAAACATTTACCCCTTGAAGTAAGGTGAATCCATTTGAGATTTTCTTTGACGAAGGAAAAGTAAGGGGCGCTGTTGTGCTCCAGATCAGGATAGAAGCATTTAAGAGTCCTTGCTTGACCACTACCCTCCTCTTCCTCACTGGTAGTTACTAAAGGAGGTATAATACACAGAAGCAGGTGGGACTACTGAACCAGTAAGTAGGGGAAAGCTGCCTCAGAGCATCCCACTGATTTGCATCCTATTTTCTGTGAGTGAGAATTAAAAGTCTGTGGTGTTAATCTCAGGAGATTTTGTCTTTGTGCAGCATAGCATAAAATATCCTATCCTGAGAGATAGATTCAATAAATAATTAAAAAATGGTTGATGGGTTTTCGTACTTAAATGGAAATTTAGATAGTAAAATGGTCACATAGGAAGAGAAACATCAAATAATACTAAAAAATGAAAAAGTCATTTTTAATGTTTAGAAAAATGACACACAAAGCTAAAGTGGTTGATTATTCAAATACTCCATTGGCTCCATATGATTGATCAGCAAAAATGATAAATCTTTGCATGGAATTTAACATTCAACATAACTTCTATTTTTTACTACTGTTAGTGGGAATGCTCTCCCACTAATCTTTCAGTGCTTTAAAATTTGATGAAGAGCATAGAAAAATCAATGCTAGGTTAGAATTGAGATACACAGGTGGCATTCCAGTTCTGCCGTGTGTAGAGACTTACCTTGGACAGCTCACAATCTCTGTGACTATTGATCACATATAGTTATGGGAGGTGGGATAGCAGGATGTCTACTAATTGCTCAATTCCAAAGAACTACCTGCAGATCCCCAAATATCTGCCCTATTTTAACCACTACCACACAATGGCCCTTGTGTCTTTGTTTCATTTTCCTGATTTCTTTCTTTCACCCTATTTCATTGTTTCTGGGTATTAACAATATTTCAAATCCCTATCAAAATGGGGACTCCTCCATAATGCATTCACTTTTTTATTAAAAATCATCTGTGTGAACTCCACTAGCATATAATCACTGCTTCTTATGTTTTTTTAATTTTTTATTAATTTTCATATTTTGTCTATTTAATATACTACAAATTTTTCTAAAGTACACAATACATCCTTAAGATTATTTGTACACCACGTGATACTTGCAGTAAGGAAGAGATCTTTTGTTATATATTCTCTAAAAATATTTTTAATAACAATGGATCAAAAAAGCACAAAAGGACCCAAGGACAAAACTAAGGAAAGAAAAAGCTGAATTAAGACTTCTATAGAATTATTTTCCTATAAGGACTTTTTATAGAAGGGTCACTACCTTTATTCTATCAAATCAAATTATTTGTTCTTTTACTCTATTAATCCATTTTCCCAAATATCATATTTCTATTTACTTTCTATTACCTAAAACCTGAAAGCTTTTACTGAATCTAGGTCTCAGAGTTACCATGTACTATAATCACTCTTCGGAGTAAATTTACTTGAAGAACTTTGCACTTCACTGATCCTTAAAGAACAGAGAACAACAGCATTTCAAAATGCATTAGGATCATTTTAAGAGCAGAAAATGTTATTTATGTAATTCAGGTTCTGTTACCTTATATTGCACATTACCTATTACTATAGTAGGAATGAAAGAATTAAAGTTTAGTTGATGGTTATTTTTTAAGTTTCTACATTTTGATAATATGTTCTTTTTTAAAGTTTCTGCATTTTTTATAAAGATTTATTTATTTATTTATTTGTCAGTGAGAGAGAGATCACAAGTAGGCAGAAAGCAGGCAGAGAGAGTGGGGGAAGCAGGCTCCCTGCTGAGAAGAGAGCCCTATGCGGGGCTTGATCCCAGGACCCTGAGATCATGACCTAAGCTGAAGGCAGAGGCTCATTAAGTTTCTGCATTTTGAAAAGGCATATATATATATATATAACTAAATATTTACTTGGTAAGCATAAAAATAACAAAACAGAGACCACAGCTGTGATGTCATTATGTTCACCATGCCTCTGAATCTGAAAGCTTAGGTAGCAAACATCCAGAGCATTTTAAAAGGACTTCTTTATGTGTATAATAAAAGGCCAATATGTAACCTTCAAAGTAATAATAGACTCAATTATGGTTTGCATTGTGATTAACAAAATGTTTTCCCACATACTGTTATATTTAATACTCATATGACTTAGATAAAACATATTAATATACAATATTTGTCTATAAAGAAATATGAAGAGGTTATAAGTCAATCAGAGAAAGACAATTATCATATGATCTCTCTGATATGAGGAATTTGAGAGGCAGGGCAAGGGGTCATGGGAGGAAGGGAGGGAAAAATGAAACAAAATGGGATGGGGGAGGGTGACAAACCTTAAGAGACTCTTAATCTCAGGAAACAAACTGAGGGCTGCTGGGGTGGGTCCGGTAGGGATGGGGGGCTGGGTAAAGGACATTGGGGAGGGTATGCGCTATGGTGAGTGCTGTGATTATATAAGACAAATAATACATTATATGTTAATAAAAAAATATAAAGAGGTTAAATTATTTGTGCAATACCAAACTGTTACAAGTTTTAAAGTCATGATTTGAGTCTAAGATTTTTTTTTATTCTAATTTATACTGTATTCTCTTTGTAATCATAAGTGGGATGTCAAAATTTTTCATTTGGAAAATTTTAATATCTATTCCTTTAGTTCTTCTAAACAGTGGACCTCACATATACATTAATTAGAGTTGCTTTACCAGTGTACAAAATGTTTGCTGTTTCCTGCTGTGAAGCTCTCCATAGCAACCTTCTGAAAAATACTCCAATATTATTTTGAGGAATTATCTCTTCTGTTGAACATGATCTGTTAAGACTGCATCAGGGACATGCCCTCCCATGGTTAGTGATTTCAGCTTTTAAGTCAAATGTTTCCTCCCAAGACTGAGTCTTACGATGTATAAAGAGAAGACTACTCATGTCATAAAACCTATCCTGTATCCAGTCCTTAAATCTCTGTACTTGATTTAGCTCTAAATAGTTCCCAGGTGTCTTTTGCAAGCCTTTCTGTTAATTCTGAGAGCTTATTCTATCTTTCCGGCAACTTCCCAGTGCTTAAATAACCCAGGGGAGATTTAGGTTACTTGCAACCAGAGTCTGGTATTATGGGCCATCTTCGACTTATTCGCATTTATTTTCTCAATATGTTACATGTCATACAGTATCAAAAACATATTTAATAATCAAATGGAATGATTAGAAAATGAATTAATCAATTGTTGAATTAATAGATTATTGAATATATTCTCTGCTGATAAAAGGAGTCATATATAACATTCAGTGACCTATCTCAAGCCAGAAACACATTAACTCATTAACTTAGAAAATGACATCTTATTACTTGTTACTTAAGAGCTAGAATAGAGCAGTCTTGAATTCTACACATAGTTCTGTACTTCATACAAATGTCTTTACATGTTATTTTTTCAGACTTAGATGAAATGCCACACTCCAAATCTATTTAGGGGTATACATTGTGTTTGAGATGCACTACTTAGGTTCATTTAAAGTAAATGAAGCTGTTGTTAAATTTAAGGATGCCTTTAAAAGATTTTAATGGGGCTTCCATTTTTAAAAGATGATTAAGTGTTGGTACCTATTCAGTAAAGATCCTTTATGTCTATAATCATGCTATTCTCACAAAGTCATTTCATTATTCATTGATATTATATTATTCTAAAACCTTTTATATCTCTTGGGCCTATTATTAAATGGAAAGGAACATTAAATAATCAAAACAGATACAAAGGAGATACTTTGGTTTTGTAATGGGTGGGAATAAATTTTAAACAATGTAAAAAATCAGAAATCAATATTATGTATTGATCATAAAAATTAAAATATGATATCAAAAACTAGATTGAACGAACACGATAAAAGCTTAAAAATCCTTTTCATATAGAAAGAGCTCTTTCAACATTCCAGAATAATTAATAAATAGCCAAAAAAAAGTCACTTAAAAATAGCCTCGCAAATTTGTATCAAAATTAGCATGTGAGAGATCAAATTTATTTCATTATTGTTATAAACACTGGAAAAATATGTATTCTATACAACAGTAACCAGTAGTGGATTTACAAACAGGCATATAATTTTAATCTCAAAACAGAATATGAAGCAATGAGCACTGTGTGTGTGTGTGTGTGTGTGAGAGAGAGAGAGAGAGAGAGATTTAAAATTAAATGAAGGACAAGGAAATGGATATAAATAAAAAAACCAACAGAAAAGATGCCAATCAGAATAGCTAATGGTGGAAGAAGATAGTACTGAGAAGAAAGTGGGAAAATTGGGCAGATTATAGAATTGAAATTATATGTCTACAATGATTTGGAATGTTTACTTAGTAGAAAAATTACATTTCAAGCTGCACTCTTCTTCTATTCTTTCTATCTCCAATGGATTATCCACACTCAAATCTCAAGAATGCAAATTAAAAAGACCTAGGTCTTCCCAGATTTTGTTATATATCACATGAAATTTTTGAACCTATTTATTTACCAGAGCATATTGTGGAAGATTAGTGAAAACTCTATCAATGCATAGAAAGTCTTCTCCTTTTTAAGCCAAGTATATTAATAAGGGTTAATTAATTTCACCTATGAAACACTGAATTTATCGTTTATCTCCAAACCCACAGCTATACCTGTATATAGACTGTTTTCACTACCTCTAAACAAGGGTAAGATTGCTTACTTTGTTTTTATAAATAGCCACAATTTTGATGCACGTGGACATTCACTTAAAAGTAAATAATCTTGGGTGCCTGGGTGGCTCAGTTGGTTGAGCAACTGCCTCCGGCTCAGGTCATGATCCTTGGGTTCCGGGATCGAGTCCCACATCGGGCTCCCAGGTCCACGGGGAGTCTGCTTCTGCCTCTAACCTTCTCTCCTCTCATGCTCTCACTTTCTCTGTCTCTCAAATAAATAAATAAAATCTTTAAAAAAAAAAAAAAAAGTAAATAATCTTGGTAGTTTGGAAAATAAATGGATCTCAAAATATAAGTACTTCATTGTCTCCTTATTTTAAAATTGAATATGAGTACTTTTGACCCTTTTATTTTGAAGAATATTTTACTTTTGTTAGTGAAATTAATGGGAAAATACCAGATATTCAATAGCGATCTAAGTTTTAGAAATATCTAGTCCATAATTAGCTCATAAGCTATAGTTTATTCCAGTTATTATCAGTATCCTTTAGAGATTTCCTTTATTTATGTCATTAACACTGAAAGTTTGTCTCCAAAAGCAAGGGAAACAAAGGTAAAAATGAGCTATTGGAACTTTATCAAGATAAATAGCATTTGCACAGCAAAGGAAACTGTCAACAAAACCAAAAGACCAGATAGAAAGGGAGAAGATACTTGCAAAAGTCTTATCAGATAAAGGGCTAGTACCCAAAACATATAAAGAACTTATTAAACTCAACACCCAAAGAACAAATGATTCAGTCAAGAAATGGGCAAAAGACATGAACAGACATTTCTCAAAGAAAACATCCAAATGGCCAATAAACACATGAAAAAATGCTCAACATCACTAGCCATCAAGGAAATACAAATCAAAACCACAATGAGATACCACCTCATACCAGTCAAAATGGCTAAGATTAATAAGTCAGGGAAACGACATATGTTGGAGAAGATGTGGAGAAAGGGGAACCCTCTTACACTGTTGTTGAGAATGCAAGCTGGTGCAGCCACTCCAGAAAACTGTATGGAGGTTCCTCAAAAAGTTGAAAATAAAGCTACCCTACAACCCAACAATTGCACTATTAGGTATTTACCCCAAAGATACAAATGTAGCGATCTGAAGTGGAACCTGCACCCAATGTTTACGGCAGCAATGTCCACAATAGCGAAGCTATGGAAAGAACCCCTGACAAATGAATGGATAAAGATGTGGTACACACACACGCACACACACACACACACACACACACACACACACACAATGGATTACTACTCAGCCATCAAAAAGAATGAAATCTTACCATCTGCAATGATGTGGATGGAACTAGAGGGTATTATGCTAAGTTAAATAAGTCAGACTGAGAAAGACAATTATCATTTGATCTCACTCACTCATATGTGGAATTTAAGAAACAAAACAGAGGATCATGGGGGAAGTGAGGGAAAGTAAAAACAAGAGGAAATCAGAGAGGGAGACAAACTATCAGAGACTCTTAGTCATAGGAAACAAACTGAGGGCTGCTGGAGGGGAGGAGGTAGGGGGATGGGGTAACTGGGTGATGGGCATTAAGGAGGGCATGTGATTTAATGAGAATTGGGTATAAGACTGAAGAATCACTACCTCTGAAACTAATAATATGCTATATGTTAATTAATTGAATTTAACTTAAAAATTTTTAATTATATATATTTACCTTGATCTAATAATAAATATACAGATCATAAATGTAGAAATGTGGAATTAGGCCCCATTTTTATAAGGTCGTGCTTCTTCTAGAAATTTTCTGTACATGTCTCAGCAGCTATCACTCCACCCTTGTCTTTTCAGAAGCACTTACGATCATGAAGTGCAGGTTTGGAAGCATGCCTATTGTGCTTTATGGAAGACTATAAAGCTTCAATTTTTTATTATTGTGAGAAAAATATTTATTGTAAATATTTCTATAATATTCTTTCTCCGTTTTCTACATCATAGTAATTTTCCACTGGAAGATAATTATTTACAGTTGGGTAAAAATGTCTAATTACATAAAATTAAAGAATACTATGACAGCCTCATTAGCCAGTGGTATTAAGCAGAGTTGGCCTCAAGTTTAGAGGATCAGACTTGGCAAAATAATTAGCCATAGCCATTACACAATGTCTGCAGGAGGGTTGTGCAGCAGTCTAACTAGTGTTTACCAAAAGGGAGTCATCCCAGCTGTAAGAAATCATAATTTATCTGGATGGAGCACAAGAACATACATTTTTAACAATCTCCTTTGGTACCTATCATTCAGCCAGCTGAATCCTAATCCTGGTTAAGAATTTGAGAATCTGAATACCTAAACCCTAAAACCAAAATAAACAAAACCCACTTTCTACAAAGTATGGGATATTTTTAATTGTTTTGTCCATACACTTCAACAAAGTAGCGCTGCCTTTCTCATCAAACACTTAACCCTTCCAAAGAAAACCAAGAAATTGAAATTAATCTAACTTAAAAAGCCTCTCTGGCACACAGATGTACATACACACACATACATATATACAGAATTGACAGTTATACCTTATTATGCACAGGATAACTACTATAACAAGCTCTTACATTCAGGAATGATATCTTGTATATTTCATAAGCTGAAAGTCTTATCCTATAGTAGTTCAAAGAATGGTTAATAAATTACAATTTTTTAAACAAATACCTACGGAAGCGCCTATTGGTGTTAGAAATAAGTATAGAGAATATTTGCAAATAAACGTGTGAACTAGATTGGAAATAAGTAACTAAAGTTGATTCTGCCCAGTTAATATATTTGAGTCCTACCAAATTATTAAAAAGATAAATTTTACTAGGTAAATGATGGTTTTGTATGTAGACTGCATAATAAAAATGATGGATTATTCATAGATTTGGAAAAGATCATGAATATTATGTATTTAAATATTCTACTTAGGATAGAAAAACATCTAACATTTATGGTATTTATGTATAATTTATATCCTCCAATTTCCTTTCCTCCTCCAAAACTTGAGAGAGCTTACAATAAAAGAATAATACAAAATAAAGTCATTGATAAAAGATAGGAGATAGTCACAAAAGCAATGCTCTGAACACAGGAAAGAGAATGGAAATGTTTATGAAAGTATACAAGCCCAAGTTAAGACAATTATTGAGAATGGAAAATAAACATCTAACATTTAATTTCCTGGCAACTACATGAAACTAGGAAATGTGAGAGGATTATTTTCATTCTTTAGGAAGAAGGAGAATATCACTTTATCTGGATAAAGAAACTGGTGGAACTAAACAAAAAAAAACTTTTTCTATAATATAGCATGTGGTATTTTCAATGTCAAGTTTTAAAAAGATGTCAAAATCTCTTCATATAATTTATGTTATATTTATAATATTCTATTAATGATCAGCTTTATTTATTATAAAACATCAAAAAACTAAATCAGCTCAGGGGCGCCTGGGTGGCTCAGTGGGGTAAGTCTCTGTCTTTAGCTCAGGTCATGATCTCAGGGTCCTGGGATTGAGCCCAGCATGGGGCTCTCTGCTCAGCAGGGAGCCTGCTTCTCCCTTTCCCTCTGCCTGCCTCTCTGCTTACTTGTGATCTTTTTCTCTCTGTCAAATAAATAAATAAAATCCTTAAAAAAAACTAAATCAGCTCAATAAACTTTATCATCATTCTGGCTTCAGGATTTATAATCAGTCACTTAACTGTTAATATTACAAATATTTTAAAAATTTAAACAAAATATGAAGGCAGATATCATCTCCAACCAAAGCACATTAATCATTATTCAGCCTTGTCATCACCCTGTTCATTCTGTCCTGACTTCATAAGTTCATAAGCTCTATGGGCCAGAATTAGCTCTAAAACACGGCAACCAAATCCTACTCAATAATTCAGATAGAGTCTCTAGTCAATCTATGGCTTTGAACATTCTCCATAATCACCCATGTTATGTTTCCTACTTCCCAAAGTAGAAGTTAAAAACAAACAAACAAAAATACATGTTTAGAGTGCCCTGCAGTTGGGTTTATGCATATGACTCAGGTTCTATCAATTAGATGTCCAAGTGAGACTTGAATTCAGAAGTGAGCAACCACAGAAAGCAACTGTACATAATGGGGATGCAATGTTCATACAAGTGTCAGGCAGCCAGGTAGACATATTTGTTTCTATAATTTTCAACAAACACGGACAGAATGTGTAGCCTCCGGTCTTGAGTTTTATAGGATTGTTTTTTTCAGGCTTAGTTTTTCAATTTCTCCTATTGCAGCCACTATAGCGTGGTTGGACATGATTCTTGTCTGTAGAGTTGTAACCTCTGGACTTCAAGCTTTCAAGAGACTATGTGCTATATTAATATTATTTAATAAAATCTTTCACTACTTAAACCTTACAAACTAAATTCTCCTTTCCTATATCTAAGCTTCTTGATGGACATACAGCCTTACCAGATTACGGTACAAATATTACCAGCCTTTATCAGTATGCTATGCTAAAATTACTCCCCCTCACACACCTTATGTATATATGCTTATGGTAGGTCATATAAACCCAGTCTAATCTAAGCACATGTTGGAGATTCAGATAGCTCATGTCAATGTGTTACATTTGTCCATAAAATAAGTTTTTCCTACACAGCCGTAATTTTCCATGTGAAGATATTTTGGATCCTTACTACTTTTTATCTCTGAGGGTCAATCTCAGGTTTATTCATTATGATGTTAATGTGTTTAGTTCATTAATGTACAACATATTAATGTATTATCTGTACAAATTCCTACTGACTGCAGATTGTGGGACCTGTCAGCCACCATAATCATGCAAGCCAATTCCTTAATCAATCAACAAACACAAACATATACATATAGACAGATATGCATGGATATGTATGCATATAGATGGATATGAAGATATATCTATATAGGTTCTGTTTCTCTGGAGGATTTTAAGCAATACAGATTTTGGTACTAAAAGTGGTTCTAGCAATACAAAATTGGAAGAATGAGTTTTCTTAATTTGTAATAGGATATCTGAAATTGGCTTTCTAATCATATTAGATTTGAAGTTGCCAATGACTTTATTTCCAGTAGTAAAGAGTAGAGATAGTCCATGATGTGATCTGGCAATAGAGAGATACAAAATGTTACCACTGGATCCTCCTAATTAAGCACTTAAAAGAAGCGAGGATCTGGGTGACAATGTATACTGTACTTTCAAATGTTTGGCTTAAACTAATGAATTTATATTATGACACTGGCTGACTGCTCATAACATCACTGGACAAAGTGAGTAAAGAAAAGGATGAATTCCAGGATTTTAATTCCCAAATAAAATGTTACATAAATCACCTGAACATTTCTATTTGTGCTTTGAAGGAGATCCTCATGTCCTCTAACCACAGAGCTGACACTGCTGAAAATCAAATATAGAACCTCATCCTTTGACTAGCTGAATTGCAGTACAAGTTGAACTCCCAGGCTCTCAGCATGTCTATTGTTAAAGTGAGGATATTAACTGGGAAGGAACTAGATCCTGAAAGGGAATATGGATGTATGGGAAGAACCTGATAGAGATGGGAATATGAAATCTCTAAATTTGATGACTGATCTTTCCCAGTGGAAGAGACCTCCACTCTAAGTGGGCCTCTCTACTCCCTTCTTAGGAAATTAACCCTGCATTGCCTGAGGAAACAGCAATGGACTCCCTTAAGAAAGTGCCATTCATGACAATCCCAATTCTTCTTAGAACCACCACCCTTTAAAACTCTCTTTGCGGGGCGCCTGGGTGGCTCAGTGGGTTAAAGCCTCTGCCTTCGGCTCAGGTCATGATCTCAGGGTCCTGGGATCAAGCCCCGCATCAGGCTCTCTGCTCAGTGGGGAGCCTGCTTCCCCCTCTCCCTCTGCCTGCCTCTCTGCCTGCTTGTGATCTCTGTCAAGTAAATAAATAAAATCTTTTAAAACCGTCTTTGCTTCTTGAACTGTAACTAAACTTAATCCCAGAAGTCCCCTAAAGGTGAGGTGGAAAATGTGACCCACTACTCTCCAAAAGAAGTACTTGAGTTTTCTAACTTATACAGATAGAAATCCAGAGAACATGTATATAGATATTAAAGGTGTGCAATAATGGTGGAAGGAATATTAAGTTGGATCAAGACAAACTTAATATAACTTCAACAAATAAAACTAAGATTTTATGTGTGCTTCTAACTCTATTAAAGTTGATAAAGTTAGTGTCTATTATAATTAGCATATCAATGATATAATGAAAATCCAACTATACTTCTTTGAAAATAATTCAGCTTATACATATATCCAGCTTTAATTTTGCTAGTTTAATTCTATTCTTCATTCATATTTAGTGTGTATATATAAAAAGTACAAATTTACTAAGTGATTTTACATATATAATTAATCCCTATGACTTTATTTGATACCTTGTATCAACTTAAATAAATACATGTATGAAAGCATAGATAGGTTGGCAGATAATTAAATGGATAGATGGATCAATATATAATGCATTATTTTGTTAGGTTATATTTAAAATGCCTAACATCGACAGACTTTATGAAGCAATAAACTTGGAATACTCTATAGCTTATGAAAACATATTTTGTTAATTCACATTTATGTAGCATTCATATAGTAAGCTATTAGACAATCTATTAAGTAGTCATATAGGAATTTTACTACTAATTAAATGAAAATCAAGTAAAATATTCTGAAAAACAGGCTAAACTTTCTTCTCTCTCCTTTTTATATACTCATGGTTATTTGATATTTTCTGGCTATGTTTTAGGTGTGAGTGAACTGGAATAACTGTTCTCTTTCATATCTTCTGATGTGACATAGATTACTACTGCCCATCTTTTTTTTTTTTTTCCTGTTTAAAAGAAAAATTAATCAATGCACTCCCTTGAAAGAAAATGTTTCAGGGCGCCTGGGTGGCTCAGTGGGTTAAAGCCTCTGCCTTCATCTCAGGTCATGATCCCAGGGTCCTGGGATGGAGCCCCACAACGGGCTCTCTGCTCAGCAGGGAGCCTGCTTCTCCCCTCTCTCTGCCTGCCTCTCTGCCTACTTGTGATCTCTCTCTCTCTGTCAAATAAATATAATCTTTAAAAAAAAAAGTTTCAAAAACAAATTCTGAACCGCTACATTCCTATATAACCACTAAATATAACAGTAGTTTGAAAGGTAGTATAGATCCTTATATAACTTTTCTAAAAATAACAACATAAATATTAAATTTTAAAATAAGAAATGGATAATTGGAAAATTGGATTTAAAATGTCTATGTCATTTTCTCTTTTTAATTTTTCTTTTTTTTATTTTTTTAAAGATTTTATTTATTTGACACAGAGAGAGAGACCACAAGTAGGCAGAAAGAGAGGGAGGAAGCAGGCTCCCTGCTGAGCAGAAAGCCCCATGCGGGCTCAATCCCAGGACCCTGAGATCATGACCTGAGCCAAAGGCAAAGGCTTTAACCCACTGAGCCACCCAGGTGCCCCTCTATGTCATTTTCTGACTTAGTCTCTGAAATATAACTTTGTGATCATTTTATTGCTATTTGTGCGGTGACTAGTTTGTTCATTTTTATTTCTCACAAAATTTAAATTAAAAATCATCATTTTCATACTTGTGAGGCCAGCCCAAGATTACCTTTAAGTTGTAACTAAAATAACAGAAGATAGAGAAGTCACATCACTTTCTTAGGAATACAAAAAAGCGCATTTTTTATCTCTGTTGTATTTTTAGCTGCTGTTTTATAATATTTTTTAGATTTAGTCAGCATTTTTGAAGCTTGTGCAGATTATAAATCTCTTAAGAAATACCCTGACAGCAAAAAAATCTATGTTATCTTCTATGCAGAAAAATGATCATTCTGGAGAGGTACTTTCCTTCAATAGCACTTGGAAGTTTGTTTATATAATGTAGCAGCAAAATGAAATTTTCAGAGAAATTAGAAGTACAAAAATATAATGAATTATGTAATTCCTACCCATAGAAAAATTATTAATAGGAAATTTTGTAAACATACAAATATTAGTGGCATAGCATATTGAATTGTGAGTACAGAAGTAATTCAATTCCTAATGCAAAGAGAATAGAATTTGAGAACTCATAATTTCACCTAAAACAGTATGCAGAAAAGTCAAGAAGAAAAATTTCCCAGCTACTGCTGGAACTTAATACATCTTGTAACAATACATTGGATGATGATGTCATGGACTACTTTGGCCTCTATCCATCAGGAGTTTGCCTGGAGTAACAAAGAATGTTCCCTGGGATAGTCAGGCAACCAGGGAACGAAAGGAAATTCTGACCTACCCCAAATGTTCTCCCCAACAATTTCTTTATTATGCCTGTTGGATATCATAAATACAGAAAATACCAAGTTAAATTTTACAGCCAGTAAATTAATTCTATTTGGAGCAATGTTATTTCCATACCTCTACGTGTATATAATGAAATGTTTATTTCGATCTTTGTTTTTATTTATTCTCATATAAGTGAGAATAATTTATTCTCATAAATATGGCTTTTGGTTGTGTTGCTCAGTTGCTTAATAATTAAAATTATTATACAGTATGTATGTATCATACTTTCAAATTAACAATCTAGTCCTTATATATTATCTCAATCTCTGACAAATGCAGACATGTCCTACTGTCATTTATTATTTGTTTTGGGTACCTTTTTTTTTTTTAAAGATTTTATTTATTTATTTATTTAACAGAGAAAGAACACAAGCAGGCAGAGAGGCAGGCAGAGGCGGAGAGAGGAGCAGGCTCCGTGCTGAGCAAGGAGCCCGATGTGGGACTCGATCCCAGGACTCTAGGATCATGACCTGAGCAGAAGGCAGCTGCCTAACCAACTGAGGCACCCAGGCGTCCCTGTTTTGGGTACCTTTTATTTCATTAAGCTTTTCAAAAACTCAGTTTCATTCCATTAGTCCTTCCAGTATTATAGTCTCTTAGCCCCCAGGCAAAATTATTGACTAATTATTGACACCAAGTCACAATCTTAATTGAATTAAAAATAGAATTTCTACATCTTTTGAATTAAAAATTAGGACCTAGAAACCCATGGAAATGTACAAATACCTTCAACACTTAACATATGATGTCTTTAATACTAATAAAAATATATTATCCATGTGCTTAAGATTCACTGAATTGAAAAAAAAGAAATCCCACCTAATGAATAGAAATAATTCTTTCTTTGAAGGAAGTAAAAGTGCTTTGAATGAAAAGAAAAAGAAAAATATCAAAATAAGTTGTCGGTAACATACTGACATTTATTTATTGTGTGTAGCTTCACGTTGAAATTTAAATTCTTTGTGGCCCTGGGCTTCTTCATATTTGATGCAATGAAAAATAGCTAATGGAGTTTTGTTGGGGTTTTTTTGTCATTATTGTTGTTTAGATGGCTGCTAGTTTGTTAGCTGGTTTAGTGATAGTTTTTTAACTTCAATGGGAAAATACAAAAAAAAAAAAAAAGAAATTAAGTTTGGACCAGCTAAAGGACTCTTGCTAAAGGACTCTTATGCTGTAGTAATATTATCACCTCCTATTAATATATTGGATTTCTCTCAGGAAACTCAAGATCCATTCAATATTTCTAACATTTGGGGCAAGTACACAAAGGAAAGATGGAATGTCAACTTATGTAATAGGGAATCTGAAGAAGTAAGGTACTTTATAGAGATTACTATCTCTATCTGAAACACAACCAAAAGCCATTTCTCCTTTAGCTACTTTGGCCCAGAGTGGGTGAAATTCATGCTTATATTTTTACTCCCATTTGCACTAGAATACTCCACAGTATAAAAATGAGCTCAACATAAATGATAAATATATCAATACAAATATCTCATGTTAAGATGAATACATTGGGTCATTTCCCTTGGGAAGTTAATTTGTACTACTTCTGATGAAAAGCTGCTCATCTTCCTTATTACAAGATGGTTATTTTATAAGACTTTAATATAAATGCTTGACCTTTTAGAAATCTAGTTCTTTTGGAGAAAATCCCAGATGCGCTTACAATTAGAACCAACGTCGAATATTTTGTGTTGCCAGACCACTAATTAAATTCCTGCACATAACCTTTTTCTTCCTGAAATACAACATTTAGTAAATTATTTTATAATTATGAAAACATTGTTTTGCATATCGTTTGCATTTTAATGAGTTTAGGGGAAACCACAATTTAGAATGAAATCAAAATTTGGAAGAAAAGGTGTACTAAAGCTAAAAAAGTGGCCATCTAATCCTCATGACACACACTACTTTCAGCGAGGCTGCAATTCCTTTGCCATTTAAAATTACCATATTTTCTCGTAGGGTTGTTTTGTTTTGTTTTGTTTTTCAGTTTTTGAAGAAGTTTAAATATAAACCCACAAAGGATGGAATAAGAACCTTCCAGAGTAGAGAACAACTGTCCTCTTTCCCACAGCTTTTTCTTTAATATTATCTCTCAAATATGTGTTTATGGCTCCCATCTTCTATTTGGTTAAATGTGCCTTCAGTAAGCTCAAAGGCTAAGGGTCAATGTAGACAGAAATATAATTCCCATCATAATTCCCTTGATTTCAGCAGTATTTCAATCAGACATGAATAGAGCAGTATATTATTAACAAGACTAAATGTATATTAATTGTTTAATTAAAGGAAATTTTTGTGACAGAATTACCTTAAAATATTTGAGTTTATTAATTTGTTAAACATTTTGATCTCACACCTACTTTCTGTCCTTTAAAATATAATCAGTTTACATGAGCCTCAAACTTGCATATAAGAGAATGTTATAAGTAAAGACCTGGTTCAAGTTGTGGCATGAATCATATGAAACACTTGGTATCTCAGTTGTCTGAGCATTTTGCTAAATTTTCTGTGCCAGGATGTGCTTTATAAAATAAAATATACAAACTGATAAACAGGAATAAAAGGTATTGTAGGATAAGCAAAATCACATGATAGACATTATAGGACAGATACATACATGCACATATGTATATGCATGTGTGCATGTATATATATATATATAAAATCAGCAAAGACATACATCTTTAAATACATCACTGCCAAGACATTTAATTTGTAGTCACAGTTACTTCATTCATTTAACTCATCTACTGATCTCTTATTATAAGATATCTTCTAAGTATAAACATGAAATAAAAATATATTTAGAGAAACAAAAAATGGAGAATTCATCACAGGAGAAATGCTTAAAATAATACGCTAAATAGTGATTATCATACATACAGTAAGAGAAGGCCATTGGAAGCCTGGAGATATAGGAAGGAAATAAAAGAGCAAAATGCAGGTAAATCTAAATAAATCTTGTCTATGTAAAATGTAAAATGATAACAATAGTGTCTTGTGCAGTTTTAAGTATATGCAAAACAACATATTAAAAAATACGTACCTATCTGGAGGGTTAAATGTTGTAAAAGTGTGTAAGCCCTATGAATTTCCTGAAATGTAGTACAAGTACTAATTTATATTAAAATATGTTAAATGGGGGTGCCTGGGTGGCTCAGTGAGTTAAAGCCTCTGCCTTTGGCTCAGGTCATGATCTCAGGGTCCTGGGAGCCCTGCATCGGGCTCTCTGCTGGGTGGGGAGCTGCTTCCCCCTCTCTCTCTACCTGCCTCTGTCTACTTGTGATCTCTCTCTCTCTCTGCCAAATAAATAAATAAAATCCATAAAAAAAATATGTTAAACTAATTAACATGTTGTAATCTGTAGGGTGAGTATCTAAGAATAGTAAAAGTATATGTAAAAGGAATAAATAGAATAAGAAAATACTTAATCCATCCAAAAGAATGTAGGAAAGGAGAAAAAAATATTATAGGACATACAAAATAAATGGAATACAAATAATTTAGGGATATATTTCAATCCAAGTACAAAACAATTATATGAAATAAAAATGGACTAAAATTGCCATATAAAAGACAAAGACAAAAGTAATATTAGAGAAAGTAGTATCCCCAAAAGAGATATTAAAAAGGAAAATATATTTATTTTATAAAATATGATTTATAATGTTTATTTTATAAAAATACGATTTATAAGATAAACTGAAGTTTTGGGAATATATAACATGGCTTAGCATAACATAGTTTGAGCTACACAACACAGCTCAAATTCAAAAAAGCAAAATTTTAGAAGAACTACTTGGATATTATTACGTGACACAAGGGCCTCTAACTTGTTTTTATTGCATGTATATATATGTGTATACATTCATATATGTGTATGTTTATATCTATGAAAGCATATAGGGAAGTGAATCCAACATTTTGCTACACATCAAAACCATAAGGGAGTCTGGTGTACACAGTGAAAGATTTTTGTTCTTCAACACTACTTTCTTTTTTTTTTTTTAAAGATTTTATTTATTTATTTGACAGAGAGATCACAAGTAGGCAGAGAGGCAGGCAGAGAGAGGGGGAAGCAGGCTCTCTGCTGAGCAGAGAGCCTGATGTGGGGCCTAAATCCCAGGACTCTGAGATCATGGCCTGAGCTGAAGGCAGAGGCTTTAACCCAGCATCGTATCCTCTAAGCCAGCATGTTACACAAATATCAAAGGACGTTTTCTCTTAGTAATGGTATTAAGAGAAGTTAAATTCTATTCTTTATTCCATTTTATGTACAGTTGATGCTTAATATATTTTCATTGAATTTTGGAGGATATCCTATGTTTACAAAACAGGTGTATATATGTATTTGTTTTTCCCTAAAGCAGATACCTACGTTTCAACAACACTAGCACCTTTTATACTATATTATTTTTACTAAGAACATGTTTGAAATGTGAAATGTGAAGTAATGGGAGAAACTTTTTAGCAAGCTTACCAAAATTCATACACTCAAATATATTTTCATTAAAAAACAACAAGAAGAACTAATCTGGATAGCCATATATTTATTCCAATAATACACCATTCTATTCTTGAAACTTACCTTTTTCAATTGCTTCCAAAACCTTCAGGATATTACTTTAAATATCAAATACGGAAAAATATTTTTCGTTTTAAGATGGAAACGCAAATAATGTTTAGAGTTGAGTCTGCTTAATAAAAGGGGATATCAAGTTGCACAGAACTTTTTTTTTCATTATTTTACTTAAAGTTAGGTATGATTTAAAAGTGACAATATTATTTTATTCTATGTGGCATCCATACTGCATTTTATAAAGTAATTAAAATCGTTCTGAAATTATTAATAATCATTTCAGTGTAAGACCAAGCATAAAAGCTCAAACATAAATTTGAATGCTTAATTTGTGATATTTTTATATCAAGGGATGCCTTTTACTACATAGTCACTGCATCATCTTCTGTGACTTTACAGAGGATATAGATGTTTGTGGTTTTATGGAATTTTTTTTAATCTTACGAATGGAGCATTAAAGTGACCTGGAAAATACAGAAATTATGTTTTATTTTTAATCTAAGCACTCAGTGTGCTTGGCAATCAAAGAGGAGGTTAAAGGGCAATACTGTAACTGTTTAGTCGAAATTATTGGGAGGTTAAGGCTGCCTGTTTTTCTCCTCAGACCTTTGACATATATATCATATTCTCCTCATTCAGCCTGGCCTTTTAAGCCTCATTTGCATGAACCAAGGCTGTATAGTCAGCAATGTAATTGCCCAAAGAACCAATCCATTAGTCCAAGTGAAGATATTTCTTCTTTGCTAAATGAGAAAGCAGGCTACAATACCAATCATTAGATACATTTGAAATACGTTAAATAAATGTATTAACATTATCCACTGGAGAATTTGATTTCTCAGAAATACTTGCCTGTAAATCCTGGGATACATTCGCAGTAGAAATAGCCACTTAAATGTATACCGGTTGCTCTGTTTTTGCAGGGCACAGATTTACAATCTTCAGTTTCTATTTCACAGATGTTTCTTTCAGATCTCTGCAGATAGCTACAGTTGAAGTTGTGCAAGTGGACCAAGCAGAGGCCATGAACTGATGCAGTCTGGTTTCCTAAATCTTCAACACTAAGGATATAGAATTGGTCCATGCAAACGGAACAACTGCATCTGCAACATGCAAAAACAAAAAAATCAATTAGTCATAAAATTTAAACACATATTCATTTAAATACACAGGACAGCAAAACAATAAATTTAGTTGTGGGGCACACTTTTAAAATACTCTTACAGAAAATGTTGGTACTTGGCAAAACTTAATATTGCTTATTGTACAGAATGAGTAAAAAGAATTTTGGCAAAAAACAGACCTAGACTCAAATACAGGTTCTGCCACTTAATCGCTATATAACCTAGGACAGTGTCATTAACCCTCCTGAGGCTAAATGACAATGCTAGTGTTTGTCAGGATTTTTGCAAAAATTTGCAGTATGAGAGCCTAACAATTAGCTTTTTTGATTGCAATGTTAAGTTTCAATATAAACTTTTGAGCGTCGAGGTATTCATTTCAAAGATATTTATCCTGAATAAACACACTGCCAGCTACACAACTAGATAAAGGGCCAGGTTGACCCATCTGAAGTTCCCCTTTTTAGAAAGACTTGGTTGACCTATATAACCGACCTTAGGGGTGACCTTGCTTTTCCGAACTTCCTGCTCTTTAACTTCCGCTGGCTGGCGTGTTTAAAATTCACCAACGGAATGAATCCAAGAAACCTTAGGCGCCACACCCCCACCTCAATAAAGCCACAACTCTAGGCCTGCTCTCTCTTTACCTGATATGCAACCAGTGTGGCTTGCCCTGTGTCTGCCGCAACCTGAGGTTAAAAACGAAACAAAACAAAAGCCCTTGCTTTTTCACTAAGGTGCATCTTACAATCATAATAAAAACCACAGGAGACAGTCCTGCAACACTGGCTTAAGGAAATGACCCTATGGGGTCTCGAGAAGTTAGCACCGGCCCAAGTGAGTGACCCAGAATTCCCAGCTGCTAGGTGAGTGTCCCAGGCATTGGCAGCCGACAAGTGAGTGCCAAGCGCCCCAGGCATTCCTAATCGATAGCATCTCTATCGATAGGCTGAGATGCGCACAAAACAAGTTTGAAATATTGAACCTCATGCCTAAGAAAAATGGGGTTTTAATTAATAGTTTCCATTGAAAATATTCATTCATTCATTTCTATATTCATTCCTTAAATATGTATTTGCATTTTCTATATCACTGGCATTGACCTAAATATAATGAACAAATATTCTTGGGCCTTCTCTATAGGCTAGGCACCACCTGTGGTAAAGGGATTATGAGATGCTATCTTATTACAATCATACACTTTATAATATGCACACATTTATTCCTTTGAATATAGTATATACATGCACATAAAGCATCAGAAAAAGAACCTGTGAGATGAGAAAGAAACTTAAATCAGAGATAACCTTTGGTCTAAAATATAGTTGTGTAATTTTAAAGTATCCTTCGCCAACTATTCAAAGGACACTTAAGATAATCATATAAACATGTCAATGAGTGGAGAGGAGCAATGTCAAATTACTTTGCTTGTTATGATTAGTGAAAATTAACCTACTGAACCTAAGTCATTACACTCATAAATTTATATGATGGTAGGTGTTTGGAGCCAGCAAGAATGTTAAGGGTCAATTAGCTCAAACCTTTCTTCTTGTAGTTGTGAGAAACTTATCCATTTAGTGCAATTTGCCAAGGATCACTGAGATTGTTAATGGCAGTCAGTATAGTTGATGCTTTGATATATTCAAAGCGCTGGCCTTGGAATTGGAATCTTGGTTCTAGTTCTTCCCTAACTTATTTAGAAGTTTTTGTGCCCTAGTTTTCTCATCTGTAAAATTACCAGTACTACATATATTTCATAGAAGAGGATTAAGTGTGTTCATTACTGGGCAGGCAAGGCTGATACCAACCGTATCATATGTGTATATGTTTACTTGAAATAAAGTTATTGAACACAGGCACAGCAGCTATAAATGGAGACTGATTATAGTAGTTTCTTATTAGAAATTCAAGTAGGATGATATGATTTTCCAATATGGTTAAAAAATTCTAATACACTTCTGAATAAAACATAGTATGTCCTTGATCAGCATGAAAGTTTCATTCCTGGAAAACCCAACGATTATTAAAATTTAATAAAAATACTTTGTGTCACTGTGTAAAATGAAGTTAAGATATTGGCTCAGATAGTTATAAAAAGGTTTTATATCCACATTAATGTATGTTGGGGCTTCTGGAAATTGTGAAAACCGTGGAGCATTTTTGTTGTTTTTCATGGAATAATTCTGTGCATCGAAAGATTTATAACATTCATTGTCTACCACTTACCTGCTAAATGCCAGCTGTTTCAACCACTTATACTGAATATTAGAATGATCTTAGAATCCAAAATGTCTCCAGAATGCAAGATCATCTTTTTGAAAATCATTGACCTAAATAAATTTCCCCAGTTTACTAAAGCACTCACCCAATTATGCACAAGTTTGGGGAGCATTTTGTCATCCCAATTAATAATATGCATGTAAATGCTGGTATACATGTATATATGTATACCTAGTGCTAAGATAAATTGCTATTAAATTGAAAGCTTTTCAGTAACAAATACATCAATTTTGTTAGAAAAGAAAGTCAAGAATATTATCAGGGTTCACATATATTATTTATAATTTTAAAATGTTCTTATAATTTCATAAAACTTTTACTTTGAGAAAATAACTTAGACTAAAACACTTCATGCATGTATTACTAACTTTATTAAAATAAGCTAACTTTATTATTAAATTTGAACTGTACTTAATTTGAGACAAGATTGAAAGAATAAAGCAAAAATATGTCAGTTGAAAATATGATCTCATATATAAATATTGTGATTTAAATTTTTTCATCATTTAGTTTTTTAATGGAAAAATATTCTGGGAAGAGATGAAATGAAGGATACCACTCTACCTGCTACCCTAAATCCTAGGATTATGATCCATATGCCATATATACAGCGGATGCTCCATTAATATTGTTTTACTATATAATAATCACATGTATTTTAAAATTGAATTATGCTCAAGAGAAAGGTCATCTTAAAGGTTCTGAATAAACAGCTTCATGAAATTCTAAGTCTTAGGAGATAATTTGAAAAGTAATACAAAAAGGTTAGACCTATAAAATGCTATTTAGATATAATGAAGTAAAATAAAAAATCTGGCCCAGGTAGCACAAAATCATATAACATGTATAATTTTTTATTGTTTGACATATGAAATTAAAGCATGAAAAGTCATAGAGCCTGAAGCTAAAATACAAACTTTGATTTTATATCATAACATATGCATTGGTATGCACCTAAAAGAAAAAAAAAAGATACATGGGAAATAATTATGGATACATTAGCTAAGTTTCAACCCAAACCATAGTCGAAACTTAATTACACAAAAATGCTTCCTTTAATGAAGTTTATTATAATTAATTTTTGGCATGGATATGGAAATTACAATTGTAACTACTTTAAAATTGCTTAAACAAATTAATGACCTCTATATCATTTTACTATAAGGCTTAAAGAAGCAAGGTTATCTCATTTTCCAGGGGACAATAAAAAGGAATATATATATATATATATATATATATATATATATATATATACACATATATATGCATGTAAGTGCAATATACAAAAAGATCAGTCACTAGAGAAATGTTGTTTAGACTAACCAAAAAGAGAAAATATATACACGTACATAGGGACATACAATAAGCCATATTGATATGTAGTTCACGATCCTTTTTTTTTTCTTCCCCCCCCCCCCCCGAAAGTAAAATGTAACAAAACTTTTGCATGGGCCTCAGGAAAGTTTGCATGACACACCCAAAATTAAAAATAGAGGCACCTAGGGTCACCTCAGCATCTGACTCTTGGTTTTTGCTCAGGTCATAACCTCATGGTTCCTGAGACCTACCCGACTCTGGGCTCCAGGCTCAAGGGGAGGTTACCTGAAGAGTCTCTTCTTCTTCCCCTCCCCCCCTCACATGTGCACACAGGTGCTCTCTCTAAAATAAATGAATCTCAAATAAACAAAAAACAAGACATTCAACTTAATTAAAAAGATATCAATATCATGGCAAAAATAAAATAGGCTTAGAAATTAATAATCATCAGACTTCCTGGTTCATAAGTAATTTAAGAAAACCATAATCAAAATATATTTCTGTGGCAAATTGACATAAAACTGTATTTATTATACAAACCTCCTGACTGTACAGAAATAGGTTTTGTAGCTATATTTGATATTATCATGGACTTTTAGATTTTGCACTTTAAAATAGAACTTTTGCTTATAACTGAAAAATAGTGTTTTGGTTATATTTAGCATTTCATGGAAAATGTGAATTTTTTAAAAATAGTTCATAAATGAAACAGGTTTATTTTAAAGTTCTGAGAAAGAAAGCCAGAAAATTCATTGCTATAACACAAACTAGTTTTATGTTTAGAAAGCAGAAATAATCATTATTTTAGTGATATAAAAGATATTTGCCTTCTAAATGATATAGATTAACCATGAAATGTGTTCTGAGAAGACCATTAATTTATTTATGGATACTTGGGGTCAGATGTCAGATATCATTTTCACATTTTGCTCAATGCTTTCCAATTAGGGAGTACTTGAATGTTTAATAAATATATGAATGAATAGATTTCATTTTGACATAATATTTCTGATTAGTAGGGCCATAAACTTAAACTTCATAAATTGGTTGAAGCTATGAACACTTCACAGTCTGGGCCTGCTGTTGCAAAGTTACTATCCCATAATTATAAAAACTATACCAAGTCCAGAGTGACAAAATGGCTGGTGAATTTTTTTTTCTTCCAACTAAGCTTTTCTAAATTCCCCAAAAAAGTGTTTTTGAATATTTTAGGGCAAAAATGTGGTAATACTCAAGTCTGTGTAAAATACTTCATTTCCATTATGCCATGTAAGATGCATTTATATAGAATACGTTTTAATAGAAAAATGTTTATGATTAGCAACTACTGGTTAATATTATTATCACTGTTGTTACTGTCAGTGTCTTTCATCATAAAGTGATCATTTAATTTAATATTATTACAGTACTATCAATGCTACAGTGCTATCATTGTTTTACTTTAAAAGTATCTTTTGAGTTTCATTTTAAATGTTTTCCATCCCAAAACTGCAAAAATATCTTCCTACATTTCTTTCAGTTACATGGCAATTTTACTTTTTAATTTATGTTTCTGAACATATTCAGAGTTTGCTTCTACATAAAGTATAAGGCTGTAGTCCAGTTTTATTTATGGTCTCTTAGTGAACCGTTTCCCCAATTCTTTCTACTAAAGAATCTAGTCAATATATTCCCATTAAATTATGGGCCAATTTCTTGTATATCAAGATCCTGTATGTACATGAATTGTTATCAAAGCTCTCTGTTGGTCCACTGTTTATTTTTACAGTGGCACCATACAGATTTTATAGTTTTCATAGCAGATGTTACTTGAAGTTCCACCCAATAACTCTATTATTGTTTATTTATAAAATATTATTATTTTGTATAGTTTTTTAAACTTTAAAATATTATTTTGTGTAGTTTCTCAAATAATAAGCAATATTATTGGTATAACATTCAATGTGTGGATTAACTTGATAAATTGGTATCTTGGCCATGTTAAGGCATACTATCTAAATCCATGGATTACATTTTAATGTGTTCAAAACATCTATTATTTTCTCTTTTAAATTAGTTAATTGTGCAATAGACTTTTTTTTACAGAGAACATGAGCATCTCTTTCAAGTTACTTCTAAGATTCTGCGTATCTTGCTATTATAGTAGGTGATATATTATGTAATAATTTCTAGATTTGTGACTGGTATAGACACTGTAAATTTTATATGAAGTATTTTATTTACAAACTTTGCTAAGCTCTATTTCAGTATTAATTATGAGTCAATGGCAAAAGCCATTGCCAAATTGCCAATGGCAAAAGCCAAAAGCCAAAGCCAAATAATCAACGATACTGATTATTTTACAATTACAAAATTTTCTGAATATCACAAAAAGTTTACCATAAACAAAGAAAACAAAGTCAGAAAAATGCAGTAAGATCACAGAACAAAAATGCTTTTAATAAAAAAAACTCCTGAAAATTATTGTTTCATTACATAAATATTTCTTTAGTTCTACTGCATGTGTCACTTGTGACTGACTTCTTTCCCATATCATAAGGTTTTCAAGGTTCATCCATATGTGGCCATGTATTAGCAATCCATTCTTTCTTATTGCTGAATAATAGTTCATGTTTACATATAACATATTTCATTTATCAGTTGGTGAACTTTTTCAAAGCACCTGTACGTACATTCCACTAGCAGTATATGAGGGCTCCAATTTCTCCAAATCCTCACCAACACCAGTACTTGTTTTTAATCTTTCTTTTTGATCATATCGATACAAGCAGATGTAAACTATTATATTATTTTCATTTACATTTCCAGTCTTCCTTCATCATTAAACATGTGTAATTATGTTGCTGCTGCTGCTTATGATTCTTCCTCTTTCTCTTCTCCTCCTTATTCTCCAGTATTCTTTATCAGGTTGAATAAGTTCCACTTTATTCTTCATTTTTTGATTGTTTTTATCATGAAGGGGTGTTAGATTCTGTAAAATGTCTCCCCCCCACTTCAACTATTAGAATTATGTATTTTCCTTTTTTCCTATTATTCTACTGACATGGTATATTTACATTAATTGATTTTAGTATGTTAAAACAACTTTGTATTCCTGTGATAAATTCCCCATGATCATGATGTATAATTTTTTTTATATGTTGCTGCATTTGTTGTGCTATAACTATATTGAGGGGTTTGGGGTTCAGATTAATAAGACATATTGGTCTGTAGTTTTCTTTTCTTGTGATGTCTTTGGTTTTGTTATCTGTAATATTGGTCTAGTAGAATAAGTTTAAAATGTGTCCTCCTCATTTAGTTTTGGAAGAGTTTGTGAATAATTTCTATTAATTCTGCTAGCATTCCCCAGTGAAATCATTTAGGCCTGAATATTTCTTAGTGTGATTTTTTTATTTGTTTGTTGAATCACTAACTTAATCTTTTTGCTTGTAATAAATACATTCAGATTTTCTATTTCTTTTGAATCAGTTCTAGTAGTTTGTATTTCTCTGGGAATGTTCCCATTTCATCACAGCTACCTACATTTTGGGATATACAGTTGTTTGTAGTTTTTTCTTATAATCTTTTTTCTTTCTGTAATTTAATGTTTTATCTCTCTTGATTTTAGTAACTGGATTCTTTTCTCTGTTTTTCTTAGCATAGGTAAGGCCTATTCATTTTGTTAATCCTTTCAAAAACAGACTTTTGATTTTGTTGATATTCTATATTTGCCTATACTCTATTTAATTAATTTCATTCTACAGTTTATGATTTTCCTCCTTTGGCTTGCTTTAGATTTAACTTTTTTCCTTTTCCATTATGTTAAGGTAGAAGTTTAGGATATTGATTAAGATCTTCTTTATTTTTAACATAGGCATTTACAGCTCTAATTTTTATTCTAAATGCTGCAGTGCGTATATCCCATGACTTGGTATGTCATATCTTTATTTTAATTAATCTCAAATGATTTTTTAATGCCCCTTGTACTTTGTTTTTGATTCACAGATTTATGTGGAGTGTGTCATTTAGTTTTCATGTATTTGTAAATTACTGAATTGATTACTGTTTTTGATTCCTAATTTCAATCCATTGTGGTCAGAAAATATATCTTTTTAATTATTGTAATCCTCTTAAATATATTGCAGCTTATATTAACATATAGTCTATCTTGAAAAATGTTCAATGTGCATTAGAGAAGAATGCCATTCTGTCGCTGTTGAGTGGAATGTTCTATAGATAGCTCCAATTTTAATAGATTTATAGTATTCTCCAATTATTTTATATTTTTGTTTATCTACCAAATGTTATATTACTACAGAAAGTGGAGTGTTGGACTTTCCAACTGTTATAATGAAATTGGCCATTTCTTTCATTAATTCTGTCAGTTTTTATTTCATATATTTTGAGTTTCTGTTGTTAAATGCATATATTTGCCACATCTTCTCATGTTTTCTTTGTCATTTTAAAATGTTGTTTGTTTTTTCAATTAACCACTTTTTCTTTTAAAGTCTATTTTGTTCCAGCACTTTCAAAAATGCCGTTGGTATTTTGACTGGGATGGCATTGAAAGTACAGATTGCTCTGGGCAGCATAGACATTTTAACAATGTTTATTCTGCCAATCCGTGAGCATGGGATGTTTTTCCTTTTTTTGTGTGTGTCTTCTTCAATTTTTTTCACGAGCGTTTTGTGGTTCCTAGAGTATACAAATCCTTTGCCCCTTTGGTTAGGTTTATTCCCAACCAACGGTATCTTATGGTGTTTGATGCTATGACTAACATAACATAATAAAATTAAAAAAAAATAAAAACAATAATAAGAAAGTCTATTATGTCTGATATTAATAGAGATACTCCAGCTTTCTATGCTTGCTGATTGAATGGTATGTTGTTTTCTAACGTTTTACTTTCAATCTATTCGATCATATAAGTGTACAGTGTGTGTTCTATAGATGGTATATATTGTCTATATCCAGAAATGATCCAACTTGAAAATCTTTGCCTTTGATTGGGTTTTTAATCCATTTTATTTTAATGTTATTATTAATATAGTTGGATTTATGCTTATCATTCTCATTTTTGTTATCCATATATCTCATGTTTTTTACATCTCTATTCTTCTGATACTACTTACTTTTGTATTAAGTAAATATTTTGTAGGGCATATTTTTAGTATTTATAATGCTGTTTTTACTACATTAGCTGAGTTATTTTCTTAATTGTGCTGTGAAGTTTACCATATACAACTTAACATATTAGATCTACCAAGATTTAATCTATCACAGATACTAATTTAATTCTATTGTGATATATAAAAAATATTACTGTAGGTTTTTCTCTGTTACCCTGTTTTTATGCTAATGTTGTTAGACATAGTAGAATATACATGATATAAATAATATATAATAACTATTAAGTGCATGTTTGAGCTATAAATGCCAACCATTTTAAAGAAAAAATATTGTTATTATTTATTTATTTATTTTTAAAGATTTTATTTATTTATTTGACAGAGAGAGATCACAAGCAGGCAGAGAGGCAGGCAGAGAGAGGGGGGAAGCAGGCTCCCTGCTAAGCAGAGAGCCCAATGCTGGGCTAGATACCAGGACCCTGAGCCCAAGACAGAGGCTTTAAACTACTGAGGCACCCAGGTGCCCAAATAATATTGTTATTAATTACTATAAAATAGTTCAGGAGGCTAAAAGCAAAAACAGAAGGAATAACTAGTATTGGCAAGGATATGAATAAAAAAAGAACCCTCATGTACTATTTGGTGCAGCCACCATGGAAAACAGTATGGAGGTTGTAAAACAATACACACACGTGCACACACACACACACACACACACACACACACACACACCAGAATATTACTCAACCATAAAAAATAACGAACATTGCCATTTGCAACAACATAGAAAGACCCAGAGTGTATAATGCCAAGAGAAATAAGTCAGTCAGAGAAAGACAAATACATATGATTTCACATGTGGAATTTAAGAAACAAATAAAACAAAATTAGAAAGCAACAAAAAACAACAAAAATACTCAAACTCTTAAATACAGAGAACAAACTGGTGGTTGCCAGAAGGAAGGTGGGTGAGGCATAGTTTAAATCCATAAAGGGAATTAAGAGCACATCTATTTAAAGATTTTACTTATTTATTTGAGAGAGAGAGAAATCAAGAGAGAGAGCACAAAGGGGAGGGGGCAGAAGGAAGAGGGAGAAACAGACTCCCTGCTGAGCAGAGAGTTGGGTGCAGGGCTCAATCTCAGGACCCCAAGGTCATGATCTGAGCCAAAGGTAGACACTTAACTAACTGAGCCACCCAGGTACCCCAAAAGTACATTTTTTATGAGGACTGAGAAATGTATAAGTTCTTGAATCATTTAAAAAAATCAATTTTGGCTTATCAGTACAATTATAACTTTTTGATAAATAGGTAATATTCTTTGTTCAAATGATGCATAGATACCTGGATTTATTAATTTCATCTTTATAAAAAACTTCATATTGAGATCCACTTTCTTCATAATCAGTTGTATTTTCCAAAGACATTTTGCAAGGCCATCTTGGAATACATAGACACCAAAATCCCTTATTATCTTCTTTAGTCAAACAACTCCATGCATTTTCACACATCTGTAAAAAAAATTTTTTTAAAAAGAATTTTATAAATGTCCATCACATTACAAAATTACATTCATTTCAAGGTTTGAAGTTCATGCTTTCCTTTATATATTTAATTCATGTATTCCCTTAGCAAAGATAAAATAAACTCAGTTTTATTTAAAATCATTGTAAATAATCATATTCAGTTTATGATGGATATATATGTTGTAAAATGCTAAATAAATCAACATCCATTATTCAGTTGTTTTCAAATATCTTTAATGTAATTTGAATCAAAATTTTATAGACATTGCTTATATGTTAGTTGATATGGTAGAAGTAGCATCCTACTGATAACCAGATCCATGGGAAAACTGTCCCTTGTATCACTTGTTTTTTCTCCTTCAGTGAATTATTTGGACTCATGTTTGAACTGACTATAACATTTTACTGCGTCCCTTATTAAAAATGAATTACATAAAATCATTAACACATCTTTAGTTTATATTTGCATGGAAGTGATAATTGTACTTGTTTAGAAAAAACATATATCATTTCAACCATTTTAGAGATCTTTCACAAATATACCCAGTGTATTTACCTTAAAAGATTAAGTAAATTTTGTTGCCAAAGAAGTGCATCTCTTACGGACAGCTTAAAACCAGGCATATCTTTTCCTAGCTCACAGAAGTGAATTCAAAACCACAATAGATCTTTGATAGTTCCTTATTTTTTTCTTCATTTTCCTCTCAATACTTTTATGTTTCCTTTATGATGTTGGTTTATAGCCAATAAATTATTTCCTATCAATGGCTACAATAATTAAAAATTTAGTTTCATGGTCTGATCTTTGGTGATTAATGATTTATAGAGATCTAGTCTCTGTTGGGTAAGAGTCAACTGAGAATTTCTTTCTCCATTTTTCTGTTTTGAGCTCTAGTAAATTTAGAATTTTTAGTCTACTGGGAAGGAGAATATCTTTTTGCATGGAGAGATACGTTTTTGTTTTTGTTTTCAAATGCTATTTACCCTTAACCTACAGCTAAAGTACTATAAATTCAATCTCTCTGTTTTCTCTGCATGTGTTTGTATGTCTAAGTGTTTGTACTTCACAAAAAAATATTTATCCCTTATCATTGGAAAGTGTAATCATTTTCTACATGCAGTGGGTACTTATTGTAAAGTTTCTTAAAGTGGTCCTGTTAAAATTTGCTTCCAAAGTTAAATTAGCACTTACAAAAGAAAAAATAATTATTAGCATTTTATCACTTACATATTCCCTCTCTTCATATATGTTACATAATAGAATATGTATAATGATATAGGCGTATATATATAAATATGCACATATTATTAGCTTTTTCTGAAATTTGTGATTGTATTGCACTTTATCAACCCAATTATATTACTGTGCAGTTTTTATAAAAAACCAAGGATATTATCTTTTCATTACTTCAGTAAAATTATCAAGTTAGGAAATTAACTTTTATATAATACTATATTTTATAACTAATAAGTTTTATTCCAAATTTGCCAATTATTCTAATGTAGTATATAAAAATCCAGTATATAATTTATCGTCCTTCAACATGACTAGAAAATACAAAACACCAGAACTTCAAATTACCCAGAAGTAGAATATACATAAACACAATAGATTTAATGATTTTGTTTTCACTCCTTGTTAGTTCGTACTGTTTTTTAGAGATTGTATTGGTAAGTTTAAATTTCATGCCTTCCATTATCTCGTTTACTTTGGAAGTCCTCTTAGTTGATTTGGTTTAATATAAAAGCAATACAATTTATTTAGTCATTCTACAATCCAGTACCTCTGGGTTACTGGATCCCAGGGTCCTGGGATCGAGCCCTGCATCAGGCTCTCTGCTCAGCAGGGAGCCTGCTTCTCCCTCTCTCTGCCTGCCTCTCTGCCTACTTGTGATCTCTCTCTCTCTCCCTGTCAAATAAAATGAATAAAATCTTTTAAAAAAAGTTTTTATTTTAATTCCAATTAGTTAAATACAGTGTTATATTAGTTTTAGGTGTACAATTAAGTAATTTAATACTTCCATATATCACCCTCTGCTCATGACAAGTGCCTTAATTAATCCCCATCATATATATAACCCAGTCAACTACCCACCTTCCTCTGGTAACCATCAGTTTGTTCTCTATATTTAGGAATCTGGTTTTTTGGTTTGCCTCTCTCTCTTTTTTCCTTTTTTTTTTTTAAAGATTTTTATTTATTTATTTAACAGAGAGATAGCACAAGTAGGCAGAGCAGCAGGCAGAGGGAGAGGGAGAAGCAGGCTCTCTGCCCATCAGGGAGCACAATGTGGGGCTTGATCCCAGGACCTTAGGATCATGACCTGAGCTGAAGGCAGCCGCTCAACTGACTGAGCCACTCAGGGGCCCTCTCTTTTTCCCCCTTGTTTGTTTCCACATATGAGTAAAATCATATGGTATTTGCCTTTCTCTGACTTATTTTGCTCAGCATAATACCCTTTAGCTCCATCCATGTCTGTACAAATGTCAAGATTTCAATCTTTTCATGGCTGAGTTTTATATATATATATACACACACACACACACACACACACACACACACACACACACACATATACCACTTCTTCTTTATCCATTCATCAGTCAATAGACATATGATCTTTTTCCATAATTTGGCTATTGTAGATAATGCTGCTATTAAGATTGGGGTTTGTGTATTCCTTTGAATTAGTACTTTTGTATTCTTTGGGTAAATACCTACTAGTGCAATTACTAGAGAGTAGGATAGTTCTATTTTTAACTTTTTGAGGAACTTCTTTACTGTTCTCCACAGTGACTGCACCAGTTTGCATTCCCACCAACAGTGTATGAAGGTTTCCCTTACTCCAGAATCTCACCAACACCTTTTGTTTCATGTTGATTTTACTCATTCTGATAGGTGTGAGGTGATATCTCATTGTGGTTTTGAATTGTACGTCCCTGATGATCCGTGACATTGAGCATCTTTTCATGTGTCTGTTGGCCATCTTTGGAAAAAAGTGTATTCGTGTCTTCTGCCCATTTTTAATAGGATTATTCATTTTTTAGGTGAACTTTATATTATCACTGTACTTTAAGCACATATAGTCCTGTTAAACTGTCTGTATGTATAGTCTGCCTATAAAGGGGATATTACAGAGGTTTTTAAAAAAGAGGAAGAAGAGTAGGCTGCACCATCAAGTGTGGTCCCTCAGGACAGGGCCATTTTTCATGGTTATCCCCCTTTAGTTATTCAGACTTTGACACTATGTCTCTGACAGCAGCTTCTGTACTCATTGACTGTGTCCAATTGTAGCACCTGCTCCATATTCCTATTTGGTTGTTTCAGGGGCCTAGTCAGGAGTACATAGATTCATCCATTTGGCTCATGTGAACTACTAAAGATCAATGCTTCCCAGATATTGGGTTTCTATACTTTTTGCTTGTTTGTTTGCATCTTTCAGTACAGTCTGGGATGACTCGATACAACATAAGGAAAAAATTAAAAAATTAAACTACCAGCTAACCATATTCAAAGCCTAGAGTCTGTGAAGACTTGGGTATGCTTAATTCTCAATTTCTACTAAAAAATATAAAAAAATGCATAATTTTTGCTATTTTACAATGAGGATAAAAATGCCATACACTAAAGACTTACTATATTTTTAGTTATTATAAATCTAGGTCACTAAATAATACATAATAAAATCTTAGAAAAAATAATGTTTTAACAATAAGGAATAATAGCGCAGAATTCAGACTATGGCAAACTATTATTCCACATAAATATATACTTTCTTTTTTCCTTTATTTTCAAAATAATTATTATTGGGATTTAAGAAAATCTGAAAGAACTAAAAGAAAACTTATCCAATGAATTTTCTTCAAAATAAAATATAAAAAATGTACTATCCTTTGTGTAAAGATTGTAATATGAACACCTAAATTAGACTCCTAGTATATTTTGAAGATCTTAATTTTTCTTACTGCAATTATTTACTAACTCTAAAAACCACTGCAAGTAATTGCTGCAATTGAAAAATATATAATTTGATATTTTAGCAGTGTTTAGTAATGTTTAGCAATGTTCAGATAGTCCAGTTTCTATTAAAACTTCAGTTTTCTATAATGAAAGTTAGACATAAGAAAAGTCCCAGAAAAACTTGTAAGACAGTAAATTATATCAGTGGGTACATACAAAGTTGAATCTACATGTACATTTAGGACTTACGACTTCTCAATTACATAAGACTTCTCAATTTTTGAATATATGGAAAATCAAGAACTCTACTTCAATAAGTCCATTAACCTGAAATTTTGTGCACAACATTGTGCTTGTGTGCGCATAAGTTACTGTTAGGGAAATATTTCTAGCTTTCATGTTAGGGAAATGTTTCTAGCTTTCATCAGATTGTCAATGGATCCTGATTAAAAAAAAAAGAAGAAAGAAAAAAAAAGGTTGAAATCTACTCATGTATGCCCAAGATTAGAGTAACAGAAATTACTCCAGGAAGTTCAGCACGTATATGTATTAATATATGATTACTATTACACTGATTATTATAATTAGTGTAATCAACGTAATAGTTCACTTATAATTATATTATAACTAATAAGTACATAGACAATTATTAACATTCATAATTGTATAAAAAGCCAATATTAAAAGTGTACATGAAAAATGGAATGAGAGTTTATTTTATTCTTGATAATTAAAGAGTATTTATTTAATAAGGAAATATAATATAGTCATAAATCTGGGCAATGGATAAACTTTTCTTCTCCAGGAGAAGAAGTAAAACAGTATTGGAAAATCCTTTTATAGGACTTCATTATTATTGATATAGGTATGTAACATAGTACTACACACAAAATTAACTTTAGCTGAAAAGAAATTAAGCTACAAGAATATCTACAATATACTTCCAAAAAATATTTTGTATAGATAAGTAAATGACTAATGCCATCATTTCATGGAAAATCACATTTTTGTATAAATTATTTTGCCATTTCCATACAAGATGAAACCAGAGAGGCAGATAGACCATAAGAGACTCTTAATCTCAGGAAACAAACTGAGTTTGCTTGAGAGGAGTGCTAGAGAGGGATAGGGTGGCTGGGTGATGGACATTGGGGAGGGTGTGTGCTATGGTGAGTGCCGTGAATTGTGTAAGACTGATGAATCACAGACCTGTACCCCTGAAACAAATAATACATTATGTGTTAATAAAAAAAATTGCACCAGACAAAATTCAACAAGCAAGAAAGACTTTATTCAAGACCATTGCAATAGAAGAGAGATGGAACTCGACTTTGCTGAAACAAGACAAGAAAGATTTTAAGTGCTGGCATTAGCTAGAGGAAAAATACTAGAGGAAATTAAGAGGAGAGACTGTTCAATGAAATGTGTAAAGCACATTAAGTTATTCTTGAGTTTGCAAAGGTTTTGCTTTGTTAGTAGGCCTTCTGTGTTTGCTAACTGGTGCCCATTGAAGTTAGGCTCCTACTTTTTCACAGGATGTTTACATTTACATCTCTCCCTCAAGGTTTACATTTCAAAGAAATAGTTCGCAGGTCCTTGAGAAAGACAGTTCCTGAGTCCAGTCCAGTCCTAAAACTGGCAAGAGGCAGAAAGTAGATTTGCATATATTTCAGAGAGACAGAAAAAGAATTTATAATTGCAAATTTTCTGAAGTAAATGCTCTTAAAAAAAGGAGGTCAGGGGTCTTTTGTCAGTAAGAAGCCTATCTAAAATTCAGTTAAGGTGAGGGGAACATTAAGAATGCCTAGGTCATATTCTTAGCTAAATAAAAATGTATTTGGATGAGGTAAAATCCAAATTTATACTGGCTTGGACCTAGTAAAAAATACTGAAGTAGTCAAATTTGGTAAAGATCTTTCCTATTCCAACTTTCAGTGTCCCTCTGTCTCCTCTACATTGTTTTAAAAGCATCCTCTGTCCCCAGTAATTCATAATAATATATAATCTCATAACCTTTTTGTAGCAAGAATGTAAAAAAAAATGAACTCACTTATATTTATGTGCTTTCCTTCCAAAAGTGTTTGCATTTAAAAAGACCTGAAGAGAGGGCATTTTTTTAACTCAAAGAAAGGAAAGAATACGTTTGAATTTTAGTCTTTGATGATGAGAACTGAAATGAACCCAATTTCCTGTCCTATATTTAAAAACACTGAGAAAAATATATAAAAAATAACTTACTCTTTGCTCCATGAAATACTTTTTCTTGGAAAGTAAGACTGTGAACCAACTAAAATAAGTTATTTACCAACCATAAAAGCTTGTTCATCAACCTCACTTTAAGATTCTCATCACATTCTGTCCACCAGTACAAAGCTTTATTCATGAACTCTAAGCAATCCTTACAAGGACCCACCCCCTACAACTAAGGCTCTAGAGTACACAAACATCTTTCCATAAATTCTCTCTCTGAGACACTAGTAAGACTTTATTAGGTGCCGTTTCCTATTATTGTGGTAAATCTAAAAGAATTAGTTTCTCTTGATCAACAGAATTGTCTTTCGGAGGATCAGTCATGAACAAACACAACATTCTGCAAAATCCAATTAAAATACCCTCACTACGAAAGCTCATGACCCTAGACAGGAAATAGTGCACTATTCTGGAACCACTGGACATTTCTCTCTCCAGCTGTGACAGTGACATAGGTATAGTATCAGGTCTGAACTCCAATTTATTTTCATCAAATTCCCAAATGCTATTTTTTTCCTCTTTTAAGAATAAGAAAATATTTTAGGAATCCTTCAATTATGTGATCCAATTTGATCCAAAGGGAAAGAAATTTCCTCACTACTCTAGTGAGTCTAAAAGAGTATTCTGCTGGAAGGGGAAAAGCATAGCTCTCACAATTTCATCATTCAGATGATGTAAATAAAAAATGAATTGCGAAAGTCACAGTAATCTACATTCCTTGAATAGAATTTTCCTTGAGTCACCTTTTCAAAATCTTGTAAACACTTTTGTCCAGCTTTCAGTTTGGACTGACTGCTCTTTGGTAGGTTTTGGTAACATGACATTGCACAGATATCTACTAAGTTTTCATCGGGTCTTCTCAGTCTCATAGGTTTCAATACCACAATTCCTCCCTTCATGTTGTTTAGTCAGGTACATATCTCTCTAATTGCTATAATTTCTCAAAGCACAATCTGAAATTACAGGGACCACTCTGGAGAAATTTTGACATGAACAAGATTGTTCATTTGACAGATACATTAGAACAAAAAAAGAAAGACTCTCATGAGGAGACTCTCCATCCCATGTGTCTAATAGAGAGATTACTCTGTTTAATGCACAAGAATCCCTCATCATTTTCATTCTTCTGGGATTAATAAGCACTAGATTTTTAATTATATGGCTCTATGGAATTATCAAGGATGTGAGTTATTATTTAAACTGTTACCAGGTCACTAGGTTATTGTCCCAGATACACCAAAAAATTGGATACCTGAGACCAGAATGGGAAGATAAGAGTTTATTGAGTAGATAAGTATAGGACACTTTCAAGAGTGCTTAAACTATGTGTAATAATAAGCTGTGTATAGTATGTGTATGTGAATGTGTGTGAAAATGAACTTTTCTGCATTTAAGTCTCTCCTGCTCTTTGAAGATAGAAGATAATTAACCTTTAATAGTCATGTGTTTGCCTGAAGCTAGCTCCCTATTGTTTTTTCATTTTTGCTATTTCTTTCTTTCTTTTTCTGGCTGGGAAATTTTAAAAATTAATTTATCATAAATAAATTTTCTATCAATATATGTACATTCTAGGACTATTTCTCAGATAGTCAAAAATGAAAGGAAAAAGACAATGATTAACTGTGCTTTATTTATGAATTTTCCCTTTGCCAAAAAATTGACAAATCAGAAAATGTGTACCTGTGGGTAACATAATTAGTCTTTTAGATGAAAAGAAAATCATGCCCTTAGAATTCTGAAGTAAAGTCAAAAGTCTTACTTTTTTAAATATATGAATGCTGAGGTTTATTTACATTAAAAAGAGCTTATGTAATTTCCCAATAAATAAATGAAATTTTAGACAAATTAGAATGATTTAATATAACTTGTATTTTATATAACTTCTAAAGAACTATTCTATCATTATTTCCTTAAATTGTTTTTGATTACAAAATACCAAATTGAAATAATACAAATTTTAATAATTGATATCATATAAAAGGTAAATTCTTGTGAATTCTTGTGAATTAATCTTGTGAATTCTTATTGATTCTATAGTATTTCTGTACTGGAATGTTTTACTGATAATACTACAAATCAAAAGGACTTAATAGTGTAGATTGCAATTTCCATATCTTTTGTTACATCAAGAATTACACTGACATTAAATTGAATTAAATTATTTTTGGATACCAGCACAACTTTCGAGTAAGAAAAATATAAAAATATTAATCTCTAAATATAATTTAAAGTTATTCTTTTTCATTACAGAGTGAAAACTAGGACATTCAAATGTCAAGTGATGTATATTTATGTTTATATATGTTTATTTATATGTATTTTGCCTAACATAAAAGTTGTCAAAATTATATAAAATGTGTGATCATGAAAAAATAAAATAACAGTTATTGGATTGCTGTCTTTGTGTTTTCTCTTGAGTCTAAAAAAGCAAATATTAGTTACTTTATCTATAAAGTTGGTAATTAAGGGCACCTAGGTGGCTCAGTTGGTTAAGTGTCTGCCTTAGGCTCAGATCATGATCCCAGGGTCCCTGCTAGTTGGGGAGTCTGCTTCTCCCTATGCCCTTCCCCCCACTCATTCTCTCTCTCTTTCTCTCTCTCTCAAATAAATAAATAAATAAATAAAATCTTAAAAAAATAAAGTTGGTAATTATTTTAAAAGAATACAAATAGAAATATGCATACAAGATAACTATGATGCCCTTGCTTTTTTCCTGAGAAGGCATGCATTTATTTTATTACTAAATTTAATATAATGTGTAATGCTCTTTTATAGGCTGATAAAAGTAAATATATTTTAAAGATAAAAACTTTAAACATCTATGTGCATAGTCCTGTATCTGTGAATGGCTAAGTATATACATGTAAAACTATATTAAGCTAACTACCAATGAATTTTTAAAAAATGAATGAAATTTAAAAATTTTAAAAATATGTATATAGTTGCGGGCATAAGTGAAAATAAAAGTTCTGAGGATTTTGAAGTCTATTTGCCTGTATTTTTAATGTCTCTCCAGATGGTTCTTTTTGAAATAAACAGTGACTTGTATTATTTTTTATAATGTTAGCTCAGTGTTAATGGATTTATTCATAATAAAAAGGCTTTATGAAAATTTTATATGAAATATATACCAAACAAAGTTAGAATACAGTTTTTATTCCTATAAAATAACCAAATTAAGGTTGTGTCCAGATAAGAGAGATGACAGATATACTGTTAATTCTCTAAACTTTTTGGAAAACTCCTCAATCTCTTTGACAAAAAGTTCCTTATTTGTTTAAAATTAAGATCCTAAAACTTTTGTTTCTTATTGTTACTTGTTTGATATTACCTAATTTATTTAAGATGGAGATGACATGGGGAAAACAAGGACCACTCTTTGTCTTCTTGCCTTAGGCCCCATAATTGTAATTGTGCTAAAACGGCCCAGAGATTAGATATCGCCTAGAAATTTATGTATATTTCAGAAGGCAATGGAAATGTTTTATGATCTTTAAACAAAAGAGTGACATAATCACAACTGTGTTCAAGAGGCTTTAATTGGTCAGCAAATTGTAACATGAAAAGAACACAGAAAGACCATAGATAAAATGAAAGAACAGGTTATTACCTGTCTATATTACAAATACAAAAAGTAAAAAGATGAAAGATTTCCAAGTAGATTGTTGAGAATTTGTTTCTGAGGTTATATTTAAGCTACACACATCTTGAACCTCAATGTGCAACTTTAACAAATATAGTTTTCTTTTTAATTCAGAAAATTATGAGTTAAAGAGACAAATCAGGAACTACTACATAAATGTACCTTACCTCAATTGTTCCTTCACATAGGAACCAACATCCATAATCAAGGTCTTCAAATGTGTTCACATAGACTGCACCTTCAGTATAGTTTGCAGAGAGAAAGAAGTAGGCATCAATAGACACTTCACAATTTCCATCTTCAGATCCTTTCAAAGAGATTAAATAATTAAAATTAAATAATATTTCACAAACTTAAATTTACATAAATTATTAAAGATGGTCATCAAATTATTGGTAAGATCAGTTTGACAATGTCTACCACAAACTAAGCTTCTATATGTATAGGATACTAAATTTGAAAAAGACAAAGTAGAATAAGGATGAATCTTCTCATTTTAAAAATGAACTGAGCCCCGCATTGGGCTCTCTGCTCAGCGGGGAGCCTGCTTCTCCCTCTCTTTGCCTACCGTTCTGCCTACTTAAGATCTCTCTCTCTCTCTCTCTGTCAAATGGATAGATGAAATCTTAAAATAAATAAATAAATAGATAGATAGACAAATAAATAAATAGGTCCTGGGGATGGCATCAATGTACAGCCTGGTGACTATAGCTAGGAAGGTTGTATTGTATATTTGAAAGTTGCTGAGCGAGTAAATCTTATAAGTTCTTATAACAAGAAAATAAATGTAACTATGTGTAGTATGGATATTAACTAGACTTATGACGGTGACTGTTTTGCAATACATTCAAATATAGAATCCTTATGTTATACATTTGAAACTAATATAATGTTATATGGCAATTATTATCTCATTTAAAAAATTATAATCTGCAACTGAAGTCCCAACATAGTGGAATTTCAGAACACAGGAGCAAAGAACATAGAAAAAGGCTTCCAGGGAGATAACCACAACTTGAATATAAAAAATCAAATGGTGGCTTATCACATACACAATTCACAAATATTACAGCATATCTCCTTTCTTTTCCCTGTATTTTATATCTCATGGATTGCCATATCAATACAAGGAGTATTGCATAATCATTTCTACATTTTTGTTCATTTTCTTGCTCAAATAAGCAATGATGCTAATTACAATCTTGTACACATATTACTTAGCATGTAGATGAAACCATGTGTGATGGGACGGCTCAATCAAACAGTATACACATTTATAATATTGATGGATATTGTGAAATGGCCTTGCTCAGATTTTATGGTAATTTTACATTTCATGAGCAATGTATAAAATCGCTCAAATTTTTGCCATATTTATGAGAGAAAAATTATGTATTTACAATGTTTTTAAAATTTGCTTTGTTCTCATTATGAGTAAAACTGGACATTTTCTCGTATATTTAGGAATACATTTTATGCCTTCTGAACAGTTTTTCTTTGTTTTGCTGTTTGTCTGCTTTGATGATGTCTTTCATAGACACTTTCTTGTCATTTAGCCAAAGGACTAGCCTTTTCTTTCTGATAACTAAATTTTTATTGGTAACTATAAAAGGTCTTCCTCATCCAAATTTATAAAGTAATTCTCCAACATTTTTCTGATATTTTTATCATTTAAATTTTTATTTTCAAAACTTCTATTGATATGAATTTAACTCAGAGTATTCTGTTAAGATACAAATCAGACTTTTTTTTTCCAGATGATGATCCAGTTGTTCAACCTCAATTATTGAGTAATTCTTATTTATCCTAATGACTGTAATGAAAATTCTATTAGATGCTAAATTTTCTGCATGACTTGAATTTATGTTTGGATGTTGTATTTTGGATGTTTGTTTTGTAGTTTTGATTATCAGCACAATAGTAACATGCTTTTCATTATTGAAGCTATATAATATGCTTTATAATTTAGCAGAACTAAATCTCTGCCCCATGACCCACATAAAGCACTTTTACAGAGCATAGCTGACTTTATTTTGTTAGTTTTCCAAGTGGACTTTAATAAGTAAAACAAAAATAAAAAAATGTTATTATTTTACTGAAATCTTCATAAATTTATAAAAAAAGAATATGGAGATCTGAAATCTTTACTTCATTAGGTCTCCTTTCCAATAGCATGGTATAACTGTAGAAATTTTTTTTCCAGATTTTGTGTGTTTGTAACTATACTGTGGCAGTATTTTAAGTTTTCTCGATGTAGAACTCACGTTAACTGTTTGTTAATTTTAATCCTGGGTATTTTAATATTCTCACTGCTTTTTTTCCATTAAATCCATTAACTGGCTCTTATCTGTATATGAAAGCTACTTATTTTTTACTTAATAATTAACATAATCCTGTTAGTATAAAAAAATTTTATGAGTAATGTAAATGAAAAACACTAAAATACATTTGGTTTTTAAAACTCAGATTTGTTTTTAAATCTTGAAGTAAGGCCTGAAAATCTTTCTTTCTTTCTTTTTTTTTTTTTTTTTTTTGAGAGAGAGAGCACAGAGGGAGAGTGAGAGGGAGAAGCAGACTTCCTGCTGAGCACAGAACCTAAGGCAGGGCTCAATCACAGGACCCTAAGATCATGACCGGAGCCAAAGGCAGACAATCTGCTGAGCCACCCAGGTGCCCCAAGGCCTGAAAATCTTAAGTGGATATAGAAATAAAAGCGGGTATTTAACAAAAGATTTGAAAGAGGAGCAGTATAATAAGAAAAAGTACTCTTGATCAAGATTGCTTTGGAGATGCAGGATTTTCCAATCTCTAATTAATCACTATAAAATTACAAAAGTCATTTAAATGAATAGAATATGATTAATATCTTACAATGTTTTCTACCACAAATAAGACCTACTACTTCATAAAGAAAAAAGAGTGAGAATTTAAAGTACATATTGGTTTGCAATATCAATTCAGAAGCACAGAACTCATTCATTTAGAAAAAAATACTTCACTATCACATATTAAATGTTGTAAATGTGTGTTTTAAATTCAGTTAACTAAGTTGTAATGATCACAAGCTTTAAAAAAAAGAAAGGTATTCAGAGAATGTATCTCTTTATTTTTGCTATGATTTCATCTTTTCTTAACTATGATTCATATTATCTTATTTCACTTCACAACTCATTATCCACTGTCAGTATCTCCTTTTCTCAAACCTAATAATACATATAATGAACATAGATGATGACATTGAAAAGAAACAGTGCATGTCAGCTCTTTCTCAAGTTGGGCACTGTAGACCAATTGTCCTTGAAGGGTCTTCTTCTAATTAATTATCATCCCTTCTTTGTAGAGCAATCATATTGGCAAGAATTGATTGGGCGTGTAAGACACTTCATTTAGTTGGTGGAAAAATCTCTTAATTAAAAATAATTTTACTACTGGTAAAATCAATGCACCCCATGCAAATTTACCAGCTTAATTTTAATGTTCCTCCTCAATTATATTTTATGAGGAAAAAAAGGAAACAAGATTTTAACAGCAGCAACCGGAAAAAAATAAGAATTACTTAAAACATGTAATTCTATTTACATACTTTTTAAATTTATCCTAACTTCTTTTTTGTTTTGAAATTTTTACTGGGAGAATTGCTATATTGTTTCTTTGTACTCACATTAAAAAGGAATTTGGGTAGCTCTACTTAACTATTTATTGACTATTAAGCTTCATCACACTGCCTTCTTTAACTTGGATGGCCCAAGTCATTTAGATTCTCAGATGTGGAAGTCACATAATTCTTATTTTTGTAATCATTAGCTTATGTTCATTAAGTTCTGAACCTAGTTTCATAAAAGGATAATGACTAAATACACTTACATTACTTTGATGCTAACTGCTCAAAGCTGATTTATGCATGAACAGTTTTGACTTCATATTACCCCATGTCTTAAAAATTTGTTTTACCTTAAAATGAACTTATTCTATCATTCATAAAACTATATTTACTCAGAGATGATTTATCCATAAGCTGTTTGGTTTCCTATTACTCCTATTTTTCCTAAAAATACATGTACTATTTTATTTTTGTGAACATGTTCCCTGAAGCTATTTTTAGTTTAGTTCTCAAAGAATTTTAATGTTTATAATTTAGTGAATGCATGTATGCATTATTTCTACTTTGAGACAAATGAAAATGGAGTATAATAATGATGCAGACCCTGAAGTCCATGAACTGATCTGGCTGGGTACAGAAGATTGTTTCTTATACTGTAAAGCATTTTGGCAGCCTTTCAAGGTCTCTATGTCTACCTCACTACAATTCCTCTTTGATTGTTCTGTAATGGGAGTCCAGCAGTAGGTTTTATTTTATTTTATTATTTTATTTTATTTTATTTTGGGTTTTAAAGGTTCCTTAGGTGATTATTAGAATATGTGGCTAAGGTTTAAAACAACTAAACTAACACAATCCCTAAATAATCCTGAGACCAGATATATCAGGTAACTTCTTTGACCTCAGTTGTTATTCTTTGTTGTTCTTGTTTTGTGTCATTTTAAAAATGGTAAGTATTCATAAAACAATCTTCTAAGTTCTTTTTAGACTAGCATAAAATAATCAACATGTCATTGCTCTCTTCTACCACTTTAGGTGTTGAGTGTGATTTGCTTAATGAACTGATAACTATTTCTGTCACTAGGGGTTGTTAACTCTCTAGAATATCATTTTAGAGCATAATGAAGTAAATTATCATGTCTACTGTCTAAAAAGCTAATTGTTAGTTTACTTCAACACCGTTTTAATGTAACAGTAGTGCTGTAAGTGCAGCTGTTGTTAGTTGGATAAAATAAGCCCTTAGTTGAGAACAGACATATCAAATCTACTCATTTGCTGATTGTTGATAAACTATAATGCCAAAATATCATTGACAGAGGAAGTAGTCTTTAAAAGATTTAACTGAAGTACCATACAGTTTTAAGAATGTGGATCAATTTGCATGAGCTAAGTCAACTAGTATATAAAGTGTTATCATAGAACAGAAAATTATGTTCATCAAAATAGATTTTGAAATAAGAACTGCCATTGTATAAAACAATTAAAAACATATTTTAAAAAATGTGTTGCAATTATTTCAAGTGTTAAAGCCAGAAACCTAGGATTCCTATTGACATCTCTGTCAGTTGCTCTCTGTATTCACTTCATAAACAAGAACCTCCATGTATTTCAAGCTTCCATCCCCCCACAAGATGACTAATATTCAATTATTAATTTTCCATTCTCCAATCTATTTTTCCAATTGATTTTTTCCAATTGTTTTTTAAATTTGTCAAACTCTATAGTTACTTCCTATTCCTTTTAGAGTAAAAATAGAAATATTTAACCCAGTATTTTAGTTCTGATATGGCCCTCTCCCCAAATTGTATTTCTATTCTTATTCTCAGAGATCCAACAGATCTTCAAAGGATTCATCCCTTCTAATTTAGCGGATGTTTTTAAACCCACCTTATTGGGGTTACAATTGGCATATAAAAAGTTGGAGATATTTGGGATGCCTGGGTGGTTCAGTTGTTATGTGTCTGCTTTCTGCTCAGGTCATGATCCCAGAGTCCTGGGATCGAGCCCCACATCAGGCTCCCTGCTCAGCAGGAAGCCTGCTTCTCCCTCTCCCACTCCCCTTGCTGTGTTCCCTCTCTCGATGTCTCTCTGTCAAATAAACAAACAAACAAACAAACAAATAAGTAAAAAGAAAAAAAAGTTGTAGATATTTAATGTATATAACTTGATGTGTCTGGAGTTATGCATATATCTGTGAACTATAATCAAAATCAATGTCATAAATTTATCCATCCTCTAGAACTTTCTTCCCACCCACTTTGGTTTTTTTTGTTATTTTGTTTGTTTTCTTTTGTGATAAGAACATGTAACATAAGATCTACCTTCTAAGTAAAATTTTAAATATACAATATGTTACCATTAGTCATAGGCCCTATGTTGTATAATAGATTTCAAAACTGCTTTATCTTGCATAACTGAAACTTTGTATCCTTTGAAACAGTATTTTTAAAAATATAATTCGCTCAAACTAAAAGGCACTCTTCTCCAACTTCTCTACCCTTGCTTTATTTTTTGTATCTCTCTTCAAGGGTCATTTTAAGATGGAAACCTTGTCTAACCTCCCAAATTCTCTTCCAGCTGTCCAAATTTTTTTTCTTTTTTTTCCCTTTGGTTATAGGATTTCATGAGAGGCTATTTCTTTCTGTAGGAACATTTTATTTCAATTTACAATTATATACTTATCATTGTATGTGCTCAATAATTCCTTTCCAAAAAATAGATCTATAAGAGTAGGGGATAGCTCTAGTTTTCTTCATTATTATACATCTTGCATATGCAGAATTCCTGGGATTTAGTGGGTGTTAAGTGTATGCCTATTAAAGGAATAAATCAGAGAATACAATATTAAATACATCCTTACCCTATTTTGTTTTGAGATATAAAATTTTTTGTGTAGTTGGAAAACATACTTACCTAACAAATTTTGAAGCGATACAGGAATATTTAAAAAAAATATTGGGTTACCTTTAAATCCCAGTTGCAACATATATTTAAAATGAGGAGGAGGATGGACTGTAGCTTGGCAAATATCATGGCTGTTGGTTCCACAGTAGCAGGGGTACAGATGAATTAAGCAAACATTCTTCATAAACCAACATGAGTATCTTGTGCACTCTAAAGTACATACATACTAGAAAGGAAAGCAATGCAAAATGATATGCATCTTATTAAAATATGTTTATGAGTATTTTGCTTATAAATATACAGCTGATTTCTAGAAGTAATTCAAGTTTAGAAGACATAACTTTATGCTACTTTTGCTTATTTCTTTTCTTCTTTTAACTTCTCTTTCTATACCATCTTTCATCATGTTCATGTTCAAAATGTTTATGTGATATTCTTTTTGCTAGATTGACTCATTCCTTAATCTACAATAATCCCTTATGCTCTGTTTTCTGGGATATATATGACAAAGTACGTTTCCTAGTGTGTATTAGCCTTGGTTTTTGTCCTGTTAAGCACATGGCCTGATTGTGGGACAGACACCATGATCATCTAGGGATGACTGAAGCCAGAAGGAGTCCCTGAGCACTGTGAGGTACTCTGACCAAATGCCAGGGGTCAGATAGATTTAAAACAACTGTGCCAACTGCTCTGACACCAGTTTCTTACATGACCCAGCACTGGACCCAGCCCAGACCTGCCCTGCCAAAGATTATTCACGACAGAGCTATGAAGCCCAGAGCACCAGGCCAGTCAGTGCCTCCAGAGAAGCCCAGGGCTGCTCCCCTAACTGAAGGCACATCACAGTGCTAAGATGCTCCACTTAGGATTCACACTTTCTCCAGAAGAAAACCAATCAGCAGAAACAGCATAATGGTTATCCGGTTTCTGATACCTGTTGTTCAGCTTCCACCCAGACTTAAGTTAATTGGGCTTTCCCTCTTAAGAAGTCACAATTTCTGTGGTATATGTATAGGTATATTACAAATTAAAAGTAACCATGGTATCAAGAGATACACTATTTGAAGCACAGGTGAACCAATAGTATTAACACAGTGAAATTCCAAAGTATTATTAGAATTTGTTTGGTAATTTGTATAACATTTGAAAATATTTTAATATAATTAAGGCATATTTTCTAATATGATTTGTCTGTGGTGATCCCTAGTATCTTCAAAAATAGAATTCATATCTGGTTACAACCACAATGGAGTTAATAAAATTTAAACAATTTCAAGTCACATTCAAGCCATCACCAAGTTTTAATACATGCTACTTTACTGAAGTTTTAGAATGACATAAACCAATAAGATAAGTTTAAGCCTTGGGGACAGACTACTATTACATATTCTATGTATAGCATACCCTACATTTATTTCTAATTCTCCAAGCTTTCAATGAGAAAATTCCCCTAAATTGGCAAAGGATAGAAGAGCTGAGTCATGGGGCACAAAGAATCACAAACATCTGAAATTTCCTTTATTGCAATTACTACACTAAGTGATATTTGTACTCATTGTTTCAAGTCATGATTACAAGTTACCTGGATTCACAACACAACTTCCTAATACTAGACAAAATATGAATCTTAAAGTAGAAGTCTCTATATTAATTAATAAATGCTGATATAACTAACTGGAATCAACACTAAAGATGAGAAATAATCTGAATGATTAATTAATTAATTAATTAAGGAAAAATAGTCATTCTGAATTCATGTGGACATGGTGACTAAAATGATACTCACTGTCAATTAAAACACTATTTTCTTAATTCTCATAAACTTGAATAGAAAGGCTTGATGATTCAGCATAATTTGTCTGTCCAAATCAGTGTCTTTGTAAAATTCAGTTACTCTAAAGTCACCTCTCTTTTACATTGAAGTTAACTTATTTCCAGTAGGATGAGTGTTCCTCTCTGCTGTTAAGTTACCTTAAGTTCTACAGTGACCTCAGGTAACATGTTAATATTAATTTTTCTCCATCAATTTTATTTAGTCCCATGAGGATTAAAAACATTCACACATGGAAATCCTGACCAATCTATTTTGTTTTTTAATCTTCCCCAAATTAACACTTGGACTTAATGCTTTTAAAATAATCCTTAGTTTTAATAATCTTCTTCTATTTAGTTTTAATAATCTTCTTCTATTAGGTAACAAATATTTGTTAGAAAATCTGTGGCAGTCTGAAAAGATATTTCAGCAATCATAAGTTTCAACCTTTGTCCATAAATAGAAATAGGACTCTTTTTATTTTATTTATTTATATTTTTACAGAACTCTTTTTATATAAAATGTTGTGGTAGAGTAAATTTAGGGTGACCAACTCAACTATTTGGCCTGGGATTTGACTTTGTTAGTACTGAAATTTCTGTGTCAAATGAATGCACTAAGTCCTCTGCAAACTGTGATTAGTAGTTGCCCCCAGTAGATTATATATTCAAAGCATTATTCTTGAAATGAATGAGAATGAGGAACAAAGCTGCAGTTGGCATATGATGACAGAAATTACCTTCTGTTTTAGGCTTCTAAAATGTGTGTGCATGCACCTGTATGTTTGTGGGGGATTAATCACCACAGTATAACTTACCTAACACTCTTACCAAAAGCATCTTCCATCTAGAGGTCAGACTAAACTCATTTTTTCGAGGATTGTTTCAAATTTGAAATATCTATCAACTGTCTTAAATGTGCCCTTATCTTACAAAATATATATAGCTCTTATTTCTGTAAGAAATTTTTTCTTTTTTTATTATGTTAGTTACCATAAAGTACATCATTAGTTTTTGATGTAATGCTCCATGATTCATTGTTTAATTAATATTACATTTCTTGCAGTAAACAATAGGTGTTTATAAATTGCTAATAAAATATATACAGAAAATAGCAGTGTCAATTTATCCTGTATTTGACTGCCAAGTTTACATATAAAAGTTGAAAATGGCAAACAATTCAGTGTTTATAGTATTTCTTTTGAAAGTGAGTGGGGTGCCAGGAGGCGGGGATATACAAACATGCATTCGGAAGTGAACATTTATCTTGTTGTTGACAGTGAACTAATTAACTGGCACATATTAGAAACCTAAACTTGAACTGACTTTGAACTTCAATAAGCTTGTTAGAGCATAATTGTGGTAAGCTAAGAGTGAAATTAAGACAGTGATGAAGTAGTTTCACAATGGTAGTAAAAAGAAGCAAGAAAATCAAGAGAATGGTCCATAAAAAGGAAAGCAATCATTTTTCTTTTTTTGCATCACATGTCAGTATATGTTACATCAAAGGAGCAAATATTTCAGTACCAAAGTTTTGTGACATTTATTTGATTGACCCAAAATAAATATTCATAAAAATTTTGTAAGCCTAACCAACTGATTTACCATCTCCTATGCCAAATGTATTTGAAGATGCCTTCCTTAAGGCTTTTACTTTTTTTTTTATAAAAGGAGACTGATCTTGATTGATAGTATGAAGAAGCTTTAAAAACAACTCTAAATGTTGATTTATTATTTTAACAGCCACATTCCTTAGGCTAGATAATGATTTCTCTTAGATATTCTGCGTCTCTTGCTGTATTGAGTATCTTAAACTTCTCTCTTTCAAAGAAACTATAATCCTAAATCATACCTTATACCTACAACTGCAAGATCTATATTCCCTGGTGATTCTATTTATATTTATTTTAAGCACTTACCAGTTTTTATAAACTGTGTAAGAATACATAGACACGGTTGTCCCTTTATATAATAAAGATATTAATAAAAGGGGTTAAGGGTACTCCATCTCTCTCTTTCTCTCCTTTTGTGTATATGAGAGACATAATTTTACCATACATATAAACTTTACCATTCTTCAAATGTGTTCAAAAGCACTATCTTATTTAATTCATTTCATTTGAACATTCAACAGCCTTCTGAGTAAATCTTATATTCTGTTCTATACCTCAGATAAAAAGACTACTAAGAGGTTTTATCTTTTTGTTTTAAGTTTATGCACCTTGATTTTCATAAAGCTAGGACATAAACCTACATATCTGTGTTTCAAAACCCATCATCTTCTACTTTATTTTTATTTTTTAAATTACACTTCAGTAGAAGAAGAATTGGTGCAATTGTTAACTGACTGACACAAGAGAAATATTATCATAAACCTTTGAGGTACAGGATCTTATAAATCTGAAGTTTTCTTATTTTTGTGACCTTCACGTTCCATTGCTATTTCTTTTTCACTCATCCTTCTTGAGCTACCACTAATAAATCACTAATATTTTATTTATTTATATTAAATCTTATTCTACCTGGTTTAAAGAAATTTAATGATTTTTGAAAGGGCAGTGATGAATTCACAAGGAAAAAATAAGAAAATATCTAATGATTTACTTCTTACAAGAAACTTAACATAGCTTTAAGAACACATGCAGACAGAGCGAAGGGATAGAAAAATATATTACAATCAAAAAAAAAAAAGAAAAATATATTACAATCAATTGGTAACCAAGGTATAGTAGGGGCAGCTACATCAGACAAAATAGACTTTAAGCAAAAATTGGTTAAAAGAGAAAAAGATGGTTATATAATGATAAACGGGTCCACCCATCAAGAAGATTTAGCAGCTGTAAATATTTATGCATCTAATATTGTAGCACCCAAATAGATAAAGCAAATGCTAGAAAAGCTAAAGGGAGAAATAAATAGCAATACAATAATACTTGGGGACATCAATACCCCATTGTAAACAATGAATAGATCCATTCTTAGAATCTATAAAAAAGAGCAGATCTGAACCAAACTATAGACCAAATGGATCTAACGGAATATTCCATTCAACAGCAGCAGAATAGGCTTAGATCATATGTTAGAATACAAAACAAGTCAAAGTAAAGAAGAATGACGTTATATCAAGTATCTCTACTGACCTCAATAGAGTGAAGCTACAGATCAGTTATAGGAGGAAAGCTAGAAATATATGGAAGTTAAACAACACAACAATAGATCAAAAAACATATCAAAAGAGAAATTTAAAAAATATCTTGAGATAAATGAAAATGGGAAAAATGCGAAAATACAGATGCAGCAAAACCAGTTTTAAGATTAAGTGTAGGGGCGCCTGGGTGGCTCAGGGAGTTAAAGCATCTGCCTTCAGCTCAGGTCATGATCTCAGGATCCTGGGATTGAGCCCCACATTGTGCTCTCTGCTCAGCAGGGAGCCTGCTTCCCTCTCTCACTGCCTTCCTCTCTGCCTACTTGTGATCTCTCTCTCTGTCAAATAAATAAATAAAATCTTTAAAAAAAATAAAGGTTAAGTGTATAGTGATAAATGCATAGTTTAAGAAAAAAAACCTCAAACAACCTAACTTTATATATCAAGGAACTAGAAAATGAAGAATAAACTCAGACAAAAGTTAGCAGAAGGAAAGAAATAATAAATTATAGCAGAGATAAATGAAATAGAAAATAGAAAAACAATAAAAATATTAAAAAACCAAGATTTGATTCCATGAAAAGATAACTAAAATTATAAATGTTTAGCTAGACCAAACAAGAGGGGCGAGGAAGAAGCTCAAATATATTAAATTATGAATGATAAAGGAGATATTACAACTTATACCATACAAATAAAAATATCGTAATAGACTACCATGAATAATTATATGCAAAAAATTGAACAATATAAAAGAAATGGGTAAATTCTTAGAAACATATAATTGACCAAGACTTAATCATAAAGAAATTAAAAATTTGAACAGAAATATAGAAAGGAGATTGAGTCAGTAATCAAAAACCTTCCAAAAAAGAATTTACCAGGACCAGATGGATCCAACGGTGAATTTTAAAAAACTTCTAAAGAACTAATGCCAGTTCTTCTCAATATCTTCCAAAAAATGAAAAAGAAACACTCTCAAATTAATTTTATGAAAAAAAATTCATTTTATGAGGCCAGCATTACCCTTATACCAAAACCAGACTAAGATCCCACAAGTAAAGAAAACTATAGGCCAATATCCTAATGAGTATTGATGCTAAAATTCTAAACACAATATTAGCAAATTCAACAGTACATTAAAAGATAATACACCACTGATCAAGTAGAATTCATGTTTGGGTTATAAGGATGGTTAGATGAATGCAAATCAATAAATGTTACATACCACATGAGTAAAATGCATGATAAAAATCATATGGTGATCACAATAGATACATGAGAGGCGTTTGATAAAATTCAACATCCATTTATGTTAAAAACTCTCAACAAAGTGGATATAGAGGAAATGTAACTCAACATAATAAAGACCATACACGACAAGCACACACTTAATGTAGTATTTCATAGTAAAAGTTTGAAAGCTTTCCTTTTAACAAGGGCACCTATCCTCACCACTCTCATTTAACGTATTACTAGAAGTCTTAGCTACAGCAGTTAGATAATAAAAAGAATTAAGAGGCATCCAAACCGGGGGGAAAAAAAAGTAAAATTATGTCTGTTCACAGATGACATGATTTTATATGTATAAAAAATCCTAAAAACTTAGGAATAATAATAATCAAATGCAATAAAGTTGCAGGATACAAAATCAAAATACGAAAATCAGTTGCATTTCTATATACTAATAAGGAATTATCTTAAGAAATAAAGAAAACCCCATTTACAATAGAACAAAAAGCAGTAAGATACTCAGAAATAAGTTTAACCAAGAAGCTGAAAGATCTGATCCTCTTTTGCTGTGTTAGGAAAGTCAGTACATTTCCTGTTTTTGAGGGTGATGGCCTTATGAAAAAGAGGTCCTGTAGCAGCATGCTGTGTAGTGTTCCCTGTTTCAGAGAGTCTAGAGCTTCTAGGAGTGTCTCCAATGTGTGCTGCATGTGTTTTGTTGTTGTGCTTGGCCACTTTATCTTCCAGACCAGTCGTCTGCAGAGTTCTCTTTACCTATTGTGGGCAGCATTTGGTCCCTGACCTGAATGTGGTGCATTTTACCTAGGTGTGCTCTGGTCTGTGAAATGAGACCTGTCACCACTGCAGCTGGAACCAGAGCTACACACAACTTTCATGTCAAGAGACACTTGTGATGTGGGCAAGGATTTGGGCCAGTCTTCTGGGGGAAGAGGACTGTAGTCCTGGGACTGAGACAAGCAAGACTGAGAAGGATGGTCCACCAGAGCACTGGGTGGCTGTGTATGTGAATAGGGAGTAGGAGTGGGGAGGGTTGGCTGTAACCACGTAAGGTAGAGTGTAGGCACGGTGCTGTTCAAACACTTGGCCTTGTGCTTATGCTAGGGGGCAGGGGAATGAAATGTTACAGGCCATTTCCTTTGTTCCTAAGAGAGATCTCTCTGTGAACTCTGCCACTCTGGGACATGCTTGGGGATGAGTAAATAACCTACCAATGGTGTGCCCTAAGCACTCTTTAGATCCCTTTTTCCACACTAAGTTCCTGCTGTTTGCCCTACCTTTTCTCCAAGTGCAGCACAATGCCTTTCAGGCTCTATCCCAGCCAAGACCCCTGACCTTTAAAACTCTAGGCTTTAAGTCCTGCTGATTGCCAGAAACCACAAAATTCGGCCCCTTCTCCATGACTGTGGCTCCCTTCCGACCTAAATGGCCAAGATCGGTTCTCTCCCCAGCCCTCTCTCTGTACTTCCAGCTGTCTTTGATGTAACCTCTTTTCTAACTTATTTGGAGAGTTTGTTCTGTAAGTTTTCCGAGCAATTGCTGGGGTATTCAGGGTAATTTGATAGTTATCTAGTTGTATTCATGGGATGGGGCAAGCCTGGGGTCCTCCTACTCTGCTGCCATCTTCCAACCTCTCCCTCTCTTCTCATTCTTAAACATACAGATTTTGTAAAATTATTCTATATCAGTATTCTATGTCAGTATGGGTAAACTCTAATATTCTCCATGGCTATCCTGTTCCCTAATGTATTTATTGCCTCTGAAGGACTTTTGCTTTTAAACTTCTCAAACACAATGTTTATTATTAAACTCCTATCATTGCTTTAAGCTAAGTAAGAAAATTAGAAAATGCATGAAAAATCTTTAAAGAGTGAAGAAATTCTTTTATGTTCAATCAGTTCCAAAGAACTATGAAAATAATCTGATTATCTTTGCTCCTAAATTGACTACTGGCTACCAGGCTAAAAATGAATTTAACAGAGACATTAAACCCCAGTGATAGCCTCTCACACTTTTTATGGCCTTGAATGCCAAATTATATTCAATTTCAGGAATGTATTTGACAGTCTGAGGAGAGAAGAAATGGTTATCTTTATCATTTACGGTAATGTTAAAATTCCCTTTTTAAATTTATCTTCATCTTTCTTTCACAGACTAGATAACATTCACTTGTCTTATTCTGTTATCAAACAAATGACTGTGGAAAATCAAAATCCCTATTAACATTTTCATCCCAGCTAAATTCCAGTGGAATTTCTTATAATAGCAGTATAACATTAAATAAAACAATTATTTAATTAATTAAACAGCTTCAGTTTTATTTTTCAATTAACTTATATTCACTCTACAGTTTTTGTTTTGTTTTTTGCTATAGTGAAATCTCATCTTTTCTGGAGAAAGAAAAAACTTTCAATTCCTTTAATAATGTATTAATTTTGTTTTCACAGATTTTTAATTTTCCAACTGATGCTGCTTTTTTGAGTGTAATCAGACATATTTGATAAGATTGCCATACCAGGAAGAATACATTCTTAACAGACTGAGTGACTCAAATTTTTTTTTACTTGAATAAATAATGGAAAAAAATAATTTAATATCTACTCACTTATTGGTCTTAATACAAATCAAGTTTTGTAACATTTTGTTACATTACTTCAACTCAATTGTAGTTAACATTTTACTATTTAACTAACTATTTAAATTAAATATTTGTGTAAATATATGTGTTTATACATATATAAAACTAAATTTTTCCCCAAAAAACACAGTTTTTCCTGTATTATTTTTTATAATTAATTTCTACCTCACTGATTTTACTTTTTATATTTAGCAACTTAAATCTTACATGTTTTCCCAAAGGAGCCACTGAATATATTTTCATAAATGGGTAGATATGGGTAGAAGGCTTTAACCCTTGGTCCTCATAAAAGAAATCAAACTGGACCATATTAAAATATTAAAATTCACTATGGCATCCTCTTTGGGGGTGATTCTAGATAATTTTTATCATTTCTTTAGGTCTTTCTTATATTTACCTTTTAAATCAGGAGTTTTAATGAGGAAATTAGGGACAATGTGCTTCCATGGGTCAATTAGGTTCATTTTAAAAGTTCAGCTCAATCACCTTTGATAACACCACTGAGTTCTCAAAATCGTTACTAAAGAGATAGAATAGAATAAAAAAGAAGTGGTTGGCAAATTGGAACTTTGCAGAGTAAGAGTAAGAGAGGCACCTAGTTTTTTAAAACTGAAATTTAATTTATGTATCCTGATTTCTATATTCACTGTTCAAATGAGATGAGTAATTTTAATTTTCTTTGCAAGAAAATTAAACTGGGCGACAGTCCATATTAAGCCTTTTTGTTACAATTATGTAATTAAACTTTGCACCTCATTGTAAAGAGTTCTAGTCATCAGCATATTGTCAGAAGGAATTTTTGTAAATTAAGAAAGATTGCTTGCAAAAGCATACTAACTTTGTGAAGGGCATCTAGAAAGATAAAAAATTAGGACTTCAGGTAACTACCAGGCTGAGAAAAATTGGTAACTGACAAAGAACTGGTGAAGCAAATGCCTTTCTCTGTTCTCATAACAGATGTAAGAATAATTAGGGACTGACCCAGATCTGCTAATAGTAAATCTATTCAAAATACGATGGCAACAACCAACAAAAATACTGCCACTCCTATTCTTTCAGGACCTACAAGATTCCTTTTGTGACCATTCATCTGCATGCAATTCTCATTCCCTGAACTTTTCTGTCCAATCTTAGATTCAGGTAAGGAAAGATTATGAAGAGCTAGGGAAGGGGGTAGGGAATATATTTAATAATAAGCATATATTTAAGTATACTTAAGTATGTATAAGTGCCTGTCTGTTTGTGTCTCTTGCTGTCAGTTTGAGGAAATAATCTTTCTTTTTTATTCTTTCTCCAAATTTTCCTTTAAATTTCAGTTAGTTAACATACAATGTATTAGTTTCGAGTGTAGAATTTAGTGGTTCATCACTTACATACAACACCCAGTGCTCATCACAAGTGCCTTCCTTAATACCCCATCACCTATTTAACCCATCCTCATGCCCACCTCCCCTCCAGTAACCCTCAGCTTTTTCTCCAAAGTTAAGGTCTGTTTCTTCGTTTGCCTCTCTTTTTTGCCCCCTACGTTCATTCATTTTGTTTAACTTTTCACATATGAGTGAAATCATATGGTGTTTGTCTCTGACTTATTTCACTTAGCATAATACTCTCTAGATTCATCCACATCTTTGCAAATGGCAATATTTCTTTTAAATCCTTCCTTATATTTTTAAAAGATATTATTTATTCATTTTAGAGACAGAGCACAAGCAGAGGGAAGGGAGAAGTAGACTCTCCACTAGGCTGGGAGCCCAACATGGGGTTTGATCCCAGGACCTGGAGATCATGACCTGAGCCAAAGGCAGATGCTTAACCATCTGAGCCACCCAGGCGCCCCTAATCCTTCCTTATAATAGGTGGATACAATCATCAAACCTAAACTTTGAGTGACTACTGTAAAGCATGAGATAGGACCATGTACTGTCTTGTTCAGCAGTGTATGCCTAGGTAGAGAGTTTCTACAAAACAGCTTTTCAATAAATATTATTTCATTGAGAACAGTTAGTGACATGGCACAAAGAAGGCTACAAAAACTGAGATAAAAAAGAAGGGTAGAAACATTTTCCATAGAGACCCCTGACTAAGGCTTTCACCAAAATTTAGTATGGAAGAATGAAAGTTAGTTAACCATGGTCCTCTGTGATTACCTGTGATTGCATCTATCATTAAGATGTATAGTAAATTATATATGATTCTCACTTTGTTGATCACCTCATTTTTAATTAATACTTTCATTGGTTTCTTAGAGTGCTGGATGAAACATTACTTCATAATTTGTTAATGATAATATCAGGATCACATAGATCACAATTTATAAAAATTAACTGTCCATGTTGGGGAAGAATACCAACTAAACAGTGTTCCATCTATACACCAGCCTTGGTTCAATGCCTGTTATACTAGACAAGTAATTGATAGAACCCCATTTAATTCTCCAATGTATCCTGGTGTGGGTGATAAATTAGTAAGTCACATACACATGCAGGATACATTAGCAGGGGCTATTCTTGTCTGAGTGAGTAATGGGAGAGAAAAATGTTAAAAGACAAGATCTCACTTGATGAGCATGCCTGCTGTTTCCCTAAGTAGGTGACAAATGGACCCACAAGCATGCTCACCATTTTAAAGTAAACACAGATTTTTAACCAATGAATGATGAGTTCATTTTTCCAAAATACAGGGCCAAGCAATCATCTTGTTCTTTTTTTTTTTTTCCTAACCTGCACTGATTCATCTGTGTCAATTAGTTACAGACAGTCCTAAAACTAGAAATGGTCTCTAAGAATAAACCTAGAGTGACTTATTTTTGTGTTTCATGTATATCTTTTGGAGAGGACCTATTACCATCCTTATATTCAAACTTACATGTTCATTCAATTAAGGAGCTTCTCTAATCATTTTCAGCTAGCAAATTTTGGTGTTAAAAATGTTTTCTTGATCTCCATGTTTTCTTTCCCACTGATGGCATAATAAATTACCATAACCCTAGCAGTTTAAAACATTTTTTCTCTTACATTTCTGAAGGTTGCAAGTCCAAAATCAGTCCTACTTGGGTAGAGTCAAAGTTTCAGGAGGGCTAGCAGCTTCTTCAGGCTCTGAGGGGAGAATCAATTTCCTTGCATTTTTCACCTTCTGGTGGTTGCCTGTATTCCTCTGTTCAAGGGCAATCCCTATACTTTCAAAGAACAACATTCCAGTCTCTCTGTTCCCATCATCACATCACTTTCTTGGTTTCAGACTCCTTCTACTGCCCTCTGATAAGAATCTTTGTGAGTACATCAAGCACATCTGGATAATCCAGGATAACATTATATCAAATCCTTGTCTTAATCACATCTTCTCCATGTAAGATAATATTGACAGGTTCTAGGGAGTAGAACATGGCGTATCTGGGGTGCCTTTATTCAGCCAACCATACTTTGGGTTCCCCAGAAAGTGTTCATGAAAGCTATGCCTTCAGTTTATTTCATAGCTACTTTTGATACCTCTTTTCAGGTATCTAGCCTTAGCATATCTACAGATATTATGGCTCTAACTCCTGCCCACAAGCACTTTGGGAAGAAAGTTTGTTCTCAGAGATTCCAAATGTAATATGAATGAGATTCACATAAATAATCACACTTTTAAAAAATAATTTCACCAATGATTTTTCCTTAATTACAGGAGGCAAATTTTTAAATTGTAAAAACTTCTTCATGATTTTTTCTATTCATTTTTCTATTTCATTATCAATGAAGACCTATTCTTACCTGCAGATTTTCTTTTTCTTTTTTTTTAAAGATTTTATTTATTTATTTGACAGAGAAAGATCAAGAGTAGGCAGAGAGGCAGGCAGAGAGAGGGGGAAGTGGGCTCCCTGCCGAGCAGAGAGCCCAACTTGGGGCTCAATCCCAGGACACTGAGATCATGACCTGAGCCGAAGGCAGAGGCTTTAACCCACAGAGCCACTCAGGTGCCCCAGATTTTCTAAGCTTTATAGTGTTTATATTTGTTTCCTTTAAATATGAACATTTCAACTATTCACAGGATTGCACTAGTTTAGATTAAGTTGTCACTTCTAAACTTAAGCTGTTTTAATTTACTTTATCACCTGTTATAAAAATTCTGCTGAAGGTAGGCAAAAGAAACAATAAAATATGGGCTTGAAATTCCCTCTACTCTTGCTCTTATAAATTGATAATAGTATAAAATCAAATAAAATCAATTTTGTAAATATGAGAGAAGTTTTTGAATATATTCATCATTTAAGTTTATTCATCATTAGCTATTACATAGCTAGTACTAATTATTATAATCACATATAAAATATGTGAAATTACAAAATTATTACTTATTGTAAATCAATTAACTTACATATGTACTTTGCATCTAGAAGCGACATTGACAGAAAGTCTGATCTCAGAGTTCTGTTTTTGTCCCAGACCTACTATTAAGATACCAGTATATTTCCTATACACAAAGTTCTTGACATATAATAGAAGCTATGTGGTAACTTTAATTTCTATTAATTCTTCAAAGATGGGAATATTGTTGCTTTATTATTGCTTACTGCCTAGGAAGGCAGTGTCAGAGGACTCAGGTAATACTATGTGAGTCCAACCATATAAAAAGTTTCTACCACTTTTTGTGACTAACGATGTAAGACAATAAAATCATTTGATAACTGGTTAAACATTAACCCTAGGAAATTTTTTCTTGAGTTCTTTGAAAAAAATTTATTCCAAGTCAAAACACGTTGTTTGTGCTTGCTTATTTAAAATATGCTTGTGATTCAAATGATTAAAATATATTGAAGAACTAAAATAAAGAAGTAACATATGCACAGGAAAAAGACTTAAAAGTTTAAAGCTACTGTGAGGACATTATTCTCTTTCAAACATTATTTTAGGCAACAGTCAACTTCCCTACCAAAAGTCTGAACAGAAGCAGGATAAATTACCCACTTAATGAAGTAGACAGAGAAAGCTATTGAGAAACTTGTCTATGAAAAAGAGAGAAGAGCAAACGAATAACAATTTCTGAGGTATAAGACCTGGATCAGAAGATTATTGAAGTGGACCCTGATTATATAGCCTTCCTAAAGCTACTTCGAGCATTTCAATGACTCTTTAATTTAACCATTTTATGTTTAATAAATCTGGAATCCTACTACTGCCTCCCCCTCTCCTTAAAAACAAAGTAGAGAGAGCTCATTCTCATCATAAATTTCATGCTATTTAACCTCCAAATTTTTTCAACTAAATGTTTAATAATATAAATAAGAAGAGAAATTCAAACAAATTTGAGGTGCCTGGGTGGCTCAGTCAGTTAAGTATCTGCCTTTGGCTCAGGTCATGATCTCAGGGTCCTGGGATCTAGTCCCTGATCAGGCTTCTTCCTCAGCAGGGAGTCTGCCTCTCCATCTCCATCTGCCTCTGCCCCAGGTCATGCTCTCTCACACACACTCTCTCTCTCTCAAATAAATAAAATCATTTTAAAAAATCAAACAAATTTAATCTAAGTCAGTATTTCAGATGGAAGGATTGAGAAGCAGATTTGTGACCAACCAGCATATATACCTCTTTCTGAACTGAAAGTAACTAATCTGTTTCCAACAAAGGAAGAAAAAGAGTAAGAAAGCAATTTGATTTAACCAACTCTATGTACCTAACTCAGTTGCAGGGCCCAAATAAACTAGAAAAAAGTCTTCTCAGTTTGGAATGCTATCTTATGCTAGGGATTTGCTAGTTTGAGACAAAAGCTTCTGTTCTTTAAGTCTGAGGTTCTTTAACTTTCATGAAGACTGTGTTTCTTTCAGGGCACAAGTTTTACTATTCTCCAACTTACACAGCCTAAACTTCCTGAGTCCAGTTTTCTCAACCACAGCAGTACAGATATTTGGACCTGATATTTCTTTGTTGTAGGGGGCTGTTACGTGCATTGCAGGATGCTGAGCAGCAAACCTGGCTGTTATTCACCAGACACCAGGAGCAGGCTCAGTCTCTAATTATGACAACCACAAATGTCTCTAGACACTGAAAAGTACCCCCCCAGGGCCAAAAATTACACTTGATTGGTCCAGGGATCTTTTGTATCTGACCTTACCTATTCTTTTCTGAGATGTCTCTAACTCTCACCACAATGGCACTATCCATCCATTCTCCAAATCTCAAGAAATGTCTCTGAGGATTGATAAAGAATGAACAAATCACTATGTTTTTCTCACAGAGGTTAAAATTACAAGGTACCTTTAGCAGCTTAGAATACTTATGGGTCAGTAGGAAATAGTTTCAGCTTTTCTGTTCAACTTAGGCTTTTGGAGCAGATCATAGTGTAAATATTAGATCTTTTTCATTTTGTATATGTGTACAAACTAATATTTTGAGTGTCTATTACATATTTAGCTTATCTAATGTCCCTTTCTTTGATTTATTGAAATTTACAACTTTTTTACATTTAAAAAAAGCAACATTGAGGGGTCTTTTGTGTATCACGTAATTCTTTCCACCTTCACCCAATATACCTCTCCCCAAATTCCATGTCAAGTAAGCATTGACTGCCCATTACTAAAAGAGAGGTCTCCTGTTGGTCGGTTTATGGAGTCTGTGCTCTTCTTACATGGAAGCATCCTTCCAAAGCGGTTCATTCCTCTCTTCTACACTTGGCAGGACTTATCTTTGCTGAAATTTTGCTGCCTTTTCTGGAAGAAAGGTAGTTTTGTACAAAGAAACAAAGACATCTACCTACATAGAGCTTAAATTTCAGCCTAGTATACATGTATAGACAATGAAAAAGATATGTGAAGAACTATACTGTTATCTGAGAAACTGGATAGCAATGGTTGTTAAGAAGAAACTAAAAAAAGGAGATAACATGTATGAGCCAGAAATGAGTATTTAACATTTTTCAATAGGGTGTCTATGAAAGAACTCACTGAAAGGGTAAACATTTGAGAAAATACCTAAACAGAATGGAGAACCCCACAAACCAGAAATTTGGGTCAAAATCTTCAAGATAAAGGCCCTGAGGCAGAAGAGAGTATGCCTGGTTTCTTTTAGAAAGTTTGAGGGCACTGTTGCTATTTTACTGTGAGCTAGAACGAATATGATCACATTGCCTCTGGCTAAATGCTTACCTGATCTAGCCTCTGAAATGTCTAATTATGTGAGCTTTCAAATTCTTGTGTGCGTGCGTGTGTGTGTGTGTGCGCGCACAGGATGGGGGGAGAGTTTGAGAGAGAGGAAGACTGAAAGAGAGAGAAATATTCTGTTTAGATTTTCTGTTGTTGCAACTAAAATTTTAAAACTCTAACTCCTACCCAAATGCAAATTGTACTCATATGGAATTCTAATTTGAGCTTTACTTCTTTCAGTGTTCAGTGTGAGTTTGCATAAGTCACGCTTGCTGAAAATTATTGTAAAAAAAAGATTTAACTAGAGGATGGAAATAGAAAAGAGGAATGAAACAGATGGTAAAGTTAAACTAGATGAGTTTTAAATTTTGGTTTTTTGTTGGTTTCCCAGTGAAACCTTATAAGAAACTTAAAAAGATGAGATAAAACATAAACTGCTTTCTTATATCTGCATCCCTGAACCAGTTATAAAAGAAGAGAACCAAAGGAGCTGTGTATAAAGCTCTCATGGTATTTTCTTTGATGCTATAAAAAGCATCAGTCAACAATTCTGTCATAACATCAGGAAGTTATAAAATATTTGGATAGGCACAGACCAGAAATTTTGGCCCTAGCTATGTATAATATCTATTAAAAAGGAAATCAAATTTATTAGTAAATCATTGAAACTCTAAGGAAAAGAAATCCTGAATCATTGTTATGAGGCAATGTAAATAGCATTTAATTGCAGTGTCTGTATTTTTAGTTTTTTGTATGCATAATATCAAACATATTTTTTAATTTAGTGGCTATAATTTATTCATTTTTATAAACATAAAAATGACAATAAGAACAGTTCTTACCCTCTTTTCACTATGAGTTTGAGTTCTTAATTTTTTTCAATGATTTATTTTTGGTGGTTATTAGAAATCTGACTCTCATTTGGGAAGTAACAATTATTTTATCATGGAGGCTATTTATATTATCAATACTGAGATTAATATTGACATTGTGAAAGTGCTTGATTAGAATTCTTCATCACAATTTCAATGAGAAGGTTCAGTATCCTTCTGCCACTTTAATTATAGAGAAAATGAATTTAAAAAAGGGAAATTTAACTCATGATGAAGAGCATGGCTTAGAATTAATAAGGTTCTGACCTACATTTTTTTACCCCTAATATTGTCCATCCTGTTGCATTTAATATAAACTTCCTAATCTTAAAAGTAATTATGGAATATGCTTTATTTTTCATAATACTTCAATTAAATGTATATTCAAAGAAATAAATCATTTTTTCTATTATAATTTTAGTCTAATTCCATTAACTGGTGTAAACCACTATCACTATTTTGTTGGTTTGTTGGTTTATTCCTTTTAACCCATATTATACATATCTATACAATACAAATATCATCCAGGCTCCACTGGCCAACACAACTCTGCTTGACCTTGGCATTAAGTTAGATCTGGATTTTAAATCAGAGCCTCTCTGTGCTTCTCTAAGCTATTTTTCCCCATGATTCTCTGTGGCTCCTTGCTTCCCTGTCCCTGTGTATATTAACTTGTCCCTAGACTACATAGATCACAGGCCTCAGATACTTCACTCTTTCCATTAGGTCAATTCAAATATATAGGTGAAATTTACATTTATTAAAAAAATGACAAAGCCCTGATTTGGGGCTTTGTCATTTGTGGATATGTGGATATGCATCCATATGTGGATGGGCAAATAAGAAACTACATCACCTCGTGCCATCTAACTGCCCCACCTCATACTTCTTACCGCCTGGAAAAGGCTGGGCTCTTGATATAACCCCTCATGATGTCTGAACACTCTAGGAGGTGAAACCCAATGGATAATCTCTGTGGGAGCAGTGCTGCCATGCCTGCTGAGAATGCCTGTGGGAATGCCCACAACACAGGAAATACATATTTTATTTTATTACAAGAAGATAAATACCTTATATACACACATCTAAACCCAAGTTACAGTTAGAATAATATAGCCATTTTTCATCAGATTTTTTTATCAGATATTTTGATCTGAATATTTTCTGAATATCACAGTGCACTTGAAAAACATAGTCTAAATTGGATGAATATTCTATTATAGGCACTCATTATAATATTTAAGCTATTCTTGTTGCTTAATTTGATTACTTCTATTTTAAAATAAAGAACAAAATAGTGAATATTTTCTACACATTTAATATTATCCTGCTTTCTTACTTCAAGTATTTCTAGATATTGAATTATTACAGATGAAAAAACTTGAGTTATGTACTCTAAATTGCCAACTGGTCGTCCTGTTTTCCCTCAATACATGTGAAAATACCATTGCATTAAATATGCATACCTACGTGTTTTAATGCAGAAATATGAAATGGTATGTCTATATTGCCTTAAATTATATTTGATTGATTTGAACATTTTAAAAGTGTGCTTATTTTCCATTTGTGTTTTTTATCTAAAGATTATTTATAAAAATCAACTGTTGAAATTTGTTGATTTTCTTTAAAAATGACTAATATAGTACACATATAATATTGCATGAAGTAATGAATATGCCCTACTATGACAGGGTGTTTTTAATTTCCTAGCAAGCAATCAAGGGTCAAGGTGCTCAATTAGGACAGAGAGCTGAAGGGAAAATAGTAATATTCAAGCCTTTATTCACTTACTGCCACAGTGCCATCAACAGGAAAAAAGAGGCACCAGGCATTTTCCCCCGAGGAACAACATGAGGCAAGAGATGGTGAATGCAACACAGATGGGGGAATCCTGTTATTGCTAAGGAGCCCTGAAAAAAAGGCTCTTGACTCTTTATGGACTTGGTGGGGAGGTAGAAAAAGAAGGCTAGGGGTGTAAAAGTATTAAGTCAATGTGGAGAAATGTGGCTCAGTCAAGGTCCCTTCTATAAAGAGGTCTCCCTGGAGGCACATGGGAAATGGCCCAGCTGTGTCCCTCTGCCCCCATGATGAAAAAGGCCTCCAAATAAGGTACATGTGTTGTTGAGAAGAATAAATAATCTGCAACTGTTGTGTGTGCCATTTTGTAGTCATTCAGGTAAGTGGATTGACAGTACTGTTCATATTTTGGATATCCTTACTGATTCTCTGTCAACTTATACTTCCAATTACTGAAAGGGAAGTATTCATATCTCCACTATTAATTGTACTTTTAATTATTCCTCTTTTGGATTATGTCAGTTTCCTATTCATATATTTTGAATCTCTTTTATTACATGCATAATTCAGTATGATTAGTTGACCCACTTATTTTCATGAAATAAAGTCCTTCATCTTTGATAGTTCCTGATATTGAAATCTGCCTTATTAATAAAACTATACCAGTATTTATTTTGCCTAAGTTATATATATCTCTCTTATTATTTTACTTTCAATATGTCTCTTTTTTTAAAAAAAATGAGTATCTTTTAAACATTTGAGTTTTGCTTCATGTACCATTAATAATCTCTGCGTATTAACTGAAGTGTGTAATCAATTTATATTTACTGTGATCCTGGATATAGTTGAATTTAAGTGTATCATTTTGCTTGTCTTATGCCTGCTCTCTTCTTCTTCCCTCTGAATATAAATATATTTGTTTTCTCCAAATAGGATGAGAGATAGTTCAAATCTCTTCCTAAAATATTATAGTTCATCATATAGTCTCTTTGAAATTGGTTGATACATTCAGAAGTTAATAATGCAAACATCAGAGTGAAAAAACCCAAATATTAGCTAAAAATTCCAAAAACGCATTTTATATTTACATGCTAAAAATAATTTGCATATATATTTTATTTTCTTTAATATATCACATTGAACTTAAGTATCATGAAAAGTAATGTTAATTGCCACAATTCATAACCATTACACAATCTGAACAATATATTTGTATATATACATTAAAATTTAAATTAAATTAATTGAAATATAAATTATTTCAGAACTTCCATATAGCCATAATTAGAATTATTAATCTAGGGAAAAACGTATTTTTTAAAAAATATTATGGTGTTAAAAACATTAATAAAGAACATTATCTCATCATCATCTAAATTTTAACCCAATGAGAAGGCCAATAGCATTTCCTTCTTGCTAATATTTTATCTAGTAGAAGTCATTAAACTTAAAGTAGAATTACAGAAAAAGGAGATTTGGCAAGGTGATGATAAGTCAAGTTCCTTAAAAGAGAAATTAAGACTGGAATTAGAGCCAGTAATATATGGATAATTGCTGAGACACTAGAATAGGCGAGATTTTCCAGGGAGAAATCATGGTGGAGGAAAAGAAATTTAAAAATGAAAATGAGAGATAAATTCTCAGAGACTATCCCAAAACAAAACAGAAACCAAAACTCAAAACATATATAGTATACTATATAAGGAATTCAAACCAAAGCAGGAAAGACATTTCAATTACACAATCTCTTCTTAAGGAAAGGATAAATATATCTTAAAGAAGAAAGAGATGCTAGCACATTCTTTATACTGAAAGTATATATGTATAGTACTTAAAAGTATAAGTTCTAGAGTCACTTGGAGTAAGTTTAAATCTAGCTTCATCCATCCTTATCAATATGTATGAATTTGGGAAAATATTAAAGACTCAATAGACACTTTAATTTTCTGTAAAATGGAATACTATTTATGTGAAGAGCAAATGAAGTAATGACCATAAATGACACGTTATAATATCAACGTTTTATAGCTGCAAAATAAATGTTATGTTCTTATCCTATCTGCTCTTGTAGAGTAACATTATTATATTTTAGCGTATGTTTCCAGAAATATACACAGAAATTTGTCCATGATTAATTCCACAAATTTACTTTTCATTACTTTAAAAATATTTTGTTAAAATGTTTTGTATTTAGGGAAAACAATGAGTGCCATAATTCAAGTGTCATTATTTGCCAAAACAGTTTTAAGAAATAAAGCATCATAAATAGATTAGAATTTCCTTCTGTACTCTCACTGATCTTTTCCCCACCTGTCTCTTTATAGAAAGCCCTTCTAGTAAAGCCAGTGTGTATATTTCCAATATATGCATTTATACTTTAGCTATATATCAATCATAGAAAATACGGACTTCCTTGTGTTTAAAATTTAATCACTATCAGACTATCTACCTATGTTAGTCTTCAATAAGATTTTTAAATTTAATATTATGTTTTGATATTTAAAAGTATTAATACATGTAGCTATGGACCACTAATTATGATCTCATGGTGTGACTCTCCCATGGTGAATTTATCCATTCTCCTACCCATAGGCTTTAATTTGTTTCAGATGTGGTGTGAAAGTTCTTGTATATGTCTCTTTCAGTGCATGCCTTATAATTCTTCCAATAGACATACCTGAAAGTGGAAATGATGAGTTGTAGGATATACCTTACTGTGTGTCGCACACTCATTGTGTACTTGTAAAGTCATTTCATAACTATCCACCAATAAAAAGCATAATGTATATCGTAACTACCATACTTATTTTATTCTCCATCTAGTTTAAGAGCTTAAGGCATTAGTAACTGTGGTTTTACATACCCAGAGTTATATTGCCAGGACTCAATTACCTATATACTTATTTTATAATAAACACACTGCCTAGAACTCTTGTTAATGTGCTCTCAACATAATTCTTATAAGTTAAAAATCTCTATTACTAAGCTTCATATAAGTCATGTTTAAATATATATATAAAGATATAATTCTCTGGTTTGGATGAATAAAAGCATTTGAAATACAGACTGCCTGAAGCTATTGTATTTTCAAGTGCTAAATTACTCTGCCATGTATTAAATTACTTACTCTGAATATTCCACTTATATTGAAATGCCATCCTTCATTCAGACAGTTGATGCTGAGCAGTCTACAGTGGTCAATTACTTTCTCACAGTTTTTTCCAGTAAATCCTGGCAAACAACTGTAAATACATCTGTGTAAATAAGAAAAGTTAAAATTTAAATATTTGCACAAAAGCCTATTAACAGTCTGACAAAAACAATAATGCTTTGTTTAAATTACCTACAACATATGTTATTACCTGATACTTTTAATCATTAATTTTGTCTATGCAAGCTTGTGTTCTTAGCAAAGTAGAAAAAATGATCTATTTAGTGAGAATCAGAGTAAACTACCTTCATTTAATCGTTTTAATATTATCTTTTGAGAATTTAACACTAAAATCAACTTTGGCCTAACAGAATATTTAACAACAAAATATAGGTTTTGCAATAAATAAGACAATTGTTAAAATGTGAAAAAAGGGTGACAAGTGATATTTCTAATGCTTAGTAAAGCCATTATATACTGATGATGTGCTAAAAGGATTTAATGACACACATAAATTTGAGATATAGTAAAAAGTATTAAGAGTGAACAATAATGGTATGGTCATATTTAGGCTACTTACAGTGTTTTATTTACAGTCATCTTTAGTTTTTTTTTTAATTTTTTTCCTAAATAAAGAAATCTTGTAGTATAAGTGCTTAGGAATAAGCTTTTTTGATTGTAATGGCAATGCCTGACATTAAGCTTTTGATTGCCAAAGCAACCATTTCAGACATCCATCTTGAATAAAGATATTGCCAGCTGTATGACACAGCTACTAGCTACACAACAAGATAAGGTCTCCCCCCACCACCATGAGTTCCCTTTCTACAAATCCCTGTGTAACTAAATAACTGGCCATTTCTTTTCCCACTTTTTCATTCTAAATTCACCATTAAGAATCTGGGAAACCTTAAGCACCCCACTCTCAACCCCAATAAAAGCAGAACCCCAGGTCCACATAGTTTCTCTTTTTCTCACTCTGCCAGCAACTTGGCTGCTGGCCCGTGGGTATCCCCCTTACCCCTCCCCACCCGCAGGACTTGAGTAATAAACCTTGTTTTTCAAAGATCCCTGATGGTTGATGGTTGATGCTAGGTGCATCTTACAAGCATGAGAACCACAGAGGCCACAACACTGTCACCTGTGGGGGAAACATATACAGAGGCTGCCACGAGTAATATCAGCCTTGGTAAGTGCCCCAGGCGTTCTTAGCTGATAGCATCTCTATAGATAGATAGGTTGAGACACACACAAAACAAATCTGGATTCCAGTACTGCAATTCATTAGCAGCAATCAATAAGATGCTAAGAATACATGGTATACTGTCTTCCTTTCCCCTCACTCTCATTAATCTGTGAGAAATATTCTTGTACTTTAAATCACGTTTAGTAAACTTTCTATTAAAAGTGAATGGAGCACCACGGGGCACCTGGGTGGCTCAGTGGGTTAAAGCCTCTGCCTTCGGCTCAGGTCATGATCTCAGGGTCCCAGGATCAAGCCCGGCATCAGGCTCTCTACTCAGCAAGGAGCCTGCTTCCCCCTCTCTCTGCCTGCCTTTCTGCCTACTTATGATTACCCTGTCAAATAAATAAATAAAATTAAAAAAAAAATTTTAAAAAGTGGAGCACCAAATTAAATGACAATGTGTCTCTCTAAAGTAGCTCCTAGAGGGACGCCTGGGTAGCTCAGTCGGTTAAAGTAGCTCCTAGAGATTTTAAGATAAAAATAGGACTTTTTGTCTTCTTTTTTGAGAGAGTGTGAGGAAGAGTGTGTGTGTGGAGGGGAGGGGGAGAGAGAGAGGAGGAATCTTAAGTAGGCTCTATACCCGGCACAGAGCCCAGCATGGTGCTCAATCTCATGACCCTGAGATCACGACCTGAGCCAGAATCAAGAGTAGGCACTTAACAAACTGAGCCACCCAGGAGCCCTCAAAATACTTCTTAAGACTAAGTTGTTACAAGCTGATTTAATAAAAAGCTGATTTATTAAACCAACAATAATATTAATTATTTCAAATATAACACAGGATAATTTCATAAAAGAAGGAATCAAAGGTCACGTTGACCTAGCTTAACTGAAATAATATTTGTAAAATACCTTAGTAATTCTCTTTTCCCGATATTTAAAACACAGCCTGGCACTTTCACCTTGTAGAATTAAACCATTCCTTCATTTATGTCAGGAATATCATCCGTTTTTTTTTTTAACACCTGCTATGTGCCAACCACTAAGCTAATTGTTTTAACACTGTTTTCTTATTTTCTCATTCAGTCCTTATAAACCCTGTGTGATATATATTGTTACCACTATATTAAATGAAAGAACAAACTCAGGGAAGTTAAAAGATTTTCTTTGGTCATATCATTAATTTTAGAGCTGTTATTAAAATTAAGTATGTTGTTAACTTTAAATGTATTATATCTGCTACTTCATTACTAAAACCTATTAGGACATGTTTACCTTACTTCTCTCATTCTGAGGATCTACCTAGAAACCCAGAAATTCCTCCAAGTACCACTTTGTTCTGAAAGGAATCATTCCCATCCTTTCCTACTGGGGACAAGGAGTAGCAGGAATAAGGGAGCAATAGAATATTCTCAAATTTTGGTGAGTTGTACTTATCATGTCTCAATTTTTTGAGAGGGAATGAATCAAAATATCCAAGACCAGCCAAGGACATGTGTGGTATTTGGCCTTATATTGTTCTGCAGTATGGTTTCCAAAGAGAAGGATCAGAGCTATAAATTAAATGAAGAACTAATATTCATTCTTTCATGAGATCAGATCAACAGGTTGCTGAATGAAAATAGGGAGCAGCAACTCTGAGAAAGAAACAAAGCATAACTTATTAATTATGAAAAATTATGCCAAAGTGTTAGCACTCCCACAATACACCTAAGAAGGAAGCCCCAAAACACCATCTATAATACTTGGCCTAGCGAGGTTTAACCCGAAGGTAGAAGAAACCCATAATGAGAAAATTTTCCTATTATATTATAGGCTATCAACCCTCCATGCCTAAACTCCTACTCATAGTTTGAAATCTAAGAGGAGCTTTTGAATCTCATATCTTAATGATATCCTAACAACTTATCCTGCAGCCAGGAAAGAAAAGGCTTGAATAGTATTCTTGCTACTTAAGAATTTAAACCAGAGAAAATGAAAACAAAGAAAAATAAATAAAGGCAAACTCTAGAATAATATGGGTGGCTTGAGAAATTCTATTATAAAAGTGCAAGTAAAGATGAAAGATGCTAAAGATAAGGGAAAAATACATAAAAGAAGAGAGAAATTTCAAATAGCATCAATTGAGTTTGGCTCAATAAGTTAAACAGATAAGACTTTTTTATGAAATGCAATATAGATGATAATACAGTGAGATATATAGAGAGGTGACATAATGGCTAACAAAAATTAAAATATAGCCAAATGAGTCAAGAAAGAAATACTTTGAAATAAAAGTAGATAGAAATAAAATATGTTCAATATAAACAATAAAGTCTGAATTGTCACCTCACTACCCCAAAAATATCAAAAGTAGTATACAATTCATATTTGAGAATCTATAGCAAAAAGTGAAAGAAAAAGAAAATATAAAAAATGAACACTTTAAACACAGTGAATTAGAATATTTTAACAGTTGAATAAGCACAAAGACACATTTTATGAAACTGGTTTGTGTGATATCAGAACATGATAGCTAATATTTGGCAATTTAATATATTCTGTACATTTTATTATATTTAGTTTTTCTACCCTTTCTTCATTCATAGTTCTACCTTGAAAAAATAAACTATATTGACCTACTTATACATTCCCTATAACATTACAATGTTAAGCAAAACTGATTTTTTTAAAGTTTTTTTAGGACATGTACAGTACCCAATAATTTTATTTTAAATGAAGACTTAGTACAAAATTACACTGACTACATTTCATATCAAAAGAAAAGTACTACAATTAATAAGGCCAGAGTCATTTATTTAAAAAGATCATGAGATAGATATTTTTCTGGAATGTGTAATTAAGAAATCAAGAGAAAGAATACAAATACACAAAAATAAAAATGCAAAAGGGAATACGAGGACAAATGGAAGCAAACAACACTACATATTCCCCAATGCAAATATGCCAAAATGTTTATGTCAAAATATAGATTGCCAAAATTGAATGAAAATAATAATAGGTGAATAGAACAAAATATTTGGTGAAACTAACTAAAAGATGCTGGCCTTATTTATTTAAATGGATGAAGAATTCCAATTCCTATTAAAGAGATGATTCTCATGATACGTAAGTCTTAAGTCTTAGAAAATGTATGCTAGTTATCAGAATTTGGATGCAAAAGCCTCACAATGTACAATAAAAATAGTTACCACCAAACTCATACTTGAAAATGAAAATAAATATGTTGTATCCATTGACACCAAATTCTATTTCTAGGAATTTATCCTAAAGAAACAATCATATGTAATAAACGTACATTTATATCCATATTTCCCTCATGATGTTCCAAATGAAGTACCGACAGAAAGGATACCACTGCTAATGTAAAAGGTCCTTCCAGTCCATCACCCTAGTCTATCACCACTGTTCCCATACTTCCCAATAACCCAAGGACATTATAAACAAGACGCCCATTCCTGTCCAAATTGTCCATTCTTCTTCAGAAACTTTGGTCATCAAAAGTTTCATGTTAATGAATCTGATTTTCATTGTATATTTAAAAATATATATTTTATTTAACTAATTTAGCACCAATTTAGTTTTTGTTCACACATAAAGTGTAGATTTTGAGCTATCCTATTACTCTTGAAGTGAGAAGAAACATACTGTTCTCAGGCAACTGCAAGTGGTTCTCCATGACTACAGCTCAAGGTATATAATGACAGTAACCAGAGATGAGAGGAGAAAGAGATAATGAAGGAATTTGTATGAGTTACCAATATTAAGAAGTGAATACCAGGAGACTGGATGTAAGGAATAGGAATAAAGGAAAATAAACAACTAACCAAGTATAAAAGATGAAAGAGTCCTTATATGTATCAATAGTTATATGCTATTATACTAAAGACTGTAATTAACTTAAATCACTTCAACCGAAGTTTAAAAAAAAAAGTGAGACTAAGATTCTTGAGAGAGACAAAGAGTTGTCGGGTAAACCTTTAGATCTGAAATTAAGGCGAAGCCTCATCTGCTTACCTTCAAAAATATTTGTCCCCTCCTATTATCTGCCATCCACTGGTATATGTTGGATCATGTAAACCATGGTACTGCTCATGCCTCTACTTCTCCTTACCCTGTGATCATTTCATAAACTCAATTTCTCTAGGGCCTGAACTGCAGCACTAACCTTTCATGTTGGTTCTACTTCAACAGCTGCCACTCTTCCCAGAACACTGTGTCAACTTTACTGCCCATACCTTCACTTCTGTTCTACCCTAACCATGACAAACTTTCTACTGCGCATGCCAATACCACTATGAACCCAGGCTGCTTCTCAGCTATCCCATGGCTTTGCTGAGTTCATTGAAACCTCTATTACTCAAACTTTTCTTATAAGGTAGCTAGGGAACTGTTCTACCTCCTTGGAGATCCATGCATTTAGCAGGTTCTAACAACAGAGGTCTGCATACTTAGGTCATTTTGGTTTACGTATAGCTCTTTATAATCAGGAGATCCATGGATGAATCCAGGTGCTGCTACTCATTTCCACCTTTGAGATAAATTCTCCATTTTGTAGAGAAATACTCTTTCAGGGTTTCACAGACCTTTTCTTCTTCTTTTTTTTTTTCCTTTTTCCTCCCTCCCTCCCTCCCATCCTCCTTCCTTCCCTCCCTCCTTCAGTCCCTTCCTTCTTTCCTTCCTTCCTTCTTTCCTTCCCCTCTTCTGTTCTTCATAGTTCAGAAAATCTCTCCCCCCACCAAAAAAAAAAAAAAAAAAGAAAAGAAAAAGAAAAGAAAAGAAAAGGCTCCAAAACATTTACATTGTAACCTTCTATTTCTTTGATATATAGCCAATCTTAACTATGGTTTTTTTGGGGACAAGAAAGGTTAATGGTTTCATCAATCTGGATACATAATCCTGGGGCTTTGCTCACATAAATTATTTCTTTTAGTTCTAGACCTTAAATACAATTTCCTCCATGGATGTCCCATCTGCCTCAGGAGACCTATTTTAGCACCTATTTTATATTATATATGTACCTTGATATTCTATCATTATCTATTTATGTTGACCTATGCGACTATATGAACATGTATGTACACACATGCAGCTGTACACATATACATGCACATCTTAATCTTCATTTTTAATCCATATTCCCTTTTTGAAATTTTTATTCTAGTCTATTTTATATTTAGAAAGAATATTTTCCAGTTATCTTCTTAAAATAGATCACCTGGATGATAGGTTTTCTGATTGCATAAATATAAATATTTCTCTCACCACCCAATATATAGTCATCATGTGTAAGATTTGGAGGAGGCAATACTTTCTCTTGGTAGTTTATAGATCCTTTCTAAAGCTATAAATGTTATACCACTGTCCTGAAGCGACTGGTGTTGAAAATAAACAATGTGATGCCATGCTGATTACTTTTCCTTTGTAGGTAAATTGTTTTTCCTTGCCTTAAAGCTTGATAGATATTTCACTATGTGTTTTTTATCATCAATCTAGCTTGGATAAAGTGTTTTTAACACTCAGACTCAGCCCTTGCTCCTGCTCAGAGAAATATTCTACAACTTGATTAATTACCACTTCTCCTCTATATGTTCTTTTTACTCTTTCTAGAGCTGCTATCATTCACACGTTGGATCTTCTTGACCTATTCTCCAAGATACTCAACTTTCTTCATCATGATTCATTAACTAATTCATCCATTAAGCCCTTCAATAAATAATCCTTGAGCTCCTACCGTAGGTAGTTATTTTTCCAGCCATGGTGCATATTCAGTGAATAAGTTTTCTGTTTTGTTTTGTTTTGGTTTTTTGTTTTTTCCTTCATCAAGTTCATCTTTTAGTGGTAGAGGACAGGTAATAAAGACTTAGATATAGAATATTTCAAGAGAACTGCAGGTTACTGTGTATGGCAAACATACAACAGGTGGTTGCTGCTTTCCCAAAGTTTGCATCAGGGGGAGCTTCATGGGCAATTACTATTTCATAAGACCAGGATAAATTTTAGGTGAAGTCAAGTATGTAGATGAAGATAAAAGCAGATATCCATGTATTTACTCTTTTCTTTACTTTAAAATACTTCTTTCATAAAGCATTCTAGATTTCCGTAATTTGAATTACCACTTTCCTTCCAATTTCCCACCCATGTTGTTAATTTAATACTATGTTTTTTAGTTGTAGTCTTGATCTGTATGTGCTCTCCTCTGGAATCTTTTCACTTATTTTGACTACAGTTATCTAATTTTCATGACCTCTCTCTTCTCCAGAGATTCTAATATCATCAAGTGATTGTTTTATTTTAACTCATGATCCTCTCCTAAGTCTCTGGCCTTTCTTGCATCCACTATTTTACTTTGCTAACTCAGTGTCTTAAGTGCGGTATCCTTCAGTGAATGGAAGGAAAAATTGGGCCAAAGAAAGTTGAAGCAGCTAGAGCATCAGTATTCTCCTTAGGGTCATGGATCTGGCCTCTCTCCTCTTTATTATCATTGAGCAAACTCTTACTGAGAGCCCTGGGTCCTTAAACTCAGAACTTAATTGACTCTATGGCAAAGGAGAACAAGAACACTTAAGTAGATTGATTTTGACCTAGTCAAAGTGTTTATACTGATGAAGTAGCTCCTATATTCTGGTTATTGTTCTGTTGTCCCTCTGCTAATTTACAAATGCTTCCTAGCTCACAAAGAAAGAGAATCTGCATAAGTTGCTTCTGTTGAGATAGTCAGCAAAGCTAAGACCTAACTCATTTTAGCTGCTCAATGTATCAAGCAATCATTTTGGTCAAAGACGTCAGCTGTTTTAAGTATGGGGAGAGGGGAAAGAAATGCCCCATTTAGATCACCATGTTCCTGGAATATCCAATGTATAATTAAATTTTTGTATAAAACTATTGTTTTATAGTAAATATTAAAGTAGAAAGAAACAGTATTTTTTTTTTTAATAAAGCTCAAGGGTAAGAGGGATGTAAATAACTGTGATGAAAATGTTTAAGGTGTTATTTTTAGTGGTAAAAAGGGAGATTATAGATAGAAGAACAGAGGATCTCAATTAGATAACGTAAGGAAAAGAAAAGAAAGATAATGTAAATAAAATATGTTAGTGGAAAAACTTGGAGGAAATAAAACACACTTCTATCTTCTCCTTTTCTTTTTCCTCCCAAAATAATTTCCTATAACTGCTTGAAATGTCTCTCCCTTATTGGGTAGCATTTTGTCAATTAAGCCAATATTTAGTAGACAATTAGTTTTATTCTATTTCTTCGACAAAGTATCCCAAACTTTGTTCAATGACCTATGGAATACATTCTACTGGTTATAATGAGAAGTGGTAGGCTTTTTTGGGGACAAAGCCTTGAGTAAAACAGAGTAATAACAGCAAATTTCACCACCAGCATTTTGACAAATAATTCATGTAATGCAGAAATACTGGCATTTACTACATGTCTTTATTTTTAAAGTATAGATAATTCACAAAATAAAATGAAAATAAGTGACCCTAAGTAATTAGCAAGTTTTTAAAATATATTTTTCAAAATATCAAGGAAAACATAAACTTAATAAAACTATAAATGAAATGAGCAATACTATTATAAATAATTGGTAGGAAAGTTATTAAATAAATGTACTGAAACAATGAAGTAACCACTCCATAAAATAACAAAAATGAAAATTGAAAATTAAATATTATATGATTTTTTTAAAGAGCTGGCTTCAAAAATAGTGCATCAACAGTGTCACTTCTGGATTGGGAGCATCTTCTTGATTAAAGTATTCTAGCTGCTGAAATGGCTCTTTCAAACTAGGAAATGGAAGGAGATAGTTATAAAGTAATTCCAAATAATTCTCTCTGACTCTGTTATCTTGAAATACTCTTATCACTTGTTTGAAGACTTGGAGGAGGTTTTGCTACATTTTTTCTCTGGGTCTGTACCATTGGATTACAAGTGAGTTATAATTTTTGTCACAAAGAAAGCATTGTGGTTCACTCTCATCTTCTTTGGCTTCATAGTCTAAGATGGAAATTCTAATGCAAAGTTACTTGTATCAGTTTCAACACTGTCATGTACCTCTTCTACTTCTTGGAAAAAAACATTTGAGATAGATTTATTCTTACAATAGAAGCTTTGCAATACCATTATATGCTTGCTTACTGTGACTTGTTAGGGCATAGACAAATGTCTAACTTATATACTTATTTTATCAATTTTTCTTTTTTGCTTAAACTGAGTGATTGAGTCATTGTCTAGATCTCAAACATATATAATTAATATTTCACAGTTCTTTAAGCCTTAAGACAATGTTATTAGACAAAAATAGCTGTATTTTCTAATGAAAATTAGCATTGTATGCTAATTTATAATTTATAATATTATGGTTAATTTTTTATAAAAACACTGTAAGTTAAAGTAAAGACAGTAATTGAGAAGAACTATTTTCAGAATGTTTATCAAGACTGACAGGAAAAAAAATTTGAGGAGACATTTGAGCAAAACACTCAATGATGTGTATATCAAGCTAACATAGTTTCTGGGGAAAATGTCCTTTAAATAGGAGACCAACCAATACAGAAGCTTGTAGGAGATCTTTAAGGTATTCCAGGAACTCCCCAAAGACCAAAATGGCAGGAATTGGGTAATGAAAAGGAATATGGTAGAGTGATAGGCAGAAGTAGTTTATGGCTAGCTCTACAAACATTTTAAATAATTTGCATTTTATTTGAATGTTATGGAAACCCACTGAGTGGTAGTGTCAGGGTAGTTACATATGTAAAAAAAATACAGTCTCTTGTGTGGAAGAGATTATAAGGAAGCAAACTATCTCAAACTTACTTTAACTATAGTTTTGCCATCCAACTCTGTTTTCTAATTTTTCAGGCCACAAATTATACGGTCATTATATTCACTCTTTTTCTCGTTAGCTCAATCCAGTAAAAGTGGATATCCAATTGATTCCATCTTAAAAATGCATCCATAAGTCAGCCACTTCTTATCATGTCCTCTCCTATCCTGGTCTAAATCATAGATTACTACATTAGCTCCTAATAGATCTCTTTACATCTCTCTCTGTCATTACAGTTCAACACAACAGTCAACGTACAATTTTAAAAGATAGGGAAGATAATGTTCTTTATTTGCCAGCAACACTGTAACACTTCCTATTTTACTTGAGTGACATTCTAAGACTTAGAGTGGCATGCATTGTCTGCAACTATCCTATCTCTGATTTCCTCTCCATTTTCACTACTTTCCCTTGCTTTCTCCAGACCAATTAAACTGGTCTCTTTAGAGTGATGTCAGTAGGCCAGGAATTGTGCATGGGGAACTTCCTCTGTCACAGACATTTTTCCTCCTGAGAGTTGCATGTTCCATCACCTCACTCAAATCACTGTTTTCTTAGTGAGGCTTTCATTCAACATCCTACATACACTTAAATGACGTCAAAACAAGGAGGTCAAGTGGGAAGCTATCAAACTGTTCCAGATGAGAGTTTTTGCAAGCTTGAATAAGAATGTTGACTCATAATGATAAAAATGTTCATATTCATGAAATGTATTTATGAGAGAACTTACAGGGTATGCTGATGATGGGCAAGAAGTGGGCTGAGATAGAGGCAGAGAAATCAAAGATCAGTCTAAAGAACACTGACAGACAAGCAGGTTTACCCAGGGATTAAAAATCAACCCATTAATTTGGAAGATATTAAGTGTGAGATAGACATGTATGAAAGAAAGCAGACCCAGGCTCACCTGATGGGATAGAGTTAAATAGGTTTTGTGTTTTCAGATCAATAGATCATAGAAAAAGAGAAGAAAGGAGTTTAAAAATGGATATATGGCTATACTTTGTAAACAATAAAATGAAGACCAAGGCCAAAGGTGTTGGGAAAAGGAGAGAGAGTGCAGTCAAATAATTAGAGGCGCCTACTGGTTGTAGGAAAAAAATATTACATAATTTTGGTGTTAAAGTACTGAGTTAACTTGAAATACATGAATTGGTGATCAGAGAGTAGAAACTTAAATCAAGATGTTGTAGGGTGGTGCTATGGTAAGTGCTGTGAATTGTGTAAGCCTGATAATTCACAGACATGTACCCTGGGGCAAATAATACATTACATGTTAATTAAAAAAAGATTGAAAAAAAGAAAGATGTTGTAGGGTGTACAATTACAGGTCAGGATAAATTATAACATATGACCATGGAAAATTTGCCAAGATCAGGTGGAAGAGGATAAGTCATTGCAAGATAATTGTCAAAGAATTTAAGTAACCAAGGTGGGTGGATTTACAAGATCTTTATCAAAGACATCAGGGAAGATGACAGCAGTGGTAGAGAAAAGGACAGCAAGCCGGAAGCTAAAGCCTTTAGTAGGAGATGGGCCGGAACTGAGAGAAGAAAAGATACTTGAAAAGGAGCCTGGGGAAGAAGGAAAAAAGAGTTAGAGAATAGTAGAGATGATGTCCTATGCTAAAAATAGATAGACTTTTCAGGAGGAGGAAGAAAAATGGTCTGGATACAATAATAAGGGCAAGGCTTTCTATACACTTCCTTACCAGTGATACACAGGTTGTGGAAGAAGGAACAGTAGCCACCTAAGAGGACTATAGATCCTCAGGTTTCAGTAAGAAAAAGAAGTATACAAAAGGGATTGTGTGGTAGTGGAGAATTTGCTGTTAACAGGACATCCAGAAGGCATAGCAAAGGAGTATTGGATATTAAGAAGTGTTGGATGTTGTGCAGAGCATTATGGGGCTAGGACTCATTTGATCAAGTATGCCATGGAAAACTTAGAGCTTACATAATGTTGAGTCAATCTTTATGCACAGAGCTCTGCACTAACTTCTGTCATAATGTTCCATTATTTATTATTTACAGGGAAATTAATAAGTCCAGGACTAATGAGATGAAGGTCATACCGATATGAACATATGTTCCCAAAATGAAGCACTTAGGGGATCAGATTTGAGGATGACTTCTGTCAATTATAATTTCCCTGGAAATATAATACTGTATTAACAGTAGCAGGCTACTCTTGATGGGGAAATGTCAATATCATCCTAGATATTTTCCAATATAGTTTATAACCAGTATCAGAAATGATAAAACTATAAACTTTAACAAACTTTTTTCTACACTAAATTTCAGAATGATTTATTCAAAAGAGGAATTTAGCCTTATAAATATGGCTATTGATTTCAAGCAAAGAAAAAATGCAGCAGCCAGCTTTTGATATAATTAACTCCAAGAAATTAAGGTTTCCTATTAGTGGAGAGTTACTCAGTGACCAAGTGGAGGCTCTCCATTAATTAACAAATTCTGATTCAAATGTGTGATTGCTATTTTAAAATGCATCTTTCAGACTTAATGTGAAAATGTAACTTTTTTTTTAGATTTTATTTATTTATTTGACAGAGGGAGACAGATCACAAGTAGGCAGAGAGGCAGGCAGAAAAGAGGAGGAAGCAGGCTCCCCGCTGAGCAGAAAGCCCCATGCGGGGCTCGATCCCAGGACCCTGAGATCATGACCTGAGCCACCCAGGCGCCCCTGAAAATGTAATTTTATTATATGTTGAAAGGAAATATGTTGACCTATGCATTTCTGTGTATACAATGTTCTATTTCAAAGTCACATTGCATGCTTAATTAGGTTTGCCTGTGACACAAACTGAAAACCCTAATTCGACCCATGGCTGACATGGTGAGACATTACACAGACTAATGGAATGCTGAAACTGACTTGAGAAAAAAAAATGTTAATACATTGAATTGACACTTAAGCAGGGCAAGCAGGCTCTAATTGCCATTCAGTGAGTAGGAAAAAGGGAAATTAAAAAAGAAATAAGCTGTGAGAATAAAACAGAGCATCATTATCCCATGAAATATCTTAGAATTTGGGTGGAAAAAATAAAATTTAGAAAGCAAAAATACCCATATCATAAAATTTCTGATTTTTAAAGATATAGCATTAATATATTTTTCCAATATCTAGTTTATGGTGTCTTTTACAAAGATTACTCTCAATAAATACATGTTAAATAATTGATACCAGAGTAGAAAAATCGTTGTAAGAGAAATACTCTAGCTGGTTTTATTAACATTTATTTCCTGATTAAGGTTTCCTCATTTCATTCTAGTCGTTCAGAATGTGATTATCTTTACATAAAGAAAATATTAGAGTCATTGCATTCAGTGAATATCAGAATAGATAAGTTTGCCCTCATACTTGTGTGTGTGGGGGGGCGGTGGTGTGGGTGTGTGTGATGGCAATATTAGGAGTGTAGTTCATGATAGTCTTCAAAGCCTTCATGTGGTCTTATGTTAAAAATGTTTCCCAAACTAGTGTATAGGGGAGGATTCTGAATCCTGGGTGTCAGGTCACAATGCCCTTTCCTCACTACCTCTACATCTCCATCAGATAGGATGATGATTCCCTCCATCAGGGATCCTAGAAAGCCTCACTGGAACTGTGGTCTGAAGTGCCTTGGACATTTCCACCCATAAATGGAATGGGGTTCACAGAGACCTGCCACTTTAGCACTGCCTTTGGAGGAGCTTGCAACAGCTGTCCCCTGAGCTTTGTGAGCTCTGAGAAGACCTCACATTTCCAACTTAATGCCAAAGCTCACAGCGCCCTACCATGATCTATGTTTGAGGCCACAATGGTTAACTACTTGTCACCATTTACCCCAGACACTACAAGAAACCAGAGTCTCTCAGGTCCTTACCATTTGGATCTTTCCCCCCAGTCTTTTCTATACACATTTTTCATTTTGACTGTAATCTTTTCAGTGGTGGCTACTCTTTCTCCCTCACCCCTCATATTTCAGGAGCTGGATGAGGTAGGGGTCCTTTTTCCTCATTGTGTCTTCAAAAGGATCACTGTCACATCCTTCTTAAATTATTTGAGGATGATGCCATTAAACCATGCTACTCATATCTCTTCCTGTTGCTTTCACAGTTGACCCACCTGGGCATTCCCTCTAATTCTTTAATGTCTAACACCTGGCTTATTATAGCTTTTTGTAATATAATACTAGTCTTACTTGGTTATTTCAATATCTCCTGAGTTCATTCACTTAAAATGCTAGCTTTCTGGAGGAGGATACTAAGGAAGATCTCAATATTCATCTTAACTTTACAACCTATTCCCACTGTAGTATTCTATACACTACCATCATGTACAATTCTATTCCTTTCATAATCTTAAATTCCTTAATATTAATTTCAAGTATTTCATATTCCACCCACAGCCTCATTTCTCTTTCTAGCTCACTCCCTGTAGTCCTTTTTTCTCCCCAACAATTCTCCATTCCTCATAATCCACTGACTCTACCAAGACTTCAATGTCTCTTATCCCCTATCGTGTCATCACTTTAATAATTACCTAAGTTATATTATACAGTCCATTTCCATACTCACTTCTTGTATACACCCTCAAATCATTTGCCCCGTTTCCCTCTGTTATTGTTGCCCAGTCAAAATTCAACCCTTGTTTAATTCAACACTCAGGCTATTTTATGTGGGCATATGAATAACAACATGTGGTTTGAAGATGTTACACTTGACTGTAAATTCATCTTCACTCATTCTTCACTTCAATTAGGATCTCTATTGATATGTATCAATAATGTCATTATATTTCCCTCCTACTCACCTATATAACTATTTCATATCTTCTTATCCCACCTTGCTTCCTACCTCACTTGAGGAATTAATCAGAGGACAGTTTCCAAATGGTTACACACCACTTATTCAAAGCACCTTTGTAAGTACAAATATTCTGCTTTGCCTGCTATTACAATTGATGTAACATACACCATCCTACCAAAGCCAACTCCTTTGCTTGTGTACTATATAATCCATCCTATCTTGCCTAATATTTTAAAATCACCTACTTAACTTTCTTAAGCTGCCACTCTATTACTTATATCGCTGCTACTCTTTACAGGTAAAGTCCAATTCTTTCATTCTATTCACTTGTAAACTGAGTCTAATAAATATTTTTCCCCTTTGTTTCTCCTCCTTCTTTTGTTTTGTTCTGTTTTGTTGGCCCATATAGGGAATGAATTTTTCCCATTGTTCTGTCAAAATGTTCCTTAAAAAACTAAAAACAAACAAAAAAAACAACTACAAAGCAGCAACAAAACATTGTCTCCAATTGTCAATTGCATAGATCACTTTTCACTTACCTCTAACTAGATCTAACCACATAGAGAAATCTACCATTGTCTTAATATTCTTAAAATATTTTATAGTTTCTGTAATGACCGCTTGTATTTTTTCACCTCAACTCACTGACTCCAACATTTTAGCTTCCTATTCCATTCCTTTAACTCTTGGGTCCACAGTCTCAGTCTGCAAACTTCTCGATTCCCTATCAAGGCTCACGGTAAGCTAATCTTATTCAGTTTCCTGGTTTTAAATGCCATCTCTATGTGGCTAGCTTTCAAAGGTATATACATAGCCCAGACATCACCTCTAAAAGAGAAACTAGCATACCTGAAAGCATACCCTAATATCTTTGCGTGGCTATATTATGTGTCTCAGCTAATACATGCAACACTGATTCCTTGATTTCTATCCCTCTCAATCATGCTTTTCTTCTTGTAGACTTCTCCATTTTAGAAAATTCTATTCCTAACCTTTTGGTGGAGTAAATAACCTTAGAGTTATGCTTGACCTCTTTTTATCCAGCCCTTCAGAAAAATACGGAATCTTCTTTAGAACTATATTCCAAATGTGATCCTTGATTACCATCATCACATGTCATCTTAGCGGTGGTGTCAGTCATCACGATCTCTAGGCTGTTTTATAATAGTAGCTTCTTTGCTGTTCTCACTGCTTGTTCCCTTGGAATCACACATTCAGTAGTCTAGTTTACATAAGTGAGTCAGTGATTCTTTAAAACAGTATCTACCTACTAAAATATAAACTTATTAAGAGGAGGATATTTTGCTTGTTTTTCTTTCCTTTTTCTACTGCAGTAGAATTTCTATTGCAGTAGGAAAGCTTATGGAACAGCAGGAACTCAATAAATAGTTATTAAATTAGTGAATGAATGAGTCATTTCATTTCACATCCAGAGGTAAGAACTTCCATCTTACTCAGTGAAATCCAAAGTATTTATTATAAGCAAATTAAATAATGAATTAAATAGTTTTTTAAGAAAATGTTTTATGTGTTACATTGTAAAGGGTTCCAGAGATACAGAAATGATTAAAACACAGTTATTCTCTTAAATATGGAACAGGAGAATAGACTTTTAAATTTTTTTTAGATATTATTTATTTATTTATTTATTTGAGAGAGAGAGAGAGAGAGAGTTAGTAAGAGAGAGCAAGAACAGGGAGGAGAGGGAGAAGCAGGTTCCGGCTGGGCAGGGAGCCGAACTTGGGGCTCGATCCTAAGACCCTGGGACCATGACCTGAGCCAAAGGCAGACACCCAACTGAGCCACCCATGTGCCCCGAGAATAGACTTTCACAGTAATTCAAAATTATAGTCCATGAAGTAGTCAACTATATTGTAGAAATATATTTTTTAGTAGATAATAATTAGGTAAAAAATAGTACTATGATTAGTACAAAAAGTTAACTATTTAAAATCTGTGATCGAATGGAATTTGGTTTATATCGATTTTGGATTTTTTTTAATGCTTTCAGTCCTACACTTATTGGTATTTATTTGGCTGTATCCCCTTGCTAGATTTCCTCATGGTGGCAAGATGGCCCCTGTAGCTCAGCTACATGCTTCAAGATAATTTGTCAATGTCACTATAGAGATTGACTATTTTATATTCCTTTAAAATCTCCAGCAGGGGGGCGCCTGGGTTGCTCAGTGGGTTAAAGCCTCTGCCTTCGGCTCAGGTCATGATCTCAGGGTCCTGGGATGGAGCCCCACATCAGGCTCAGTGCTCAGTGGGCAGCCTGTTTCCCTCTCTCTCTCTCTGCCTGCCTCTTCCTACTTGTGATCTCTCTGTCAAATGAATAAATAAAATCTTAAAAAAAAAAAATCTCCAGGAGGAGGTTCAGTTTCACTCAAGTCCAGACTTTCTGCCAAATGATTATTTAAATTATCAAAGGGCAAAAAAAGTGTCAAACTTACTTTAAAACAATTCATTCCCTGTGGCTAATAAAAAAGGGCTTTAAAAAACCCCTCTTTTTTCAACTTGTAGACAGAGGGCAATGATAGAGAAGAGTTGGAGACAATTCTCTGGTTTCTGTTCTCCCATTTCTCTGTCAAGTCCTGGTGCTGGAAATGGGTAAAGGTTTCCATACCATAACATTCACTATGAATGACCTTATTGTCTAGACAGTGCTGACTCTAAAGGTTAGGCCACTCTTCTGGTCATATACCAGAGTAGCTTCTGGGTCCTTGTATATTTGAGAGCCAAGAAATTTGAAACTCATGTGCATGCAGCTTTGTCTTGTTATCACACTGTAATTATATTAAGAGTCATTTTTGCCTCCTAAAGGTTAGATAAGAATCTGCCTTTCAGGAGCCCACAGATATGTAGACATCCAATCTATCTTAATCTCTGAGATCTCATCTCCTTTTCACTCCCTCCAAAGACACTTCTCTCTCCTGTTTCCCTAAGCATAATACTCTTTATTATCTTATAATTTGCAATTCATCATTTTAATCTCTTGTACATTGCTTTGAGTACTGGACAGTCTCTTCCAAGATGCTTTCTTTTCGTCCTTGTCCATCCTGTACTGTATTTCAGAATGCTGACCTGTGACTTTTTTTTTTTTATTTTGTTATGTTAGTCACCATACAATACATCATTAGTTTTTGATGTAGTGTTCCAAGATTCATTGTTTATGTATAACACCCACAGCTCCAAGCAATATGTGCCCTCCTTAATACCCATCACTGGGCTCACCCATCCACCCACACACTTCCCTCTAAAACCCTGTTTGTTTCTTGGAGTCCACAGTCTCTCCTGGTTCATCTCCCTTCCAATTTCCCCTCCTTCACTTTTCCTTGACTTTTATCTGGGTCCTACTACTGTGCTGCAGTATCAGCAGGTTAGAGGTCAGGTATTTACTTCCTTTACTCCTTCACTGCTAGGTTGTAGGTTGGCAGTAACTGTTTATCTACATAAGTTCAGAATTCATGTCAGAATGTTCTATACTACAGCTACACTTCTCTCTCACTTCTACTAACTGCAATCTCAGCTTTCCCTCTCAACAGTATGGAAAGGAAACAGCATCCCATTCAGGATGATTAACCATTGTTGGTTTCCCTTAGCCTTTCTCAAATCCTTTAGTTTTTCATTATTTCTAGATTACTCTGAGTGAACCATTCCTTTTTTGGGCAGAACCATAGCTGATTTCAAGTATTCAGAGAAACTCTTCAAGTATTCTTCTAAATAAGTTCTTCCATTTTCTCCCATCACTGTATCCCACAATCTATACTTTATTTTAAAAATTTTAGCCAAGGGGCATCTGGGTGACTCAGTCATTTAAGCTTCTGCTGTCAGCTCAGGTCATGATCCAGGCTCCTGAGATCACTGGCATCAGTGTCCTTCCTTAGCAGTCTACTTCTCTCTCTTCCTTTGCCCCTCCGCCTCCACTTGTGCTCTGTCTCTTTCTTTCTCTCTCAAACAAATAAATAATATCTTAAAAAAAATTTAGCCCCCCAAATAAATAAATAAATAATAAAAATGTTAGCTAAAGTATTAACACCTCAGTCAAATATCCCTCAGTAATTTCAGAATATTACCAAAATTAAATTCTACCTATCTAATGACACCAAGATATCAATTATTCATTTTCTTTTCTCTACCAAATTCCATTTGCATTCCAATTGCTCCCAGCAATGCCATTTATGATGGTTCACTATTGTTACTTATTGCTCTTAAAAATAACATTTTAAATGCTAAGTTTATAGACACCTAAAGGTTTCGATAGTCTAGGTAAGGGAAATGCTGGCTTATAAACATAGGTAAACATAGGTAAAAATTAACTCCTTTCTGACACTGTGTTGCTGTGGTCACTTAGGGACTAAATAAATTTTCATAACTAGTGGTTTACTCTCTTTCTCAAGGAAGTAATTTTGTTTCAGTTTCTCTCTCATCTAATCATAGAAATTTAGATCCAGTCCATATGTTTAAATAGAGAAACTGAAGCCATCATCAGTATTCTATTCTTTTCACTTCATTTTACCTCTTCCCGACCCCACTTTTTTTTTTTTCTCCCAAATTGGGTTGAAGTGTATGGATGTAGGAGAGAATGAAGTATAGGAGGATTTTTGCATCAATGCTATTTGAGCTCGGCTCATCTTAACCAGTAACTCTTAAGTATGATCTCCAGATCAGCAGCATCAGCATCACTTGAGAATTTATTAGAAATGCACATTTGTAATTGCTACCCCAGGTTGATTGAATTAGAACTCTAGGGGTGGGAATTAGCTGTTTGTGTTTTAAGGGGCCCCTCAGGCAATTCTAAAACAGCTGAAGTTCGTTGCAGCCAAAGTGTGAGGATTACTGATCTAGAAAAAACATACTTTCTAAGACAGCAAAACACAGATAAATTGTTATTTTTTTATTTTTTATTTTTTAAAGGTATTTAAGTTGAAGGGCTTTCATTTTTCTCTTTATTTTCAGTCATTCCCTTAATTTCCTTTGGGACAAGAAAATGAAACTCCAAGACTTATTTTTTGGGGGTCATTTTTTCAACTTCATGCTTAATTTACATTGATTATGTCTCTATCACGTCATTTGAGTCAGAGTTGGAAATGATTTTGACTCTCAGTGATGAGTTTAGGGGGTGGAATTATGGGTGCTGGAAATTCTGCTCTTGTGTTCCACATCTGTATGATACTCATTGATTTCTGAGGCTTAGGTTTTCACTCATCATTCAAATTGGACTTTGTTATTTCTGCCTTGTTGAGGCAGTTCTGTGTTTACTCTCTTTTCACTTTCCTTATATTTTACCTCCTGTTAATCAACAGTCCAATTTAACTGTTGGAGGGGGCCACGTTTTTAATTAAGTAGATTGGAGATGAGCACAATGTTTGCCAAGTTCTTAAAGAATGTGGTCTTTTCAACAATTAGAACACATATAGTGTGGCTCACATTAATTTCATGAGTAAGTTTCCTTCAAAGTTGTTGCACTAGCTTATCTATGTGACATATTTCATCCATCCTAGAGAAACCCAACTGGAATTTTTACAACATCCACCCTATCTAGTACATGCTTAACAAAGCATTCTAATTGAACTCCATCTTTTTAAAATTAAATCTATTAGGGGAACCTGGGTGGCTCAGTGGGTTAAAGCCTCTGCCTTCAGCTCAGATCATGATCTCAGGGTCCTGGGATAGAGCCCTACATCGGGCTCCCTGCTCAGCAGGGAACCTGCTTCCCCCTCTCTCTCTGCCTGCCTCTCTGCCTACTTGTGATCTCTCTCTCTCTCTCTGTCAAATAAATAAATAAAATCTTTAAAAAAATTAAATCTATTAATTAATAACAGAACGATCAACAGAGAGTTGGCAATAATGCATCTGGTTATCTAGTTTTCCTGTTGATAATGAAATTTAAAACAAAGCCTCTAGACAATCAAAATAATGCTAAAAATAAGGGCCAATAAAACCATCATACTTAATAAAAATAAGATAAATAATATATATGTGAATATATATTTACATATTTACATAATGCTATCTATACTTTTAAATGTTGATCATTTTTCTATGTATATTTACAAATATATTTGCACTATAAGGCTCAGAACTAGAAATTATCAATTAAAAAGTCAGTATTTTTAAAAGAATAGCAATTGAATTTATTGATAAATTAATATAAGATCAAATGCATACACAAATTTGCCTGGAATGGTTAGAACTTCCAAGATTTTGTTATAATGAAGAAGTTTCTCTTCATTTTCTTTTGAAAATGTCACATTTTAAAAGTTTAGGATATTTTTAAACTTAGAAATTAAGTTCCTTTTGAAACTGATGAAAATACTGTCCTTGGTACATCTGTGATGTGTATGCACATTCTGTTTCTTTTCAGTATATTTAAGGTTTTCCTGTACCACAGCTAATAATTTTCTGCTCTTACGAATATTCTAACATTTTGAGGCTGTTTATTGCCCTTCAGTAATGCCCAACGGAACCTACTTTAAGCAGCCAGATAAAATTCAAGCAAGTGTGAAGAGTACAAATTGTGCTTCCTAATTGTGTGAGAAACTACCTATGAAGCTATTTGAAATGGACTAAAATTATAGGCCTAGATAACTAGGTCACTTCTGTCATTTACAAATGGGTAACTTTTAGCAAATATTTATTTAAATGAAGTAATATTTCCTAAAATCCTGCCTAAAGACTCTAAAAAACTGTCAGCTGAGGTCTGCAAACTGAAGGAAGAAATGATTTATGCAATACTTTCAAAATATAATAATAACACCATTGTCTGTGTATAGTATACTTACATTTATCTCTTCTTTATAGACCTTTAGTTATTATTTAGTTATCCCAAATATCTCCATTATAAAAAATATATTTTACAACTCTTCGTCCAAATTATGCCTGAGAATTTCTTAGTTTTTTTAAACAATTCATAAAAGTACATTACAATTTTTCTACTTCAACTTGAAGTAGAATATTAGATGCCATTAAATAAAGTTTAAGCTTAAAACAGAACATCCTTTTATTTTTGTTCTCATGACTTTAAAACTCATGTATTTTTGTTTAAAAGTAGGAAAGTAATTAATTATACCTGCAATGATAATCCTCATATTTCGTACATGCAGTATTATTCTTGCAAGGAAATGACTCACATGGTATTTGAAGTTGTTTCTTACAAAGCTTGCCTGTAAATATTGGTGAACAGATGTCCATAGTACCCTAAGAAAGATCAGAAAGTACTTTTTACAAAAGTTTTTGGATACATCAAAGATAATAAAAGGATTCTTACCTGTACAAGGATGGAAGCTATTTTTATAAGCATGTAGAAGTTCTCAGTAAAACGATGTAAGAGAATCTATTTTCCAAAATGTCACAACAGCGTCTACTATCTCACACACTTTTCCTACCACCTGAATTCAACACTCCTCTAATTGAGAATTAAGAAGTATCTTTCTCTCCACCTTGAATGTAAAAAGCAGGCTGTGACCATGGAGAAAGTGATGCTTTGTGATTTTCAAAGCTCTGTTTAAAAGGCCATATAATGTCTGCCCGATTATCTTGGGATGCTTGCCCTTGGAACCCACCCACAATGCTGTGAGGAAGCCCAGGCCTTACAGAGAAGTTGTATTTAGGGTTCTGGATTGATAGCTCCAGTTGAGGATCCAGCTGATAGCCAACATCAACCACAAGACACATGAGTTAGGAAGACTTTAAGATACTAATATGAATTAATAATACAAATTCAAAAATGAATCTTACTAAAATAAAAAGAGACCAAGTTGTGGAAACTTTTACATTATTTACAAATCTTATGTACGTAAATGTTAAATTCAAATGTTAAAATACAAAAGTATCAAATAACTAACAAAATTAAAATAACTAAAAACAAAATGTTTACAAAATTACATTGTTCACAAGGGAGAATTTCAGTGGAAGAGCAAAAAATGAAACTGAAGTTTGTTTGTAATTGGGGTTTGTATTTGAAATAGGAAAACATAAAAATCAACAAGTGAAGTATCTTTTCTGATATTTCTGATTTTTAAATTTATAATATGTCAATGAAAATTTTAATTATATTTGTACTTTTCAGATAGTTTGGTGATGGTAAATATATATAAATCACTCTCTTAGATTCAGACTTACATTTGGAATATGAACGTAGTCTACATCATTCTGACATGGCATTGATGAACATTCATAGACATCAGTTTCACAATTTTCATCAAAAAATCCTTCTGGGCATTTACAAATGCAAGCAGAGCTTTTATTTTGGCATATTTCCCCTTTCCACCAAGACTGAGAAATATAACATTCCATCGACTCCTCACAGGATGCACCTTAAAAGATCACACAGACAAAGAAAATATGAACATAAAATGTGGCAAAACTCATTATAGAGAAGGTCTTCAGAATTCATTAAAAAAAGATTTAGCATGGCATAATTTATGTATCATAAAATTTACCCATTGCAAGACTGTAATTCCATAACTTTTGCAAATGTGTAGAGATATTTGACCATCAGCACTATTCAGTTTTAGTGTATTTCCATTACTCAAAGAAGAGCTCTTTTATTATCATTCTTTGTTCCCAGCTCCAGGCACCCATTAATTTTTCTGTCTCTACAGATTTGCTTTCTTTGTGCATTTCATTTAATGGAATGGTACAATATATTGTCTCTTGTGGTTGGCTTCTTTTGGTTAGGATAAAGTTCTTGAGGATTTGTCATGTTGTATCATGTATCAGTACTTTGTTACATTTTATTGCTAAAAAGTAATTCACTGCGTATACATTTTGTTTATTAATTCATCATTTGGTAAACATTTGGGTTTCCACTTTTTAACATTTTTTTACTGAGCTATAATGGACATATAACATGATATTATTATTTTTTTTAATTTGGTAGAATTTTTCTCCAAAGCCAATGTTACATTAGTTTTAAGTGTACAACATAATGATTCAATATATGTATATATTACAAGACGATCACCACCATAAGTCTAGTTAACACTCACCACCATACATATTTACAATTTTTTTCTTGTGATAAGAACTTTTTTTAAAAAGATTTTATTTATTTATTCATGAGATCCAGAGAGAGAGAGAGAGAGAGAGGCAGAGGGAGAAGCAGACTCCACAATGAGCAGGGAGCCTGATGCCTGATGCGGGACTCAGTGCCAGGACCCCGGGATCATGACCCAAGCCGAAGGCAGATGATTAACCTACTGAGCCACCCAGGCATCCTGTGATGAGAACTTTTAAGATCTACTCTTCTAGCAACTAACTTTTATGAATAAATGAATTCATGCGAAAGTATTTGGGTGGATATATATTTTCATATCTCTTACACAACTTTCTTCCTGAAGTGTATGGTAAATACATGTGTAACTTTTTTTTAAAGATTTTATTTATTCATTTAACAGAGAGAGAACACAAGCAGGCAGAGAGGCAGGCAGAGGCAGAGAGAGAGGAGCAGGCTCCCTGACGAGCAAGGAGCCTGATGCGGGACTCGATCCCAGGACGCTGGGATTATGACCTGAGCCGAAGGCAGCCGCTCAACCAACTGAGCCACCCAGGTGTCCCCATGTGTAACTTTTTAAGAAACTGCCAGGGGCCCCTGGGTGGCTCAGTTGGTTAAGCGGCTGCCTTCAGCTCAGGTCCTGATCCTGGAGTCACGGGATCAAGTCCCATATCGGACTCCTGGCTCTGTGGGAAGTCTGCTTCTCCCTTTGACCTTCTCCCCTCTCATTCTCAGTCTCTCTCTCTCTAGTAAATAAAAAAAATTAAAAAAAAAAAACAAAAAACTGCCAAACTGTTTTACAAAGTGGCTGTTTCATCTTACATTCACATTAGCAGTGTGCAAGATATCTTGTCTCTCCCCATTCTTGCCAACATTTGATATTATCTGTGTTCTTTATTATAACCCTTTTAGGAGAGTGAAATCATATCACCTGTGGTTTCAATTTGCATTTCTATAAGATTAACAATTTTGAGTGTCTTCTCATATGTGTAGTAGCCATTTGTGTACCTTCTCTAATGCCATTTCTATACATATATGTAGATTGTAAAAATTATATTATTTTCTTAATATTGAGCAACAGGTGGTTTTTGTATATTCTGAATATGATTTTATCATGAAATATGCGACCACAAATACTTTGTCCTTTTCTTGCCTTGCCTTTTCTTTCTTTTTTTTTTATTTTTTATTTTTGCCTTTTCTTTTCATGTGCTTACTTAGTGACTTTTTAATAGGAAATTTTTGTTTTATGTCCAAATTATACATATTTTTTAGTTTCATTAAAAATATCTTATAACGTTTTCTTTAATAGATCATGCTTTTGGTGTCACATAAGAACTCTTTGCCTAGCTGAAAGCCATAAAAGTTTTCTCTTATGTTTTGTCAGAAGTTTATGATTTTAGTTCTTAGATTTAGATCTCTGATTGATTTGAGTTTTTTTAATTTTTTGTGTTTTATTTTAATATGGTGTGAGACAATGAGTTATTTCATATATATTTTTATTTTTAATTAATTAATGTTGAAATACAATTGCCCCAGTAATATTTTTAGAGATTGCCCTTTGTGCATTTAATTGCTTTTTTCACTACTGTGGAATACAACTGGCCGTAAACATAACAGTTTCCTTCTGATTCTCAGTGCTATTCCACTGGCATATATACTTGTCCATATGCAGTAACACACTGTCTAGATAAATGGAGCTTGAGAGCAAGTTTTGAAATTAGGCAGTCATCCAATTTTTTCTCTTTTTTTTGTAGTTGTTTTTTGGTTTTGCACTTTCACATAAAATTTTGTGTGAGTTTGTCAATTTCTACACAAAAGCCTGGTGGAAAATTGATAAATATTTTAATGCATCAATAGATAAAATTGGGAAGAATTGCCATATTAACAATATGAAGTTCCAATCAATGAAAATGAAATATCTCTGCATTTGTTTAGGCTTTCTTTCATCTCTTGCAGCAAAGTTGTGGAGTTTTCAGTTAAAGTCTTGCATTTAATTAATTAAATTTATATCAAAGCATTTATTCTTTTGATATTATTGTAAAGGAAATATCTTCTTATTTTGGTTTTGTAAATTTTGTTGCTAGTATATAGAAATGCAATTAACTTTAGTATGTTATCTTGTATTCTGCAAACTTTATAAACTCATTAGTCTGGTAGTCTTCTTTTTTTTTTTGAATTCCTTAGGATTTTCTACATATGAGATATTGTCACATGTTAATAGACAAGTTTTAATTCTTTCTTTTCAAACTGTATGTTCTTTTATCTCCCCATCAAATAGTCTGGAACACACTATACAATGTTAACTACAAATGGTGAAAGTGAATATCACTTTTGTTTTCATTCTAAAAGAAAAATTTGTCAGCCTGACATTATCAGTATGTTAATTGGACAATTGTCATAAATATTTTTTATCAGGTTGAGAGAGCTTTGTTCTCTAATTTGAGTTTTTATAATAAATGTGTGTTGCATTTTTTCAAAAGGTTTTTCTATCTACTGAAATTATCATATGGTTTGTTCTTTTATTTTTTTAGTAATATAGTATTAAATTTATTCATCTCTCAGATGTTAAACCAATCTTGCCTTCCTGAGAAAAACTGCATTTTGTCAGAGCACAAAAATAGTTTTATATCTTACTAGATTGGATTATTCTTATTTTGTTGAGGGTATTCAATTTATATTCATAAGTGATATTAATTTTTAGTTTTCTTGTCTTGTGCTGTCTTTGCCTGGTTTTAGTATGAGAATAATACCAGCATCATAAAATGAGTTAAAAAGTATTCCTTTTACTTATTTTTCTCCTTTTCTTTGTGAAACGTTTGTAAGGACTCCTACTAATTCCTTCCTTATTTGCTAGGTCTGTATAGATTCTCTATTTCTTCTTGAGACAGTTTTAGTAATTTGTGTCTTTCTAAAATTTGTCTATTTAGTGTAAATCGTCTAATTTGTTTGTATAATGGTGTTCACAGTATTTCCTTATAATCCTTTATTTTGAATGGTCACTAATAATGTCCTCACTTTAAACATTGGTTTTATTGATTTGTACCACCCCTTATTTTTTCTCAGTTATGACAACTGAGGATATATTCATTTTGTTTTTCTCAAATATCAATGTTTGGTTTCACTGATTTTTCTCACAAGTTTTAGTGATTTTTCCATTAATCATTTCCTTTCTTTTGTGTTTGTGGACCAGTTTATGTTCTTTTTCTATTTATTTAAGGTAGAAGCTGAGAATATTGATTTGAGACCTTTTAGACTTTTTCTTTTTTAATGTAGGAATTTAGAACTATGAATTTCCTTATAATCATAGTTTTAGCTACATTTAATAAGTTTTGATATGTGTGTGCATGTGTGTGTAATTTCTTCTTTGGCTAGTTTATTTTAAAAATTTGTTTAATTTCCAAATATTTTGAGATTTCCCTGAAGTTTCTGCTGTTGATCTCTAATTTAATTCTCTTAAGATTTACAAGCATATATTGCCTGAATTTTATTTTATTTTTTCTTCCCTTTAGTTGTTTTAATGAATACAAATCAGACGGTTAATTTTAGATTTTATATATCTACTTATTTGACAGAGAGAAGAGAGATCACAAGTAGGCAGAGAGGCAAGGGGAAGCAGGCTCCCTGTGGGGCTCAATCCCAGGACCCTGAGATCATGACCTGAGCCGAAGACAGAGGCTTTAACCCACTGAGCCACCCAGGCACCACCAGAGGGTTAATTTTAAAAATACATATTTACAATGTTGTGCAACCATCACCACGATATAACTCCAAAATATTTCAATCACCTCAACAAGAAACCCTATGGTTATTGGTAATTTTCAGCGGCCCTTTTCCCTGATCTTTCCAAAGATCAGTGGATCCAAAGATCCACTATTTTTGTCACTATGGATTTGCCTGTTCTGGCCTGAATTTTAAATCTTTCAGATTATTGAAACTTATTTTATGACTATGTTCATTTGTTTATATATTGGCTACCAATTGCAAAGTTGAGCAAGTGCATGCTTGGTACTTGATGCAGTGTTAGAGAGTGCCTCCTTAAAGTCTGTACCCTGGACAAGTCACTTGCCTCCCTCTTGTCCCCACACCGATAAAATCATGTGAACAGAATTAATAAAGTAATGGATGTTATTAAGGCCTAGGCATTGCACTGCAGCTTCAAAAGATTTGAATCACTAGGTGTTTCACTGTAGAGTTGAGAAAATTTTGTGATATTGTATTCGATCTGTTGTCATAAGGCACATCACAGTGGCAATAAAAAGTAACTACAGTAGTGGCCTGACAATTTTTGCCATATCTGTTAATTCTTAGATTTAAAAAAAAAAAATTACCTTTTTATTCTTGTTGGCCTGAACAGGGCTTTGGGCAATTCACACGTTAGAGCTGAATGGGAAAGTATCTGACTTTCTGTTAAAATTTGCACAGGTGGCCTCCAGAAATTATCTACAGAAAATTTTTAAAAGTGTTTGTTTTCTAGGTTCATAAACCTTGTCAACCAATTCACTATACATTCCAAAGCTAACAAGCATGTAACATGTTCATTAGAAAAAAAAAAATCTATATCAAGCCCATTCATTATTATGTGAACAAGAACATCAAGAAACATTTAGTTAATGAAAAATTAAATTACTTAGCAACAGTATACAAGACAAAAAAAAATTCCACTTAGATGATATGCTGTTAATTCATTTGAAGTTTGGATAGTGAGTTAAATTCTAAAATATAACAGCATAAAGGTAGTATAAAATGTTGAGTGACCATACTATTGACATTATTATATTAAAATAAACAAACTTTAATTTCAGGACATCAGTACATGAATAATTGTTTTGATCACACAAAGAAATGAATGTATATTTCTTTTTTTTAAGATTTTATTTATTTATTTGACAGAGAGAGAGAAAGATTACAAGCAGGCAGACACAGAGAGAGAGGGGGAAGTAGGCTCCCCACTGAGCAGAGAGCCCGATGCGGGGCTCAATCCCAGGACCCTGGGATCACAACCTGAGCTGAAGGCAGAGGCTTTAATCCACTGAGCCACCCAGGCGCCCCTGAATGTGTATTTCTTAATGTTCTTATATCTTAACATCACATTATCCTATTCAATAATTAAATATAGGAAATGACATTTAATTATATTTAAGACTTAAATGCTAGCATCATGGTAGGAAATTTTGTACATGATATTGCTTTATATGTATGTAATGCCTGGCATTGCTATAGCACATGCATCCATAATTTTTATAAATTCCTTAAGAAAAATCTGGGATTTATAAAAAAACACAATTCTCCAGTGTATATTTTAATTTTCTTCTAAGTTAAACTAATTTTTTTAGAGGTTAAGCAACTTGCCACATGACACATAATTGGTAATTAATGACAAATTAGTAATGAAATTTTGTGCATTCCACCTAATCCCATTACAAGTCTATACTCTTTCACCACACTAGATTAGTGCTGTAAAAAAAAAAAAAGACTCAAATATCAATATATTTTTAGCATTAATTCAATATTACAACTCTAGGATACAACATTATGGTGTCCAACATTATATGTGGAATATAAAAAAATACATAAAAATAATTATTTACATGGCTTCTACAAACAAAATTATACAGTCTAAATATGAATCTTTTGTCATGTATGCAGTTTGCAAGTCTGTTGCTTATCTTTTCATCCTTTTAATGGGGAATTTCTAGATAAAATTTTTTTTGATGACTTCCAGGTTATTTGTTTGTGTATTTATTATTTTTTTATGGATTGTGCTTTGGCATCATTTCTAAGAACTCTCCTTTAGATACTTTCTGCTATAACACAGTTGTCAAAACAACTAGAGTTATTTTTGTCAATAATGTCATAGTATATAGGATATGGTATATAGTATATGACATAGCATATGACATAGCATATGAAAAGTAGTAAGTTAAGAATATAAGGAGATATATTGCATTGGTATTTAAGAAATATAAAGAATAAATTATGTGTGATTGTGTTGGTGGTGTTGTTCTTTAAATGGAAAGTAGTTTCTTCTAAGACATTAAAATTGCAGACCAAACTGTGATTTCCTAAACACTAATCAAATTGTACTTAAGAAGTTTCACATGTGCTATTATTCAAAAGAGAATGGCAAGATTCAGGGAAATGTACTCTTTCTTTTGATCTGATATACTGCCCTTCATGGATGTTTTGTGCAAAATAGATCATGAGGGAGGGAGATGATTTCTCCGAAAAGAATGGATTTTCAAAATGTCATTCATCATAGATTAGTACTGGAAAAAAAAAAGTGAAGATTCACAAGGATGAAAAGAGGCTCTTCTCAAAAAAAAAGGGGGGGGGGCTATTCTTCTCTTGGCCTTAGGAACTTGAGGCCTGGATTCTAATAAAGGAGATATATTTGACACACTTGTTGAGCAGAGAGGTAAGTGGTCCCCTAAGACTAGGTCCTGACCTCAGGGCCAACTGAGTATTTGTACGAGTTAGTCTAAATGTTGTCCATTAAGTGAATTCTGAGGTCAACTCATCTAGTATCTAAGTATACATTTCCTGAATTAATTTCTCTTTATTATCCTCTCAGTAATGCCATATTATGTATGTGATGGTGTGAATTTAGCATTGCTATGGATAATAAAAAAGAAATTTTTGCACATACTTGGTGCAAAGTAGCATGGGATAGTGGCAAAGAATCACAGTGGCCAGAAGTGATCAACCAATCAACCAAATAATGAAGAAGGACTCAGCAACCTGGTAGCAGATACCTCACTAATGATAATCAGATTGATTTTTGGAACACTGGCAGAGACAGTAAAGTTTATCAATTCTTCCAAAGGCTATCTGAACTTCTTATACACCCATATATGTTCTAGACAATGTGATCTTTTTAGAAATTCCGCATGTCTATCCCACGCCAAAGCCTTTAAGCATTAATATGCTTTCTTCTATCACACACCTTCTTGCACTGGCCACCTGGAGGTTACGTGTTCTAGTTGGTATATCTAAAATATTCCATCAGACTGAATTGCTAAGTTGCTACTTGGAAAAGTAGCAGACGCACCAGATATTCACTAGCCTTCATGTCAATAATTTAAAAAAAAACCTGGTTTAAGGTGTATTAGTTAATTCAACATAACCCAGCCTAATATGACCATTACAAAATATTTTACCAAATTGGGTTCTGCTATAATTAGAATTTAAAATTTATGGCATAGGCTTAATGAGTGGTGAGCAGTGAGGAAAGGCTGAAAAAGATAATAATCCACATTATAAAGTATCACCTGATGTAACGTGAGAGAAACTTGAATGCATGCTTATTCAATATGTATGGCAGAAGAGGTTGGAAAAAAAAAAGCAAAATTAGTAGAATGTTTCAGTTGCTATTTACTGGTTCTGGCAAGAAAAATACATAAAGTAGATGTACTAGGGACTATTTGCAAACACAAATACAAGAATGGATGTATTTGAAATATTAGGTACCAATATTAGGAATGAAAATTAAGAATGAGTATCTATGGGTATGGATTAGTGTGGCCTAGAATATATGGGTTCTGTTTCTATTCATTTTATTAAAATGTTTGCATAAGTCACCATGTTAAAATAAACCACTTTATATCAAAATATGGGGCATTAAAAAAAACCTGTTCAATGTAAAAACAATTACTGGAGGGTAAATACAAAGGTAGGCAATACACCTTTCCATCTTAGACTTATTAAAATGCTAAGGCACATGTTCATCGTAAACTGATGATGAATTTGAATAGAATGCTACATTTTGTTTTGTTATGTTTTATACGAGCAGCCAAATAAAGCACAAATAAATCATGCAAAAACTTTAAGGAACTATAATATATGTCTAAAAAAATAGCCTACTTAGTAGGAAAAACATAGCAATCTGAATTTAATTCAAATATACACTCCATTCGGGTAGGTAATTTTGTCTGCTAACTGACTTCACAAGCAAATAGGATAGTCCTTATTCTTGTTCAGTTTAGGATTTCTCCTCTATGTGTTAGTAAATGCAGACACTTGTATAGGATCTCGTTTTTCTCATCATAAGGGAGGTTCACGATGGACAGCTAGGTGGTATATTGACACCTGATTTTCCCAGGATGAGATCACCTCATATATTCTGGCGGCCTTAATTCCACAAAACTCTAATTAGCACTACCATGGACTATGCTTACTTTAGGATTTTCTTTTGTCAGAATGCTCACTTCTGAGAGCTATTCCTTGGTTGCTTTTTTAAATGTTTCTTTTTCTCCTCTAAGTCCTCCTTGCATAGAATTAGCTTATGGCTGTATTTTCTCTGATTTTCTTGATAGATTTCTTGTCCACACTAAGATCTTTTCTGAAATAGTTATCCCAACTGTTCCTACTGGTGTTTTAAAATTAATTTTCCTAAAGATTGCCTAGTGACCCATTCTTACAAGGTTGACTCTGAGTTTGGAATATCTCCAAGATTTCAAAATAGGCAGAGCTGTTCTTTCCAATGCCAAAGTATGTTATAGTGAAATGTTCCAAGCCATGTTTTTTTTCCGTCTTGGCTTTTTAATATGATACACTCAGCTCTCAATTTTCCATAATTCCTGAAGAAAACAGTCTGATAATAGTCTCCATTTTATTCCCCAGCAATGCCATGGTGGTTCATTTTAAGAGAATGTTTAATGGAAAGGAATATATATAAGGTAAGAAAAGTCTGATTAATTTAGGAGTCTAATATATATATATATATATATAGTCTAATATATATAATAAATATATAATAAAAATATAAAATAAAAAATATATAAATATATATATAATTAAAAATATATATAATATATATTATATATAAAAATAAACAAATATATATAATAAATATATATATATTAGACTCCTAAATTAATCAGACTTTTCTTACCTAAACATTCTCTTCCCCACAAATAGGAAGTAAAACAATATTCTGATTCAGTAATTTAGATTAATGCTGTGTTTACCAATACTTACATTGTATCAATTAATCTAGTAATCTACAAAACAGATTTTGACCTCATGAAGTCATGAATGTCCATAGAAATAGAATAGATGTAAAAGACAAGTAAATGAATATATAGTAGTTTTTTTTTTAAAGATTTTATTTCTTTATTTGACAGAGAGAGAGAGAGATTAAAAGTAGGTAGAGAGGCAGGTAGAGAGAGAGGGAAGCAGACTCCCTGCTGAGCAGAGAGCCCGATGCGGGGCTCGATCCCAGGATGCTGAGTTCATGACCTGAGCTGAAGGCAGAGGCTTTAACTCACTGAGCCACCCAGGTGCCCCAGAATATATAGGATGTTTAATGGTGATAAATATTATGGAGAAAAAGGAGGCAATGTGTTTGAAACAAGGAGTTCTGGAGGGTATGGTCATTTTGCATAGAGTGGTCAAGGACAGCCTCAATGTTGAGGGGAATAACAAACCTCTAGAGAGAGAACATGAGTCTTATGACTATTATGCGAAAGAGTAATTTGAACACAACTCCCCTTACCTTGATATATTTTTCATTTTTTTAAGTACATACCATCTTCTAAAATGATATATACTATAAGGATTTGTTATATTTATGACTTATTGCCTTCATTCAAATATAATCTCCACTCACATAGGTAATTTTGTCTGTTTTATTAACTGACATTTCATAAGCAAATACAATGTTGTTGCCTCACAATAAACTTTCCATAACTACTTGTTGAATGAACGCATGAGTGAATAAATGGACAAAGAACACTTCAGCAGACACAACAGCAAGTGTAAAAACTTCGAGTTGAGGTTATTCTTACGGTGTTCAAAAGCAGAAAGAAAGCTAGAAGACTGAGTCAACAAGAGGATGCAAAAAGAGATAAATTCAGAGAAGGAATGTCAGAAGGAGGGTAGTCTGAGCCATTTCAGAAACCTAGGCTTTTGTGCCTTTTATTTTAAATTTTATGGAAACACAATGGAGCATTTGGGACTGAGGTTTAGCATAATCTCACATTTTTAAAAGATTACCTTAAAAGTAGATTATATGTGGCCAAGAAGGAAAACAGAGAGACTGGGTTTTAGACTACTGTAGAATTCCAGACATGGAATTATGGAAGTTGGATTAAGATGCTAATGAAGAAGATAGTAAGAAAGATCATACTCTAAATATATGTTGGAGATAAATAATGATAGATTTGCTGATGGATTTAAAGGAGAAAGAAAAGATAGGGATAACTCAATGCTTTTTTGATATGAACAACCAGAAAGTGAGGTAGGTAGGTTGTTGGTCGGTTGGTTGATTGTTTGCTTGTTTGTTTGTTTTTTTCCCTGAGATACGAAAATGGGATTTGGGAGAAGAAAGTGGAGTTTAATTTAAACATGTTGATTTTGACATCTCTATTACACATATGAGTGAAGCTATCTTATAGACAGTCAATCATTGAGATCTGGAGTTTAGGAGTAAAGCCTAAACTGGATTTAAGTTGAGATTCTCTAGCATATAAATAGTATTCAAATCCAAAAGACTGGATGTGATTTCTGAGGAAATCAATGTGGATAGAGAAGAGAGCTTTGAAGTTTAATTCTTGGTGGATGTCAATATACAGTAGGAACTGTAGACATAAAGATGTATCTGAAAAGGGATTAAGAAGATATAACAAAGGAGTAGGGAAGCAGGAGATAAAAGAGTGTGGTACACAAGAAGTTGAGTAAAGAAATATGTCAAAAAATACAAAGTATTTCAAATTCTGCTAATAGGTAAAATAAGATGAATTATTAAACTGAATTAACTGGTAATTAGGTTTAGCAATGGAGTTTTAAACAGCCATTGGTAATGATGTTTCTGTGGAGTAGTGAGCAAAAACATTTACTTGCATGGGTTCGAGAGAAAATGAGAAGGATGTATAAAACCCTTGGTTATTCAAAGTTTAGTAATCTCTGATCTGGTAGCATTGGCATTTCACCTGAAATCTCTTTATAAATGCAGAATAACAGACTCCACTGAAGGAATACCCGATTTTACCAAAATTCCCAAATGATTAACATCTAAAATAAAATTTATGAAGCACTATTCTAAATATCTCTTTTAAGTTTTATGAAGAACAGTGAGATGAAGTAGCAACTAAGGAGGTCTTTAGAGTCTGTCAAAGAGAGTTTGTGAAAAGATGGGTTGAACTGTTTTGGGAGGGAAGACTGATAATAGAGACATGAAACAGGATGGTTTCTGGACTAATGTATTTGAGTATTGTAGAGAGACACATGGGATCCTATCCACAGGTAGAGGGATTAGCTGCAGGTGGAAGGCGCCATTGTATGAAGAGAGACTGAGTTAGACAGGTAAAGAATTAAGTTGATGTAGTGTGCAGGTAGAGCCTGAAAATCTTTTTCTGATTGCTTCTAATTTTTATTGAAATGTGAAATGAAGACTTGAAGTGGAGTATAATCAAAGAGGTGGAGGTTTGAGGAGAAAAGATAGGTACGATAGGTTGTCAAGAATATTGAGAGAATGCAATATTAAACAAAAAAATCTAGTTATCAATAATTATCATTTTTATTTTATTTTTAAGAGATATTTATTTATTTGACAGAAAGAGACAGTGAGAGAGGGAATACAAGCAGCAGGAGTGGGAGAGGGAGAAGTGGGCTTCCCGCAGAGCAGGGAGCCCAATGTGGAGCTCGATCCCAGGACCCCGGGATCATGACCCAAGCCGAAGGCAGACACTTAATGACTTACTAAGGTACCCCAATAATTATCATTTTTATATCAAAAATAAATTAAAGTAACATATAACCATACACACATAACCCAAATACTTTAAACCAAAATACTTAAGCAGAAATTCTATTAAATCAGCTAAGTAACTTTCATTTTAATGGGAATCATAATGGGGCTTCTATAAAACAAACTAGCTCTGCTATCCTAACAATGTGCATGTATCCATAGAAAAAAATCACAATGGATGGAAGATCACCTGATTTTATTATGATTTCAATAAGTTCTTTTGGTCAATCCTCTAATGAAGTATCAAAAATTTCCAAAGCAATTCTGTACAAAATAAAGCTGTGCAGTTAGTTGGACATTTTATTCATGTAAATTCATTTCAGCCTACTTTCATGTAAAAATGAAACCATTGTACTTGAAGGATAGGCCCCACAAAGGCATCACCCAATGAAAGAGTAATTTGTCTTTCATTCCTATGGTTAGAGAAAGAAATGGTTGCTAGGAGCACTTTGCAAGGCCTAGAAAAGTGAAATAAGCAAATACAAGAAAATGAGAGAAAAATAGCTAACTTGTTGACCCATGTTTGATTATAGTGTTAAGACTTTGTCAAGATGAAGAATTGATTCAAAATAATATTTAATGTAAATACTTAACACTCATTTATGCTAAAAGTAATTGTATAAAAGGTTTATATTTAGGTATTTCAGGTAAATGAAAAAGGACTTTTAAATTACTTATTTTATGCACACTTTAACAAACACCATTTAAGTACTCTTATTCTCATGTTATTCAGTTTCAATCATGAATGGTGTGAGATTTTAACAGTTAAAAATACCAACTTTGTTAAGTTCTTAGTGCGTGGCTCTCACTACTCTGCTTTTCCTCTCAAATTAGTAGAATTGAGCCTAAAACCCATTACAAAGAGATGAATACATAGTATTTTCCTTTACAGCAAAGATCTGTATTTTTTTTTTCTAAAAAGCCAGAGAGTAATTACTTTAGACCTGTGGACCTCACGGTCTTGAACTCGGCTATTGTATCAGGAAAGCAGCTGTAGACCATATGTAAATGCACGAGAAGGACTATTTTACTTTTATTTTTTGAAGCACTTTATTAGTATTAACCTAAGCAATTTTGTGAGATAGACACTGTCAGTAACCCATTGTTATAAAACAAATGTTTGTGTTTTCCCCAAATTCTTATGCTGAAACCCTATCCCTGATGTGATAGTATTAGGAGGTAGGGCCTTTGGGAAGTAATTAAAATTTAGGATTAGATGAGGTCATAAGGCTAGAACCCTCATGAATGGGATTAAGGTCCTTATAAAAGTCAGGAGGAAGCTGATTTTCCCCTCTGCTCTCAGTCATGTGAGGATACAATGAGGAGTTAGCAGTCTGCATCCTGGAAGATGCCTTCACTGGAACCTGACCATAGTAACAGCCTGGTCTTGGACTTCAAGCCTCAAAAACTATGAGAAATGAATTTCTGTTGTTTGTAGTCATCCAATCTATGGTATTTTTGTGATAGCAGCCCAAGTTGACTAAAATATCCATTGTGGGTGAGATAATTAGGCACATGAAAGATACAGTTCAAGGCATACATTATCTTTACATTATTAATAAGAAACTTCAAAGAATGAAAGAAATACGAAATGTAAGACTGTATTCAGAGAAGTACCTAAAGACATATAATCATTCATAGAACAATAAAAAAAAAAACACATAGAAGAAAACAGGTGTGGCTCCGAAAATAAATCCATTCACATCTTCAAACTCTGAGCAACAGAAGGCTGAAATCAAGAAGGTTCCTAAAACACTGAGCTAGAGTATGGGACAATAAAGGTGAAATCCAAATTAGACTCTAGGCATGCATTGAAAAAAGGGTCATAGATCACACATCCCACTTTGCAATTTTAGGTTAGAATACATGAAACTAAATACTATTCACCTTCCAAAGTTTTCACTTAATAAATGAAAGTTTTTCTAATAGAGAAACTGAATTTCCAATTAGAAAACTCCTTTTGAGCAACAGTAACAATTTATATTAACAAAAGAAATGGAAAGATGATCAGCTATCAATACTAAAAGTATCTGTCTTAAGGTTACAATTATTATATCTCCAATTAGATAGGCAAGTAAAGCCTCCATAAATTCAATTTCATTTTCATGTTTAATCAAAACCTTAAAGATTTGAACAAGGATCTGCCTAATCTCTGGCTGAGGTACTTCTTCTTATCTAGTATCAGACAAACAGATGTTTCTTAGTGAAATTGAAAAAAAAATCATAAAACACACATGAAAAGAGTCAGTATTTCAAAGGAAGAGTTGCAAAATAGGGAACCCGTCCTTCTCTGGAGCAGAGATACTGTTAGAAGGAAAATAGGGTAGAGATGTACAATTCATGGATTAATAAAAATAATGAAGTGTGTTTTAAAAAATAATGTCAATCTTCTGATAATTAATATCAAGGAGATTAAAATATAATAACATAGTTAAGAATTCTATGCTAGTAAAAACTGAAATATGAAAAACATATACCAAAATTAACACAAATAAGTATGGAATCATTCATATATCAATAATACAATATATAACTTGTAAAGAAAATAATCAGAGAACTATCCTCCAAAAGGACACTAAGCCTGGATTTTCTGAATCTTCAAAATCTGTGAAACCTATAAAACTTCATGCATTATGTTCTAGAACAGCCCTATTCAACAGAAATAAAATATGTCACATGAATTTTGAGATTTACTAGTAATTACCTTAAAAAATAAAGGAAGCAAGTAGAATTAATTTTAAATATACATTTAATTTACCCCAATAGATATCAAATAAAATTATTTTAACATCAATATAAAACATTATTAATGTTGTATTTTACTTTTCTCGTACTAAATATTTGAGTGGGAAAGTGGGTATTTTTCACTTACAGCACTTCTCAATTTGAAAGCCAAATTCCAAGTGCTCAAAGCCTTAAGTGGCTAGTAGCTCTGTACTGAATAGTATAATTCTAGAGCAAAGGAAAAAAAGTAAATCTTCCAATCTTGCCTCAAAAAGCTATTCTAAGCTTGATAGCAAATACCTTACTAAACGTAACAAGAGTGGAAGAATCTTAAATGAAATATGAGTAATTAAGTTTCAATGATATTGAAAAGTAGTAATAAGTACATCAAGTTACATGCATTCTCAGATTGGAAATTTTTAGAAAATCTATGAATATAATCTCACATCAATAGAAGTAGCCTACGAATCTGAAGAATAATGAAATTAAATAGTTCTAAGAATGGTCATTTCAATACAATTTCAATACATTTTGCTGAATTAACTATATATCCATACCAAATCAACAACAAAAGACTCCTAACTCTCACCTCATCTTACAAAAATAGTCATCAATCCAGTTAGGTTGTATATTTAAATGTGACAGGTAAGATAATAAAAATTCTAGAAAATATGAATTCTGAGACATGAAGGAAATCATCAAAATTTCATGAAAAATAAGGACATCTATTTATTTAAAGACTACATTTAAAGAGTGAAAACCAAGTAAGAGAAGGTGACAAAATGGTTTTAACACATGTAACTAGCGAAGATATGACATTTCCTAACAAATCAATAAAAAATATGTCAATAATATACAATGTATATGTGTATGATATAAATGTATATATTTTGCACAAACACCATATATACATATACATATGTATTATACATATATAGACATGTGTATGCACGTGTTTATGTATGTGTATGCATATATGTATTTATAATACATGTGTATGTGCATGTATATATACATGTACATGCTACATATACACATAAGCATATGTATATATGTGTGTGTGTGTGTATATGTATAAAGCCACTCAATAAGAAAAAAAGATAAAAGACTTAAATAGACCTTTCACAAAAGAGGAAATCAAATATCCATTAAAAATGAAAAGTATTCAATATTATTAGTAAACATAGAATACAAATTAAACCAAAATAAATACTGCTACATATTTGCCCGAGTGTAATAAAAATTGATGACAAACAGTGATGTGTGTATGTAGAGCAAGGAGAAGTTTCATGTACTGCTGATAGAACTATAAGTTAGCATAATGCCTTTAGAAACAATGAGTTGTTATTTATTAACATTTAACAGATACATACATAAACCACGACCAAAAAGTCCACTGGAAACCATAACTAGAAAGTATATATATTTAATATGTATACACACATACATGCATATGTGCATGTATGTATGCATGTATATATATATCCTATGCGTGTGTGTGTGTATCTTTACAAAAAGCAAACAAGAGACAAGGGCAAGAAAGCTTATAGTAGTAGCACCATTCATAATAGCCTCAAACTGAAAATTGCCAAAATGTCAATCATTAGAAAAGTTATATAATTTTGATATATCCATACAATCAAAAAGCACACAGCTATGCATTTAGCTAAAGTTAAACTCTCACAAATATAACATGAATAAAAAAGGCTAGACATAATAGAGAACATACCATACAATTCTATTCATATAAAAATCAAGTGAAGAAAAACGAAAGTAAACTGTAAAAGTTCAGGACAATCTTTATCTTTGGGAGTTGAGGGTAGGAGTAGTTACTTGGAAGACATATGAAGAACCCTCCTGGAATGCAGACAATGTTTTAGTTCTTTATGTCATAATTATGTGGAATTCTATTTTGTGAGAAATTTGATTAAAAAAATTGAATGCAATTTTAAAATACAGTTAAAATAGGTAAAGTGTAATAGTTGCGTTTAAAAGTAGTTAAAGCCATGCACAAAATCAAAAGGTTAAAAAATTACTCGTATTATATATGATAGGAAGATGTCCTTCCTGTTTTCAGGTGTTTGTCTGTGTCATTGGTAATCAAATGTTAGCCAACCTCAGAATCACTGGAGGGCTTGTTAAAACAGATTCCTGGACCTTGTTTCCAAAGCTTGTGATTCAGTGGGTCTGCATTTGGTACCAAAAACTGAGAATTTTCATTTCCAGTAAGTTCCCAGGTGATACCGATGCTGTTGATACAGCACCACAAGTTATAAATCACTGACTTTTGCTATTCTCTTCAAAATATACTTTCCTCCATTCTATAGTCACCTGACTGACTCACTGCTACATTCATCCCAGTCTCAGCTCCGGCCAAGCCACAAAACAGAAAGTATCCCTATCCCCCAACCACAATCACTATATTTAGAGGTTACTCTCCATAATACTTTCCTTAGAGATTTAGCTCTATATTTTCTTCCTTTGTCTAGGTTTCTAATATCTCCACTCTGTAGCATTCCTGAGAGTTTATTTTATCCCCTAGAATTTTTGTATTATGTCTATTGCATAAATTAACAAATCCCATCAATTTCTCAATTTTCTGCATGGTTTTAAGTTTTTCCTTTAGGTTCATATCCTTCTTGTTTTTGGTTCTCCCAATTTCAAAGGCAAATATAACCCCAGATTCTTTAGAAACCCCCTTCCTTCTATATTCCTAATGTGTAATGAATTTAGAATGAAATTTACGTTCCGGATAGCTGTTTGCCTTGCAAACTCAGCCAAAGACTGCAAAGGCTTTTCTATATGTGAAACTTTTACTTGCCTCTTACCTGGTGGAGTATACCATTCCCTTCACTAAATGGCCTGAAAATTAAAAAATCCATTGCCCTCCTTTCATTCTGCCCCTTCAGCAATTTTATTTCTATTTTCCTTCTCTCTTTTCCTGGTCTAACTTTGCTCTTAAGACTTTTCTGGTGGTCTGCGAGTTATCTCATTATTTTCTTTTTCCTAGTTTTACTTCTCACAAAAGTACTTTCATAGAAAATAAATACTTCTATGCTGTTCACCCTCTACTTACAGAGCCAATACTTTCCTTACCATGTTCTTTTCATTCTCTGGAACATCAAAAAATGTTTTTAATATATAATATTAATAAGTGATGTCAGCTTCTTGTGCTGAAAAATGTTATGTTTTCAATACTTAATAAAGTCGGTTTTATATTTCATCAAATCCATCTGTTTTTGTTAATCAAGGCACAAGTACAATTTTTAGAGGAGAAGTCTTAGGGACAACTATCTTAAATTTATAAATGCTTTTGGTATTTTGTTTCACAAAAATATTCAAATACTCTAGTATTCAGATGATATGTTAAATATTAATATGGGTATATTTGGGCCATGGATCTCTCTCCTCTGTCTAAAGACGGCAGAAAAATTGTATCTTTAACTCCCATCACACAGAGAAGCTATTATTAATAAGGGGCAAGAAAACCTTCTTTGCCTTTCCAACTTCAAATGTATATAAACTATTACTCTATATTTTCTGCTCAAATGAAAATCATGCCAAGAAGGTACACCATAAATAAAGTTAGAAGTTGTTCTTCTTCAATGTCTCTGTGTCTAACAATATTATTTCAGACATTTATAACCAATAAAAATTGAATGGCTAATGTGATTAAATGTGTAATTCAGTTGCAAGCTGTCCTTTGACCAACTGTCTCAGTTGCATAGCTTTTAGTTGTATATAAATAGATATTTGATTACAAAAGTAATGTTGAATACTGTGATTACTCTTTCAAAAGGGTAGGAAAACATTTATTCTGTATATGAATAATGACTTGAAAATTTACATTTTAAAAACCTTGTATTACAAGGTTTAGACACATTCTCTGAAATCAGAGAGCACGTCACACATAGTAAATTTTAAATAAACTTAATAAATGTACATAGGTAAAAACAAAATTTCTAAAATATAGTTTCTCATTCAAAATTGTATCCACTATAGACATTGTTTTATCTTTTGGGAGCACATTAAAATGATAGTGGTAGTTCACTCATAATTAAAGGATGCCCAGAATCAACAGAAACATGAAAGCAAGGAGACTGAGTAATTTAATTATTTTTGTTTTTCTTTAATTGTTGAGGAGAATTTTTCTGCCTTATAACAGATTAGCAGGGCGCCTGGGTGGCTCAATCTTTAAGTGTCTGCCTTCGGCTTAAGTCATGATCCCAGGGTCCTGGGATTGAGCCCCACACTGGGCTCCCTGCTCAGTGGGAAGCCTGCTTCTCCCTCTCCCAATCCCAGGGCTTATATTCCCTCTCTTGCTATGTCTCTCTCCATCAAATAAATAAATAAAATCTTTAAAGAAAAAAACAGATTAGCTTCACTATTAACCTATGTTTTAGAGGTAGAAAAAATTTCTAAAGGTCTAAACCAAATTTTATTTGTTTTGATTTCTCCTCATGTGATTTCTTTCTTCCATAAGAATTTAGAACAATGAATGGTGGCTAAGAGACCTTTTACTAATCATACAAAGATTAAGCATATAAACATCACATACTCAGAATTCTAAAATTTTAGAAAATCATATAATATTTTGATTTACTATGCAATGGCTAATTGAACATAATAATAAAAAATAAATTTACCTGCACCTCAAAAAAAAAAAAAAAAACAGAAAGAAAAGAAAGAAAGAAAGAAAGAAAGAAAGAAAGAAAGAAAGAAAGAAAGAAAGAAAAAGAAAAGAAAGAGGGACGCCTGGGTGGCTCAATGGGGTAAAGCCTCTGCCTTTGGCTCAGGTCATGATCCCAGGTTCCTGGGATCGAGCCCTGCATGCAGGGAGACTGCTTCTCCCTCTCACTCTGCCTGCCTCTCTCCCTACTTGTGATCTCTCTCTCTGTCAAATAAATAAATAAAATCTTTAAAAAAGAAAGAAAGAAAGAAAGAAAGAAAGAAAGAAAGAAAGAAAGAAAGAAAGAAAGAAAGAAAAAAGATTCTTCCCAGCCCCAAAAAGGAAAAAAAGAAAAGAAAATTTAAAAGACTAAAAATTTTTAACATTGATAGTGAAAGACTAAGGGGGCATTTTATAACCATGTTTTAAATATAAAAATAGATACACACATGAGAAATATAATTGTTCTACTTAATTACAGGGGTCTAACTACAATTACTCATTAGGATAAGCAGCACATTTGAGTCAGCATATAAAATACACTTAAAAATTAGAAATAAAAGACCACATAATTGAATAGTAGTACCATGTTGAATGCCGGATGTAAACCACTCATGATTAACTCATAATTTTTATTATAGAGGAAATTCATTCAGATTTGAAACATTTTTAATAGCATGGAACTATAATATGTGGTTTATTATATTCAGGATATTATTTGTAAAATAATAGTAACTGAAAACAGGAGATTCCAAATTACAGATATCCATGTAGGTATGTTTCCATTTATGTAGACTGTATTGAGAACAGGATTCATAACTAACACAAAAAATGAATAATACATTTTATGATCAGAAAATAAAAATAAAGTGATTTTTATTTTTACTTTAATAAAATCACCAATTAAAAGAATAAGATATTATGTATATCAAGTGAGAATTTGGACTTATCTAGCTAGCAATTTTTGTAGTGATATTATCCACTGTTGATGAAGATGGTGTATAATGACTTCTTTAATATACCAATATACCAATACCAATATACCAATAATACCAATTATAAACTTGCTCACCAAGTCTTGAAGGAAATTTCTTAGTGTGCATATTTCAAGAATCTTAAAAATGGTTATACTTTTGATGTAATAATTTCATGTCTAAGAATGTATTCTAAATTTTACTCCAAAAATAATCAGTCATACACTTTAAGATGTATATTTATATTACAGTGTTACATAATAGCAAAATTTTAAAAGTAAACCTGCAAATAGTAGAATGGTTAAATAAATATGTTGACATAATAGAACAGTAAGTAGCCATTAAATTTAATAACTACATTAAACATTTGCATTGTATATCAGCCACTGCCATACATTTTTACCTATATTAATTCATAAATCTCATATCTTTTCGATAAAGTAGTCACTGTCATTAAACTCATTTTTTTTTTAGAAACACTGAGAATAAGTAACTACCTAATGTCAGAGGTAGAGCTGTGATGTGTGCCAAATCTGTGCTCCTCTCTCACTATCCTCCCTCTAAAACTATTAAGAGCTAAGATAGTGTAATAACTCCTCATAGACCCACCTATGCTTCCAGTTCTGCAATAAAATGAAAGAAATTATATACAATGTAAAAAAATCCTGTATCATTATTGAGAACCCATAATCACTGAATAATCTCTTTTAAATATAATCCAAGTCGGATCAACTTGCTCTAAAGACATCAAAACTTGTCAAATGGATAAAAGGGATGCCTTGCATCATTGCTAATAAATCCTCCCTCTGAGGCTGCACGATGGAATTGAGGGCTATAAATAAAAGATGTTCTGGCACAAGACTTCTGGCAACAATTAATTGTAAGAGAAATTACTTGGGGCAGGAACACAGTGTGCCACCAGAACACACTACTCAGAATCCCCTTTTATTTTTTAATTTTTATTTTTAAAGATTTTATTTATTTGACAGAGAGAGACAGCGAGAGAGGGAATGCAAGCAGGGAAGTGGGAGAGGGAGAAGCAGGCTTCCCGCTGAGCGGGGAGCCTGACATTGGGCTCAATCCCAGGCCCTTGGGATCATGAACTGAGCCAAAGGCAGGCACTTAACGACTGAGCCACCCAGGCGCCCCTGGGATCCCCTTTTATTTATTTATTTATTTACTTATTTGTCTTTTTATTTTTATTTTTTAAAATTTTATTTTATTTTTTCAGTGTTCCAAGATTCATTGTTCATGCACCACACCCAGTGGTCCATGCAATATGTCCTCTCCTTAATACCCACCACCAGGCTCACCCAACCCCCCACTGCCCTCCCCTCCAAAACCTCCAGTTTGTTTCTCAGAGTCCATAGTCTCTCATGCTTTGCCCCTCCCTCTGAGTTCTCCCAATTCACCCTTCCTTTCCTTCTCCCAATGTCCTCCATGTTTTTCCTTATGCTTTATATGTAAGTGAAACCATATGATAATTGACTCTCTGCTTGACTTATTTCACTCAGCATAATCTCTTCCAGTCGGGTCCGTGCTGATACAAAGTTGGGCATTCATCCTTTCCGATGGAGGCATAATATTCCCTTTTATTTTATTTTATTTTTTAAAGAAAGATTTTTTTTTAAAGATTTCATTCATTTATTTGTCAGAGAGAGAGAGCGCACAAGCAAGCAGAGTGGCAGGCAGAGGCAGAGGGAGAATCAGGCTCCCCACTGAGCAAGGAGCCTGATGTGGGACTCAATCCCAGGACCCTGGGATCATGACCTGAGCCAAAGGCAGTGGCTTAACCAACTGAGCCACCAGGCATCCCAATATTCCCTTTTAATAGCCACTGGAGTTCAACAGCATTGGAAAGCATCTTATCCTGCCAGCCTCCAAGGTTCTTCCACCAGATATACAAAGTTACAAAACAAAGAAACCCAGTGAGGCATGGTTACTCAATGCATTTTTCAGTGGTCACAGAAATGAAGTTGCAAATAGTCAAAAGAAAGCTAAATACTGAAACCTGACCCCTATCATGTAGCTTTAGTATCCATAAAGAGAAATAGCAAGTAATAAAATACTCTTCTAGAATGCTCTCACTTCTCTGGTCCCAGACTTACTTCTTAATCTGCTAATTTACTTTGGTATCAGGAATACTCCAATTTACAAACTGAGAAGATGACACAAGAACTGGAATACGTAGTAAGATAAAGCAAAGAGAAAAATCTGCATTGCCTATGGATAAATACCAGGGGAAAATTTCTTTCTTACTTGGAATGAATTCCCAGAAAATAAAAATAATTTGAAGCTAACAAAAAGTACCGTGGAAAATAAATGAGGAAAATAATACTTGATAGGCAGAGAAAGGACATTTTTAATGATTGTAATGACAATATTAATATTTTATATTAACACTTTGTGTTTACTTAGCTAGGCAAAGTCTTGCTAGCTTTACATGAATAGCTGCCTTAAACTGACCCTCTACTGGGTAGTATTATTATTCCCACTATAGATGAGGAAAAGGAAGCATAGGAATGTTGAGTAATTTGCTTAAATTGATACATCTATAATGATTAAACCTTGTATCAGAGCCGAGGGTCCATGTGTATCTCCTGCATTTAACCAGAGGTCATACTACCCTTTTCTTGTACCTCCCTCAAATTATTGGTTTAACTTGTATTGTTCAAAGTTCCTGGAAGAATTTTATACACCCACAGCCACAAATCTGGCTTCACCCCACCCCAAACATTCCAAGTTGTGGGCAAGATCACTAATAACCATACTGCAGAATCCAATGAAGACTTTCAGTGTTTTTGTTAATTGACCTGCCAGCAGAGCAGTGATTAAAGTATGGATTGTTCCCTACTTTAAAAAAAAATTGTGAAACCTTAACATGAGATCTAATTTAAAACACTTAACTTAAAGTGTGCTATCTTAACACAATTTTAATTGTACAGCTCAGTGTTATTAACTATAGGCGCTATGTTTTACAGTAGGTCACTAGAACTTATTCATCTTGCATAGTTCAAATTTTATAGCCTTTGGGGGGAAAAATAAACCTCTCCACTTCCGTCTCCCTCCTATCTTTGGAAATCACCATTCTACACTCTGTTTTTTAGGAATTTGACTATTTTAGGTATCTCATATAAGTGGATTCAATCCATGCAACATTTGTCATTCTGTGACTGGCTTATTTTACTTAGTATAATGATTTATTCATATTGTTCTAAATGGCAGGATTTCCTTCTTTTTAAAGGCTGTATAATATTTTATTAGATGTATTTATCATATTTTCTTTTTCCACTTATCCATCAATTCATGTATATTTTTTTCCTTATCTTGGCTAGTGAAAAATTATACAATGAACATGGGAGAGAAAATATCCTCTTTGGGATCCTGATTTCAATTCTTTTGAATGTATATACTGAAAAGTGAGATTACTGAATATATGATTGTTTTGTTTTTAATTTTTTGAGGACCCTCAATGGACCCATAACACCTGCACCATTTTACATTCTTCATTCCAATTTTAGTATATGTGCTGCCGAAGCAAGCACCCATTTTACATTCTTATCAACAATGTCCAAGAGTTCCAATGTCTTGAAATACTCTCCAATTTTTATTTTCTGTTCTTTTGGTAATAGCCATTCTAGCAAGTATGACATACTCTCATTGGTTTGATATGCATTTCCCTGATGATTAGTGATGTTGAACACATATTCATATACTTGTTGGCCATTTGTAGGTCTTCTTTGGAAAAATATCTATTCAAGTCTTTTGCTCATTTTTAAATTGGGTTTATTACTATTTTGATCAGTTTTTGAGTTATAGGAATCCTCTCTATATTTTTGGATATAAATACCTTATCAGTATAGGGTTTGCAAACATATTCTCTCATTTTGTAGGTGTTTGTCTTTTTATTTCATTGATTTTTTTTTTTTTTTTTGAGAGAAAGAGAGGGAGAGAGTGGGTGTGAGAGATGGGAAAGAGCAGAAGGAAAGAGCATCTTTAATGGGCTCTAGGCTGAGTGCAGAACCCAATGCAGGGCTTGATCTCACAACCCTGAGATCATGACGTGAGCCGAAATCAAAGTCAGACACTCAACCCACTAAGCCACCCAGGTACCCTTTCAGGGATTCTTTTTTTTTTTAAGATTTTATTTATTTAAGATAGAGACAGCAAGAGAGATCATGAGAGGGAAGAAGGTCAGAGGGAGAAGCAGACTCCCCGCGGAGCCGGGACCCCGATGCGGGACTCGATCCTAAGACTCCGGGACCATGACCTGAGCCGTAGGCTGTCGCTCTACCAACTGAGCCACTCAGGCGCCCCTCAGGGATTCTTTTTTATGCAGAAGTTTTTAGTTTGATATATTTCTACTTGTTTATTGTTGGTTTTGTTGCCATATCAACATATAGTTTTTCGGTGTCATATTCAGGGAATATTTACCAAGACAAATCTCAAGAATTTTCTTTTATTTTCCCTTAGGAATTTATATTTTCCAGTTTATGTTTAAGTCTATAATCCATTTTAAATTGATTTTTATGTAAGGTATAACATAAGGGTCCAATTTCATAGTTTTGAATGTGGAAATCCAGCTTTCTCAACATCCTTTGTTAAAGAAACTATGCTTTCTCCATTGTATAGTTTTCTTCTCCTGTTGAAGATCAGTTGACTATATATGTTGGGTTTATTTCTGGTTTCCCTATTCTTTTCCACTGGTCTATTTACCTGCCTTTAAACCAGTACTATAGTTATGATTACAGTGGTTTTGTAATATATTATGAAATCAGGAAGGTTGATGCCTCCAGCTTTGTTTCTATTAAGATTTCTTTGGCTATTCAGGATCTTTTGGGGTTCCAAATGCATTTAAGCTGTTTTTTTAAACTCTAAAAAATACCATTATTTTTATGGATGTAGCATTGAATTTGTAAATCACTTTGGGTAGTAGGGACATTTTAAAAATATCGTATCTTCCAATACATGAATATGGAATGTCCTTTCATATTTTTATGTCTTAATTTCTTTCATCAACGTGTTGTAGTTTTCAGGATACAAATCTTTCATCTCCTTGGCTAAGCTTATTCCTAAGTATTTTATTCTTTCTGATGTTAGTGTGAACAGGCTTGTTTCTCTAATTTCCTTTTCAGATAGTTTATTGTTAGTATAGAGCAACTGATTTTTGCATATTTATTTTATATCTCGCAACTTTACTGAGTTTTTTTATTAGTTCTAACACATTTTTTTCAAATGGGGTATTAGGGTTTTCTAGTTTCTTTCTTTGAATGTATTTTTTAAAGTTTTTTTTAAAAAATTATTTAAGTAATCTCTGTACCCCATGTGGGGCTTGAATTCACAACCCTGAGATCAAGAGTTGCAAGCTCTTCTGACTGAGACAGCCAGGAGCTTCTAAATGAGGCCTTAGGGTTTTTTAATATAAAATATTATGTTGTCTGCAAATAGGAATATATTTGTTTTTTTCCAATTTGGATGCCTTTTTCTTTGTCTTTCCTAATTGCTCAAACAAGTACTTCCAGTTTTGTGTTGTACATAAATGGTGAGAAGAGGCATTCTTGTCTCACTCTTGACCTTTGAAGAAAAGTTTTCAATTTTTCTCCATTGGGTATGACGTTTATATTGGGCTTCTTATATATGTCTTTTGTTATATTAAGGTACATAATTCCTTCTATATCTCATTTATTGAAAATTTTTATCATGAAAGGATGTTGAATTTTGTCAAATGCTTTTTTTCTGCACCAGTGAGATCATCATAGGATTTGTATCCTTCATTCTACTTATGCAGCGAATCACATTGATTGTTTTGTGTTTGCTGAATCATGCTTACTCCCAAGGGATAAATCCCATTTGATAAAGGTGTATGATCCTGTTAAATTTGGTTGGCTAGTATTTTGTTGAGAAGTTTTGCATCTATGTTGATTGGATATATTAACTTGTACTTTTCTTGTAGTGTCTTTGCCTGGGCTTTGATATGTGGATAATTCTGGCATTATAAAATGAGTTTGGAAATGTCCCTTCCTCTTCAATTTTTTGAAAGAGTTTGAGAAGAGTTACATTAATTCTTCCTTAAATGTTTTTGGTAGAATTCACCAGTGAAATCATGTGGTCTTAAGATTTTCTTTATTTGGAGGTTTTTAATTACTGATTAAATCTACCCACAGCAAGAGAGGGAACACAAGCAGGGGAAGTGGGAGAGGGAGAAGCAGGCTTTCTGCTGAGCAGGGAGCCGGATGCGGGGCTCAAACCCAGGAACCTGGGATCATGACCTGAGCCGAAGGCAGACGTTTAACAACTGAGCCACCCAGGCGCCCCTCAAATATAAACTTTTCAACAATGTTTACACTTGTCGGTATTGACATAATATCTCTTAGTGAGTATTTTTTTTCTTTCCTTTTTTGTATTTTTTTAAAAATTTGGAATGCAAAGAATATAAATTCTTCACCAGATTCCTTCTGGCAATATATATATATTGCCAATATATATATATTGTCAATATATATATTATATATAATATATATATATATTATATATATATATAATCCACATCCAGATTTGCAAAGGTAACATTAAAAATACTGCAGTATTTTCAGAGTAACTATTAAGCTTTTCATAAGATGGCACTGAAATAGTTACTTCATCAACAAATTGGTTTCCTAAAGTTAATTATTAGTATGAAAAAGATAAAGTTATTAGGCCTCATGTGCCTTTGTAGACACTGGAGATAGAACAATAAATAAAAGAGATAAAAATTTAACCCTTCCTTCAACTTTCATTCTGGTGGAAAACAAAGAAAACAAATAAATATTAACAATACCAATTATTAATTATTATACAATATACTGTAAGTTAGACTTGACAAGTGTTATGAGAAAGACAAAGTGAAAGGGAGAATGGAGAGTGCTTAGGTGGGGACATAAGGTTAATTTTAAAATAATGTGGACAGGAAATGCCTGGGTGTACAGAACAATCAGGTGACAGTGTGACTGTAAAAAAGAGAAGGAATAGAGAAATAGGAGATGAGGTCAGAGATAGAATGACCTCAGACCTTGTAGGTCCTTGTCAGACATTTTAAGAGCTCCTTTTTTAAGTGATATAGGCAGCTACTAAGAATGGTTTAACAGAGTGATACGATCTGATTCACATTTTTTGCCATTTTAAAAATTTAAATTCAGGGGCACCTGGGTGGCTCAGTGGGTTAAAGCCTCTGCCTTCGGCTCAGGTCATGATCTCAGGGTCCTGGGATTGAGGCCGCATTGGGCTCTCTGCTCAGCAGGGAGACTGTTTCTCCCTCTCTCTCTCTGCCTGCCTCTGCCTACTTGTGATCTCTGTCTGTCAAATAAATAAATAAAATCTTTTAAAAATTTAAATTCAATTAATTAACATATAATGTATTATTGGTTTCAGAGGTAGAGTTCAGTGATTCATCAGTCTTATATAACACTCAGTGCTCATGACATCACATGCCCTCCTTAATGTTATCCCATCCTCCCATCTCTCCAACAACCCTTAGTTTGTTTCCTATGATTAAGAGTCTCTTATGGTTTGTCTCCTTCTCTGGTTTTGTCTTGTTTTAGTTTTTCCTCTCTTCCTCTATGATCTTCTGTCACATTTAAACAGAATAATTCTTGCTGATGTTGGAGGCAGAAATAGGTAGAATGATTAATTAGAACAACATGTTAGTAAACCAGGCTAAAGATCATGGTACTGAGATGGTAACAATAGAAGTAATAAAAAGTGGTGAAATTTTAATTGTATTTTGTAGGTAGGAGCCATAAGATTTTTGAGGGATTCAGTTTAAATATAAGAAAAAGAGAAGTCAAAGATAAATGCAAGTTTTGTTTGTTTGTTCGTTTGTTTTTGCCTTGACCAACTAGAACAATAGACTGATAATAATGAAGGTAGGGATGGGGAAAGAAATCAAGTGTTTGAGGCAGGGGCACCTGTGTGGCTCAGTTGGTTGTGTCTGCCTTTGGCTCAGGTCATGCTTCTAAGGTCTTTGGATCCAGCCCTGCGTTGGGCTCCCAGCTCAGTAAAGAGACTGCTTCTGCCTCTCCCTCTGCCTGTTGCTCCCCCTACTTGTGCTCTCTCTCTATCAAATAAATAAACTCTAAGAAAAAGCCTTTGGGGACATGTCAAATTTAACATAGTAACAGGCGTTCAAGAAAACATACCAGGCTGGCTATTTGATATGAAATTTTAGAGTGTATGGGAAAAGCAGTCTGGAGGTTAATATTGTGGCATTTTCAGGTTATGGATTTTTAAAAAGGTGTTAGCCTGAATAAGAAGATCAAGGGAATGAGGACAGAGAAGAGAAAAATTACAAAAGCTGTGTTTTACTACCTCCCTCCTCAGTGTCAAGAATTTAATGGGTTAGAAAGAAGTAACAAAGGACACAATGTTGGAGGAGCCAGGGTGCAGTGTCCTACAGTCCAAGTAAGGTGATGCTTCAAAGAGCAGAAAAGAATCAATGTCTTAACAGTAACCAACCATTCTAGAGTGTGTTCTTTCATCTGCAACACCAGGGATTGGAACATGATTCCAATGGACTCTAAAGTAATTCCAAGCCCTAATATTTTATGGGAATCATAAAGCTGTAATATTCAAAAGAAACAGAATGATTTAATAAGATCACATTTTCACAGGAAATTCTTTTTAGTGCTATAAAATTGTGACTTAGAGAATGTTTGAGGTTGGAAAAAATCTCGGAAATAATTAAATCTTTTCCAAACTCATCATATTAGAGATGAAAGTAATAACATCTAGTCGGGTTCAGTGACTATGAAACATCTAAAAATTTGGGTCAGCCTACAGTCTCTGAGAGACAGTTTTATTACATTTTCTAAAGGCAAAAAGAAAAAATAACGAAATATTTCAGAAGTTGTTAATGAGATGACTTTATAAGGATATTTTCTAATGGAAACTAGCACCAGAGGAAACTTCATAATGACTTTTAAAATTTTAATATATACTTACTCTTTACTTAAATAGAACTGGATTTATCTCTCCAATTTATTTAATTTACTTTTAATCCTTGTTTTGGCCCATAGGAAAAAGTAATGAGTTGAAATGCCATGTTTTGTTTTGACAATGAGACCTGAAATATGAATTACACTTCCTCTTCAAATCATTTCAGTAGACAATGATAACACAGACCTCTATTCTCTATTGCCTTAGTCACAATCCTCTTGAAAACTAGATTTCAAACTAAACATATTTTATTTAAAAATTTATTTTAAAATATTTAAAAATTCATTATGAACAAGAATACAAGAGTCCAGTGGCAATTAAAGCTAATAATGTAATTGGCTATATTAGAAGATTAATGAAACAAAATCATAGGATCATCCCATTCAATGTAAGAAAAAATGTTTAATAAAATTCCACATACTCTGAATAAAAAATGCCAGAACATTAAGAATGAAAGGGAAATTTCTAAACCTGATAATGGTTATTTACTAACAATGAAAGACACACATCATTTTTAATGGTGAAGCATTATAAACATTTTCTTTAAAAATCAGGAACAAAGGACAGGAAGACTGCAATCACTGCATCTATTCAATGCTTTACTAAAGGACTCAGCGAGAACAATGTGATGAGAACAAAAACGAAAAGAACAAATAATGTTATGGTTGTCTATTCAGTATTATCTAGCATTTTTCTTCTCAGGAGATACACAGAAATTTCTAAAAGAATCAGATCAGTACTTGCCACAATTGTAACCCATTTGTGACACAGCAGTGTTCCACTGCAAATGGTTGGAAACCATGTCCCATATAGTAAACCCATATAGCAAAAGGAAATCTTCTGGAAAAAAATGTTCATTAAGTTTGCTGCAGAAAATACCAATATACATAACAGATAAATTTCTCATATACTTTGAATAAACAAGAAAAAGATTGGTTCAAGACATATATGGAGAAAATAATTTTTTTTGCAAAAAAATATTTTAATGTAGAAACAGAGATGGATAAAGTATTTAATATTTAATAGAAACCGTTCTCACCAAAATTAACCTACAAATTCAGTGAATTTCTAATCAAAAGCCTACAAGTTGATATTCAAAGGCAGAGTCAAGAATAACCAAGAGAACTTTGTATTAAGAAAGAGGAAAGAGGGGCGCCTGGGTGGCTCAGTGGGTTAAGCCTCTGCCTTCGGCTCAGGTCATGATCTCAGCATCCTGGGGATCGTCCTGGGATCGAGCCCCGCATCAGGCTCTCTGCTCAGTGGGGAGCCTGCTTCCTCCTCTCTCTCTGTCTGCCTCTCTGCCTACTTGTGATCTCTTTCTGTCTATCAAATAAATAAAATCTTTTTTTAAAAAAGAAGAAAGATAGGGGGAGGGGGCAAGATGGCGGAGAAGTAAGAGATCCTGCAGCAACCGGTCCCCAAAAGTGAGCTGGAAATCTACCAGAACACGCTGAACACCCATGAAATCACCCTGAGGAGAAAGATTTCTAACCCCGGGATCTCTCCTAGAGCAGAAGACAGCAGTGGAGAGGTAAAAGCAAAGTGGGATCACTCGAGCTGATATCGGAGGATAA
>CM052802.1:81394550-81430852 GCA_028533885.1 Nasua narica | reverse complement strand
GAGCCTGGTGGTGGGTATCGAGAGGGGCACGTACTGCATGGAGCACTGGGTGTGGTGCATGAACAATCAATCTTGTAACACTGAAAAATTAAAATAAACAAATTTGGGGAGAAAAAAAAAGAAGAGAGATAGATCTTATCAGGTTATTAAAGATATAAACCTTATAAATGTACAATAATTAAGAAAGTATTGTATTTTTGTATAAGATTGTTTAAGAGATCAATGGTGTGCTAGAACATTCATTTATAAAGTGGAAACAATTTAATAATTGTTTCCCCTTTTTCTTTACCTATATTGCACTAAAATTTTTTGAGATGATTTTACTCAATTTATAAAATCCTAGTATTTTTAAAAAATTTATTTATTTGAGAGAAAGAGAGAGAGCATGTGCATGTCCACACCCAAACAAGTGAGGCTGCGGTGGGGTGGGGAGGGGCAGAGGGAGAGGGAGACTGACTCGACTCCGGTACTTGATCCCAGGATCCTGAGATAATGACCTGAGCAGAAGAAGATGCTTAACCAACTGAGACACCCACACACCCCAATATAAAACCCTACTATTTCAATAAAATAATCTGTAATAGAAAATTTGTTTCAAAATAATTAATGTCTTGACAATTGCAGTTATGAATGTTTTGGGTGTCAAAAATTAATTATAGGGTTAAAAACACACATTAGTGTATTATAATGGTAATATGGGTTTGAGCTGTTTTTGTGTTAGGACATTTCCAAATGCATACATGGACATTAATGCTTAGATGATAGTTGAAGGATGTTAGAGGAATTATAATTTCTTCGGTATGTAGTTTTTACAAGGAAATCAATTTCTTTGATATTTATCACCAGAAATACCATGCAAAATTGAGAAAAAAGAAACTAACTTAAATTGGTTGTCATACATTTAACTATAAAATTTACCCACAGAATAATGTATAACATTTACTGCAGTGAACATGGAGGTAAAAATATCCTCTTTAGGATCCTGATCTCAAGTCTTCAGATACATACTAAGGAGTGAGATTGCTGAATTATATGGTAGTTGTATTTTTAATTTTTTGAGGATTATCCATATTGTTTTCCACAGTGGCTACACAGTTTTATATTTCCATCAACAGTGTACAAGTGGGGAGGATTTTTCCTTGTTCTTTGTTTTATAACTTAATGTCTTCAATGTCTCCTTTATGTGAACATTTGTTAAAACAGTCTCTGGCACAATGCTTTCTGTCAATTTCAAGTTTGCCTTCTAATTTAAATATTGTACTTTGGGGTAGTTCTCACTTTTTCTGACTCCTGTATATACACTTGAAATTTCAATCCCAATCTTGTCCAAGTGTTATCACCACATTTCAATTAAGTTAAATTCAACAAACATTCATAAATATAGAACTATAATATGAGATTAGAAATGCTTATAAAGGATCTCCCTTTAAAGTGCTAAGAAAACACAAGTAAGTGAACAGTTTATAGAGAGCAGAGAAATCCATGGAGAAAATTTAATATTGTAGGTGAATTGGAGCTCACCACGTGGAAAGGTGGAGGGGGTGCTTCAGGCAGAAGGAACAGCATCGTGAAGGTTAAATAGCTATAGACTTAATAGAATAATAGTGAGTAGGTTAATGTGACTAAAAGCATGGAACTGCCTGTAAATCAATGGAAAGAATGAATGATTATATGTAAGCTTAAGTAGGGTGAGACTACAGTTCCAGGGGTCTTTTAAGCAATTGTTCAAATATGCATTTTAGTCAGTACTGGTGATTCCTAAGGAATCCTCAGTGAAACAAGTTATTTTCTCAATATAGGTTTCTAAGATGAAATAGCATTGAGATATGTTTGCTGGAATCAGCACCATGTCTCTACTTTGATCCATCTTGGAGAGTTATACTACATGTTAGTATGTTAACAACCTGGAAGTCCTTCAGTAAAAGAAACCTTCTGCCTTTTGTTTAATGCATTTTTGAAACTTTTTAGGAAAAATTTCCCCCATGTGGAATACTATTATATCATGAAAAATTTCTAGGGAATACAGTTTGGGAAATATGATTTTTAGGATGTGCACTCTTACGATGTCTTTTACTTTATGTCTCACATGTAGTTCCCTCTGATGAGCCTTTCCTATATTTCCAAAAACATCCTAGTCAGGCTTATACATAATACTAAAAACCACTTGTACTCACATCATATACTTATACAAAAATATTCATAAGTTATCTTTGAAAAATTTTTTCTATAGGACTAATGGCATCATTTTATTTTTCTTTGCATCACCAAGAAGACACGCAATTGTCTAAGGAACATTTTGTGTTCATCTAAGTAGCCCCAATTATATAACAAAGTATTTAACATATCATAGGAACATAATATATGTTTTTGAAGGAATGATAATTAATTCACTCACAACCTAATTTCTTATGTTTTCTGAGCCAAGGAGCAGAAATACAACATTTGTTGATCATATTTTTTGCCACATACTATTATTATTTGTATTTATTAGGATTAATGTTCTATGCTCACAAAGCATAATACTGACTTTTATTAGATCTATTCCATGCCCATTATTTCTCTTTAGCATTTATATGTTTATATTTTATATCACCTTAAACATTTATATTTTTATAAGGAATTTTTTTACATTTCCATACTATACCTTGATGCTAACTGTATTTGTTACAGATCTGTTCTATTTAAGAATCCATGAACAGATTTTACCAAGTTTCTAAAATTCTTATTTGAAAATATACAATGAAAGAACCCTATTTTAGAAATCATGAATACCATGAGACGGAATTACAAAACCTTTCCAGGGTTTAGAAAAATGAACTAAAATAATTTAGTCATTCAACTGTTCTATGTACTGGCAGACAACTGCAGATAGAAACTACATAAATTCTGGTGTGCTTTATATATTTTGAAATATTTCACTGCTGTAATTATAATATATAATATCCTGAGGGACATTGTTTCTTTTCCTTAACACCAGTTACATGTGGTATCTATGAAATAAGATAAAGTAAGCAAAATCAACATAAAAAAATAGAACCATAAAACTGGAAGAAACTGAACACATGTCTAGCCCAAATTATCTTTTTTGTAGAGAGAAGGGCACTGAGACCCAGGGAAATGAACTGACCTTTGCAAGAACGTTCAGAAATCCTATTTCCTGAATCTTGCTGAGGCATAGCTAGGAACGGCATAGTCAGGCCAAGGCAAAAGTTAAATTTGCTTGCTTGGAGAACTAACCATAATTTCCTCAGAGAGGCCCTCACTGAGGTCGTTTTCTGTTTTGTGACATGATTCACTCTCAAATAGTACTTACTCCTTTGTAACTGAATATCTGGTTTATCTTCTTTATAAACTCAGTAAGAATTTCTAATTATTTTATTTTACTTTTGTTTGCTTTTTGACAGGGAGACAGCCATCTTTCTTATGAGACTCACAGTTCTATCAACACAAGGACCCTAACTCTCTTTGTTCTCCAATATACCTCTGTTATTTGTATCTGGAACAAACATGATAGGAGCTAAATAAATATTAATTAAATGAGTGAATGGATGAATGCGAATGTCTATATACTCAGAGCTATTTGATATTTCTTAATGTTTATAATTAAAATATAATTAAAACAGACATAAGCTTTTTTTCCCCCTTAAAACCACTGACAGCATCGTGTTTTCTTCTTAATCATACAAGACTATGATTTGTTCAAACATTAGAATCCCTTGTTTATAGGACCTCTTAGCTCAGGATTTCTCAGAGTGACTCATGAAATACCTGATACTCTACCCTATATCTATGTCTTACTATAGATAGATCACTCAGTCCCACCTCAGATCTATTAATTTAATTAAGATTAGCAGGTTTGAGTTATATAGGCTAATTTGTACATTTTGAAAATAAATTCTTATGCATTTAAAAGTTTAAGCATCTGGGTTTTTAAATTCACCTATGGTAGAGCTATTTTGACTCCATGCTGATATAAATTACTATTCTGTATTAATTCTGAAAATGAGTATAAGAATACTTATGTTTCCTTTACTATTAAGAATATTAATCAAATATAAGTCTAAGTTAAATGATGAAGTCTGAAGTTAATCCTCAAATTAGTTCCTTGAACTTTTCCCTTATATTCAGGATCAGAAGATATTTTTAATGATTAATCTAAGCTATAGGGAATAAATAAAAATAAAAACAGTAATAACAGACTTTAATAATATTCATCAGAACTGTTCAGTGGTTAAAAGTAAGAGTTCCTATGTCTGGGTCTGAAATTTAAGAATGTAGTTTTATTAGAAAACCTGCTAATACTGTGCAAATTACTAAAAAACTGCTGGCAAGTCCTTCTCTTTAGACATACATACTCTGATTGTATAATAGAGTCCCTATTATTTAGTATGTTCTCCATATTTCAGTTTTTATTAGTTTCAGATCCTACTTTTAAAGTTTATCTTGGATAACTATTTGTACAATAAATTTTGGTTTTGTGGATTTAAACTGCAGAACGCTATTTGATTTCAAGCATGTATGTAATGGATTTCAGAACCAAGTCATCTAGTTTAAAGATTTAATTAATTTATTCTATTCCTCCCCCTTCACAAGAAAGGATATGATAAAAAACAACAAACACAACTGGTATTTATTTTGTCACAAGACCCTCTCACACGAAGAGACCACAACGCTATCTGTTTAGTGGAAAGGTCAGTTCGGGGCTCTCTGTGGCACCCACAAGCTACCTGACTTAGAGCAAGTTACTGAGTATTTCGGACTCTTAAAAGAATTGTCTGTAAAAGAAAAGAAAAATATCTCTTAGTAACATAGCAAGGGCTGGAGAAGGTAACTTAAATGCATAAAACATCTGACCTCTTGTGTTTTAACATCAATTTTATGCTTCAAAGAAAATCTCACAAAGTAGATTCTATGCTCCCCTGCGTATTTGGGAAATGATTCTGCTAGGCAGCCTACCTTAGGTCTACTATGTTAGGAATTTCTACTAGCCATGATTGATATTTTAGTATAATTACCATTGCACTTATAAAATGTTTAGCTATTAAACTATTAAAACATCTTTCTGAATCCCTTTATTTCAAAACAAAATAACATATATAAAATACTGAAGAATATAAACTATTTGATTACAAATTTACTGAGCTGCTAGAGCCAGGACCCCTTCCTTCCCCCTCCCACAGTGTTCCTTTTTCTCAATATTGTATTCAATTATCTCTCCACTTATCCATCTTTTCTGGCTTCTTGTTTGCCTACATCTAAAGCCTTATCTTTTTTTTTACTGTTAACATCAAAATATGTTGTGCATATCACCTATCTTTTTATTAATCTGACAAAGGACCTGAAGAATGAATTCTATTTAGCAACTGAAAATGAATTTAATTGCTGCCAAGTCAGTAAATGAAAAGCGCTTTTCAAATTTTGAGGGTAGATTTTTTTTGTTAATATTTTGATAATCATTTGGGCTTAGGCTTATATAGCTTTCCTTATCTTAAGAATTCAAGGCTTTATTTTTAGCTATCCACTGTGTTTGAGTATTTCTCATAACCTTTTGGACTCAGAGGAAAATGATCACTTTTAGTTTTTGTGCTAATCACATAAAAAAATATTTAGAGCTGGATTTCACTAGCACATAGTTTAAGTAAACTTACTATAGATGTAAAATAATATTCATCTACCACATTTAAACTCTAAAGTTCTTCATAATTATATAAAGAAGAGAGAAAACATTTTAAATGTAATTGCCCACAACTCAATTTTTTATAGTAGCATAAAATTCAATGTGTCTTCTAATTTTATTTTTTTATTTGCTAAAACTTTAACCCTTTTTTGCATCTAATGGCTTCTTCCCAGGTATGCGGTTAGATTTACCTAAAGCTGTTTTTGATTAGGAAAAAGTTTACCGGATAGCAAAAACATATATTAAACAGATTGCAAAACTGAAAAATTATGGGTTAATAATGTGCGAGTTGTACTAATACATAGTCTTAAGGACAGCAGTAAACTAAAAAAAGTATTCTTATGTAATTTGTCTCCACATAGAAATAGCATGTCATTTTTTTCATATTTGCCCATCTCTGGAATCCTTAAAATTAGCTATATTCCATCCATATTCTGCAAAATTCATCCATTTATTTATTTATTTATTTAAAAAAAATTTATTTGACAGAGAGAAAGAGATCACAAGTAGACAGAGAGGTAGGCAGAGGGAGAGGGGGAAGCGGGCTCCCTGCTGAGCAGAGAGCCTGATGTGGGGCTTGATCTCAGGACCCTGATATCATGACCTGAGCCAAAGGCAGAGCCTTAACCCACAGAGCCACCCAAGCGCCCCCTGTGAAATTTAGTTTTAAAAGATATTTTCAAATAAGTTATCTTTGATTGTTTAAAGGCCTAAACTATTGGTTAACATAATTTTATGATATAATTGAATGAAATTTTTCACATAAAAATATCTCCCAGTTAGTTTATAATATCAGTAAGATATATGATTTCTGCTCATAATTTGGGGAAAATAAAAATGTGGGCCCAAGGCTGTAAAGTTTGAAATTTTTTTTAAAGATTTTTATTTTTATTTTTATTTTTTTTTGACAGAGAGAAAGAGAGATCACAAGTAGGCAGACAGGCAGGGGAAGCAGTCTCCCCACTGAGCAGAGAGCCTGATGCAGGGCTTGATCCCAGGACCCTGAGACCATGACCCGAGCCAAAGGCAGAGGCTTTAACCCACTGAGCTACCCAGGCACCCCAAGTTTGAAAATTTTTAAATATTTAATTTTATTAAAAATAAAATTTTTAAATTAATTTTAAATAAATTAAAAATTTTTAAATTTTAATTTTTAAATTTATTTAATAAATTAAATAATAATTTTAAAAATAAAACCTATGTAAAGAACATAGGTTTAGGGTGCCTGGGTGGCTCAGTTAGTTAAACGTCTGCCTTCAGCTCAGGTCATGATCCCAGAGCCCTGGGATCAAGTCCCCACATAAGGCTCTCTGCTTAGTGGGGAGCCTGCTTCTCCCTCTCTTTCTGCCCACCCACTGCTGGTGCTCTGTCCCTCTCAACAAATAAATAAAATCTTAAAACAAAACAAAACACAGGTTTAATCTCCAACGATTTTGAATCTATTATGACTGTTTCTTGTTGTTCCAAAGTCATTTTGCTTAATTTCAGTTAACTGACCTGATTCTATACCCGATTTATGAAATTTATAGTTCTTCTTTCATTAAAATTTGGTTAAGATATAAGAGATAATGTATCAATATTGACAGATAAACACATTAGCATTTTAGAGAAACAATAATCAAACTTTTAGTCAAGATGTGAATTTTTCTTTAGCAAAATAATTTTCGAAAGTTATGCCAAATTAACACTTTTTCATCAAGTAAAATGGCACCAGGTAGTATGTTTAAAGTATATCAACTTCAAAGAGAACATTTTCAGAAACAAAGGGATTTTCTAAATCTGAAAGTGTGAATGATATATTTTTAAAATGCTTTGATTTGAAAAGGCACCATCCTGCATTTTCATGACTTTGATTCATTGTTGTATAGACAGAGTTAAACTCAAGATAATACTGAGAGGTGTGCTAGCTGTTAACTTTACAGTGATTAATGGCAAGACAAGATATCAGGCATCTAAGAGTTGAGAAACTATTAACTTGGGAGAAAGCTAAAAAAGCCAGAGGGAAATAAGTCACACTAACGAAAGGCAATGAAAAAGCAAGACATTGCTCCTGATGGTATTTTGATATATTCCTGAATCCATGCTAAATTGTCAAAAAACATTTTAAAAGTAGTGTTTATGTGCTATAAATCCAAACTTGCCTATGAAATAGAACAAGAAACTAATACATCAATATAGCAAAAATTAAGAAATAGATGAAACATAGTAAATAAGTTTTCTATGTTTTTGAATATAGAAAATTATAAGAACTTCTAATTCTTACAAAATTTAAAGGCTTTTAAAGTTAAAATTTTAGAAGAAAAGACCAAAGTAAAGACGTGCGTATAGATACATGTGTATAGATTTACACATGTAAATATGTGTGTGTGTGTGTGTGTATACATATACACAAAATAATGTATAGATAGCTGCCATATGTTAGTTACCAGTTATTAAGCATCATCCATGTTCATGAAATTGTCCAAGGCCATTATACAATCTATTAGCCTCATAGCATACTCACTAGGTAAATGTTTGCTTTATTTTTGTGAACATTTTATAAATTTTATAAAGTTTGTAACCTGAAATTCAGAAAATTATTTTTTAAGGTTGTACAAAAGTATTTCCTCACAGTTTGAAATCAGTAGTTAAACTTTGTCTATTCACTTGCTTAAATCATACATCTTCCCTATTTGTGAAGTAGATACCATGACTATATTTTTTTACTATTAAATATCCATAAAATGTGCAAAGAAACTAACTCATATAAAAATTAAATAGGCATTTAATAAACTAACTTGAAACCTATGTTTCTCTCATTTTGCAATGTTAGTTCTTTTAAATAATAACGAATTATTTTGATATTACTTTTGTAAAACTACAAAAAGCATTTCAGTCCAAAGGACTCAATAACAACCAAAGTTAACCCAAAAAACTTAGGAAAAATTAAAAATATTGTCACCTAACAATATTTATAATCTATTTGGGTTGTATATTTTGTCAAACAAAATATATTTTATATCTCTACCCTTAAAATTTTCACACTCTTTCATTTGAAGCATAAAGAATTATCTACACATTGAAAAATATGACATTCAGTATACCATATTGTAAACATCTTACATTCTTCTGTATGGTTCTTGGGAATATATATGTGTTATTTCTTTCAAAGCAGGAGCACTTTCCCAAATAACATTGTAACATGTCTTTCAGAAAATTCCATGTGCTTATTTTTTTGCATGTATTTATTTACTCATTCATTTGTTCTATTTTTTATTGTTTTTCATTCAACATTCACTGAGCACATAATGAATACATGTATTTCAATATATTGGAGGGTCCATATGCACAAATGGATACAAAATGATACCTTGTCTCAATGAAGCAGGATGCAAACTCATAAAATCAGACAAGCAGGTGCACATGTACTGTTTATAGGACTTTCTGGGTTTTGTGGATGCAGAGAAAGAAATAAGTAATGAAACATGAGGGAGTTAGGAAACACTTTGCTAAAGGAAGCAACATGTGGGCTGAAATTGGAAAAATGAGTTAGTTGTCTAGCTTCATGATGACAAGGGGTGGAAAAAGTGAAAAGCATTTCAGGTAGGGGAAATGGCATACCAAGATCATTTAAGCAGATTATATGAATTAGAATGCCTGAATCTATGTTTAAGAGATATGCTCATGTCAGATTTTGATTAAGCATTCTTTAGCAGAGGCACTACTGGTATATTGGACAATTCTTTGTTCTTCATAACAGTTCTTTGGGGGATGTTTAACATCATTGGCCCCCATCTACCAAATTCCAGTACCACTCACTAGTCCTTGTGACAGGGTCAAACTAATCCCCTTGTTCAACCTGCCCACTACTTTCTCAGATGCTTCCTCAATCAACTATAAAGCCACATACATACCTGTCCCATGGTATTGAGGGGCACTGTTGAGTATTAAGGAATTTGGATAACATTCAGGGAAAATAAGGATAAAAAGATGTTAGATGACTAACATGATCACATATGATATCATACTCTGACATCATACTACATGATTGTATCATACTTTTAAAATTGAAGGCATAAATAATTTATGTGATAAGCTATTCAAATTGTAAGAAAATGATAGGAATCATCCTTGAAGTGTGAAAAGTTTTAAAATTCTTTGAGAATTCAGTTATAAAAAATACTAATTTTTATGGTATGACAGCTCAACACGTGTTACTGCTTCACTGACATGAAACTGCATCAGGTCATATCTGTTTGTTTTTTAACAGTTCTTTATGGTCTTCAAAGATAAACATGACAAGATATTTTATTTATCTACATACATATTTACATTTACACTCACATACTCATGGAGACACACACTGCTTCATAAAGCTCTCACCAATATAGTTTTGAAAAATTTTAATTTCTTTGAAGTGATTTTTTGGTCAATTTTCTTAACAATTTGGCAATTGTAAATGCAATGTTTTTGGTAACTACATTATGAAAACAAGTAACAACTTAAGTCCTGATGAATATAATGGTCAAAATAAATTCAATGTTTCAGCCAAATTATTTCATTCAGTAAAGCTGTGTCTACAATACATGATTCTCTTCAATATTATTACCGAATTTGCTCAATGTTCATCATGTTTATATATTCCACGCTGTGACATGTGAAGTTGTTATGATTCTTAAGGCGTGTTATCAGTGATGGAGCTATGAATGTGATCAAGTTAGAAGACAGGCACTCCAGATTTCTTCAATATCCTGGTGTGAAGACTTGTCGTTCCCCACCCCACACCCCCAACTATCTAGAGAAAAGTAGGTTCAACTCAGTGTTGTTCTCTCCATTCTGTCATTTCTATTCATCATTAGCATTTGAATGGAAATCATATGGTGTATTATCTGGAAGCAATAGAGCATGACATGCTAGTTAGAAACAACAGTTCTGATTAAATGTTGGGTTTGTGAATTTGATTCTCACCTTAGGGAGCTAACACCCACATCCGTATGCACGAGTTAATTTGTTCTGGGCGGATTTGCTTTCCATCATAAGCTCTGGCCTAAGAACAAAAATAACCGAGTCCAAAAGATTCTTGGAACCATCTGCTCTGCTTTGCCTTATGAGACTTCTGTTGTTATCCTTTACTAAAGCATGACTTGGGTGATGTTCTCAGTGACGTATTGTTTTCCTGCTGTTTATTTTGGCTTTCTTCCTACAAGGAATTTGAGAATTGTCTCCAGCTGCCTGCAGCTTAGATAGCCAATTATACAACTTTAGCCTTATTGGGTGCATATGGGATATGTGAAAGATATTTTTAATTAAAATCTTTGAGTTGTCAACTCATAAAAGAAAATAAATTCTTACGGGATTTTTCTGAGATTTTTATAAACATAAAAACACACTGAGTTGTTAACAACTTTCTCAAATTGTACTCTTGTATCAGAATGTGTACAATTTAAAACAAAACAAAAGAACAAAACTGAGAGTAAAGTTGGTATATGGTGCTGTCTATAATTATTAACTACTGAAAATAGAAAACTACTAGTAGCTGATTTGGATTTCACTCTGTTCAGATTCAACTGTGAGGTAAAATAAAAAAGAATAAAATTCAATCAGATAAACAGAAAACATTTACAGAATCCTGTTTGAAAGCAAAGGCAAGAAAAATAAGCCTTTCAAAGAAAGAATTTTGTGCATTTCTTTCCTTTACTTTCCTCAGAATACTTTCTTTCTTTGGTCCTCTCTTCTCCCACCTTCTGTCCCTTCATTCTTCTGTTTTCTGCTTTGAAGTAATTTTCTTTCTTTACTTAGGCTTCTCACCTTTTTATCTTTCTTGTTCTTCTTACAACCTCTCTGGGACCTCTTCCTCATTTTAGATGCTAATTAGCACTTGCTAATTGAAATTTTAAAAGCTGGGTATTATAAACACTTTAGCACATCACAAAATTCTGTGATCATAGGCAGATTTCAAAATAGTTTCATGTGTAAAATAGAAGATGCTAAGGCCTCTGCTGTCTTTTAAAGACAGTGTGAAAAACAGAATATGTGTCTAAACTTTACACTTATTTTCACAGTGCATGTCTAATTCTGCCATTCTTACACAGTTTGAAAACAAACCGGGCTTTTATTGGTTTCTGGCTTATGTGATTACAGCCATCAAAATCCTGGCCTATTAGCTCTTTCAAAGGCACCATAGATATCACAGATTTTATAATATTCATCCCAGATTCTCTACGTCTATGTTTCATAGTTTCTCACAGAAAATCTAATATGAATAAATAGAGCAATAATCCCAGGTATAAGGGAAACAGAGATCTTAGGGAGTCCAATTCCAATGCCATTTTTTTAAGTTAAATTGTATTTATAAGATGTTAGAGGTTGTATTTTCTGGAAATCAGAGGTTGAGACAAAGTTTAACGTATAGAAGGGAGGAGAGAAGGAAGTATCCTGGATAGAGGTAAAGTGAAGAGCCATACAGTAACCAGAACCTCTGGTGACCAGGACTAGTGTGGAGCTAAAAATGGCTCATCAAAGTGGGAAATTTTTGGGTCTTTATACTTTGTACTTCTTCATCCAACAGTATTGGATGTGCACTGCTCTGAGAAGAGTTTGACCTTGGAAGATACAACTCTTCTGCTGAGGAAATCTCTGAGGTGACTGCCCACTGAAAACTTTCTGCCCCAGCAGCTGGGGCAATAAGTCTCCTTCATGGATGTGAATGACATATCTCCACATCTAACACCTAAGAAATAGTTCACATCTTTGGATTTTTGCTGATGAAATTTGTTGTAAAACATGACATCTTACTACTTATCTTTGTTATGGGAATTTTTTTATACTTGAAAGTCACTTCTTGGCTATTACTCATTTTATTAAAATACACATCAGCTTCACTTTAACTTTTAAATGTGAGTAAGATTTGTCAGCTTTTATTCACACATTTCTTCCATTTTTTTTTATTTTTTCTCTTTGAGAAAGTCCCTTTGGGAGTACTTATAAATATAACCACTAGCAAAATTGTTACTATTATTCATTCTTTACTGTTCTTGGACATTTTCTACATTAATTTCAAAAAAGGAAGCTTCCAGATAAATGGCTGTAGTCAACTCTAAGCATGGGGAGTTATAGTGCCTTTAAATCTGGCACAAAGTACAAAACCACACTGAGATACCACCTTACATCAGTTAGAATGGCCAAAATCAACAAGACAGTAAACAACAAATGCTGGAGAGGATGTGGAAAAAGGGGAACCCTCTTCCACTGTTGGTGGGAATGCAAAGTGGTGCAGCCACTTTGGAAAACAGTGTGGAGATTCCTGAAGAAATTAAAAATGGAGCTACCCTATGACCCTGCAATTGCACTACTGGGTATTTACCCCAAAGAAGCAGATGGAGTACAAAGAAGGGCCACATGTACCCCAATGTTCATAGCAGCAATGGCCACAACCGCCAAACTGTGGAAAGAACCAAAATGCCCTTCAACAGATGAATGGATAAGGATATACAATGGAATATTATGCCTCCATCAGAAAGGATGAATATCCAACTTTTGCATCAACATGGACAGGACTAGAAGAGATTATGTGGAATGAAATAAGTCAAGTGGAGAGAGTCAATTATCTTATGGTCTCACTTATGTGTGGAGCATAAGGAAAATCATGGAGGGCATTGTGAGAAGGAAGGGAAGGGTGAACGGGGAGAAATTGGAGGGGGCAATAAACTCTGAGAGACTGTGGGCTCTGAGCAACAAATTGAGGGGCTTGGAGGGAAGGGGGTGGGAGGTTGGGCGAGACTGGTGGTGGGTATTGAGAAGGGCACGTATTGCATGGAGCACTGGGTGTGGTGCAAGAACAATCAATCTTGTAACACTGAAAAAATAAAATAAACATATTTGGGAAAAAAATAAATAAATCTGGCACAAAGTAGAGGAAGATAATAAAGGCCTCTTCAGTAGTATCTAATAATGCCTTTTACATTGTAAATGCTCAATAAGTAAGTATTTGAATAATAATTTATTAGTCTTTAGAATTACTGGGATATATAGTTTTATCATATTTTTAACCCCAGAAATCTTAGTTTTGTCATTAGCTCAAAGTTTGTTCATATACAATAAACTGACATCAGCAAACATGTAGTCATTTGAATGCAAACCCTGCTGTGTATTTTTCAGTTGCTCCCTCTACAGTTGGAAAGTTCTCATACTGTAGTAATGCTTCTCAAATATATGTACTGATCGCTACCTTTTCTTTCCGTTAATTTAAATGCATATTTTAACATTTTATCTTTATAAAGATTAATGATTCCAAATTAATTATTTCACATTATTTTAAAACAATGTAAAAGCATATTATCAATGAACAACTTATTTTTATCAATACCTTTAAAATTAAACAATTTTATGTATTTTGTATTTGTTAAAAGAAAACTAAATATTTTCTCTTAATTTGAAAATTATTGACAGGAAATTAAGGAATCTTCAAGAGTCTGATTTTTTTATATATCTATAGGCAATCTTTTATAAAACTTAGTAATAATAATTTAATTAAATGAGATAACATATGCCCCATTTATAACAATGCCTGGCATCTAGTAAGTGTAAAATGAATGTTAATTCTCACTAACAGTGACTAAGTAAACAAGTAACTAAACAGAATACAATAAATCTTTCTAATAATAAAACTGTCAAATTCTAAAATTTAGGGAATATTTGTATTCTTCTGATAAAAAATACTATTCTGATTGTAATAAACAGAAAACATTTAAAGAACAGAAATAAGAATGTAAAAACATGACTTTTTACTAAATTAACTTTCCCTAAATTAAATGAGATATTCTAATATTCAGTCAGATTTATCTGCTTGAAATAATTAAGTTTCTTAGTGTATATCAGACATACTTATAGAAGCCACTAAGGTAAGATTAATTGTGTTATAGCTTGTAATGTATTACCTCAGTCATGATAATAATATGTAATTAGTTGAATTCACTGTGCATTTTCCAATCTGTGTCCCTAATGTAATAAAAATTGCATAACTGAAACTGACATGTGCCTACAGTCAAATGTCATTTGGAAGACTTGCAGACTATTTTTAGTCTGCAAGTGGACTTTTAGTGCAGTGGACTTAGTGCCCACCAAGTCTTTTAGTGGAGTCAATGGACATTGCCCCTATGTAAACTCTGAGACAGAGTATTGCAGAGAGACAGTCTTATGTGCTTTATTCCAACCTAAGGGGATTATGTATTGACAAATACCATTCAGATCTAAGATTCTGGTCTTATACAAAGTCATGTATTAAATCATTAGACTTGCATGTATCATATACATGACCTTCTATCAGTGATTAGAGACAATCTAATTATGTTGGGTCCAAATATGATCAACCATCCACTAAAAACAACAAATTCTAATAAGCAATCAGTCTAATAATGGGCAATCCAAAAGAGCACCTTCTTTTAAAGACTGTTGGGCATTAAATCATAAAACAAGACCCACAAGGTCTTTAAAAACAAATTCACCTGCAAAATCCAGAAAAATCTTTACAGATACACAAACTAGGATTGATTTGTTCATTCATATTTTTTTTTCATTTTATAGATGAAGAAACTTTGGCAAAACTTGTTTTGAAACCAAAGTTTTTCTGACTTCAAAACTGTTGAAGATGTTAGTGCAATTTGCCAATATATCTGGTTCTCCTTCTGAACCTGTGAGGATAAGTATAAAAACTCTCTACCATCTTGAGGTTTGGTATAGCTTGTGATTGAATTAGGCAGAGAAATTAGTGCAGATATGGCATATGGTACTTAAGGATGAAAGCAGTTTTGCTGGTAAAAGATTTTCCAGGACCACCTTTCATTGCAACAGTAATCCTGGTTGATGTGGTAGTCCTTCACTTGACAGTTATCTTGGAATGTCAGCTAACCTTGCAGTTGTGCATATATTAGTGAGAAATAAATCTTTCTTTTTCTGAGTCACTGTTATATTGTTTGTTTGGTCATAGCATCATATTCAGATAAATAAAAACAAATTCAAGCTTATTCCAGTATTTTATGATGCCAGTGAACCAAACGGAACATTTGAACCAAACGGAAAATTAACATTTTAACCTACAAATCATACTTTAACATTCTTATGTATTTCTAACTCTAATGAAGCCTGTATAAGTTTGAGAAAAATCCTCAAATACCAGTCAATGTCTTTGCATAATGGTCTACAGTATCCGAAGCTCATCAAGTACAAAGGTAGCTTTCCATTTCACTCTACCCTCAAAGCCTGTGGTATCCATTGAACATAAAATCATCTCAGTGGGGAATCTGAAAGCACTCATATTTCTTAACCTTCCTCTACCCTTCACTACACATAATCAGTTACACAGCAAATCATATTGACTCCTAACATGCATTTATATCACTGATGACACTTAGGACAGGCCTGAATCTTTGGATTATGATAATCAGATTTACTGCAAAATCCAAATTATCCTCTATCCTTGTCAATTAAGGTACTATGATAAAATTCGAATCTGATCATGCATAAACTACTTTAATGGATACTTGTTATAGTACCCATGAACTTTTCTACTACTGCACTTCACATCTTCCACTGGAATTTCTCATTGTACACATCTTTTGTCTATTTTTTTTTTCTTCCTACCAACCTGTGATTTGCTCAAAGGGAGACTGTGGATTCATCTTTTCAGACTCAATTCTAAACTTACCTCCCACCCTTCTCTCCTACTTGGTTCCCAGTCTTATTCCAAGGAATATTCCATGGGAATCTAGGCTGGCTGATGAAGGTGAAAGGTAAGAACCCATAAAGACAGTATTATTAATAGAAATCTGAATAAAGCATCCTCAATAAGAGTTTCAGGACGTTTTGTTTAATTTTGGAATTGTCATTTATCACTTCAAAGCTTAAGATAAGTCACACATTTTTGGTAATAGAACTGTTCAGAATTGAAGTTTCTATTGTTAAATTCAGGATTTACATTATCTAATTCAGCACAGGAAAGCACAAAACATTTGGAATTTAGGGTATACCTAGTATAAGCAATATTTTGTATTAGTCCATACTATTTTGTATTTTGTATTAGTCCATACATAGTCTACATGCACCTATCTTATTTGATTCTTGAAAGTGAAACAAAGAATATTATTTTTTATTACCCACTAGAAATAATGTAATTTGCGAGGCACTGAGGAGAAATGCAGTTTCAAGTAAAACCATTATCAAGGCTATTTTAAGCTTAAATAGCATCTAAAAAGTTACATTTACTCATATTTGTTTAAATATGTGTGCAAATTCAAATTGCAATAATAGAATTTGCTAAGTCATATCTTTGTAATGAGTAAAATATACTTGCAAAATGATCTGACCAAAAAAAATTAAAATAAAGGAATTGTAGAATTTTAATAGGGTTAATGTTAGAGAGAATTTATTCTTAAAAATTGCCTTCATATTTTCTTTGATTTAAGAAAACCAGAGAGGGGCTCCTGAGTGGCTCAGTGGGTTAAAGCCTCTGCCTTTGGCTCAGGTCATGATCTCAGGGTCCTGGGAATGAGCCTCGCAACGAGCCTGCTTCTACCTCTCTCTCTTCCTGCCTCTCTGCCTACTTGTGATCTCTCTCTCTCTCTCTGCCAGATAAATAAATAAAAAAAAATCTCTAAAAAAAAAGAAAATCAGAGAGAAAATCTTCTGTATGATAGAATTATGCACACAGTTGTCAAGAGGCAATAAGATGACTCCTGCTATGTGAACTTTGCCTAAATTAATTGAACAAGACACACCTACTGGTTTGAAAAGCCATATGTAATAGTATATCACAGGGAGAGAGAGAGAGATGTGCTGAATGTATGTGTCACAGAAACCGGGGATATTTAATATTTTCACTTATTAGAAAAGATCAAACAGGGGCGCCTGGGTGGCTCAGTGGTTTAAAGCCTCTGCCTTGAGCTCAGGTCATGATCTCAGAGTCCTGGGATCGAGCCCCGCATCGGGCTCTCTGCTCAGCAGGGAGCCTGCTTCCTCCTCTCTCTCTGCCTGCCTCTCTGCCTCCTTGTGATCTCTCTCTCTCTGTCTGTCAAATAAATAAATAAAATCTTTTAAAAAAAAAAAAAGAAAAGATCAAACAGTTGATATTCATAGTGATGTTTTAAATGCCAGTGATATTAATTTGAAATAACTGTTCTCATTCTGCACATTTTTTTGCATAGGTAAGTAGGTTGAATTCAGAGACTTTAATAATTTAAATGGGAAATAAAATGACTAAAGAATCAACCACAGTAGCTTTCAGCATCAATATTAAAGATATGCATATACTTAAGATAATAAGAATGTATATAATATTTAAGATAATGAGATATTTAAATCTTCCAATTTAATGAAAAGGAAGAATAAAATGAATATTCTTGTATAGTTTCTTTTCCAAAGATAATAAGGCAAGAAACACCTGATACAAGATAGGTACTTAATAAACATTTGTTAAATAAATGAGTGAACAAAAGAGGTTCATATTATACTCTTGCAAAGATCTTAAACATCTGTACACATAGAACTTAATAAAACACAAACAAAAAGAGTTAGCAAACATTCAAAGAAACTAAAATAGTTGAAAATGTCTTTACAGAGGTGCCTGGGTGGTGCAATTGAGATTCCGACTCTTAATAAATAAATCTTCCAAAAAAAGAAAAAAAGAAAGGGCACCTGTGTGGCTCAGTCGGTTAAGTATCTGTCATCAGCTCAGATCATGATCTTGGGGTCCTGGGATCTATCGAGCTCCGAGCTCAGTGTCAGGGTCTATGTGGGGAGTCTGTTTCTCTCTCCCATTCTCCCTTTGTGTTCTCCCCACCCTCTCTTTCACTCTCAAATAAACAAATAAAATCTCCCTGGAGATAATCACTTCCTTTTATATTTACATCTAATTCAATAAATCCAAAAAAGTAAAGAAATTTAAAAAGTTCTTATTCTACACAAAATATAAATTTATACTTGCCCTAACACAAATATTTACATTTTTTTTAAATGCAGAATAAAATGTGACTTATATCATCATATCTAAAAAGACAGTAAAGTCTTCCAGGTCTTCCATCTTGATTATTCTATTTTTCTCTTTATGGGTTCTTTATGGTAAAAGAAAGAAAAAGACAAAAACTCTCTGCAATTTTGACAGTTTAACCTATCTCATTAGACCTGAAAATTTGTACATTATCAGTAGGGCAGCTGTAAATAATTAAAATTTTAATAATAGGGAAAAAGATTAAATAAATATTTGTTTTGTTTATTCAGATTCATACTGACCCAGAACCAGAACCTTAACTTAGATATTCCATTGGCTATTTCCTCAATTAAATACACAAAATTTGTTCTGGTGTTATTTAGTGGTATTTTGGCCTGAGTAGATCAAATGATTACTACAAATGACACAGACTTATCAAATTAATTTGTAGTATGTATCAATTAACTGTACATACAGACAGACTTTCACAGCCTTAAGCTATCCTGTTAAAGAGATAAACTGTTCCATTGACACGATGCATTCCTTCTAAAGACTTGGAATATATGGAATTCTTAGCAAACTCTCATTTCCACTTCTAAGTAAAAACGTTTACTGAAGGGTCGATAATACTATTTTCACATATGAAGGTCAAATTCCATTTCTATATCAAATATTAGGAGATTAGTTACCAAAAAATGTATTTTCATTTTTAAATATTTTCTAAGTTTAGTTTCTCCAAATATTAGTAAAATATTATGATAGTCTACAGAAAGTATATTATGTAATTCATATGATTGAATAAAATCAGTTATAGGATTCTACAGATCTTACTTCCTTCTGTATGAGTCAGCCAAAGATGGTCCCTGAGTATTGGCCCCTAAGTTGTTTACCTTCCAGAAAACTGGGTCCATTGAACTCAAAAACCCATCAGTGACAAATTTGGATTTTTACACATCCAATTGTTTTAGATATAGCCCCAATAAGCATCATTTTTGCAAAGTAGAGCCTACCTGCAAAATATATATATAGCAAAACTGCAATTGACATTTACTAGCTATAGATAAGACACACCCTGGAACTACAAAAGACTCCAAGCAGCTGCCCTTAAAAAGTCTCTGACCTGGCAACTCCCAGCAGTATTGCTGAGCAACATCACCTCCACAAATGAAACCTCTCCTAGCTTCTCATTTTCCTTTGGAGTTCTTTTGCCCTCTTTGCCTTCTGGGTGGTAACACTGGGCCCTGTTTCTGAAAGTTTCCTGATGTGAGCATCTTACTTGTAATGGCAATGCAAAACCAAATAAAGCCCTCTGTGGGTTACTGTCCCCTAGTGATCATTGCTATTTCCTTCATCAGCCCGGAAATCCTTGAACTCACTAGACCCTCTCAAATTTCAACTCTGTTCAGTAAAATTTAAATTTGATTTTCAAACTTGTACCACAATAAGTTGCCACTGTACATTTATTATGATGGCTAAAAGAAAAAAAAAGAAATCTTACAACACCAGTGTTGGTGAAAATGCCAAGTAACAAGTACTCACATATTATTGATTAAAAGTAGGACCATGGGCACAACACCCTGGTAAACAGTTTGGCACTTTCTTATAAAATTAAACAGTACTTACCACATGACTTAGCAATGTTATTCTTGGGTATTTGCCATATAAAGTGAAATCTTATTACCCTAGAATGAAACATAAATCCTATACATGAATGCTAATAGCAGTTTTACTCATAACCATTACAAATAGAAATAACTCAAATGTCCTGAAATGAGTGAATACATGAGCAAAGTTTGGTACATGTACATAATTGTATATTACTCAGCAATAAAAAGCAATGAACAACATGCAATACTTGAATGAATTTTGAATATATGCCAGTAAAAATTCAGTCTCAAAAGCTTATGTCATGTATGAATCTTTTATATGACATTCTTGAAAACACAAACTATAATGACAAAGAATAGATCAGTGGTTGTCTGTGTTTGGGATGGCGGGAATGTGACTACAATTGTGACTAAAGGCTTTGGGGTGTTGGAAACGTTCTGTATACTAATTGTAATGGTAATTACACAAACCTATACGCACGTTAAAATTTATAGAACTTCAAAATGCATACAAAATCAATTTTAGTCTATGCTACAATAAGAATAAAAACTAAAAATTATTTGGATAAATAGGATGGAAAGTAGCATTATTAAAATTATGTTTTCTCCTTCAACTGTGTATTTGTCCATTAGCACATAGAAACAACTTTTGCATAAGTCAACTGTTGAAATATCCCATTATTACATCACTGTATTTTGATTTCACACTGATTCTTAAGTTTTGCAATAGCTTTATGTTTATAATTTAATAGAATCTTTCACTGAATTTAAAACTATTTATTATCCCACTATAGACATTTTAAATTGTGTTGCATAGATAACCTTTTAAAATGGGTTTACTTTTCATGATTATTATGTGTTGTCAGTATGTCAAATTTTTAACATACGCACAGTTCCCAATCTCATAGTTACAGTTAGTTTGCTCCAAGTTTTCATTCTATATTCTATTCAATAATGAAACTGTTTTCTCTTGATTTACAAATATTCAAAAATGACACTCCTTCATGAAGACTTTTTTCTTCCTCATCTAGGTTATTGCACGAGAGTTTTAACTGGTTTCTCCCCTTCTACCATTGCCCCCAGTTGTATATTTGTTATATGCTATAGTGAAATATACTGTATTCCACTCTTACCACAGCAGCCAGAATGATCCTTCATTTGTTGACAGACACAAATATAGCTTAAAGAACGTATTTTAAAAAACAAGGAAATTAGTGGTAGGATTAAGGATGGATGAATTATTTTCCAAAATGTGGCAGTAAATAAAGATGAAAACCTCTCAAAACAAAACAAAAAAACAAAGAAAACAGAAATAAATAGAAAAAAGGAGAAAGAATTGTGACCAAGAATATAAACTATGACAATAATGTAAATGGGTTGAAAGAAAAACCCATAAAACAAAACATAACATACACCATTCTGGGGGAAAAAACCCTCATTCAGAATAGCTGCAAATAAAAACAGGAAAAAATATGTTGGCCAATGCAAATATTATAAAGAATGGAAAAATTTAGATTTTCCCTTTAAAATCAGGAACATGGTTAAAATTTCCACCATTACCACAACTATTTATTACAGTCCTGGAAGTCTTGGTCAATTCAGTAAGAACAAATATTAAAAGGAAATAAGAAACATATGGGGCTTTGAGAAGTCCAGGGAGCAAAAATGATATTACCACAAGAGCCAGTAGCACACGATAAACTTCATTGAATGGTGTTTAGACAAGGTTGCCTGACAGTGGAAGCATGACACTGTCCAGAGACTTACAGAAAGAGAGTCACCATCCAGAAGAGAAGGAAAGCAAGGAACTCCAGGAGAGAAATGAGAGAATGGGCTTGCATTTCGAAATGATTTTACCCAAGAGTACCATGGGAGTCTCTGGGTTGGAGACCCCTGAAATGGCAGTATTGACTTAGAGTTTTATCACCATATGGCTCTATCATATCAATGGCCAGCAGATGCTGGGTATAGGTTCACAGGTTATGCAGAATGAGCAGGATCTAAATGGCTAAATCTCTGCTTGTTTTGGCTATTTTAAAAATAACTAGATATGTAAAAATTTTACTTAGGCAACAGTGGGTTTTTGAGATAACAGGTATCAGCCTGTAGTAAAGAAATAAACTACAGCCAATAACTAGGGCCGTTTTTGCATTATTTATAAAACAAGATACAAGAAGTAAGGGGAATGTTATTATTATAAATATTTATAGAGAAATTAAATTATCTACTGAGAAAATGCATAGAATGAACAGATAAAATACTAAATTAATATGAATTCCACAGGTTTCCACCAAGATACAAAATTAATACACAACATTCAGTGTAATTTTCTTAGAAAAATAACTACAAAATATAATCAGAAATAAGATACTCACTACAGTAACAAAAACTATGTTACACATGACTCATTTAAGTACATATTAATGGATATAGACACAAACACATACAGAGGAACATATACATACAAGGACCTTATGAGGAAATCCATAAAAAATTAAGAAATATGAAAAATAATGAAATATTTCACTTTATCACATGCCATAAATTAACAGGAAGATATCTGTTCTCTTCAAATTACTCCACTAATTTACATAATATGAAATTGCATATTTTGTGAAATGACAGAAGTACTCTAACATATATAGAGAAGTATAAAGAGCCATGAATGAGTAAGTTACCATTAGAAAAGAACAATAATGTATAGGAATAATTATCCAGTAAAAATTATACAGTTTTACTTCTGTAAAACAATATAAAAACTACATTAATAAAACTTGATGGATTTGATTACAAATTATTTTGTTAATAGATCAAGAGATATTATTTACAAAATCTACAAGTTAGAAGGGATTAAAAACCACCATGCAAATGTCACTCTTGAAAATAAAAAGTCACATTACTAATACTGTGGGAACCCCAGTGCCTTGTCCACTCTTCTCCTCCTCGTATTCAGCCAGAATCTCAGTGACTTCTCTTTTGGATTTACATCAGAGAGGAACTAAGGGTAGATCAGGAAAGTTAAACCAATGAATTTTCCTGTGACTTTTCACCCATATAAGGGCAGCCAGTGTATGTGTCTAGAAACATAACAGGGAGTCTTGGCAAGAGACCTCTTTTCCTGGTGCTTCCTTCCTTATTTAATGAAATACACCCTTCCCTCATAGAGCTAGCGCTAGCTAGAGGAAAAGTGACCACAACTGACTGCTTTTTTTCTTTTCTCTCTTTTCCAAATGTCCTTTTTATGCTTTCTTGGTTGGGCAAGAGATGGGGATATTTTCTATTACTTACCCTATGTATTTCCCCATTATTACCAACAAGTTGGGCTAGCTGACAGATTAAGGGTAATTCTGTACACTAAGGGAGAAGTCTATGTCCCATTCAATATATGGAAATCCATTGTTTATCTGAAATTCAAATCTAATCAGACTTTTTATATTTTTATTTGCTTAATCTGGCAACCCTAATATCATGTTTCAAATTCTAAAATTCAATGAACTACATTAAACATTATATTTAAAGTAATAGAGTACCACCAATTTTTTGATTCCCAAATAAGTTGCATAAAAATGGTATTAATATTGTATGAAGTTTTGACACGGAAAGTCTAAGAAAGCATTTTGTTTCAGTGAAATCCTTTGTTACACATTTTAATTCTTCATAAAATATTAAAAATTTCCAATATGGTAAATGTAAATACATATAGATTTATATTCCATTGAGCTGTTCAAACATAATATCTCTGTGTATCCGGTTATTAGAAAATATTTCAGGTAAGTCTAAAAATAAGAAAAAATAAAGTATGAAAATGTATATTTTTTTCAAATTTATCAGTCACATAAACTTCCTGGGAAATCAGATTTGTTATTTTGCTTTTAAAATCACTACTCTTTTTTTTCTGTTTTATTTCTTTAAAATATTGGCTTTCTATTTCTCAGTGCGGGGGGGGGGGGGGAGGTACTTTTCCATTAACACTTGTGAATACCAGTCAGCATAAGAAGGAAAAATATAATTGAAATAAGCCTGAGGAATTTAAACCTCAACAAATCTCTCACTATCCTCAAAGAACTTTCTTCCTCAGCTATACATAGCCATCTCTTCTGCCAAGCATCTGTTGAGGAAATGATGTAAGTAATTTTCCAAAGATTTTAAATCTCTAGCTCTAGCCTAAGTTTAGAAATTGCCAGATTGCACTGTGACTTAAAATCATATCAAAGAAAAATGCACAAGCTTCTTCCATGTGGCATTTAAAAATTTACTTATGGATTTTTAAAACTGCATATATTAGAGATTGGATATAAAATAACACTTTCTCAGGAAATGGGTGTTTCTAGAAGACTTTGTGGTAAAACGATCATCTTTTAAAGGCACATGCTTTAAACGACTAGTAACAAGCTACAGAATTGTCTATGCCAACGACTTAAATGCTATCTTCAATTAGTATTAATATGGAGAAAAATTTGCTAAAATCATTAATCTTATAAAAACTTTCCTTCTACCATGAACTACCTGTGATTCTGAAAAATGTTAAACTCGAAAGCTTTCTGAGCTTCCTCTTCTCTAATAAATTTAAAGAGAAGTATAATGGCAGTTATTATATAGTATTGTTTTGAGGATTACATGTAAATAATGCATAAAATATAGTTGCCACAATGCCCAACATACAGTAAATAATAAATGATAGCTGACATTTTTATTATTATTTAATCCACGAGTTTAATATATTAGATTGGTTTCAAAAGGGATGAGGCTTGATGTCCTCAATATGACCTGTTCAATCTTAATATGCATTCCGATATTTCTTTGCATTAAAAACAATATTCATTTAAGTATTAGAGGTCATGGTTAACATTGTGCTTGCCAGTTTGGAGCACCAAAGATAATTTGGAATTGGTAAGCAAAAGAGCTGATATAGACTGAAGTTTTATTTAGCATAATCGAAGAGAGTGAATCATAAAATTCTAGTTTTTGAAGTGTCATCCACATGAAGTAAAAGTTATTAAGTGTGCTGTCAAGAAGGGAAATTGTTACCTCGATGCTGACTTCATGTAAAAAAGATAAATGTGGATATAGTGTGCAGTACTGAAAGTAAAGATGGAGATATAAAAATTATGGCATAGAAAGTTTGTAGGAGCTAAAAATAAAATGAAGATGAATGTAGATGAATGCTAGAAACAGGGTTGTAAATTGAATAGAGAGAAGAGGGAAAATTAGTGGTTTTCAGATCTTAGCTCAGCATATCACAACCAGCACTTCACTGACTCCTGCTTTGATATCACTGTAATTTATGTTGAAATCTACTATGATTCAGAAAGAACATTTACTACAAAATTTTAAAATTCCAGATATGGTCTTATTATCATTGAGACTAGAGAGCAATTAGAAAGAAAAATATCCCTGATCATAAAATAAAATGCTTTGGAAAATAGAAGTTGATTGTTGGATTTTTTTTCTTCTACTTTGGATTCAGGTTTGTTGTTGCTGTCATCGTCATTTTGTTTTATTTTTTTGTTTGTTTGTTTGTTTTGTTTTGTATTTTGCTCTTAATGGGAATCATGTTATTATGTAAATTTTTATTCTATTTCTAATAAAATATTTTAGGGTATTTTTAATTCTAACTGGAGTGGTAGAGTCATATCCCGTAAGTATTTTAGAATATCTGCTTTAAACTCTATATTTCCTAAAATGTTCCTAATCATTTTAGTTCCAAATGAAACAGTCAGAAACAAAATATATAACTCAAATGGGATAGGAGAGGTTTGATTGGATTATTCTATGTTTTATTCTGTTAATCTCTTTTTTATATAGTTTAAATGTAGATGATTACATTCACCATATATCTTGTCTTAATTCACATTATTCAATTACTAAATAAATAGTACTTTCTTTGCATACAACCTAATATGGTATTGCTACTTTTCATTCACTTCAAAGGCAATCATAAGATACACTAGAATAGGGGCTCCTGGGTGGCTCAGTTGGTTAAGCATCTGCCTTCAGCTCTGGGCGTGATACCAGGGTCCTGGGATTGAGCCCCACATTAGGCTCCCTGCTCAGAGAGGAGTCTGTATCTTCCTTCTCCCTCAGTCCCTCCCCTTGCTTATGCACTCTCTCTCTCTCAAATAAATAAATAAATAAAATCTCTTTAACAAAAAACACTAGAATATATATTTGATTAATTCTTCTTCAAAAACAAACTCTCAGAGTTGAAAGATCCTTAAAAGGAAGCGGTGTATTAATATGGAGATGGGATGCAATTTTTCTAAGTCTGAAAGTAATCAAGATCTAGTAAACATAACTTCCCTGGAAGAATCTAGATGTTTGGAAAATCTACATTTTCTCTTGAAAGATGGTGTATAATGGTGACCACAAAAGGGAGAGATTTTATAAATATTTTACAAAATGTATTCTATATATAGAGGAATAAATGTTATCATAAAAATTTCAGAAACATTCTTACAGGAAAGTTTGTGAAACATATATGATATAAAAAGTTTTTAGTAAAAAATCTTACATATTTTAATGGTTTTGAATAATATGCCTTAATTTTTTTGAAAAATTCTTCACTGATCATGACTCATGCACAAATTATTTAAAATTCATTTTAACCTAATCATATGGCACATGAATAGAAATATACATATTATTTGTATAAAAATATGATTTCAGTTACAGGTAAAACTGACAGAGGGATGCAGTTCAAATGAAAATAAGTCAAACATTAAGGACTTCATTTTAGTGCCCTTGTAAGCAAGCACTCCATCTCATTACCTGATTGATTCATCTAGTCATTTTTCAAACAAAATTTATTATTTTTCTACTTAATTCCAAAATCAATGTCCGTAAACACTATCTTTCATAACAGCATTTCTCTTTTAGGCTTCATACTCTCTCACTAATGTGCTTTCATCTGGTATTTCTTCTCCTGTGTGCCTAAAATTAAAATAAATTTCCTGTACCCAAACTCCTAAGGGCCCTAGGCTATATTCTGATAAGCAATAGCAAAATCAAATAAAACAATTCCTTCTCATGAGCAGTCTATCCTACCAAGTAAGATAATTGAATTAAGTGCAGTTTCCTTAGAAATAAAATATATATCAAATAATAAGCCCAAGTGGGCTAAATGCATATATTATATTAGATTGTGGGCAAGGGGTGATTCAGGTCAGAATGTTATTCTCATAAAAGTAAATGAAACTAGAGGAAAGGAAGTGAAGGATTTATATGGGAAAATAAATTGATAAATAATAGATAAATATTAGTTTGATAAATAATAGTTGATGGATATCATACTTAATATGTCCTTTCTGTGTAGCAGATAAAAAGTATCTGCTGTTTGGAGGTATGGGGAAGGGAAGCTTTAGGGAAAAGTGATTGAACAACAACAACAAAAAGTTTGAGATTTTGGAAAAGTAGTAGTAGATAATCAAGGAAGTTCCTATTTAAGCACCTCAATCAGATGTAAGATCAAATTTGAGGGTACTGCTGAGTGTGAATACTATAGATATATTTGTAAAGCCATAAAAATGTTGGGATGTCCACCACCTGTGGTCAGTAACTGTAAAAAGAACAGAGAAAATATATGATCTTAACAATCCAAGCATAACTATATGCATCATAGGGTATGATGGAAATATAACAAGTAAGCTTTGATAAGTTATAGAAGGACAAAAACTTTTTGCAAGAAGAAACTAATAATAATTTAGTGCATTTTACACAGTGTAAAATAATATTTGCATTTTATATACAAGATCTAAGTCACACTTCAAAATAATGCTCTTCCCCTTGCCACCCCTTCAACTACTGCACATTAAAAAACTTAGCTTCAGAAAAGTTAATTAAGAGTCTTGGTAAAGATCAATAAACTACAGATATGGGATCATACCCAAGTCCTTGAACTCAAAAAAACTATTTTCCTATCAAAACAAATTGCCTCCTCAGGAGAAAAAGAAATTGATTTGGGCTCCAAAAATGAAAATGTAGATTGATTTGGAAAGTGAGAGAATTAGAAGGAAAACTCAGTATTTCAAGATGATGATGAGGTTCTTGGGATCTTTGTAGGTGTGAGTTGCTACAGTAAAATGACTGTGATATTCATAGGAGTTGAGATAATAAAAAAAAATTGAAGTGAGATTTTAAAATAGTGATGATAGGATTTGAAATGGAAAAAAAAAGGTTATAAGCCATGTGTTGGATCCATCAGTTAATCATGAGGAACCATGAATATAGTAAATGACAATGCTGAAAGGAGTGGCAAATCTGATATGAGGAGGCATGAAGCTTAAAGAAGATTTGGAAGATATGACTTAAACAACAGTTTGATAAGTGCAATTATTAGGCAAGAGGAAGCAATAATGGCGACATGGCATGTGTGAGTTACATGGCAGAATGAGTAACTTTTGCTATAATAAGCTCCAGAAGAAGAAGAAGGCTGAGAATCATTTAGATTTCACAACATGAATGAGAAAAAAGGAAGTGTTCTATGCTAGACTATCACATACGGCTGCAGCAATATTTCCAACTAAATATGGTCTTCTAGAACCTTTGCTCTACCCTTCCACCTGAGAGGACTTTATAACATCTTCAACAAAAAGAGTGTAGAAAGAATTATTTTATGTCACTTCTGAGGCTAGGTCATAAAAGGTGATACTGCTCATTCTCTCCACTGATTGATTGTGGAATTCTGGTACCATGTTATGAAAGCTAATGTCATGCACAGAAGGTACATGTAAGTATTCCATCTCACAGTGCCAGCTAACATTTCTGTCAAGAACCAGTCACCTGCTAGAACTGTGAAGTTCTACATGAATATTATAAGCAATGTTCAGATTATTCTAGTACCCAGCATTTGAGCCACTCCTAACAGCAATTATCAAAGCAAAGATAAAAAGCAAGTTGCTGATTCATGAGCAAAAATAAATGTTACTGGTTTAAGCCATTAAGTTTAGGGTTAGTTTGTTACACAATAATAAATAACCAGCAAAAGTTCTGTGAAGCAGCTGAAGATGTAAGAGCATAAGAGTTGAAAGTGTTGAAAGAGGTTGAAGCAAGTAGGATGGAGGAAAAATAAAGAAAGGGCTCCTGAGAATCTAAAACAAAACAAAACAAAGCAGGGAGAAAGAGACTTGTTTTTTTGGCTGAGTATAAGAACATAGATCAAAGGCATAGGGAAGGAAATATGGTGTGATTACAGACTAGAAAACCAGGAAGTTATAGCTGTTAATAAAAGTCAGACTTTTTTTTTTTTTTCCAGACGGAAGTGCTGATACAACATTCAGAACAAATGTTGCTGAGAAGTAATAATGTCAATCTTGGAAGAAGTAACCACCTCTCCATATATCAAGTACTAAATTATTATTGTATTTCTTTCCTCATAGGGTAGATACCACCATTGAATGTCATCTGCATAGGGAAATATTGTACAAACTTCAAGGCAAATACAGTTAGAAGTTCTTGGGTTTTGGTCACAAAAACAAACTACCAACTAGTTAATTATAGTCATATTCAATCTTTCTACCATTGGTCTTTCAGAGTTGTTTCAGAGTTCTAAAATAAACCCTTGAAAACTCAAGATTATAGGGGTTAAGTTTATATATATTGTGTCAAAATGCTTTGAGAGGTAAAAAACATTCATTTGAAAACAATTTTACATTTAATTAGTGATACAGAGCCAGACACTGAATTTTCTATAAGAAAATGCTGAAAAGAATAAGGCACTATTTTGAAAGTAACATCTCAGATTTAATCAGAATTTTACTGGTGTTTGAAAATAAAGTTACATGATGTATGTTGTTTTGCCTTACCTCAAGTTTAGACTCACTCATAAATTTCAGTTCTCTTGCCACACACACACCTCCCAGTTATCATCTTTTCATATAATACTTTAATTCATTCAAATATTATAATGTAGACTCAGAAGACAATAATAAAAGAATATCATAGAAATGATTATATGAATTCAGTAAGCTAAAAGTGTTGTTTGCTCTGTAGTTCTCACCATATGAAGTGAAATTCTTCATTATACAAATATAATGCCTATTATATGAGTAATAATGATTATGGAACAATTTTCAGGGGAAAGATATTATAATTGCTATCTTGTAAGAGCATTTGGTTCATAAAAGCAGTCATGATGGCATTAAAGAAACTCTAGTTCCTTATAACACTACAACTGAAGTGAAACCTCAGTCTTTAAATACTGATTAGTGGGTTCATCTGCCATGATGCATAGTATTTAGATTCTGTTAGAAAACAGAATAAACTCTATGAAAAGTGCTCCTTAACAGATCTAAGTTTAGGTATATCCATGTAGGGCCAAGGACAGAACTCCTCAAAATGTGCCACTTGGCATGTTGAGCATTTTGAATTAAAAATGTACTTAAGAAACAGCTAGGGAAAGAAAAACACTCTGATCTTCCTTTATCTCCAATAGGGAGGAAATAAATCTTCCATGTGAAAGGTATCTTCCCTACACCAGGATGTAATGAGACCATCTTACCATCAGAGATAGTATTCAGAACCAAAAAGGCTGTAAAAACCACCTTTGTTAAACTAGCCTTGCTAATTAACCACCTCAGCCCAAATTCTGTTTAGAATTCCTTATTAAATGAAGCCCCCAAACATAATTTTTTTGTTCTGCCAATTTCTCACAGATTTATTGTTTCTTCGTCTCAAAAGTATAAAAACTGCCTGCCTTGATTATTTCTTCAAATCTTAATTTCATTATTGGGCCTCCTCCACATAATTAAACTTTTTTCTCTTTTTCCTGTTGATCTTCCTCATGTCAAACTAATTCTTAAATCTGCTAGAAGAATTTTGAAAGGTAGAGAAAAATTTTCTCCCCAATACCATCATATCAGGTATAGTCATCTAAATGAATCTGTCATAGATAGGTAGACACTCATACTAACGGAATCAAATATAATGCATAAGTGACAGAAAAATAAATTATTTTCTTTCCAAACTTACTAAATTAATATCTCATTAAAATGTATATCTTAATTTGATTTATTTTATATTATTTTTAAAGTTATTCTCTAGCTTGATAAAGAATTCCACTGAATTACAGCACAATTTGATATCAATACATATTAATCATTTGCAAATATTTGTCTTAAATCAGGAAATGCTCATTTTGGGGGGCTATTTCTAAAAATGCTCCTGAATATGCATGCAGTTAATAAAGATGTTAAGAAATGCCTGATCATAATGAAGAAGGTTGTAAGAAGTTGGACTTTTTGATTACTGTAATTAAATCGGCAAATTAAAGAAACCAAGCATGATCATATGTATTGAAAGGGATGTTTATAATGATACATTAGTAATTCTTGTATTGGAATTTCATAGCTAGCAACTAAAATGAAATATCACTGAGTATCAACAGACAACACAGAGTAATAAAATTACCTACAGGATAAAACATTCTGTAAGTTCAACTTTCTAGATTTTTATTTTCAAGTTTTTTTCACTAAATAAAAGTTGAAGCCATATGTTAAAAAATGTTCCTGTATCTAAAAAATAAGTTTATAGCTTCCGTCCATAAAACACATTTCAAAGTCCCAAGATGGAGTAATTAGAGAGTTTCTGCATGGAATTCTATAAATTGTCACACCTGTTTACTTGAACAAAGAATAAAACATGCAGATTTCAACAGAATTCAAGAACTCATTAAAAGACTTACACTGCACCAGCAGAAAATACTTAATATAGAAAAAGGCATCAGTCATTTTCAAGCAGTCATCAAGTGATTTTTAAATCACTGGAACTAACAAATCAGAAGTGAAAAATATTCACAATTATATAGGCAGTATTATTGCAATGTATAGAACATCTGTCACTAATGAGAGTCAATTCAACATTCTACAAAGGGAGGCCCTAGTACATTCAATATTACAAGGCTAAAAGTGGCCTTTACACTTTTTTCACTAACAACAATGCAATACCACAAATTTCATAGTTGGTATAAAAACTGAACACATTATGAGTGAAAGATAAGCAGATATTCACATTATTCACATGATGATGCATAGAAGACTATACCTTTCATTTTTTAAGACATGGTATATTTGTTTTAATATTCTTTCCAATGTCCTAATAAAACGCACCGTGATCCTTTTCTTTCCATATATGACAAGACTGTATAATATTCAAATATAACCTTGTGACTCCAGACTAAAAAAAAATTTGCTTCATATCTATTCTAAGGTATGTCTGTCAGAAGAGAATAATAATACTTTGAATTCCTTTAAGATTAAGAATAGCCTCCAGTTTCTTACTTTCTTGATTATGAAACATTTATTCAATACCTTATATGTGCTGCAAGATGGGGCTATAAATTTGACTAGTTTGCAGGCCTTGCTGTCAAGGACTTTGTAAATCAGTAGAAGGAATAAAGGAGTGAATTTTGGAGAAGTAAGGGAAAAGAAAGGGAACTTCATTCTAGAGAAGGTAAAAAATATGAGCAATAGCAAGGAAAATGTGAATGTTTATGATTTATTCATAGGACAATCACTAGAACTATTTGATTACAGAAGATGATTGGTTTAGAAGTAGATTAATAAGAGTAGATAGAAGACAATTGTATAAATACTTAAATGCTAGCAGAAAAAAAGGGAGACCAGGTTTGACTATATTAGTAAAACAGAAGAAATAAGCATTGAATGAAGAGTTATGTCAAATAATAGCCAAAGTAGCAACAGCTAAAATTAACTGAATACTTATTTTGTGTCTGTCATCTTACCGAGTACTTTGCATGAGCTGTTTCATTAGTCTCCAGAAAAAATAAAACCAAGATATTGGTATTTCACTTCTTATAATTTTATAGATCAGAAACTTAAAATTTAGGATGCTTAAATAATATTCTAAAGATCAGAGAGCTAGGAAATTGTAGAGATCTTGAAACACAAGATCTTGGTCTTGAAACACAAGTCTGCCTAACTCCAATGGCAATCTATATTAAACTGTATTTAATCTATGCTGTGTTTCTTATTACTTTATTCTACACAGTGAGTGCAGAAGGAATATTGCATTTCCTTCATCTCATAGATGACATAAAAAATTACATGACTAAAATTTATATATCATTGTTATGGAATCTAATAACCAAACTTATTTAACTCTCAATTCCATCTTTCTACCATGTAATATATGCAAAGGAAAAGTGATCAGAATCTTTTGAGAAAGAAATATATATAAATGTATCATTTAAAAAGATGTATTTAGAAAATTAAGTTGGTTGTACTAGGTAAAATTATTTGGGCAGGACATAATATATTTATTATATTGTATTTATAGCTACTCAATTGTCTTTCTCTAGAAGTTCAACTTCTCAACAGAACTTCCTTTACCAAGGCTGCCTCATCTATAGTTGTGAATTCAATTTAAAAATATTTACCATCAGGTGCCTGGGTAGCTCAGTTGGTTAAGCATCTGTCTTTGGCTCAGGTCTGGGATCCAGTCCTTCATTGGGCTCCCTACTTAGCAGGGAGTCTGCTTCTCCCTCTGCCCCTCCCCTCACCTGTGCTTACATGCACTCTCTGTCTCTCTCTCTCTCAAATAAATAAATAAAATCTTTAAAAAATGTTATCACCATATGGGTTTTTTTTTTAAATCAGGGAAAGCACAAACACAGTCTCCCACTACCACAAATTATGCAGTCGAGTTTCCCACATTTGGGGAAATCGCAGGGGTCAGCACATCCAGAGTGCAATGGATAAGCCTTGCCCTGGGAAAACCACCTTCGATGTTATCACCATATGTTAAGGGAAATCAGTATCACTTCACCAAAAATTGATCTACATGCCTAATTATATATACTTGATGCTCAAAATGACACATATCTACCTGGAGGTCCCTATTTAGGGTCCCTGCAAAGTTACCTGTTTCAATGTAAACAGAGGACAATTCTAGAGATTAAAAAAAAAAAAAAAAAACAAAGAAGACCAAGAAGAAGAAGAAGGAGGAGGAGGAGGAGGAGGAGGAGGAGGAGGAGGAGGAGGAAGAGGGAGTTCACAAGAGAAATACTGACATTGGTGACTATGTTACTTTTCACCACTTTGAATAGCTTTTTTCAGATGAACTTTCTCACAGAAAACTATAAAACTGTATTAAAGCACACAGAAAAACATACCTACGTATGGGTACATGGATGATGGAAGTTAACTAGCCTTGTGGTGATCATTTAACAATATATACAAATATCAAATCATTATGTTGTACACCTGAAACTAATATGTTAAATGTCAATTATATCTCAATTTTAAAAATATTAACACACACATACAAACTATACCAAGTCCTTGAAGAGTGAACAAAACCAGACATACTTGAGAGGAGCAAGATGGCGGAGAAGTAGGAGATAGAGATAGAGTCGGATCCCAGAAGTTCATCTAGATAGTTATTAAATCATTCTAAAAGCCAGCATACTCAACAGGAGAGAGAAGAGAGGAAGAAGAGCAATTCTAGGAGCAGAAAATCAACCACTTTCCAAAAGGTAGGACGTTTGGAAAAGTGATTCCAAAGTGACGGGAAGAGAGGCCACGCGGGGAGGGGCTGGCTCCCTGCAGCCGCAGAGCCACGGAGCACAAAATCAGAACTTTTAGAGTCTGCTCCGCTGAGGGACATCCCTCCAGAGGCTAAGCCAGAGGTTCAGCCCTCACGGAAACAAAGTGGTTTCAGGACCCGCGAGGTTACAAAGAGACCGGGGGTGTCTGAGTGTGGCAGAGCTCCCAGATATCGGGGTTGAGAAGCCGGCAGCAGAGAAAGAGCCCCTTAGTGCATTTTCAACTGGGGCTTACCCTAGACCATGGCCGTGGCCCTTCGAGCGGGGACCACATAAGGCATTCCAGAAAGACTCCCTCCTTCCTCCTGGGGAGGAGCAGTGCAGGAGTGCGCAGCAGGAATCTGCTGGGTCTGGAGACTCCAGACAGGGCCGCGCCAGAGATAGAGGTGCACCGCCACCCGTGGCTGAGCTCGGAGCTTGTGTGGACCTGGGAGATGGGAGTGACTGACTGCTTTCCTCTGAGGGCGCGCTGAGGAACAGGGACTCCAGCGCTCAGCTACTCTGGCCAGAGACGGGGAGCCGCCATTTGCATTCTAAACCTCCAGGGAAGAACGGAAAGTGCTAAGGGAACAAAGACTCCCGTGAGCGAACCTGAGCGAATTGCTTGGCTCCTCCCTGGGCAAGGGCGGGGCAATTCTGCCTCAGGCAAAGACATCTAGAACCAAGTTGTAAAGGCCCCCCCAGGAGATCAGTGAGAATATCCAGCCAAGCCCAAGTTCATCCATCAGTGAGAACTGTAGAACTCCAGAGTACTTTTCTCTCTCACTCATCTATTCTTAGCTCAATAAAATGACAAGGCTGAAAAACTCACCACAAAAAAAAGAACAAGAGACAGTACCAATGGCTAGAGACCTAGTTCATAAAGACATCAGTAATATGTCAGAAATAGAGTTCAAAATGACAGTTATCAAGGTGCCAGCCAGGCTCGAAAAAAGCATGGAAGAGATCAAAGAATCCCTTTCAGGAGAAATAAAATCCCTTTTGGGAGAAATAAAAGAAATAAAATCTAACCAAGATGAAATCAAAAAAGCTATTAATGAAGTTCAAACAAAAATGGAGGCTCTTAATGCTAGAATAAGTGAGACAGAAGAAAGAATTAGTGACATAGAAGACCAAATGACAAAGAATAAAGAAGCTGAGAAAAAGAGAGAAAAACAACTATTGGACCACGGGGGAAGACTTCGAGAGATAAGTGATACCATAAGACGCAACAATATTAGAATAATTGGGATTCCAGAAGAAGAAGAAAGAGAGAAAGGGGTGGAAGATATATTAGAACAAATTGTTGTAGAGAATTTCCCTAATCTGCTGAGGGGAACAAGCATCAAAATCCAGGAGGCACAGAGAACCCCCCTCAAAATCAATAAAAATAGGTCTACACCCCATCATCTAATAGTAAAACTTACAAGTCTTAGTGACAAAGAGAAAATCCTGAAAGCAGCTCAAGACAAGAAATTGGTAACATCCAGAGGCAGGAATGTTAGATTGGCAGCAGACCTATCC
>CM052802.1:81353888-81394050 GCA_028533885.1 Nasua narica | reverse complement strand
GAAGATGTGGTGTATATATATATATATATATATATATATATACACAACGGAATACTATGCAGCCATCAAGAGAAACGAAACCTTGCCATTTGCAATGACGTGGATGGAACTAGAGGGTATTATGCTAAGTGAAATAAGTCAGTCAGAGAAAGACAATTATCACATGATCGCTCTGATATGAAGAATTTGAGAGGCAGGGCAGGGGGTTATGGAGGTGGTGGGGAAGAGAAATGAAACAAGATGGGATGGGGAAGGAGACAAACCATAAGAGACTCCTAAACTCACGAAACAAACTAAGGGTTGCTGGGAGGTGGGGGCGTAGGGATATGGACATTGAGGAGGGTATGTGCTATGGCAAATGATGTGAAATGTGTAAGCCCGATGATTCACAGACATGTACCCTGGGGTAAATAATACATTATATGTTAATAAAAAATTAAAAAAAAAAAAAAACCCAGACATACTAGAAAGCATAGGTAAACAAAATAAACAAAATCAACAGAAATTAATTTGAAGGAAAAATATGGGGAGAAAAAGGATTACACTAAAATGGATACTGTCATAGTGACCAGTAAGAAAATGATAAGGTGTCTACCATATGTGTAATTGTAGAAGAAAAGGAAAGATTTTGGCAGTAAAAATAATTTAAAATAATGGCCTAAAACTTTCCAAACATAGTGAAAAATTTAGCTTATCAATCTGAGAAGTTTGATAATCTCTACATAGGACAAATACAAAGAAAATCACTGCTATGCAGGGTACAGTCAATAACTGAAATATAAAATTACTAAATCAGTGAAAAAAAAGACATATGCATAGAGAACAATAATGCAAATAAATGACCTCATAGAAGAAATAATGAAGGCCAGAGACAGTATTATGAAGTCAATGAATTGTCTCTATATTAAAAAATAAATTAATTAATTAATTAAATTCAAATCAATCAAGAAAGACAACTTAAAAATGGCAAAGCAAGTAAGCTTTACTAGTTCTCAAGTTCTATTGGATCCTATGGGTCTACACAACTATGTACTGGCACTGCCTCACTGTTAAATATTTGTTTAACTTTTCACTGAACTGACCAGAGAAGCAACATTACATACTGGCTAAAGACAATTATATCACTGGAGTAAAACCACCCAAGTTATAATTCTATTTCCACCATTTTCTCAAAAGATTAAATAGAGATGAGATTAATTATTTTGTGGACTTGTGTTCTGGTAAAAAGAAAGTCACATGATAAATAGTAATTAACTGCTCTATTTATTCAATAGTAATGAAAAGGCATTTGAAGTGTCACAGCATGTTTTATAGCTTTAACTACATTATATACTTTATTGAGCATCCAAGTCCTTTCATTTGTAATAAATTTATGCTCTCATTAATACAAGAAATAAAAAATTTCATGATCATTTTGAGATCCTATAATTATCAATAATTACTATTTATAAAGTGAATAATATATACTAGATTTGAGTGGACACATAAGTTGTCTCCAGACATTTTACATTGGGATGGAGAATACTTAGATTCAGTGTTCTGTCAATTAAAGGAGGATTATCACAGTAGAAGGAAGACTATCAGATGGTGCAAAGTGAGCTTCAGTTCTTTGTCAGGACGAGTAGGGTAAGTAGCAAAGGAAAATTCATGTTAGTTATTAGTTACAGAACCTTTGCTTTTTAGGGTTATGTTACCATGGATTATGTTGTGTTTAGAACTACAGGTCACCATCAATGCTGATAATGATCACAGTGACCAGAGAATCAAGAAAATACCACAGGATGTGGTATTGTAAAAATACAAATGGCATTGTAAAAATAATAATTACCCAAAGTAAAGTACATGAACTCTTTCCCAGTCAACACCTAAAAAATTATGTATATCATTATGTGTTAGATTAACTTGTATAAATATTTGCTATAATTTTAACTCCAAATATTATGAATGCTAAGCCTCAGAGTTGAGGGTACAGTGCCAATCAACTCATGTAATATGATTATTCACAATATTTAATAAATTATGCTTATGAGAATAAGGACTAGTTCAATTCTCTACATGGCAGGGGCTTAGAACCAAGGTCAAACTGACAGATTAATTTTCCAACCTTTATCAGAATTGAATTTCAAATAGGATTACAGTTAAATTATTAAAAATGAAAAAAAAAGTCATACATGATTTAGATTTCTTTTACATGAACAAAATACTATTTTCCATACATTCTACCTCCTGATAGGGACTTTGAAAATGGAGAGACCTACTTTGTATGTAAAATATTCTGCCTACCTTCTGATTTAAACTACTAACAAAATGTCTTATAGTATCTGTCACTACACAGGTTAGACCTCCTGTTATCTGAGATTATCACATCCTAATAAATAGATTACTCCTCCAATGCCATGCTATGATTTCTTTAAATCATTCATCTTGGGTACAGAGATCCCAGCTTGCCTTGCAAATAAACTTTTTTGAATCTTGAAACTAAAATTAGTTTTTTCTAGCTATAAATTAGTCCTAAACTAAGACTGAAGAGTTTACTTTCTGAGAATCACTTGTTTTTTATCAAACTTGTATTTTAAGTGTGAAAGTAAGTCAAGAACTAATCATCTATAGAATGAGAATTTAAATGGTTCTTTGAATTGCTCAAAAAGATACAGTAATTTTTTTCAGTAAAACCTACAAAGTTATAAAATTAGAGCAAATCACTTATAATAGATATGAATCTTATATAACATTTTGAATTTAAAATTACAACAAATACAATTTCATAGTTTTTATTAGACTGTTATTAATTCTACTTTTATAATGTCTGATATTGCAGTCTGACCTCACAGTTAATTATTCTTATTCATACTGTTTCATAATATTTGAGGTGTCTTAAAATTTAGGAATATGTATTTTTCTAAAGGCTAACTAATATTAAAATAGGATTGGTGAATTCTACACCTTATTTCTTTGCAGTCTTGCTTTAATTGATTGAAGATTGTTAGATACACACATGTGTATATACATACACACATACACACATACATATGTACTTTATAAGCTTTAAAAATGTGATGTTTCCTATACATTTTTGGCTATGGTTTTACGTTACAGAATAATGCAATAAATAGGTCGCAAAAAATAATCCGGTCTATAATAGTTACTAGATCTTCTTTTTTTAAAGATTTTATTTATTTATTTGAGGAAGAGGGACATAGTGAGAGAGGCAACACAAGCAGGGGGCATGGGAGAAAGAGAAGCAGGCTTCCTGTTGAGAAGGGAGCTTGATGTGGGGCTCGATGTGGGGCTTGATGTGGGGGGCTCAATGTGAGTCTTGATGCAGTGCTCGATCCCAGGACCCTGGGATCCTGACCTGAGCCAAAGGCTGATGCTTAATGACTGAGCCACATAGGCATCCCCGTTACTAGATCTTCTAATGGAGTTATCATCCTAGTTTGCCCATGATAGCGGCAGTTTACGTTCATGGAGTCCAAGACAATATGGACAAGATATAAGTTCTCCCCAATTGCCAAACTACCATTTTCCTGGATTTCTAAGTACCATTATTCATACTTTCATTAAAATAATCAGGAGTGTGTTTGATAGATCTCCACTTTGTAGTTCAAATTTCGCCATGGTCCTTTCTAAGAGTGTTAGAAATACATAGGCAATATATTATGTAACATGAGGATAAATTAGGAAGTTAACCAATAATAACCTACTTTTCTTTTCCCAGTCCTTTCCATTGCAAAGAACACTGTAACTCTTACTTAAGGACAGCTTGTAGGATTTTGAAGACCCAAGAAGCCACAAATAACTGACTCCTTGTTTCAGTAGATAGGAGGAAAAGGATCTGATAATGCTGCCCTATGAGCACAAACTTCCTGATTGCAAGTAAGCTGGGTCAGTGGGAACCACAGGAAATTATGATTTATGTATGTTTTATATGAGACAAACAGAGGCCAAGCAGTTATATCATAGAGTGTATAGAGAGTTATATATATGTTCTTCGTATGGAAGTTTGGTCAAAGCATTGGTCACAGGTATGGTATAAATTGGTTGATAAACTATAACTATAAGCCAAATACAAACTTCCACCTAGTTTTCTAAATAAAGTTTTATTGAAACAAACCAAACTGACTCATTTACATATTGTCTATGGTTCCTTTCACACTAAAATAGCAGACTTGAGTTATTGCAATAAAGATCACATGGCTCAGAACATCTAAAATATTTACTATCTGATCCTTCACAGAAAAGAAGTTTACAAGTCCCTAAAATAAATAATCTATTATTTACATATTTTGTTTTGTGTGAATGTTTCTTATTCTATAATACTTAAAATTCAAAAAATAAAAAGCAATTTATATTTTTAATTTAAAAGTTTCAAATTTATGTTTACCCAGAAAGTTAATAATGAATATGCAGCTTGCCTCTATACTACATCACTGTTAATGACACACCACAGATTACCATTATCATTGACTGTATGAAAACCAGAAGATACACATTAGTTGAAGAACCATCAGCACCTATTTTAAATGTTAGTAATTATCTTAGAAGACTGCCTGCCAATGGTGAATTAGGTGCAGATGCAGAAGGTATTCTTATATATTACTCTCGGAAGCATGTCTTTTCATTTATATCAAGTGACTGTCCCAAAATGATTTCCCTCATTTTCTATTACAAGTTTCTCTGTACATACACAAGTAAAATGATAGTTATATAAGTGTGTCAGCTGAATTAACATGATAACTTCATACACAGTTAAAAGATGCCAGCTGCTTGATATTAGTAAAATTAGAGGCTTTAATCACCAATTAATCATCAGTTAATTTCAATAATGGTCTGATTTTTCCCAATCAGTTAATTGAATTAAAGTTTTGCAAGTTTATTCTGTTGAATGCAAGATATCTGATGACATTAGGAATCTTTTTGGAAAATTCAGTTAAGTTGTCCTAAAGGTAAAGTTATTTGTTCTTGTGTTAAAATCATAAATAAAAATTTTGTTAAGTATATCATGATATATACACTGTTTTGATTAAGTTCAGAAAAAGATGGAATTAAGTTGAGAAAAGGAGGGAAAAGAAATATACTTGGGAATTTATGTAGTGCACACATAATTCATATTTTAATCCAAACCAGTGATAGTCACTAAAACAGAATGTATAGTTGCATATGTTACAAATAACTTTAAATATTCACAGAACAATTTTTTTTTTGACAGAACTGATAGGAGGAAGAAAAATGTGTAATATGGCAGAATGTGCTTTCTTTTGCTGCCATCATTAATATTTGGATTTATCTTCTGATGAGTGATTGAAAATAAATCCAATGTAACAATGATATTTTAATGAAAGAATCTTCTAAATTTTGGTCTGTTTTGTTCAAAACCAGTAACAAGCACTTAATCAAACAACTTAATAAATTAAGCACACAAAAAATCAGTTTTTGAAAGTTTTAGTGAGTAGCCATTTTTAAAAAGATATTAAAATGTATTCCTGACAGAGACACTGAGACACTGAGACACTGAGACAAACAGAGAAACTGAACACATTCAATTAAGTTCAAAAGTGTGTAGTATTATAAATACTATAATTGTGCTCTGGAATAACTGGACTTGAGGGAAGCAATATTTGAGGAGGATCCTATATTTTACGGATAAATTTATGTACCAGAACATAATGGAAATAAATTGAGAAGCTCTACAACTTTGCAGCACCTAAGATTAGACAAATATTCAAAGGAATTATATATGAAGATCACTTATTTTATGAGGTTTTTCTTAGAAAATATTTGTCAATGAAAAATATACTGAACAGAATATAAATGTCTATGAAAAAACCTGATTTATGTATTTTACACAAAAAATTGAATTGAGGGGCGCCTGGGTGACTCAGTGAGTTAAGGCCTCTGCCTTTGGCTCAGGTCGTGATCTCGGGGTACTGGGATCGGGCCCGCATCCTGCTCTCTGCTGGGCGGGGAGCCTGCTTCCCTCTCTCTCTCTGCCTGCCTCTCTGCCTACTTGTGATCTCTCTCCCTCTGTCAAATGAATAAATAAAAAATCTTAAAAATAAATTTGAATTGAGACTACATTACATTTAGCAGATTTCTTTTGAGATTAACAGAAATCTCAACAGTTCAGTGAAAATATCTTCAATTAAGAATAGGATAGTTAGGAGTCAACTGAAGGTATTAACAATTTCAAATTAATTAATCATAAATGCAACTTTGGGGTACCTGGGTGGCTCAGTTGGTTGAGACTGACTTTGGAGCAGGTCATGATTCTGGAGTCCTGGGATCAAGTCCCACATCAGACTCTTGCTCAGCAGGGATTCTGCTTCTTCCTCTGATCCTACCCCCTCTCATGCTCTCTCTCTCAAATAAATAAAATATTAAAAAAATCATAAATGCAACTTTGAAGAGGGTATAACTATATAAAAAATTAAAATAATAAGACCACATTAAAAATATTCATTCTTCAGAAAACTATTAGCAATATATTATTAAGAGATAAATATGGCTAAACACATTTTCTGCTTACATTGTTTTGTAATGTTCAGATAATCAAAAGTATGTTTTAAAATTACCTTTGAGTTGCAGAGATTGAAGATCAAATTATATAACTTCTTTGAAAATAATTTTATTAAAAATAATTTTTGAATAGGACTATTTTATGTCTGCTTATTTAATTAAACTAATTTGTTGGTCGATAAATGAGTATTTCAAATATTATATAATTGTAACTTTTCAGCTACCTCTTCTGCTCAAAAATATCATGTCTGGAAGATAAATTATATGGTTTTCATACATATGCAGGATAGAGTAAAGTACTGTATAAATCTTTCAATTCAAAACCTCTTTCAGGGAAAGAGAAGACTTAAGGGATAAAAGACCTGAAAAAAAATTTTTTTTGAAAAAAAAATATATATTTTTAAAGATTTTATTTATTTATTTGATGCAGAGAGAGAGAGAAGAGAGAGAGAGCACAAGTAGGTGGAGAGGCAGGCAGAGGGAGAGGGAGAAGCAGGCTCTCCGTAGAGCAGGAAGTCTGATGCAGGGCCTAATCCCAGAACTCTGGGATCGTGACCTGAGCCGAAGGTAGACGCCCAACTGACTGAGCCACGCAGGTGCCCCGAAAAAATATTTTTGAAGACAGTTATTGGATTCTTTATTATCTGCATTGCCATCAACCCTTCTTACTATGTGACAGTGGTTCACATATTCTACCAAAATTTCAAATCTCCCTCAATGGAGTTAGGTAGAAGGATGTACAAGAGAAATACTAGGAGATATTACCACTCTCTGTAATTTGGAAGATACGTATATTTTAGTTTTACTCCCACAAAAGGAGTCTGTAGGTGTCTTCTAATTGTGGCTGGAGACACCACTGCTTAAAGACCTTCTGAAGAGGGACAGATAATCTGATAATGAGTTATATTTCCCAGAAAATGGGAAACTGTACAAGAGTTTAAAGATGACATTGGAATGGTTTAAACATATTTTCACTATTTAAACATGTAATCAATAGTTAAGAAAGTATTGGTTTAAACAGTGATTTCATTCTACGTTTTTAAATTAATTTGAGAAGAAATAAAAAAAAATTCACTCTTCATAAAAGGGGATTTGTCTGTAATAACATGTTACATAAGGAAATAAGTTAGATATAATTATGCAAAGATGTGCAAAATGTGCAAAATTATGCAAATTATTTGCACCATATCTAAAAATATTTTAGAACTTAACAACAAAATATATTTTATCATGGTGAGAAACTTGTCAACTGGTGTCCAAAACTCATATTATGGAATATCTAGCAGGATCATTTAATTGCTAACCAAACTGATTAAACATATCCCTAAAACATATACCGAGTATAGAATCTCTAAAATTGCATTTTTGGTAAGTAATTAAACATTTCAAATTTAATTTGAAGCAAATAAGACAAACATTAAAATGATTTGTACAGATGTATATAGGTACAAATACATACATATGTGTATTTCTTACCTGAAAATTCACAGATGAAATTATTTATAGTAATATTGCTGCAATTTCCATGGAAACAGATATGTGGTTGACATTGGCCAATAATTTCTGAACAATTTATGCCTATTCAAATTAAAGAGATTTAATTTTTCAATTAGATTAAAAATATTTACATTTATATACATAACTATGGTCATTAATTTTCCTCAAATTCTTTAATAATAATAAAAATTTTGTCAAAAACTAACTCTAATTAAGAAATAAGGGGTATGTGGGTGGCTCAGTCTGTTAAGTGACCCACTCTCAATTTTGGCTTAGGTCATGATCTTAGGGTCACGGAATTGAGCTCTGCATTGGGTTTGTGATCAGCACAATCTGCTTGAAATTCCTCCCTTCCCCTCTGCCATTCCTCCTGCTCCAGTGTTACAAATAAATAAATAAATAATAAAAAGTAAAATCTCAAAAAAAAATAAAACTCAATGAGGATCTATTTAAATTGAAACAAAAATTAATTTCAATAAGCTTGATGTCTTCAATAAACTTATTCCATCTTCTGACCCACACTATAGTATTCAAATATTTTTCTGATTATTGATATTTGAGCCTTAGTTTATTTTTATGATAATTTGAATTTGTTAATCATGTATGGCAGTAGATGATATTAATATATGTATATATCAGTTCTTCAACATACACTGGTAGGGGCGCCTGGGTGGCTCAGTGGGTTAAAGCCTCTGCCTTCGGCTCAACATACAGTGGTAGCCCTGCAGTGGTAATTTACAAAGTGACATATTCAAAAGTATATTGCATCTTAGTCCTATCACCTAGCCAAAGTGATAAGTCAAAAGAGGAAACTGAAAAATTGACACCATTTGAAGAGAAACTAGGACATAAAGTTTTAGTCAGCAAGTTGAATACACTCTAGAGATTTGCTATACAACATTGTACTTGTCAACAATTTTATGTTATACACTTAAAAATTTAATAAAAGGGTAGATGGCATATTAAGTATTCTTTCCACAGTAAAATAAAATAATAAAATAAAATCTGAAATTATGGGGGGAAAAAGAGAAAAGGCAACTTGGATTCTCAGAAGTTATGCATCAACTTCTAAACTCTACATTTTCTTGCCCTCTGTTCTGTCAAGTTTCCATATCTCACTAATACAAACTACTGTGGTGCTACAATATCACATACCACAACCTTTCATAGCATACTTTTTTATACAGTTAATCAGCTCATAATATCCTTTGTAGAGAAATGTGCCTAGAAAATTCCAGGGTATGGCAAGTGGACACATGTTACTATAAAACAGTTGTCCATCATTTAGGAATAGGCCAGCCACTCTTTTATTTTAAGTGAATTCTCAATTTAATTTGTAAGCAGTTTTTGCCATTATCATTGATTCCTTTCAAATTATTTTATAGATTGACAGCCCTGCCTCGATACTAAAGAACTCTTCTTCCTTCATTTATCTCCAAACAACCGAGCACAATAAATATTTAAGTAAATATAACTATGTGCCAAATATTTCCATGTACAAAAACTAAATTAACAATAGAATGTTCAATAGGTCATATCCTATTTAAAATCCTAACTTCCAGGACCTCATAGTGTGACCGTATTTGGAAACAGGATCTTTTTTAGAGGTAATACAGATTTAATGAGGTCATTAAGGTAGGTCCTAATCTAATGTTACTGATGTACTCATAAGAAGAAAAATTTTGGACATATAGACACATACAGAGGGAAAACATGGGGAGAACATGGCTATTTACAGACCAAGGAGTAAGGCCTCAGAAGAAACCAATCTTGCTCACGTGATACTTTGATCTCTGACATTTAGACTCTAGAATGCGAGAAAATAAATTTCTGTTGTTGAAACCACTCAAACTATGGTACTTTGTTATAGCATCACTAGAAAATTAATACAGTTAATATTCTCAATTTATTTGGTAATTCTATGTATCTCTGTGTCATCTTAGATTTAAAATTGAAGCAATTATAATAAAATGGCATTATGTTATATGCTCAGTATTATGATATTTAACATTTAATGATTTAAATTATCTAAGGCTGTTTTTCTAATAAATAAACAAATAAACATTGGGTAGAAACAAACACCTACATGCAACTAAGATAAAATCATTGAAACAGTATTCTATGACATGATTACATATGTGCCAATTAATATTCTGATAGATGGTAGAAATTTTCTGGCCAAATATTGTTTAAAATACTTTGGACAAACTAAAATGCATGCTTTAGCATTTCTCAATTAAATTGCTTTTTCATTTACTTCAAATCAGCAATTTGACTTCACTTTTTTGATGACCTATTTTAATTTAGTTTTATTTTCTAAATATTTTATTCATTTATTTATTCGAGAGAGAGTATGAGAGAGAGAGAGAAAACACAAGCAGGGGGAGGGCAGAAGGAGAAGCAGACTCCCCGCCAAGCAGGGAGTCTGCCATGGGGCTAGATCCCAGGGTCCTGGGATCATGATCTGAGCAGAAAGCAGCTGCTTAACCAACAGCCTCTCAGGCACCCCTTGACCTGTGTTAATTCTGATTATCTGATAAACTCCAGAAAGAGTTGGGGTTACTTAAATTTTTGTTCACCAATGCCAGGAGGAGTAAAATGAGAATTTGATCTCAATTATAGGCAAAGGATGTTCAGGGGATACTGCTGGGATTAACTTATGAAATGGTCTTAGTACTTCCCTACCACAGAGTCTAAAATTACTCTGAAAGATTGACTTAGGTGAATTTTAGAGACCACAGGGGTTTATTGAGATATTTTATGATACAGTCTTCTCAAGCTTGGTCCCATTATAGTTTTCCCAGGGCACACAGAAGAAAAACCTTGTTGAAGTCCCCTAAAGCCTGCCTGAAAAAATTTACAGTTGTTTCTCTGAGCCTCATCTGTTCTATCATATCTACTGCTCACCCTTTTTCCTTTCTCTTGACCAAAATGTAGTACCAATCTGTTGTTTTCCCATACTACCATTACAAACTGCATCTAGCAATTCCTTTTATTAGATCACCCTTGACTTGCTGATTATCTTTGTAACTCTCTATGCCAGGTCTCCCTTTTATAAGTTCCTGTAGATTAATTTTTTCCCTACATTCTCAACAATTCTCCTCATTTCCCTCTGATGACCCAAAAGTTTACTTGAAAGTAAACTTTCAAGTATTGACAGTTGATTTTCCCTTAAATCCTCACTTCAGTCTCAGGTAGTATAGTTTACATTATTTTTAGGTTACTGGCTTCATCTACTCAATGAATGTCTTCTTTTTACAAACTTTCCTCATCATAGCCTCTCATTTAAGATTATTACGATCAGGTTTATTAATTATATCAAGTTCTTTCCTTCCTTTCCACTATTATCTATTAATCACTTCATAGGGCCACATCAACATCCATTAAGAACATTGCTCTTGGGCACCTCGGTGGCTCAGTCAGTTAAGCAACCTACTCTTGATTTCAGCTCACGTCATGACCTCAGAGTCCTGAGACTGAGCCCTGCACAGGGCTCTGCATTGGGTGTGGAGCCTGCTTAAGATTCTCTAACCACCACCCCCCCCAGAGGTCACATGAATGTGTGCTCTCTCTCTCTCTCTCAAACAAAACAAAAACAAAAAACAAAGCAAAACAAAACATTGCTGTTGGCTCACAAGCAACTTCATGCCTTCCCCACAACCTCTATCTTCTTCCACTCAGGTCCACACTTAATTTCTATATTATCACCCAGAACTATTTAAACTAATTACCATAAGCTCAGAAATTTTATTCTATGACTAATACTATTCTGATGATAGTACTTTAAATATATGAGACATCAAGAGTGAATTTTGAGAAAGATGTGAAAATATGCATTTTAGGGTAAAACATATATATATTTCAAAACCCTCTTATTTAAATAAGCAAAAAAATTATTTTAGAGAATGCCTGATAGGACTTTGTTATGTCCAGATTCCAAGTTTAGCCCATTCTAAAATATCTACAAACTTTTTGGAAATGTAGTTTGTTTTTTGGAAAGTAACAGTTTATGAACTCAGTTTATTTTCCTATTTTAATAGAATTATGTTATTTTTTTGTTAAGATTTTATTTATTTATTTGTCAGAGAGAGAGCACAAGCAGGGAGAGTGGCAGGCAGAGGGAGAAGCAGACTCACTGCTGAGCAAGGAGCCAGGTGTAGGACTCAATCCCAGGACACTGGGATCATGCCCTAAGCCAAAAGAAGACACTTAACCAATTGAGCCACCCAGGCATCCCGAATTACAGTATTTATTTATTTATTTTTAAATAATCTTACCTGTAAATGGTCGGTGACAGATACATTCATATCCTTGTGTATCCCATTTTCCTCTTTTATTAACGCAAATGCCATTATTTTCACATGGTTTATAAGAACATGCATCAAGTTCTTGGCAATATTTTCCAGAGAATGGAGGCTGGCAATGGCAGCTGTATGTCTTGCTCCAAACTTCAGTAAGACATTTGCCATGCCCAGAGCAAAATTCTGAACTCAGAGATTCCTGGCAGAACTGTTCTTTCACTGTCACATTTAGTCGTAGCCCCAGGTGACAAAGCGATGGACCACTTGCTGTTACTGTGATAAAATAATGTGTCCCAACACTCAGCCACCGAGAATTAACAGTATGCATTCCTTTTAGTTTGCAACCAAAAAGTAACTGATCTTCAGTTGTGGTGTTTTGTAGACAGTCAATGAATGATGCTTCAGAAACATTCATCAGATTTATTTCTGGAGACTGAAGAGATAGCTCAGAAGAAATTACAAGGATATCTCCCAATTGAATTTGCAAAGGGCAAATTTGGGGAACAACTTGATTGCCTGAAATATTCATTTCAGTATTTACATCCCCAAACCAGCAATCTCTATAGAAGTCCATGCAGATGTTTTCCGTTAGTGTCCAATTTACCACATATGATAATGGCTGTATATGCCATTCTTCCACAAATTGCCGTTTACATGTTGTTTTTCCATTTATAAATGTGCTATGAAGAACCACTAGGCTCAGAAGCATAATTGATTTGTTAATCATTTTGGGCAATTGTATTTTATAGTATGTCATGGAAGTGTCATAAAGAATTGCTGCAAAATGGATTTGAGCGTTGCTGAAAATTTCCAAGCAGAGATTTTGTTCAAGGATCCTGGCAACTGGCTTTTCTTCTAATCCCAAAATGCAAATGGATTTGACAGTGGATTTTGATCAACAGTAGAGTCCAACAAGTTTAAATATACCCTTAAACATAGAAACATACGTTGTTAGTGAAGTTTTTCCTAAGTTACTTAATGATATAGACAATTTTAAGCTGGTTTCTGGAAGGACTCTGTGCCCATCATCTAGGGACTTTCTTTTTTTTTTTTTTTTTAAAGATTTTATTTATTTATTTGACAGAGAGAGAGAGAGAGATCACAAGGAGGCAGAGAGGCAGGCAGAGAGAGAGGAGGAAGCAGGCTCCTTGCTGAGCAGAGAGCCCGATGCGGGGCTCTATCCCAGGACCCTGAGATCATGACCTGAGCCAAAGGCAGAAGCTTTAACCCACTGAGCCACCCAGGCGCCCCAAGGGACTTTCTTTGTGAAACAAAGTCAGAAAAAATGTGGTGAAGATATGCTGCATCTCATCCTGGCCTATAGAATTATGTGCTTTTGAAATGTTTTGGTTTTGTTACATAATTAAACAAGCAATTTACTGCAGGCTTTTGTATATTCTCTTTATATCAAGCTTCAACAAAACTGAAATGCAGCAATAATCAAGACCCTACTTTTATGGATGGCTTTAATTTTCTTCAGATATAAGTATTCCTCTTGATTAGGTTTAGAAAAAACACTTTAAAAACATCATCCACCCATAAAATAAGAACAAAAATTATTTAAATATAATGTTTATGTAATATTTTCATATAAATATAACCTATAATGTACTTGTTGGTGACAAATCATGTTCCTCTAATTCAGGAGGTGGAAACTCCCAGAATATACAAGATATTCTAGAAAATTCTGTCATGTAAACAATTAAACACAGAATGACACTTCATCCAACTTCTGCAAAAATGTGGGAGTATAGTAGGCAAAGAAGGAAAAGGAAGTGTAAAACGGAATCATGAAAGGATGATAAATAGAAGTTGTATGGTATTGACTTCTCTTTCATCACTCACCACTGGTGTGAAGGGGGGTGGGGGTGGGGGAATGGGATTAATTCTGTCCAGAAGGCATCATTACTCCTAGAGGCAAAACAAAACAAAACAAACAAACAAAAAAACACCAAAAAAACAAAAAACAAAGCAAAACCAAACAACAACAACAAAATCAAAACCCTGACATTTTTGAGATTTAATATGGACCCAATTAAAAAAAAAATAGTAACTATAACTCATTGAGAGTTTCTCTGCATAAATCACTCCAGTACTTGATTAATAATAAAAACTACAGGGGTGCCTGGGTAGCTCAGTTGGTTGAGCCTTCAACTCTTGATTTCAGGTTAGGTCATGATCTCAAAGTCCTGAGATCAAACCCTGAGTCCCTCTCAGCATGGAATTTGTTTGAGATTTTCTCTCTCACTCTGCCTCTAAACCTCTCCCAAACCTCTCCACTGATGTGTAACTCTCTCTCTCTCAAAATAAATAAATAAAATCTTTAAAAAATCCCTGTAATCATCACAACAAAAGTTACATTCTAAAAAGAAGATAAATGGTATAACAAAAAACATGCTCTTTTGATCTCAGTTATGTTATGTATTCATTCTACAGTTTAAGGCCACATGGGTTTTAATTCCCTTCACTCTTGTATAGAGAAGAATATATTACATTAAATATATTCATTTAAAGAAATTAATATATAACTATTAAATTAACATAGTAGTATTGAAGATTGAGTTATACTATATAAGAATATACAAGCCATTCGATAAATGATAGCTTTTTGTTTTATTATTCTCCAATTTCACTCACCAAGTAAGTGGCATGTCTTGGACTAAATTCTAGGTTTGTCAGATTCAAAATCTCACCATTTTTTTTTTTAAATCTCACCATTTTTAATTATACCTTGACTGTCAATTAAATATTATTAAATGATTATGTCATTATATGATGCAATTAACTTGTTAATTCATATCAAATATTTATGTTAAGTCCAATTTCTCTTTTTTTTAAGATTTATTTATTTTAGAGAGAGAGAGAGCACAGCAGGGAGGGGCAGAAGGAGAGGGAGAGAGAAACTTAAGCAGACCACGCTGAGCACAAAGTGAAGGAGAGGCCAGACCCTTAACCAACTGCACCACCCAGGTGACCCGAGTCCAATTTCTTAATGACCATTCTAGATCATGTAGGAATTAAATTTGGGGGCGCCTGGGTGGCACAGTTGGTTAAGGGTCTGACTCTTGGTTTTGAGCCCAGAGTCCTGGGATTGAGCCCCACACTGGGTTCTCTGATCAGTGGAGAGCCTGCTTCTTCCTCTGCTGCTCCCTCCTGCTTGTGCTCTCTCTCTTTTTCTCTCTCTCAAATGGATAAATAAAATCTTAAAAAAAAAGAAATTAAATTTGAGTTGTAAATTTACTCTCTTAAAATTCAGTTGTCAGTATTATAAATCGATGAAATATAAATTCATATAAGTAATATATTACCCTAAAATATGCATTTGGAAAAGGTAGAATTATAACTTTCTTAGAATTAAAAGTTATGAATGATCATATTCATTTCAAATATGTTAATCATAACTTCTGAATATAAAGGAATAATCTTGCTAATATTTAAGAATACTTTAAATATATGTGATCCCAATCTATGTGCAAAGCAATATGCTAGGTATGAAGAATCCATCAGTAACCAAGTAAAATGAGATATCAATATAAAAAACTAAGAACTTAATGAAGGAAACAGAATTATTAGGCAAGAAACACCATTAATTATCAAAATAATAGCCTAGAGAACTATGAGAATACGCAGCAGGGACGTTAATAGGACACAAGGGTAAGCTTGAACAGTAAAATGGAATCCCCTGGGAAAACTGTCAAGAGAAGCATATTCCCGAGAAAATATCTATCTAAAGATTTGAGTTGAGTGTGATGTTGGATACCTCTGAATAAGAAGTTGAGCTTCTAAGTGCAGAGGAAAAATAAATCATGATATAAGTCTTGATTTAGAGAGAGTAACGTACACCAAGAAAGGGCAGACATTATCAACAAGGGCTCGCATTTTATCTGAGGGCAATGGAGAGCCTATTAAAGATTTTATGTAGGAGACTAATAAAAGCAGATTTTAATTTAATGACAGTTTATTTGAAGGGAGGACTGGTTTGCTGGGCACAACTGGGAGAGCTGAGACATTTGTGGAGGTGTCAGTAGCACTAATCTAGTGAAACAGTGATAGCTTGATTAAAACAGAGGCAGTAGAAATATAACAACACTGGTGGAGTCCAGAAATATTGAAATGGTAGAATTACAAGGTCTTTAAGGCTGCTAATCCAACTAACGAGAGAGAAAGGAACCCAGGAGGACCAGCAACAGAAATAAGATGGTAACTATAACTCATTGAAATGTCACAATCACTTCAACATATACCAAATTTGAAGTGTGCTGGAGTGATTTCCTTGTAGAAGTATCCAGATTTCTGGTATATACAGATAAAAGCATAGGAGACAAAAATTGGCTGGAATTCTAAATCTGATTATATTAATCACATTTTTAAAAAACGTTTCAATGTGTATGTGAAGTTGTTGGAAAGTTGTTTTAAAATGAAAGACTTGGGCGCCTGGGTGGCTCAGTTGGTTGGGGGACTGCTTTCGGCTCAGGTCATGATCCCGGAGTCCCGGGATCGAGTTCCGTATCAGACTCCCGGCTCTGTGGGAAGTCTGCTTCTCCCTCTGACTTTCTCCCCTCTCATTCTCAGTCTCTCTCTCTCTAGTAAATAAATAAAATCTTAAAAAAAAAAATGTTTAAAATAAAAGAATTGATCTTGTTTAAATCATGAGGAAAGGATACATAGGGAGATAATGAAACAGTATGGAACAAAATATATGTCAATGAACATAGTGCAAGGAGGAGAAAAGAAATAAGTTTGTTGTAGATTATTAAAGTTGTGACTTTGATGGAAGAAAGTTGAGTATTTTATCTTGTGAGGTTGTCTATTTTCTTTGTAAAATAGGAGACAATATTGGAAATGGAGAGTTTGAAAGGAAGGGAAGAATGGACGAGACCAGAGGCACCGGGGTGGCTCAGCGGGTTAAAGCCTCTGCCTTTGGCTCAGGTCATGATCTCAGGGTCCTGGGACTGAGCCCCACATCTGACTCTCTGCTCAGCAGGGGGCATGCTTCCCCCTCTCTTTCTGCCTACTTGTGTTCTCTCTCTCTCTGTCAAATAAATAAATAAAATCTTTTTTAAAAAATAAAAGAATGGACAAGACCTGAAGTGAACAGTAAGGAAAATATTTTTCATTAGGAAAAAATAGAAGGATCACTAGGCAATACTGAAATACTTTTGTAGATATAAGTCACAAATTTATAGTAGTATAAACCTGCACAGGTGCATTATTTTCCCAGTAGCCTAGTTGTAAAATATACAATAAAAAATTAAGTAGTAAATGGGTTTAAACAAACACAGTCACCAATTTATTTCCATGCTGAAATGCTCAGAAACAAATTTCATTTGCATTGAAGCAGAATTAGGTCTGTGTGACAATTTTAGACTAGCTGCAGATGTGAGCTCGCATTACTGCATGGCTAATCTCGTGCTTCTCAGAATTCTCTGGGTCCCTAATTATTGTGCATTTATATTTTGTAAGAAAAAATCACTTGATAGTTGCATTTCTGTCTCCAGAAAATTTAAATAAATAAAAATAGAAGCTAAAAAAAATCTATGAAGTCAATTTGCTTCTATATATGTTGAATACAAAATACTGTGGATTTTACTAGGAGAGTGATTAATATAAAAATCATAGATGGATAAATTTAAATAAGCAGCTATAATCTGGATTCAAAAGGTAATGGTATGTCATGCAGTTTTTCACTTATAAAGACACTGTTGAAATTCTGTCCAAAATAGCAAGTCAAAGGACACCCTGTTCACTTCTAAACACACATACACACATGTATGCATACATACATTTTCACATATGTTTAAGAGTTGAAATCAGGAATCATGATCATCCCAGGTGATATTGTCATCTTTTAAATTCGTTATTCAAGAAGTCTACAGGATATGATGGAATCATCATATACAGGAACCATTCATAGCATTGTGCATAATTACAACCATAATATTATGTGGCAGGAATGTTGACAGGATAATATTTCCCAGGAAAATCTACTGAGTAATTTCAGATCTTATGATTTGTATTACTTTTGTAACTTTAAAAATAAAGCTCAACTCATATTCAACAGTTAATAAAACATATAAATAATGTTTCTTCCATTCACATTTAGAAATCATCTTAAATGATCCCCTTTAAAAAATAAGGAAATAGATTAAAACAAATCCATTTTATACAAACAAAGAACTATCTGAATATAATGTGCCTATTTTGATATTTGGATTATAATAGGCATCCGATAGAAGACAGCTGAGTGAAGATTAGAAGTAATGTATGTGGGGCACCTCGGTGGCTCAGTAGGTTAAGCCTCTGCCTTCAGTTCAGGTTATGATCTCAGGGTCCTGGGATCAAGCCCCACATTGGGGTCTCTGATCAGCAGGGAGCCTGCTTCTCCCTCTCTCTCTGCTTGCCTCTCTGCCTACTTGTGATCTCTCTCCTCTCTGTCAAGTAAATAAATAAAATTTTAAAAAGTAATGTACATAACTTATTTGCATTGTGCTCAATATATAGTATCATGAACTGTGTAAACTTTTAATGAATTTGTAGTTGATTCTGCAAAACAGTGATCTTTTTCATTTATACCCCATTATGAGGAAGGTTTCCACAATAAATAGCTTTATTTTAATAAGTTAAATATTATATCTGATAAAACATTTGCTAAAATGAAGATTAGGAATGTAGGATATAGAATGAACAGATATAAAAATTCGAATCTTTTGTACCTGACTTCTAGAGAGTGACACAGCATATTTTGGACACCATAGTTGGGCTGAAATTGTGGAAGGAGGGCAAAATATGCGTTTTAGAAAAGTCAATATAACTATTAGATTATGGAAGGTGAAATTCTAACAGGGAGTCCAGAAAAGGGGAAAATAGTAAATTTTAAAATTAAAGCTGAGGGAAAAGCAATGGAGACGAGGTAACCAATTTAGGAAGAATATTCAGAACATGATTTCCAAGAGGACATGAGATTAAGCAGAGAGATTTAGGTACAAAATGACAGATCCTGAAGAACAGCGATGTTCAAAGTGACAAGATACTCAAAGTAACTGCATTTTATTAAGGAAAACAAAGGACAGAAAGGTTTCAAGAATTTTTAGTGTTAGTATTTATTTAAATTAGGAAGTGATTTTACTAAATTTCATTATTACAATGCAATTTAATTGATGTGATAGAAGGATTAGAGTGCAATGGTGGGTTTATAGGAATTAAGAGAGAATTGCAATGGAGAAAACTCCTTGGGGGAAAAAGTCCATGAAAGAAAGGAGAGTGAATAAAGAAGTCACCAAAGTGGAGTTAAAAATCTCACTGTAGACTTCAGTTCCTATAAAAAGCTTTGTTTGGCCTCAAAACTCTAGGTTGGGTACTCCTCCATATGTGTCTTCATATTTTGATATGTCTTCAAGTACATATTCACAGGAAATAGTGTGCAAAAATTCATTTTCATTCTATTCCCTAAAAATCATTTTACTTCTATCCTTCACCTTTATATTATTCTAAATTAGAGAAAGCCAAGAATGGAGAAAATATCAGGAATGTGTAGGGGTCAACGATTTTAGAAAGTGGAATGAGCTGTAAGTGCATCTCAAGGATGAATTTCGGAATGAAGAACGACAAAGGATTAGGTTTGGGATGAAATAAGGTCAGAACTTTTTCCTGCTCTTTTCAACTAGGTATAAATGCATAATTTCATGAAACTATTTTATCATGCTGAAATGGCCAGGAATTAAATTGTCATTATTTTAAAATTGTTTTCCTTTTTATTCCACATGCTCAAAGAATAGGTTTCAGTATTTGTAAGTGGTTATTATTGAAGAGTATTTAGAAGATATAGTTTTTCTTCTATGAATTAAAATGGGTTTTCTCTAAGTAACATAGACTAGAAAATATTTTGCAATAGCCTCACCATATCTGTGTGTGTACCTGTGTGAGTGTAGCCTTCAGTACAGCCTAAGTAATCAGAACATAATAGTATCACTATTTTGTTCCCATTTTGTAGATGATTAAAACAAAAATTTAAGTGATTACATTGGGGCACGTGGGTGGCTCAGTCGGCTTGGGTCATGATCCCAGGGTCCTGGGATTGAGCCCCACATTGGGCTCTCTGCTCATCGGAGAGCCTGCTTCCCCTCTCTCTGCCTGCCTCTCTGCCTATTTGCGATATCTCTCTCTGTCAAATAAATAAATAAAATCTTAAAAAAAAAAGATTACATCAAGTTTCATTGTTTACCTTATTCAAGATCATAACTCCTATCTCATGGCTGAGATCATATACTTTTCTAGAATGCTTTCTACTTCAATGAAGAAAAAACACCTTTCAGGGGACCACCTAAATTATATTTGTCATAATCTACTTAGTGTATAACATCGGTATCTAAAGTGGTAATGGGAATGTAAAGAAAAATCCATGTGTTGCAACTCAAGTGAAGAATGAATGATGTTTGGTAACTAATTTAATATACAATGTACAGGAGTTATCACTTTAAAGAAGATCATTTTACTCAGTATTATGAATTCTGTATTAACTTTGCTATATATTGTAGTTAAATTTTATCAAAACATTTCATTTCATATATCATATTGTGAAAGGTATAAATTATTGTTGACACATAAGAATACACTCTAATGAATCATAAGTCATTTAGTAATATCCTATTTTTAAAAATATTCTCAACAAGGTTACCATTATCTAGAAATTGAAAATATTAATGTTAAGTGGAAAATGGTGCTAATAATAGCATCATACCTTCACCAGTATGATTATTTGCTTTTAGGAAACAGAAATTGTTTTATAATATTAAAATTTGGATAAATCCTGCCTTATTATTTTTTAAAACATTTTACATATTTTACTTATTTATCTGAGAGAGAGAGAGAGAAGGAGAGAGAGAAAGAGAGCACACAAGCACACAGGCTGCAGGGAGAAGCAGGCTTCCCACTGAGTAGAGAGCTTGATGTGGGGCTGGATCCTAAGGTCCTGGGATCAAGATCTGAGCCAAAGGCATGTGCTTAACAAACTAAGAGTCTCAGGCAACCCAGATCAAGCCTTATTTTAGACTTCCTTTCTCACCTTATTTAGAAAAGAGATTCTCAATCTCTTTTTCTTTTTCGAATTAGGTGAAACTTCCTCTCCATTGTCTATACATTTGAACTTCCATAAAAATTTTTTAAAGAAATGCTTTTTGTTGTTAAAATAGTTACCTTTTTATTGAAAGTTCTATGATTAAAATATATTAAAGCCCAGAGGCTATCTGTAGCTCATAGCCAAAAACATTTTGAGAGCTGAAACTATTTTTCCCCTTTTAGGTACCAATCCTTGCTTTCTAAAATTTATTCCTTGAAAATGTTAAATACCATAGAAGTGGTAGACTTTCCTACATCTCTTAATATCTGCTAGAGTTATAATTATCCCTTTCTGAGGTTTTGGATAAATGATTTTTATGTATTCTGATATCTGCTAGAGGCCAACATTCTTTGAGGATCTAAATGTCAAAACAAGGAAATAGTAGCTATAGTGGACAATATCATTCACCTGGACATGCCCCTACCTTTAGTTATTTCAGATCTAGCCTGGAAAATGTAAAATCAAGAAGATCTTGCTTGTAATATTCCCATCTTGTAAGTTAAATAAAACTTGTAAATTAGAGGTTTTGAAAGACAAACCAGAACTACAGAATTTAGTATATTTACTCTTAAACTAACAAAGTGGTTCTATTTAAAAGATAATTTACTTGAAAAAAAAGTCATAGATACAAAACACAATGGTTCATATTTTTAAATGGTTTAAGGAAATTAAAGGAAAGGTAAAGACCCAGTCAAGAAAGAGGAAAATTAGAAGCCACAATGAAGAAAAGAGAAACTCTAAATTGAAAAGATATTGTGAAGGTAAAAAAGAATTAAAACACAGATACAGAGAAGATAAAATAATACTGATAGTAAACTACTATGTGACCCTAACATACAAAACAAAGTGCTCTCTATTAAAAGTGACAAAAATGTAGAATATTTTCTTGAACATGTTCAAATTTATTAATCCTTATTAATATTTGTTTTGTTATTATAAAAGTTTAAGAAAGAATAATTTAAGTCATTAAAATGATATTTCATGAAGATGTTATGAAGTAAACAGAGCCCTCCACCCTAAAAATTATTACTTGTTCTACCCAACTCCCCATAAAATAAATGTACAATCAATTCTTTATTTTTTCAAAAAATTACTTCTGATACCAAATTTTATATATAATATTTCAGATATTTTATACATTATATATGTTACCTATATTTTATACATAACTTTTCATTTGGTCTAACACATTACGTATTGAGGTGTAAAGTTGTTTGCCTTATTATCCTCTTAATATTCATAAGAACAATAATGCTGACCTCTACTCTATTTATGCTGTTACTAATTTGTGTCTTCTCTCTTTTTTTTTTAAGATTTTTTATTTTATTTGAGAGACAGAGAAAGTGAGAGAGAGCATGAGAGGAGAGAAGGTCAGAGGAAGAAGCAGACTCCCCATGGAGCGGGGAGCCCGACGTGGGACTCGATCCCGGAACCCAGGATCATGACCTGAGCCGAAGGCAGTTGCTCAACCAACTGAGCCACCCAGGCGCCCGTGTCTTCTCTCTTTTTTTCTTGCCTGGTGTCTATCAATTTTATTGGCTTTTCAAAAAATGAATTTCTGCTTTTAATTTTCTCTAATGTTTTCCTATTTTTGATTGCATTGATGTTTGCTATAATTTTAACTATTTTTCTTAGACTCACGTAGGTTAAAATCTTTCTACTTTATCAAATATTTTAAGGTAGAAACTTAGTGATTATAGATCTTTCTTTTTTTCTAATAGATGCATTTTATGCTATATATTTTCCTCTATGCACTGCTTTTGATGCATTTCACAAAGACTGATAAGTTGCATTTTCATTTAGTTCAAAATATTTTATATTTTTCTTGAGACTTCTTTGACCAATATTTGTTAAAAGGGAATTGCTAAATTTATAAATATTTGCACATTTTTCATCTTTTTGGTATTGAATTCTAGTTCTATTCTATTGTGGCCTAAGAATATACTTTCTATGATTTCACTCCTTAAAATTTGTTCAAGTGTGTTTTAAAACATAGAATGTGATCTATCTTGTTGAATTCTGTAGACTCAAGAAGAATGTGTCCTCTATTGTTGGATGAGATATTCTGTAAATGCCAACTAGATCAAGTTTATTGATAGTTCTAAAGTGGCCAGCTATAACTTTATTAGGTTTTTGCATATTTGACTTATGGATTACTGACAGGAGTATTAGTTTTCTCTTTCTCCTGTCAGTTTTATCAGCTACTGTCTAAAATATTTGAAACTCTTATTAGGCATATTAAGGACTGTTATGTTTTCTTGGAGAATTGACCCCTATGTTATTATCTAGTAACCCTCATCATCTCCATAATTGCCCTTATTATAAAGACTTCTTTATCTTTAATTAATCTAGCTACTCCAGCTTTCCCTTGCTTTGTAGTAATGGGGTATATCTCTTCCCATCAGTTTACTTTAACCTATCTGAGTCTTTATATTTAAATGAGTTTCTTGTAGACAACATATAAACGAGTCTTGTTTTGTTTTTTTCCATTCTAGTAAGCTCTGTCTTTTTTGTAACTGTATTTCGTTCATTGCCAGAGGACTCTTTTCCTGTATGCTCTGATTTTGAGTATTAATATAATGACGTTTATCTCATTTTTATTTATTTATTTATTTATTTCATTTTTAGAACATAAATTGTACTTATAATATATTTGCTTGCTCTAGAGTTTACATTTTTATTGCTTGCTCTAGAGTTTATTGCTTGCCATAATTTATATATTTAGCTAATCCAATACATCTTTGAGAAATGGTATTCTTTTTTATGTATAGCACCTGTACATTCTGTGATAATATACTCCATTTCTCCCTACTGTCCCTTATGATAGTGTTGTTGTTCATTTAACTTATCCATATGTTGTAATTACCCCAGACAGTACTGCTATTATTACTTTGAATGTTATTCTTAAATCAATTAAGAATAAGAATAGGGGCGCCTGGGTGGCTCAGTGGGTTAAAGCCTCTGCCTTCAGCTCAGGTCATGATCTCAGGGTCCTGGGATCGAGCCCCGCATCAGGCTCTCTGCTTGGCAGGGAGCCTGCTTCCCCCTCTCTCTCTCTGCCTGCCTCTCTGCCTACTTGTGATCTCTCTCTCTCTCTCTCTCTGTCAAATAAATAAATAAAATCTCTAAAAAAAAAAAGAATAAAATAAATAAAAAAATAAGATACTGCATTTTATCTTTATTTATTCCTTTTCTAATTCTCTTCCTTTCTTCGTGGATCTGTTTCTGGCCTATATCATTTCACTCTCCCTAACAAACTTCTTTTTAGCATTTCTTAAATGATGCATTTGCCTGCAATGAATTCCCTCAGTTTCTGTTGGTCTGAGAAAGTCTTTATTCATCTTTCACTCTTTAAGTATAATTTTACTTAGTATAGAATTCTAGGTTAACAGGACTATTTCTTTTTTTAATTTTTTGTTTGTTTCAAGTTTTTATTTAAATTCAAATTAGTTAACATAGAGTACAATATTTCTTTCAGGGGTAAAATTTAGTGATTCATCAATACATACACAATTCAGTGCTTATCACAAGTACTCTCCTTAATACCCTTCACCCATTTAGCCAATCCCCCTGCCTACCACCCCTCCAGCAACCCTGTTTGTTCTCTATAGTTAAAGAGTTTCTTATGCTTTGCCTCCCTCTCTCTTTTTTTCTCCATCCCCTACATTCATCTGTTTTATTTCTTAAATTCCACATATGAGTGAAATCATCTGGTATTTGTCTTTCTCTGATCAACTTATTTTGCTAGCATAATGCACTCTATCTCCATCCGTATCAGTGCAAATGGTAATGTTATATTGTATACACATACATCACATCTTCTTTTCCCACTCATCAGTCTATGGACTTTTGGGCTTTTTTCATAATTCAGCTCTTGTTGCTAATGCTGCTATAAACATCAGGGTGCATGTGCCCCTCTGAATCAATATGTTTGTATTCTTTGGGTAAATACCTAGTAGTACAATTGCTGAATCATAGGCTAGTTCTAATTTTAACTTTTTGAGGAAACTACATACTATTTTCCATTTGCATTCCCACCAACAATGTAAGAGAGCTCCCTCTTTCTCCACATTCTCGCCAGTGTCTGTTTTTTCTGTTGTTAATATTAGCCATTCTGACAGTTTTAAGGCGGTATCTCATAGTGGTTTTGACTCGTATTTCCGTGATGATGAGTAATGTTGAGCATCCTTCCATATGTCTGTTAGTCATCTAGATGTCTTCTTGGGAAAAATTCTTATTCATGTCTTCTGTCCATTTCTTAAATGGATTATTTTTTTTTTCCGGGTGTTGGGTTTGATTAGTTCTTTAGATTTTGGATACTAACCCTTTATCAGACATGTCATTTGCAAATATCTTCTCCCAATTCTGTAGGCTGCCTTCTAGTTTTATTGATTATTTCCTTCACTGTGCAGAGCATTTGTCTTAATGAAGTCCCAATAGTTCAATTTTTCTTTTGTTTGCCTTGCCTCCAGTGACATGTCTATTAAGAAGTTGCAGTAACTGAGGTCAAAGAGGTTGCTGCCTGTGTTCTTCTCTAAGATTTTGATGGATTCCTGTCTCACATTTAGATCTTCCATCCACTTTGAATTTATTTTTTTATTTTTTAATTTTTTTAAAGATTTTATTTATTTATTTGACAGAGAGGAGAGAGATCACAAATAGGCAGAGAGGCAGACAGAGAGGAGGAAGCAGACTCCCTGCTGAGCAGAGAGCATGATGTGGGCTCGATCCCAGGACCCTGAGATCATGACCTGAGCTGAAGGCAGAGGCTTTAACCCACTGAGCCACCCAGGCACTCCTGAATTTATTTTTGTGTACGGTTTAAGGAAGCTGTCCAGTTTTAACTTCTTTATGTCCCTGTCTAATTTTCCCAACACGATTTGTTGAAGAGACTGTCTTTTTTCCATTGGATATTCTTTCCTGCTTTGTTGAAGATTAGTTAACCATATAGTTGTGGGTCCATTTCTGGGTTTTCTACTTTATCAATCTATGTATCTGTTCTTATGTCAGTATCATTCTGTTTTGATGACTATAGCTTTGCGATACAGCTTGAAGTCCAGAATTGTGATACCTCCAGGTTTGCTCTTCTTTTTCAAGATTGCTTTGCCTATTTGTTTGTTTGTTTTGTGGTTCCACACAAATTTTAGGATTGGTTGTTCCAGCTTTGTGAAAAGTGCTGATGGCATTTTGATAGGGATTGGATTAAGGTGTAGATTGCTTTGGATAGTATAGACATTTTAACAATATTTATTCTTCCAATTCTTGAGCATGAAATGTTCTTCCATTTCTTTGTGTCATCTTCAATCTCTTTCATAAGTGTTCTGTCATTTTAGAGGTCTTTTACTTCTTTGGTTAAGGTTTATTCCTAGGTATCTTTTTATTTTTGGTGTAATTGTAAATGGGATTGTTTTCTTAATTTCTCTTTCTGTTGCTTCATTATTATATAAAAATGTCCTGGATTTCTGTTCATCAATTTTGTAGTCTGTGACTACTGAATTTTTTATCAGTTCTAGCAGTTTTGGGGTGGAGTCTTTTGGATTTTCTACATAGAGTATCATGTCATCTGCACATAGTGGAAGTTTTACTTCTTTCTTGCTGATTTGGATGACTTTTATTTATTTTGTTGTTGTTGTTGTTGTCTGGTTGCTGAGGCTAGGACTTCTAGTACTTTGTTAAATGACAGTGGTGAGAGTGGACATCCCTGTCTTGTTTCTCACCATAGAAGAAAAGCTCTTAGCTTTTCCACATTGAGGAGATACTAGCTGTGGATATTTCATATATGGCCTTTATGTTGTTGAGGTATGTTCCCTCTATCCCTACTTTGTTGATAGTTCATGAATAGATGCTGTACTTTGTCAAATGTTTCTTTCTGCATCTACTGAGAGGATCATACAGTTTTTATCCTTTCTTTTTATTAATGTGGTATATCATGCTGATTGATTTGTGAATATTGAACCACCCTTGCAGCCCAGGAATAAGTCCCACTTGATCATGGTGAATAATTCTTTTAATGTACTATTGAATTTGATTTGCTAGTATCTTGTTGAGAATTTTTACATCCAGTTTCATCAGAAATATTAACCTGCAATTCTCCTTTTTAGTGGGTCTTTGGTTTTAGAATCCATGTAATGCTGGCCTTATAGAATGAGATTGGTAGTTTTGCTTCCATTTCCATTTTTTGTAACAGTTTGAGAACAATAGGTACTAACTCTTAAAATATCTAGTAGAATTCTCTTGGGGAGTTATCTGGCCCTGGATTTTTGTTTGTTGGGGTATTTTTTGATTATTGATTCAATTTCTTTGTTGATTATGGATCTGTTCAAATTTTCTATTTCTTCTTGTTTCAATTTTGGTAGTTTATATGTTTCTAGGAATTTATCCATTTCTTCCAGATTCCCCAACTTGTTGGCATATAGTTATGGTTTTTCATCATGTTTTATTATAATTGTATTTCTATGGTTTTGATTGTGATCCCTCTTTTTTCACTGGTGGTTTTATTAGGGTCCTAACACTTTTTGATAAGTCTGACTAGGAGTTAATTTTTTTTTTTTTCTCCCCAAAGAACCAGCTCCTGGTTTCATCATTCTGTTATACTGGGTATTTTGTTTCTGTATCACTTATTTCTGCTCTAATCTTTATTATTCCATTCTTCTATGGGCTTTAGGCTTTATTTGCTGTTCTTTTTCTAGTGCCTTTAGGTGCAAGGTTAAGTTGTGTATTCAAGACTTCCTGCTTTGAAAGGAAGGGCTGTTTTGGTATATACTCCCCTCCTAAAACTACTTTTGCTGCATCCCAAAGATTTTGGACTGTCATGTTTTCATTTTCATTTGTTTCATTTTTTTTTTAATTTCCTCCTTAATTCCTGATTAACCCATGCATTGTTGAGTAGAATGTTCTTTAACCTTGATGTATTTGTGGTCTTTCCAATTTTCTTTTCTTCTGGTTGACTTCAAACTGCATAGCTTTATGGTCTGAAAATATGCATGGTATGATCTCGATCTTTTTGTACTTGTTGAGGGGAGATTTGTGACCCAGTATGTGATCTATTCTGAATAATGACCCTTTATTATGATACAGAGCCCTTCTTCATCTCTTGTTACAGTCTTTGGTCTCAAATCTAGTTTGTATGATATAATAATGGCTACTCTGGCTTTCTTTTGACATCCATTACCATAATAAATAAGTATCCATCCCCTCACTTTTAGTCTGTGGTGTAATGTAGCCTCTTGTAGGCAGCATATAGATAGGTCTTATTTTTTTTTATCCATTCTATTACTCTATGACTTTTGATTGGAGCTTTTAATTCATTTACATTCATAGCGATTATAGCTAGATAAGAATTTAGTGCCATCGCATTAGCTGTAAAGTTGTTGTTTCTATAGATATCTTCTGTTCCTTTCTAGTCTTTGTTGTTTTTCATCTTTCTTTCCCATTAAAAGAGTCCCTTTTAATACTTCCTGCAGGCTGGTTTAGTAGTCACAAACTACTTAATTTTTTGTCTGGGAAACTCTTTATTTCTCTTTTATTCTGAATGACGGCCCAGCTGGATAAAGTATTCTTGGTTGCATATTCTTCCCATTCAGCACACTGAATATATTATATCACTTTCATCTGGCCTGCCAAGTTTATGTGGATAAGTCCTCTGCTAACCTTATTGGTCTTCCCATGTAAGTTAGGGATTTCTTCTCCTTTGCTGATTTTAGGATTTTTTCCTTATCTATGTATTTTGCCAATTTTACTACAATATGTCTTGGTGTTTCCCTGGTATTGTTGATTTTGGTGGGAGTTCTCTGTACCTCTTGGATTTGGATATCTGTTTTCTTCCTGAGATTCGGGAAATTTTCAGCTATAATGTCCTTAAATAAACTTGTAACTATTTTCCCCTCTCTTCTTCTATGACGCCTATCATGTGAACATTTTTACACTTTATGAAGTTACTGAGTTCTTTAACTCTACTTCAGTGATCCAGTATATTTCTTTCTCTCTTTTTTTCAGCATATTTTTCCCATAATTTAATCTTCTGTATCATTTATTTGTTCCTCTGATTCTTCCATCCTGTGGTCATTACATCCAGTCAGGTTCGCATCTCCATTATAACACTTTATTTCAACCTTACTAGTTTTAGGTCTTTTAACTCTGCAGTAAAGGACTCCCTGGTGTCTTCTATCCCTTTCTCGTGCCTAGTTAGTATCCCTATGATAGTTGTTTTAAATTCTTGTTCAGGCATATTACTTATCTGTTTCAATTACATCTCTGGCCATGACCTTTTCTTGTTCTTTCTTTTGGGATGAATTCCTCCATTGTGGCATTTTTATCTAGGTCTCTGCCTTTCAGGTGTTAGGAAAACCTGCTGTGTTTCTTGCTTCTGAGAGTAATTGTTTTATATTAAGAAGAGCTCATATACTGTCCAGTGCCTAGCACTTCAGGAAGTGTTTTTGGTGTACACTGTGTGCACTCTGCTGTTGTATTTTGGCTATTCTTTCCCACCAGTCTGTCTTCTGCAGACTTTCTCCTTGCTTGTAGTAGGGAGTGTTTGGACATTGTCCATGGTGTGGTGAGTTTTAACTAGGTGTGTTTTGGTTGGCTTGTTAAAAGAAGCTAGATCTTGTTTCCACTATAGCTGAAGCTTTACAGCCCTATTTGATCAGCACAATTGGTTTGTGCAAGGGGTTTGTGCTGGTCTTCTTGGGGAGGGGCCTACTGCTGCTCTGAATCTTAGGCACACTTTCCCCAGTAAAGAAGCACATGCAGAGCACAGGGTGGTAGGGCTTAGTGTTGTCAACTCAGGCATCTACTGTGAGCACTCTTCTGCTCACTGAAGTCCATATGTGCTTATGGGTGGGGATAAAAATGGTGTCAGCTAGCTCTCTCCTCCCTGGAGAGTGGAGTTCATGCCCACCACTGTTCAAGAAGCCCTCACAGAAGAGCAATCCCTCGTGTGTCACAGGCAACAATCAGATCCCTGCCTTTACCCTTTCTGTGTCTGAGCCATCTGCCCACCTAGTGGCACAGTGCTCTTGTGTTTTACCTCAGACATGCTGGCTGTTTTTCAAAACTCCAAATTTTAGGGACCCAGTGCAGCATGGACCCATGCTGATTCTCTGGGGGAAGGTCTTGCCATGCTGTTACTGGAGAAAGTTTGTCAAAGAAAGGCAGTTGCAGGAAGACACAGGGGCTTGAATCTCATGGTAAAGCACAGCAAAAGCTCATCTCCAGATTAGCTGCCCTCAGCAGCTGTATCTGCTCCTGTTAATGAATGGGGTAGCAAAATGGCACCCACTGGAGTTTTGTCCTAGAAAGGCAGTGCCACCTATTCCAAATACACTGCAAGAAGGGGAAACTGTCTGTGCAACCCAGGATATCCTCAGACCACAGTGTCCTCTCCCGGGCCTCTCCCCTCCTTCTTCATAGGAGGACTTCTACACTTGTCAGGATCCTCCAGGTGATGGTGTGGACTTCTAAACCTTCAGTCTTTGAACTCCACTGCTTGTAAAAACTTGCAATAATCAATCCTTCTCATTTTCCCAGTCAATGGTTTTGGGGAAGTGTTTTTTTCTTGCACAATCCTTGGCATGCTGCTTGGTCTCTCTTTCTCTCCTCTCTTTGTGATCAGAGCTCCCTCACCTCTGCAGTACCTACAGTTCTTTTCCCCCCAAATCATATTTCCTTACTGTCTTCCTTCTACGATGTGGCCTCTTTTTCTCCTTCTTGTTTTGAAGCTTATTCTTTCAGTCCTTCAGATTTCTTGGGTGTTCAGAATGATTTGATAGTTATCTAGCTGTGTTCGAGGGATGAGGCAAGCATAAGGTTCTTCTACTACTCTACCATCCTAACTGTTGCAGGATTTTTTTTTTCCCTTTAACCCTTTAAATATATCACTGCACTCTCTTCTTTGTATAGTTTCTGTTGAGAAACTAATTTTTTTCTTTGTTCACCTTGTGAGGTGATTTTTCCCTCTTTACTTTATTCAATATTCTCTGTCATTTTCTGCATTTTGAATATGACAATGCAGAGAGGTTTTATTTGTTTGCTTGTTTTTCTGTATTTATTTTGCTTAATGTTCTCGGAGATCCCTGGATATCTGTTTATGTTGCTTATTTTGGAAAGTTCTCAACCATTATTTCCTCAAATATTTCTTCAGTCCTAGTCTCTCTTGCTTCACCTTCTGATATTCCAAAATATGTTACACTTTTAAAATGATCATACTTGATATGCTGCTCATCTTTTTCCTCTTTCAGTTTTAATATGGAAAGTTTCTATTGCTATATTTTCAAGCTCACTGATATTTCTTCAGTTTTTCAGCTGTGTTCAGTTTACTAAGGAACCCATCAAAGTATTCTTTATTTCTGTTAGTGTTTTGTCTTGTTTTGTTTTGTAATTTCTAGCATTTCTTTTTGATTCTTTCTTAAAGTTTCCATCTCTCTGTTCACATTACCCACATGTTCCTGCATTATTTCTTTCTTTTCCATTAAAACTTTTAACACATTATTCATAGCTATCTTAATTTATCTGTATAATTATAATGTCTGTGTCATATCAGAGTTTGGATATGATTATTGCTGTCTCTTCAGATTGTTTTTTTTCTTGCCTTTTGTAATGCCTTGCAATTTTTGTTGAAACCCAAACATATTGTTATTAGAAAATAAGAACTGAAGTAGATGGGCCTTCAGTGTGACAATCTTTGTATATCCGACTAGGACTTGGGCTTTATTTAGTGTTTGCTAAACATATAGGTGCCAACAGCTTCAAATTCCGTTACTGTCCTCCTGTTTCTTCTCTTGATTTTGGACTTTTCTAAGTACTCCTTAGAGAGAACATCTGATTCTTGCAGCTATTTCAGATGTAATCTACTATTTATATTGAAGACCTGTGGTTTGGCATTAGTGTGTAAAGAAGGGCAAGCAGTCTATAATCTTCAAGATAAATCTCAATATTTTATTGAGTCTCTCACTTGATCTTTAGCCTTGACAAATGATTCTCCTTCTATAAATTGCCCCTCTTAAGTGAGAAAGGAAAACTAAAGGGGGCTGGAATGTGAGGGATGTCTTTTCCCATAGCTGTGAAAAAAGGCTTTGGTAAAAACTTTCCCCCTGGAAACTAGACTTTGTCCATAAAGTGGGCCTGGGCTTATTTCAAAAGGATTACTCTTCCCCTCCCATTACCTTGGTCTCAAAGGATCATTCTCAGATATTTATAGTAAGAACTTGGTAGATACGTTGAAGTTAAAACCCATGGAACTGTGGGGGCCTCCCTAAGGCTGTGGCTTCCAGGAGTTTCTTCTTCTCATACCAGCCCACACTCAGCTTTTAGCAAATCATTAAAATTGCCATTTAAAGTTCCTATCACTGCATGTCTTCAGTGGCTTGGGCTCTAAGTAAGAGGATTCTGGTATGATGCTCCTTATTTACCCACCTCTTCAGATTTCAGGGTGGCAATTTCCACTGCAACCTCAGTTTACTGATAGGTCCAAGAAAAGTCTTTGATTTTCATTTTGTTCAGCTTTATCTTGATGTAAGGATTGGAAATAGCAATTTCTAAGTTCTTTATATGTCAGGGTAATAACTCAAAGTCTACATTGAATTTTACTGATTTTTTAAACTGAATTTTCAGATATACTAGTGATTGTCTACCATCTAAGGAAAAGGTTTTGTATACTTCCAACATGAGTAGCTCTACTGCATAATATTCCATTTTATGGATATAGCACAATTTGTTTATCCATTCAGCTGTTGATGAGCATTGGTGTTGTTTCCAGGTACTATCTATTACAAAGAAAGCTGCATTAAACATTCAAGTAAAGGTCTTTGTGTGGACATACATTTTTAATGATCATATGTGAATACCTAGAAGTGAAATGGATGATTCATATAGTTGGGCCATGTTAAACTTTTTAAGAAAGTGCCAAATATTTTCCTGAATTGTTTTACCATCATACATGTCCATCAGCAGTTTTTGAGGTTCCAGTGATTCCAAATCATCTCCAACATTTGGTATGAGAAGTCTTTTGTTTTAGTAGTTCTAACTTCTAACACATATCTCACTGTGGTTTAATGTAATTACTAATGATCTTAAGCATCTTTTCAATGCAGATTTGTCATCTGCACATATTACTTAAAGTATTTGTTTAAAATTTTTGCCTACTCTTAATATGGCTGTTTGTTTTCTTATAATTGATTTTTGAGAATGGTTTACATTGACATACAAATCCTCTACCAGATATATGATGTGCACGTATTTTCTCTGTCTGTAGCTTAAATTTTCATTATCTCAAGAGTATCTTTTATAAAGCATATCTTAATTTGATGATGCCCAAATTATCAATTTTGCCCAAAGCTCTTGAACTAAATATAAAACCCCTATCAATATGGTGAAATACAACAAGCTATCATTTGTTTTTGTTTTTGTTTTGCTTGTTTGCTTCTCCCTGTAAACTTCAATCTTCAATCACTGCAATCTGGACTTTTTTCCAAATGGAAGCCTAACTGTCTTACTAGAATTTCCTACTAATATCATCCTGCTTATTCCTCTTATCTCACTTCTCAGTTGGATCCTTGTTTACTGAACTACATATATTAGTTCTCTATATGAGCCCTCCTTTTGAGAACATTTTCCAATAGGCCTCTTAGCAAGAGTGAATGGAAGACACACTTTAAAACCTCAAATATCAGAAAATACAATTGGAGCCACACTTAAAAATATCTAAGTATAAGTGGCATCTGATCTCCTATTAAATTCACATTTTTTTCTTCTGCTGCTTGCTTTGTTGTTGTTGTTTGTTTTATTTGTTTGTTTGTTTTTGGCTGAGTGTAGAGTGCTGGGTTGAGGATAATTTTCCTTAAGGAAAGGCATTACTTCATTTCTTTCTTTTTTTATGAAAGGTACACTAAAATTCTCATTTTTTATCCTCTGGAGATGATTTTTCTTGGTTTTTCTCTCACAAATCTTTATCTCTGATATCCTAAAATTGTCATGATTAAGACTTGTATGTCATGTGTCATTCATTTAGGTGTACCAAAATAAAGTATGCATGTGTGTGTATTGTTAGTATTGTTAATTTAGAAATTTATGTCCTTTAATTGTAAAATAGTATTCCTCAAGGCAATTATTTTACTTAGTGGTTTCTTTATTCCACTGAGAAGTATGGTGCAAACAATATTTGATGATACCTATGATATTCTTCATTTGCTAGTTGTTCTTTCTGAGGCTGAACTTCAGAATATTCTTTATACTGAAAATACTTTAAAGGTAATGTTTTTATTTGTGAGTAGGAGACATTTTCTCAACAATTCTTTGAAGATATGTTTTTAACTTCTTACCTAAAGACAATTGCATTTTGGCAGTCATGCATGGAAATTGACAAACAGTAACAAGACTATGCTTCTTTTGTTTTTATTTTTTATATTTTTCAATAAAAAGACATTATGCATGACATTACTTTTTTTATGCATGACATTACTTGGAAGTGTTGTTAAGAAAATAACATACCTGCTTGTTTTCCTACTAATGGTATATGATATTTTTATCTCCTAGAGAAACATTTTCCTCTAACTACTGTGTAGATAGTTCTATTTTAAACCAGAGAAAACTATTAATTAAAATTATTAACTTCTTAATACATGCTTATTGTGTGTGTGTGTGTGTGTATGTGTGAGTGTAATAGGTACAGTTGTTCTATATATAAGGATACTTTAATAAGTTAATAAGATAAAACTGACCAATGCTTCTTACAAATAGGGATACTCTGGTGGGATGAAAAGAATATTACTCTTAAAGTACAGAAAATAAGACTTAAATCTTCATCATTCCATGGCCTAGAATTAACAACCTAACCTTCTCCATGTGCTTTATCATACAATCTCCTATTCAAACTTCTTATATTTTGCTATGCACTGAGGAAACCATATGCCCTAAACTAGATTTGCCAAATTACTAGCCAAATTACCTTCCCAGGTAAATATCATTGCTTTCCAATCTAAGAGCAAAACTGGTTTCAGAAAGATCAAATAACTCATCTAAGATCGTAGAGTTTCTTAACATCCATAAGACACTATGCTAAATGTTTTATATGTTTTATTCTTTTAATCTTCTACCTTTGAAATTAGCACAAGTATTTACCTTCATTTGATATCTGAGGGTACGAAAGTACCAAGATGCATATTGTTACAAACTCCTCTCTCACCATAAATTCTCTTAAAATTCTCCCCATTAAAATTATTTTTTTGAAGGTAATACAGTATAAAAGAAAGAAGAGTTTATGGAGGAAGAGTAGAACTAGATTCTGGCCCAGACACAGCTACTTACTAGTCATAGCATGAGCTTACAATAGGGTTTGAGAACTTATTTTCTCATTGGGGGAAAAAAGAGTTTAGATTCAACAATCTTCCATGTATCTTTTGATTCTAACACTGTATGTTGTATTGCTTTCTTTAAAATAATAAAATACACTGTTTGTAATGGTTTATTTTATTTGCAAACTTCACTGGACCATGGGATGCCCATATATATGGTTAAATGTTATTTCTGGGTTTGACTATGAGGGTGTTTCTAGAAAAGATTAGCATTTGAAATGGCCACACTGTAAAGCAAATAGCACTTCTCAATGATAGTGGGTGTCACCCACTCTCCTGGGGGCCTGATTAGAGCAAAAAGTCAGACTAAGGTTGAATTCTGAATAACTGCATGGACTGGAATACTGGTCTTCTACTCTTGGACTGGTAATTACACCATAAAATCCCAGGCATTCAGATTGAGACTAATCAATACTACCAGCTTTCCTAGGTCTCTAGTTTATAGACAGCAAATCATAAGACTCCTCAGCCCCCATAATCAAGTGAACAAATTCCTCATGGTAAATCTCTTCATATTTTTATAAATAAAGAAATAGATTTTATAAATAAAAGAAATAAGTAAAGAAATGAATAGGTAGTAAAAAAAATAAGTAAATAGAAGATATAGGTGGACAGATAGATAGATAAATTATTTCCATCACCTATTGGTTTTGTTTCTCTGAAAAATCCTAATAAACTATTATTCCTGATAATATCTTGCTTATGTGGAAAACAACTTCATATTTAGTGTTCTCTATATTATATGTATTGATTTCTTTATTCATTTACAAATTATTCTGAATTTTAGTTTGCTTATCTATAACACGCCACTATTACAAAATTCTTATTCTTGGAACATACAAATTGGTTTATGAACCAAAGGAAAACGATATGTAGAAGTGCTATATAAGTAACATATTCTATTATTTTCTCTTCCATTTTTAAATAGTTAAGAATTTATACCTTATATTTTTAATAGCTTGTTTGCATTCCATGGGACACAGTCAATAATAGTGGTTAATAATAAAATTTTTTTGAATATTTTATATATTTATTTGACAGAGAGCACAAGCAGGGGGAATGGTAGAGGGAGAGGGAGAATCAGATTCCCTGCTGAGCAGGGAAGCCAATGTGGGATCATGATCCCAGCTCAAGGCAGATATTTAACCAACTGAGCTACCCAAGAAAAAATTTTCTAAACCTGTTTTTTCTCTCAAAAAAAAAACCCTTAATCTTGTTTTTTTAAAGCACTAAAATCAATATTTCTTACTCTACACAAATATATCACTTAAAGATCTTTACCAATGAATTAATTTGGATTTACATGTATACTGATAAAGTTACATTTGAAAGGCATGTGGGTAAATACATAAATGGGTAAAGAAACTATAAATGATGCTTCTAGTTCCTCACCAACATGCAGGCCATTTTAGGATTCTATGAGTTCATTCAAGGTAAAGAAAACTAACAAGTTAAAATGAAAGGACTTAAATAAATTTTATATTTGCAAATTAACTTCATGCCACTATACTTTAATTGTTAAAGTTTAATTATTTCAATCAAGTAAAAATAATTATAACATACATAAAGCCCAATGACAGTTTACAACCATTGCTATAAATTATAGAAGTTAATCACAAAAAAGGAATATCTATGTTATATTATATATTATGTAAAATATATATTATTATATTATTATATCATCTCTCTCTCTATCCAAGAATATACAAGTTGAAATGGCATAAATTTGAGGCAAGATGGTTAAAATTCAGCTTAAAATACATTTGATGTTAAAAGTTTCCAGATGATGGTTGCTGTACTCAACCATCTTACTATTTAGATAGGTAGCCAGAAAAAAAAAAAAAAAAAAAAAAGAGAGATAATAAAAGTTAACAATTATTAGCTCATAATAGACAATCTTTCTTTAAAGTGTTTAACATAGGAAGGAGCAAGATGGCGGAGAAGTAGGAGGTTGAGACAGAGTCGGATCCCAGAAGTTCATCGAGATAGTTATTAAATCATTCTAAAAGCCAGCATACTCAACAGGAGAGAGAAAAGAGGGAGAAGAGCAATTCTAGGAGCAGAAAATCGACCACTTTCCAAAAGGTAGGACGTTTGGAAAAGTGATTCCAAAGTGAGGGGAAGAGAGATCGCGGGGGGAGGGGCCGGCTCCCTGCAGCCACAGAGCCATGGAGCACAAAATCAGAACTTTTAGAGTCTGCTCCGCTGAGGGACATTGCTCTAGAGGCTAGGCCGGAGGTTCCCTCGTGGGAACAGAGTGGTTTCAGGACCTGTGAGATCATAAAGAGACCGGGGGTGTCTGAGTACGGCAGAGCTCCCAGATATTGGGGCGGAGAAGCCGGTGGCAGAGAAAGAGCCACGCAGTGCGTTTTCAACTGGGGTTTACCCTAGACCATGGCCACAGCCCTTCGAGCGGGGACCACATAAGGCATTCTGGAGAGACCCCCTCCTTCCTCCTCGGGGAGGAGCAGTGTAGGAGTTGCAGGAGGAATCTGCTGGGTCTGGAGGCTCCAGACGGGGCCATGTGCCAAAGATACAAACGCGCCACCACCGGTGGCTGAGCTCGGAGCCTGGGCGGGGACCCAGGAGATGGGAGTGATTGACTGCTTTCCTCTGAGGGTGTGCTGAGGAGCGGGGACTCCAGCCCTCAGCTCCTCTGTCCAGAGACTGGGAGCCACTATTTGCATTCTCGGCCTCCAGGGCGGTACGGAACGTGCTAAGGGAACAAAGACTCCCATTAGTGAACCTGAGTGAATTGCTTGGTCCCTCCTTGGGCAAGGGCGGGGCAATTCCACCTCAGGCAAAGACATCTGAGAACCAAGTTGAAAAGGCCCCTCCCCAGAAGATCAGTGAGAATATCCAGCCAAGCCCAAGTTCATCAATCAGTGAGAACTGTAGAACTCCAGAGTACTTTTCTTTCTCACTCATATATTCTTGGCTCGATAAAATGACAAGGCGGAAAAACTCACAACAAAAAAAAGAACAAGAGACAGTACTGACAGATAGAGAACTAGTTAATACAGACATCAGTAATATGTCGGAAATAGAGTTCAAAGTGACAGTTATCAAGATGCTAGCTGGGCTCGAAAAAAACATGGAAGAGATCAAAGAAACTCTTTTGGGAGAAATAAAATCCCTTTTGGAAGAAATAAAAGAAATAAAATCTAACCAAGATGAAATCAAAAAAGCTATTAATGAGATTCAAACAAAAATGGAGGCTCTTAATGCTAGAATAAATGAGACAGAAGAAAGAATTAGCAACATAGAAGACCAAATGACAAAGAATAAAGAAGTTGAGAAAAAGAGAGATAAACAACTATTGGACCATGAGGGAAGACTTCGAGAGATAAGTGATACCATAAGATGCAACAATATTAGAATAATTGGGATTCCAGAAGAAGAAGAAAGAGAGAAAGGGGTGGAAGGTATATTGGAACAAATTATTGTAGAAAATTTCCCTAATCTGCTGAGGGGAACAAACATCAAAATCCAGGAGGTACAGAGAACCCCCCTCATAATCAATAAAAATAGGCCTACACCCCGTCATCTAATAGTAAAACTTACAAGTCTTAGTGACAAAGAGAAAATCCTGAAAGCAGCTCGAGACAAGAAATCAGTAACATCCAGAGGCAGGAATGTTAGATTGGCAGCAGACCTATCCATAGAGACCTGGCAGGCCAGAAAGGACTGGCATGATATATTCAGAGCCCTAAATGAGAAAAATATGCAGCCAAGAATACTATACCCAGCTAGACTGTCACTGAAAATAGATGGAGAGATAAAAAGCTTCCAGGACAAACAAAAACTAAAGGAATTTGCAAACACCAAACCAGCCCAACAGGAAATTTTGAAAGGGGTCCTCTAAGCAAAGAGGGAGCCTCAAAGTAAAATAGACCAGAAAAGAGGAGAGACAATATACAGTTAACAGTCACCATACAGGCAATGCAATGGCACTAAATTCATATCTGTCAATAGTTACCCTGAATGTAAATGGGCTCAATGCCCCAATCAAAAGACACAGAGTATCAGAATGGATAAAAAACAAGACCCATCGATATGCTGTCTACATGAAACTCATCTTAGACCTAAAGACACCTCCAGCTTTAAGGTGAGGGGGTGGAAAACAACTTACCATGCTAACGGACATCAAAAGAAAGCTGGGGTGGCAATTCTTATATCAGATAAATTAGATTTTAAGCCAAAGAATATAATAAGAGATGAAGAAGGACACTATATCATACTTAAAGGGACTGTCCAACAAGATCTAACAATTGTAAACATCTATGCCCCTAATGTGGGAGCAGCCAATTATATAAACCAATTAATAACAAAGTCAAAGAAACACATCAACAATAATACAATAATAGTAGGGGACTTTAATACCC
>CM052802.1:81335698-81353388 GCA_028533885.1 Nasua narica | reverse complement strand
AAAAATGTTCAACATCACTCGGCATCAGAGACATACAAATCAAAACTACGGTGAGATACCACTTCACACCAGTCAGAATGGCTAACATTAGCAAGTCAGGGAACGACAGATGTTGGTGAGGATGCGGAGAAAGGGGAACCTTCCTACACTGTTGGTGGGAATGCAAGCTGGTACAACCACTCTGGAATACAGTGTGGAGGTTCCTCAAAATGTTGAAAATAGAGCTACCCTACGACCCAGCAATCGCACTACTGGGTATTTACCCTCAAGATACTAATGTAGTGATCCGAAAGGTCACATGCACCCGAATGTTTATAGCAGCAATGTCCACAATAGCAAACTATGGAAAGAACCAAGATGTCCATCAAGAGATGAATGGATAAAGAAGAGTGGTATATATATTCAATGGAATCCTATGCAGCCATCAAGAGAAACGAAATCTTGCCATTTGCAATGACGTGGATGTTACTAGAGGGTATTATGCTAAGAGAAATAAGTCAGTCAGAGAAAGACAATTATCACATGATCGCTCTGATATGAAGAATTTGAGAGGCAGGGCAGAGGGTTATGGGGGTGTGGGGAAGAGAAATCAAACAAGATTGGATGGGGAAGGAGACAAACCATAAGAAACTCCTAAACTCACGAAGAAACTAAGGGTTGCTGGGAGGTGGGGGGTAGGGATATGCACATGGTGGAGGGTATGTGCTATGGTGAATACTGTGAAATGTGTAAGCCTGATGATTCACAGACATGTACCCTGGGGCAAATAATACATTACATGTTAATAAAAAATTAAAAAAAATAAAATGTTTAACATATACAAATTAAGCCTCACCGCATCTGTAAAATAAAGAACTATTATCTCCCTTTGATAGATGAAGAAACTAAGTCCCAGAAAAAGAATATCCCCCATGTATCACAGCTAGAATTTCACTGTTATAATTTATGAATTTGGCAAAGTTATAATTTATGAATTCTAAATTCTAATTTAGAATTTATGGATTAGATCCTAATTTGTAAATTACAAATTTACAAATTGTAATTTACAAATTAGAATATAATTCTAATTTATGAATTCTAATTCTAAACAGTTAGAATTTATGAATTTTGGCAGAGTCTGAATCTAATTCCAAGCATTCTTCTTTTAGTGCCTTTGCCTTCAGTCATTTAATCATTTAAATTACTGAACTTGAAAAAAAGTATTTTTCAACAAAATTAAGAAACATGAAAAATATGCAGAATTAAACATACACTATGAAAATTAATTTCTTGCCTCAAATTTTCCACCTTCAACTCTTTCCTAAAAGGAGATGAACATTTTTGTTTGTATTTTACCAACAAGTACATTGGCAAAGACATAGTAAACATTTAACAATATCTTTGTTGAAACATCAGTGTTCCATTCACACTAAATAAGGAAATAGATGTTTCAGAATCTATTTGCTCTGGGGTACCTGGGTGGCTCAGTGGGTTAAAGCCTCTGCTTTGGCTCAGGTCATGATCTCAAGTTCCTGGGATGGAGCCCTGCATCTGGCTCTCTTCTCCGCAGGGAGCCTGCTTTCCCCTCTCTCTGCCTGCCTCTCTGCCTACTTGTAATCTCTTTCTCTCTCTGTCAAATAAATAAATAAAATCTTAAAAAAAATTATCTATTTGCTCCAAATTCAGTGAATATCCTATCTAATGGGGAATGTAGGATTTATTTTATTTCTTTTGTTTGTTTAGGCCATGAAATAAGTTGTGAAAACATCTTAATTGTAGTATCTAAACCCGGTGAGGTTGAGGAGTTTTATACGGTTTTTGTTTAATGACATATACACAAAGCCCACTTCAGGGGAAAAAAAAAAGGAAGACTTTGGAAAGAGGGAAAAATGATTATTGTGTGTCATCTCTAGCACTTCTGAGATATCTTCCTCTCACATTGTTTTGAGCTATTTTACAACTCTGTAAACTATAGGATACTGATAGGGATACAAATGATCCTCCGTTGAAATGTAATTTGCAACCCTTGGAAATATAACTAATTATCACATTGTAGAATACTTATCAGTTTTGCATCTAGTAATTAATTCACTTCATATTCCTAATGCCATGTGTGTGTTTGTTTGTGCCTTACATTCCCCTTTGAGTTAGTTTTAATATCTTGGTTTCCTTCATTAAATGGTGATTTAAATAACATCTTTACTGGGTATTTATTTTATATTTGAGTTATGATTTTACCTTTAAAAATACCTTTTAATACCTAAAGCAATGCATGACAAACAGTAGATGCATAATAAATATTTGTTGTGAATGATTTAATAAATCATCAATGAAAGAATGAATAGAATATGTTTTCTGAAACAACACAGTTACTCTTCAGTCCTTACTAGCCTGAATTCCTAGTTATACTTGGCTATGTGACTCAGAACACTTGCAAAAAATGTATTAACTCTATAATAAATTGACAGTTTTCTAACTGCATTTGAATTTTTATTCTTAGAGGGTTAATTTAAGAATATTACTGTACAATTGGATTAACTTTTTAAATGTATATAATATCTTAAATCTCTTTGCTTTTTCTCTTAATTATGTTATAATGGGTAAGAATACTTAACATAAGAGTACAATACATATGTTTACTATAGGTATAATATTGTACAGTAGAGCTCTAGAGCTTATTCATCTTGCTTAACTGGAACTTTATGCCTGTTGACTAGTAATTCCACAGTTTTCCTTCCCTCCATCCCATCCATTGACCACAATTACTCCAGTCTTTGAATTTATGAATTTGACTTTTTAAGTACCTCAGATAAGTAAAATAATGCAGTGTTTATCTCTATTTGACTAGCTTATTTCACTTGGCATAATGTCCAAAGGTTTAGACATACTGTTGTTTATTGAATAATTTCCTTCTTTTTTTTAAAGACTAATACATTTCTTTTATCCATTCATCTTTTGATATAGATTCAGGTTGTTTCCACATCTTGTCTATTGTGAATAGTGCTGCAATGAACATGAGAGTATAAATATCTTCTCAAGATCCTAATTTCAATTCCACTGAATAAACACCCAGAAATGAATTGCTGGACCATATTAGAGTTCTATTTTGAATTTTTCGATAAGCCTCCATACTGTTTTCATAGTAGCTATAATATTCTGCATTCCTATAAACTATGTGTCAGGGTTTAATTTTTCCACATCTTCACCAACACCTGCCTTTTTCTTTTTTTTATATAATAGTCATCTTTACAGGTGTGAAGATATATCTCATTTTGGTTCTGACTTTCATTTCTATAACAATTAGTGACATGGAACATTTTTCAATATACCTACTGGCCACATATATGACTTCTTTGGAGAAATACCTACTTAGTTATTAACAAATTTTAAAAATATGTTATTGTGGTTTTTTATTGTTTGTTTTTTATTTTTTTTGCTACTGAGTTGTGTAAGATCTTTATATAGTTTGTACATAAAGCCCTTTTCAGATATATGGTTAGCAAATAGTTTCTTTCATTCTATACTGAAACATTTTGTGGGGATTGCTCTTAAGTTTTGAAATACACATGCATATATATTTCTCAAAACACATGCAAGCATATATATTTTAAGATTTCTATCCATTTTTGCATCTAAATATATGCTAATTTTTATTATCCAATTTGCATATTGCCATATAAATAATCCAATCTTCTCTGTAAGACTACTGAATATGTATTTCATTTAATTTTATCTTTCCTTGTATTCTCACATATTTTTAACAACTTTTGTGCAGGTGTGCTATAAAACCTAATGAATTCTGAAATTTTGGATAACTGAACTTTTTACAATTCTATCAGTAATTCTGTTTTTTACCTTCCACTTGATCCTCTCTAGCTACTAAAAATTTAGTGTAACATTTAAGTATAAGGTTTCTGAAAACAACAAAACATGAGAATCAAAGTTAAACCTGGGATATAAGATTTTAACATTCAAAATCATTTCAATATTTAGTTTTCTGGTTATATCTTAGGAATTATGTGTACAACTAAATGTAAATGGAACCCTCAAAACCTCATAAAAAATACTTGTTGATGTCATATGATATATCAAATTCCAAGAATAGGCCTGTCATATAAAATTTTTTTAATATAGTTTATATATTGCTAGGTGATAGATGGGTTGCAATTATATAAATAAATTAGGGAGAGTCTGTATTAAAAGAGAGTAAATTTTCCATAATGGAAGTTTGCTAAAAGAGGCTGAGTGATTATTTCACAAGGATATTAAAAAATGAATTAAGAAATGTGAACATTTTTAGAAACTGAATCATTTCATAAATACATAATGAAACTATAAGACAGCAAACACCTTATGGGTAGGATCTGCCTTTTTGTAATCTATTCTTAAGCCACAAACTAATTATTATATCTTGCCTATTAATAGTTGTTGTTGAGCAAATAAATGAATCGAGGCATGATGTACCAACTTTCTTGCAAATACTTTACTCATGAATTCCACCTTGGGAAACAGTATGCATTTGTCTAGACAAACTCATTGCTGACTGGAATTTAGCCGTTTATTTATAAGCGAGGCAGTGACAACTTAGCCCTTAAAATTATTATAATTTCATTTTAATAATAGAAACACCTACTAGATTAATGAGATTAAAAATCTAAGTGATTACATTGGTGCATCTTATTTAACAACCAAAATTCTCTGGCTATACCTGTCTCTCCAAAACTCAGCTACTTGCTTCAAATGAACCACTATGATGACATCCCATTTTGTGCAGTTCTGTCGCATGAGGATAATGTCCAGAATATCTGGCTCTTCCTATCACTTCTAGTCTCAGATGAAGTGCCAACCTACAAGGCACAGAATCAGGCTTTTCAAGAGACTTCAAAATAGATAAGGGAGTGCAACCTGGGCATTTATTTGGTGTCATTGAAGGTATCACGGGGAAACTTTGACCAAAGGAATCAGAATACCTTATATTACTGAGAGATAAATTTCCTCTAATTTTGCCTTCAATGGACCAGTAAGCCAAGGTTTTGCTGTGAGGTCTGTCCTGTGATGTCCTAAGCAAGAAAGTAATCTTGTTTCTATGTTCCTTCTGAGATTTCACTTTCCAATAAACTACTAGTACATGTGCCTTACATCAAGTTCCTTTTCAAGAACCTGAACTAAAAGTTGGTACATAAATTGTCCTAGTAAGCAGATCCTTAGTTTGGGATTTAGAATTAGGTTTTCCTCCTTGTCTGCAATCAATAGAGATCATATTGTTGATGAAAATTCTGGTGGAAATAACCCCTACACTATGCAGTGACAGCTAATTTGTTAAATTTTCACCTGAGGTAAGTGGGATAGAATGAGATGCAATTAAGAGGAAACACTTTGGGTTAATCATGTAGCTATGGCACTTAATCACTATGGGGACAATGATCATTTTGAGGATTTTATTATAGGATGAATTCTCTTAGTGGCACAAAAGGCTCTAGAAAAAGGGAAATAATAAATATAGTGCAGCAACTTGTTAGCTTAAGGCATGATCTGAAAGACAGAATGGCCCTATGGTACTTTAAAAGAGATTCACAGAGCTAAAAATTGGCTCAGAATGTAAGACTGGCAAAACTGCAAATCAGACTAAAAGTATAATCTTAACAGATGTCCTATGATAAAGTAATGGCCTTGACAGGAAAAAAAGTGAATTACTGGGAGCTGAGATTGAAGAACTGACAATCCCAGGGATTGATGCCATCTTTAAATATCTCTGATGTCTCCTAAACAGAAGAAAGAGTCCCTCACTCCTGACTAGAAAAAAAGAAGTCTCCTTTTGCTTATTGATTGTATATTAATCTCATCTTTCAGAATGATGTTTGTTCTCTTCAGTACATGTTCCATCTTCACTTCTAAATGTCCTAGACTGATAATCTCTGTCATATAACAGATTTGCACCAATAGGGAAGTGTAAGCCCTACTTCAAAAGGTAATGGCCTATAAACCAAGCAAATTTCAGGATCCACTACTATGTATCTATAGGAATAAAAAGAAATACGACAGTGGATCTTAAAGTAGAAGGATTGTGGAAGGCTAGAATATAAAGATAGATATTTGAGATTCAAAAACATAAAAGCATTTCCGTTAATTTAGTAAGGCTAATTGTGGCCAGTCCTAATAAGATAACACCTTGAAATCTAGAATCAACAATGATCCAAAGGAAATTAAGTGGAGATGTCAGAACTTTCTAGCATATTATTGAAATTCCATGAAAGAAGAGATATTAGAATGAATGTGATATGCAAGTGAGATGTAAAAACTGACCACATGGTTTTGTTTCAAAGAGGTCCAGAAAATATACTCTTTACTGCGAGAGAAATTATAACCTTTACTCAGGCAATAAAGACTGCCCCATTGAGAGAGATACTTAAAACTTTGAGCAGGTCTGTAGTGGCTATTTTCTTAGGCAACATCTGTATTGAAGGTTGGGGAGGTTGCCATGGAATTTTGCTTTCTCAGATAAAGAAAGATTATGAAATTTCAGAATATTAGAAACTGGGAGAGTCCAATGCATCTGCACACCCAAATCTACGGTTATCTCTACCATTACCAAGCATAAACTTGGGATAAATATACTAATTACTTGGCAAAACATTTTATGTGAGCCCCGTTAATTATGACTTATGGATATTGGAAGGAAGGGCCAAATAAAAATCATTTTATCATCCATAATACACATCAAGATAGGAAATCAGAAGAATTGAAAAATATTGTTGGTTATTCATATAAAATCCACAAACCAGTCATCTGCGTGGGCCTTGCACAAACCAGCTAAATTATGAGGAGTAATGATGGTCTCCTTTAATAAAACTAGGTGGTAATTCAAGTCATAGCTTCCATGCCACATGCAGTATGGTGGGAAGTATAAGAATGTACCTCACAGACCTCCAAAATAGAAATCTTAGTTGAGCAAGGGTCTTGGCCTCTGAACTCTGAAATACATTACTGCATTTTCACTGAGGCCAGGATTCCCATGGGGTGCCCTCAGCCACTCACCGACATTACAGAAATGCTAAAGCAAGCTCATTCCTGAGAGATACAGCATTCGTCTTTTTATTTATTTAAGTTTCTTTTTTTTCTTAATCTGACAAAAAAGAGAGATCACAAGCAGGGGGGAGGGGTAGAGGGAGAAGCAGGCTCCCCGCTGAGCAGGGAGCTGGATGTGGGACTTGATCCCAGAACCCCGGGATCATGGCCTGAGCCAAAGGCAGATGCTTAATTGACTGAGCCACCCAGGTGCTTAGGTGTAGCATTCTTCTGATGGCCACCTTTGACTTGATGAGGACTCCCAGATGAACCTACTGCATTTTGCTTTGATTGCAAAGTGGTCCAGGATGCTTCTGCATAATCTTCAGTCTTTATCAAAATCTATAACCAGTCAATGTTCTCTAGAGAAACAGAACTAGAGAAAATATATCTGTATCTTTATACATTTCTATCTTGATCCTTATCCCTATCTACAGAGATACCTACAGATATCTATAGATAGAAATATACAGACATACTTATAGATAGATCTATACCTATAGATCCATAGAGATAAGATACAGATGTAGATAGTGGCACCAGATTAGTGTTTGACTGATGAACTTGGTACCATGGCCTAGCTAATTTGATATGCAAAACCAACCATCACAGTCAACCCCTTGTCAACTTGGTACCCATATTCATTTTTTAAACCACACTCAAGGGATTCCTGGCTGGCTCAGTCAGTAGAACATATGACTCTTGATCTTGGGATCATAAATTCAAGCCCCATGTTGGGCATAGAGATTACTTAAAACACACACACACACACGCACACACACATACACACACACACACACACTCAATTTCCAAATAAAGACATTAAAGTCATACTTCAGCTTAACATGATACAGCTGTCCTGTGTACATAAAACCACACCAGTCCTTTGTCCTCATAGGAAGATGGAAGTCCTTGGGTGATGTTCACTTTTCTCCTTGATGTCCTACAATGCAAATACTTTATTGTTAACTTAGCTATTATTAAACTATCTTATGTTAGATAAGGGGATAAGAAAGGGAGTTAAAGATATTTAATATATATGTGTATTTTATAGCTATGATCTACATTTAAAGTCAGCTGACTTTAAGTGAAAATTACTCTCAGTATTATAAGTGGGCTTCAATCAGTTCAAGGTTTTAATGGCAAAATAAATAAATAAATAATAAAATTGAAGTTTCCAGGAGAAGAAAGACAAGACTATAACATAGAAATCCTGTCTGAGTTTCCAGCCTATAGGCCTGCCCTTCAAATAGATTTCAGACTTGTCAGCCCCCACAATGCATATCTTCTACTCTCTTACTGGTTCTATTTCTTGGGGAAATCCTGACTGAAACAATATACAAACATTCACAACAAATTATAGAAGAAATAATCATAACAATCACATACCTCATTTCTACAACTGCTCAGTAGTATAATGTCATCTGTGCATAAGTAATATCTTAACTATCTTCTACTCCCCATTCTACCCATCACCTATCTTCCTTTGCTCTCAGCAAGTACGTCTGCATGTGATAGCTCTTTAGCTGATAAGGTGACTCAAACCTTCAATACTAAAGTGTCTGCATCATTAGTCATCCTACCTGAATTGGCCGTTGTAGTTCTCCATTAACTTTTATCACAAGGCATAATAATATTAAGAGACATCCTAAAGGATCTCTGGTATTCCAGAGATACTCTTCTTTACTTCCATTGTGAAGCAGTAGTGCAATTTCCCCTTGGTAGTCAAGATCAATCACCCCAGCCAGCACAGTAACTCCCTTTTTCACCTGTTTATTCAGAGGCATGAGGAATCAAAGTGCTTGGGTGGCGATTTTAAGTTCTGGTTCAATGAAACAGTTGGGTTTACTGGTGGAAGCACTCTTACTTTTGGAACTAAGGCCTCTAGACCAGCAGAGCATAAGATCATGGAGACAGGAAGAAAAAGTTTGAAGGTGGGTCACTAGGGGTTATAATAAGTGATCCCATTGCCATTCCTACTCCTTGATTTTTGGACCCATGAATCTTAGCAATGGGAGAAACAGCATCATATATTAGACATTAATTCAGAGCATATCCAGCCTCCCAGTCTCCTTTCCCCAGCCTTTAATGGTATGATCACTTACCTAGCACTATAACTGAATCTTTTAAAAGGCCATTCCACCATTTTATCAAACCAGCTGCTCAGGATTATCTAAAACATGGTAAAACCAGTGATTCCATGAGTCTGGACCCATTGCTGTACTTCATTTCCTCTTTAGTGAGTTCCTTGATCAGAAAGCAATGTTGCATGGAATACCATGACACTGAATAAGACAATCTGTAAGTCCATGGATAATAGTTTTGCCAGAAGCACTGTATGTAGGGAAGGCAAATAGATATTCAATGTAAGTGTCCATTCCAGTAGGAACAAAACAATGCCATCTCCATGATGGAAATGGTCCAGTGTAATTAACCTTCCATCAGAATGCTGACTGGTTACCTCATTGAGTGGTGCCACATAGAGAACTTAGTGTTGATCTCTGCTGTTGGCAGGCGGGACATTCAGAAGTGTCTGTAACAAGGTCAGCCTTAGTGAGTATGAGTCCATATTGCTGAGCTTATTCACAGTTTACACCCCTAATACCATGGTCATTGTTTTCATAAACTCATAGGACAGTGACAGGAGTGGCTGGGAAAAGAGGCTGACTGTGATCCACAGAATGGGTCATACCATTCACTTGATTATTATAATCTTTTGCTGAGGTCACCCTTTAGAGGACACAGATATCTTCACATTTTTTTTTTTCCTATTCTGAATGGTCTATTCATACCTCTTCTTCAGATTTCCTTGTCATCAGTTTTCTAATCTAGTTCTTTCCAAGTCTCTGACCATCCATCCAGACATGGAAGGGTCAACTTACATCATGATCTTACAGCATTCCCAGCCCTTCTGCCTTTCCCCCAATTATTCCCAGAGGAATTTATCTAATAAAATCACTGCATGCCCAATCCTATTTTCTTGTTTGTATCTCAAAGAACTCAGACTTACAGAGGTATCTTTACTAGAAAAGAGCAACATAGATTCTGGCATTTCATATGAAACTAACTAGTGAATCTTTTCTTTTCCATTTTTATATGCTGGAAGAATCAAAAACAGGTAATCTTTTCATGACATGGACATGTACTTTTATAGCCTTTCATAAGGGATGTTAATTGCCCTGCTTTAGCTCACTAAGTAGTCTTCATAAATCTCGATTATTTTGATTCCTTAAAAACAGCACTCAGGTCCATTTATAGATTATATCCTGTCAACTAGACTGCTGATAAAGAAATGACAAATTCTAAATGTTTCAATAAATACATGTACACAGCGAGTAGGAGAAAAAGCATGAAGAATCATAGGTCAACTGTTATTGATATTTTTGAAAGTCCATTGGTCTGAGGCATCCTGGAATATTTCTTTTCTGATAAAAGATACCATTATTCCTCTCACCTCTCAACACTATTCATAATCCATAGCATTTGATGGGTCTCTGGATTTATAAGTAGCAAAGATTTTGAAACACTGATTCAACCTATTTTTCAGTTGATTTAAGAGGCTGCCCATTTTGAGACTGAGTAAAATCCCATAAATGTTTTATCAATAACAATGAGTGAAAAACAAAGGACAGTGTTGAGTTTAGCATTCAGGCTTCTGTGATTAACAAAAAGAAAGATAAAAGGCAGTACCTAGGAGTTCACTATAATCTGACAGAACCAGAAACATATAGCTAACTGAAGGCCTGAATCTCAAAATTCGGATTACATGGGAGGAAACATTCAAGTTCTAGTATGCAGATAGGAGCAGTACATCACAGTTTCAAATGGAAAGGAAAATCAACATAAATGCTAAAAACTAGCATAAATACTAAAGCCAGGATAGGATCTGTTTACTCTTGATTTTATACATGCTGCTCATGTTGGCAAATAAGGTTAGTATGCATTTTGAGGACAGGTTCCAGAGCCGGGGGCAGGAATCAACAGGTGCTTCCAGCTGTTGATTGAAAGACAAGAAGGAGCGCTCAAATAGATTAGAGCTATCTAATTAAGAGCCACTCTCAGAACCAAATGATATATTAACCTTTTGCTTCATCAATAAGATTTAGAACATCTTGATTGTTTTATACCTTTAATGAACCTAATAATAAAATCTGCTATGGTGATGTAATTTCTCAGAACCTAGAATGTAATTTGTTAACTTTGTATAAGTTCTTTTGTGACGTATTAAGTGATTTAATACATGTAAAATGATTAGAACTCTACCAGGCACTTATTAAGCACTCTCTATATAAATTGCTGTTACTGTTATTTTTAATTCTATTGCTATTTTATGCAAAATTCATAAGAAATGAAATTAGAGTTTTTTAAGATTTTAAAAAGTTGGTGGACTTTTAAAAATTTTTTATAGAAAAAATAAAAATCAATTTAAGTGACTCATCTACCTACTAAGCTACATAAAATCGTGCTTAAGAAGTGAATAAATTCAGAAAATATTTTAAAATAAAAATCCCGAGATTATTGTCAGTCTTATAACTCAAGATATGAGTTCATATTTATTGTGGTATATATTATAAGGCTTTTCATATTCCTGTTAAATCAGAATGATCTAAAGCCATAATATTTTTCTTTAATCCTAAATTGTTTGATATCCCTATTATGGTACGTGATGTTAGAGTACTTGCTTTTTTCTGCCATGGTCTGGTGAATTAATTGTATCTAATTCTTCTTGTTCTGATTTAGCCTTTCTTCAAGATTAGATCGAAACATGAAGTATTACAGCTACAGTCCCTGATGCATTAGTTCAAGAAACAATGTAATATCACATTTGTCACTTGTTTTATCAAGCTATGTATCAAAAGCACTTTGCAGTATAATGTGAAAAGTGATAATTCTAGCAAAGCAGTCCAGATTTCACAATGGGACAATCAGGATCATTTCCTCATTTCTGCCACTCTGTAGTACAGGTCTAACAAACAGGAAAGATTAGGAATGATGCTAACACATCCTCTTTCCACAGTCCTTAGATGGCAATGTACTAACAAGCTTTAAAGTAAATATTACCAATAGGAAAATTATAGGAATAGCTTGTTTTTAAACAAACTAAAGGGCATATTCCCTGCTTCTACTTCCTAAGCTTTCACCATATTTTCCTTTTTAGTATAATTCATTTTTGGATATATATATATATATATATCTCCAATATATAAATTGGATATATATATATAAATTTATTAATTGTACTTATTCCCCCAACTTAATATTTATGGGTACCAATTTTATAGATTGTTTATACTGAAAACCAAAAAAGGAGAAATGCTATAATTTTTTATTAAAAAGATATGTACAAGTTAACATTACTATCTACTTCATAAAAATGGCAGAACTCTATTTTTGTGTAATTAATTGCCATAATTAAACAGAAAATAAGTATTTGTGACAATAAGGAATGATTTATTTAAAAAATATTAAATTTGAGGGTTCCAATTAACACTATAGCTTTCCCATACTAATAGCCTCTAGTCAGAGCAAACCTGAAGCCTTTTTTTTCTCCCCTCTAGAAATATTTCTCACTCTTCTGCCTGCCTTCGAGTCTCTGCCAAACACAAGTGATGGTTCCTGACTCCCTTGGAATAGCATGTTCTGGATAAATAACTTTTTCTTGTTCTTTGAATGGTGTAGACTGAACTGTGAACCCTCACGTTCATATGTTGAAGTCTTAGAAGCATATATCTATATAAAAAGCATCAAAATGCTTTTTATATATAGATATATATGTGTATATGCATATGTATATGTTTAAGTATATACATAACATGTATACATACACACACACTACACCTGGAGACAGAACCTTTAAAGAGGTCATTATTATTGAATGAGGACATTAAAGTGGGTCATAATTCAATATGACTTGTGTTCTTATAAGAGGATATTAGGATACAGGCACATACAGAGGAAAGACCATGTGAAGACACAGAACAAAGAAGGCCATCTACAAGAAAAAGAGAGAGGCCTTCAAAACAAAACAAAACAAAACAACAACAACAAAAAACCCAACCATGCAAAAGCTCAGCCTTAGGTCTTCTAGCCTCCAGAATCATGAGAAAATAAATTTTTGTCGTTTAAGCCATTGAGTCTGCAGTACTTTGTTACACTGATCAGAACCTAGGGAAGGGGAAGGAGAAAATGAAGAGGAAAAAGTCAGAGGGGGAGATGGACCATGAGAGACTATAGACACCGGGAATCAAAATGAGGGTTTTGGGGGTGGGGAGTGAGACCAATGATGGGCATTAAGGAGGGTATGTATTGCATGGAGCACTGGGTATTGTATGCAAACAATGAATCATGGAACACTACATCAAAAGCTAATGATGTACTGTATGGTGACTAACATAACAATAATAATAAAAAGAACCTAGGTTATTCTAATTTTGAATTCAATAAACTTCATAGGGAAATTAACTAAACACTACTGCCTAGAAGAGAGTAATAGAGATCCTAATATATAACCCAGGCAAGTCCAGCTTGGACATGAGCTCCAAAATAAGGCCACTCCTAATTATTCAAACATACTACTTTGGCAGAAATTATTAATGATACCACCTCTTCCCCAGATGGAATAGATAGATAGATAGATAGATAGATAGATAGATAGATAGATAGATAGATCAGTCTCAACTTACTGGAATGAATGGTGATGGACAGTAACATTAGTCTATATTTCTTGTTGGCTACTCTTAGTGACATCTGTGCCATTGCTAACACATCCTATTGTACTGGGACCAATGAACCATGCAAGATAGAAAAGGTTGTACATCAACTTAAGGAAAAAACTATTTGATTCTCTAAGCTTGGTCCTCATGGCCTATGGGATTAGTTCTCTTGGCCTCAGTTAGGCAACTGGGGTTCCTGTTTCCAAAGCACATTACAAAGATTATGAAGTAGTTGTTTTCATCATAGTGATCATGATGCTAGTCTGTTGCATTCTATCTCTTATGCATTAAGAGATTTAACTGCTTCTAACAAGTTACTCTTTAATCAAATAATCACCATGATGATACCAAAACCAAAAAGGTCAAGAAAATCTTGGACTATACTTATCTTTGAAGATAAATGAACAATCTCCAAGTGGTGAAGGTGTGAATCTCTAGCTTTCTTTGAATTGGTCAACCTCTCACAAACGAATGACCAAAAGAGGTGACTAAGACATCAAATATAAAATCAGACAATGGCTAGATCATGTATGAAAATATAACCCACCAGTCCAGGAAGCCAAATAATCCCTATAGCAAAAAATGGCCAAGACCTTATTAATAACTAAAAGCTTCCCTAATTTTTGTCCCCACTTCCAATTTAGGACCAAATAGAGAAGGCAAATATGTTCCCAATTACATTAGTTGCCCCACTACTACTTAGCCTACCTGAAGTTTCCCCATGCCAATAGCCTCTAATCAGGGCATATCTGAAACCTTCCTTTTCCTACATTACAAAGCTTCCCCACTCCTTTGTCTGCCTTTATGCCTCTGCCAAAAGCAAGTGATGGTTCTTGACTTCCTTGCTATAACAAACTCTGAATAACTTTGCTTGCTCTTATTTTGGTGGACTTCATTTCCATACTTATGCCCGATTATGTTGCTGCTAGATAATATGATATCTGTGCTTCTACCTTTCAAATTTCCTTTCAAATGCTACTCATTGATAAAGTGAAAATGATGACGAGAAAATCTGAGAAATTACATCAGTGAGAATTCTCCAGAGAAATAGAACCAAGAGAGCATGTATATATTTGTGTGTATATATGTGTGTGTATATCTGCATGTATATAAATGCATGTGTGTGGTGAGTGTGTGTATATATATTACATATGTATATATAATATATATTTTAATAAATTATATGTATTTGCTATTATATATGTATGTGATACTAAATACATATGATTAATTAAAATGAAGTGGTGCATGTGATTATAGAGGCTGAAAAGCCCCAAGATGTGCATGATGAATCAAATTGGCAAGCTGGACACCTAGGAGAGCAAATGGTTTTTGTTTTAGTCCTAGGCTGAAGGTCTTAGAGCCAGTACAGCTGATGGTGTAGTTCCACTCTGAAGATCAGCAGGCTTAAGACTTCAGAATCACATGTTACACTTTTAGTCCAAAGGAGGAAAAAAGGCCAGTTTCCCAGCTAGAAAGCTGTTAGGCAAGAGGTATTCTCCCTTACTTGGGATTGGGTCAGTCTTTTTATATTATTCAGTCCTTCAACTGATTTAATACAGTCTACTCATATTAAGAAGGACTATAAGTTTTACTTAGTTTATAGAATTAAATGTTAAATCTCACCAAAAACACCCTCACATGAGTACCCAGAATAATGTTAAACCAAGTATCTGGGCACCTTGTGGTTCAGTCAAGTTAACACACACAATTAACCATCACACTGATACGCAGGTTTCTTGTCCCTGCTATATAAGAAAGAGTAGGGAAAAATCCAAGTATCATTAGACAATATGTAGCACAAAGTAGCATTGTCTAAGATAAGGTAGAAGAGGAAACTGTGGCAAGAATTGAAATGTGGTGATGTGATGATGTGATGATGATTCAAATTGAGAAACATGAAGTTTGAGTTATAGTGATATGTTTAAGTGAGAATGGCAAAGAAGCGGTTCATAGCTTACTTATGAATCAAAGACGAGATAATGATAGTAAAGATATAAATTTGAGAGTCGTTGGATTATAGATGACAAGTAAAGCATGGAGATAAGAGTACTCTCTTGTTAAGTACTACAGTTAAAGAAAACAATAGCATCCAGGACTAATTTCTGAGAAATTCTAATGCTTACAAGGTAGATAGGAAGATCATATGAAGGAAAAAAGTAGCTGAGAATGAATGGCAGAAATGTATCTTTTTGAGGAAAGTCAGAGACTAAAGTATCATGAAAGAGAGATGGAGGAAATGTTTACAAAACTGAGATGGCCGAAAAACATTGAAGATGGTGGAGAAGTAGGAGATCCTGCAGCAACAGGTCCCCAAAAGTGAGCTGAAAATCTACCAGAACACGCTGAACACCCATGAAATCACCCTGAGAAGCAAGATTTCTCACTCCGGGATCTCTCCGAGAGCAGAAGACAGCAGTGGAGAGGTAAAAGCAAAGTGGGAACACTCGAACTGATATCGGAGGATAAACAAAAGAGGGAGGGAGCCACCAGAAACTAACCAAGGACAGTAATACCCCAAAGGAAAGTGCCCGGTGGCGGGGGACCAGCATTAGAGTCCGTTAAAAAAAATCTTAAAAAGGGCAAAAAGTTCTGAAGAGTAACTAGTGGAAGGGGGTGGTTGCAGACACCGGCTTGGACCCATGCTCCCAGGAAGGAGCGCCCCAAAGCGAGACTCGTGGGGGGATCCAGTCCGCGGTTCCTGAACCTGCAGCTTCCCGCTCTCTGCAACAATCTGTGGGCTGGGCACGCACCTGCAAGCGCCTTTAGAGAATATGTGGTAGTCCACCAGCCACAGCTTTTCTCTGTGTGCGCCCACGACGGCGACATTCACAGCCCACCACAGAGTCTGAGCAATCCCCACCAGCCGCGGAGAGAACGCGGACTAGCGGCCTAACCGCCTAACCTCCGGGGCGCCCCTTGTGGAGCCGCAGAAAGGCAGTTGGGGGCATGACTTTCGCGGCCCACCCAGGCCTCCTGGGTACAAACTCAGAAGCCACAAAAAGGCGGCTACAGGGTCGCGCGCCAACTCGGACAGGCTGCTCTGTGAGCAGAAACTTCACGGAGGGGAGTGTGTGTTCTGAACCTCACAGAGGGGAGCAGAGACTCGGGCTTCCTGCAACTCGGAGGTCTGAGTGCTTCTGGGCAGATTCATTGCTTGGACTCTCTGAAAAGGTGAAAAGGCTACAAAAGGCCAAAAACCTTCAGAGAGCAAGAGACTGAGAAACCGGTTTCCACAGAGCTCAGCCCCTTGACTGAGGGGCAGGGTGACTCAACCCAAGCAAGACTGACTGGAAAACAATGCGGCAGGCCCCTCCCCCAGAAGACCAGCCAAAAAACAAAAGGACTATAACCACAGGGTCCCCATCAAATTTTAAACCCCCAACGCCAGGGGAAAGCAATACATTAAGCTCTTGGTAATACCCTCAAACCTGTATATTTCATATATACAAGTTTTTTTTTCTCTTTCTTATTCTATTTTTTTAAAATTTTATTTTAGTATTCACTTGCTTTCACATTTCTTTTTTCTTTTATTTTTTTTAACTACTTAACATTACAACGAGAGGTTTAATAACAACTATAAACCCAGGAGGACCTGGAATAACCTTCCTCGCCTGCGAGGAGTTATAACCACCCTCCCATCTTATCCCTCTGTCAGTGTTTCTACGTATCTGCTTTTGTTCTGGTATTACATAAATCTTATTCTTGGGGTTCATTCCACTAGGTTCTTTTATTTCTTGTCATTTATTCGTGTTGGTCTATATGTTTGTTCGTGCTTGTTTGCATACCTTATAAACCTTAGTTTTGAGGCCCATTCTGGCTGGGATTTCCTCTTTTTCTCCTTCTCTCTATCTTTTTTTTATCCTTATTCTTTCTTTTTGGTGGTAAATCCCAATTGCTCTAAAACCCTCGAGGGTGCAACTTGCCTGGATC
>CM052802.1:81264109-81335198 GCA_028533885.1 Nasua narica | reverse complement strand
AATAAACATTGTTAAAATGTCTATACTGCCCAGAGCAATCTATACTTTCAATGCCATCCCGATCAAAATTCCACCAGTTTTTTTCAAAGAGCTGGAACAAACAATCCTAAAATTTGTATGGAACCAGAAAAGACCCCGAATTGCTAAGGAAATGTTGAAAAAGAAAAACAAAGCCGGGGGCATCACATTGCCTGATTTCAAACTTTACTACAAAGCTGTGATCACTAAGACAGCATGGGATTGGCACAAAAACAGATACATAAACCAGTGGAACAGAATAGAGAGCCCACAGATGGACCCGCTACTCTATGGTCAAATCATCTTTGACAAAACAGGCAAAAATATCCAGTGGAAAAAAGACAGTCTCTTCAATAAATGGTGCTGGAAAAATTGGACAGCTTTATGTAGAAGAATGAAAGTTGACCATTCTCTTACACCATACACGAAGATAAACTCAAAATAGATAAAAGACCTCAATGTGAGGCAGGAATCGATCAAAACCCTAAAGAAGAACATAGGCAGTAACCTCTATGACATTAGGCACAGCAACTTCTTTTTTTTTTTTTTTATTAGAGAGAGAGACTGAGAATGAGAGGAGAGAAGGTCAGAGGGAGAAGCAGACTTCCCGCAGAGCCGGGAGTCTGATATGGGACTCGATCCCGGGACTCCGGGATCATGACCTGAGCCGAAGGCAGTCGCCCAACCAACTGAGCCACCCAGGCGCCAAGCACAGCAACTTCTTTCAGGACATGTCTCCAAAGGCAAAGGAAACAAAAGCGAAAATGAACTTTTGGGACTTCATCAAGATAAAAAGCTTCTGCACAGCAAAGGAAACAGTCAATGAAACAAACAGGCAACCCACAGAACGGGAGAAGATATTCGCAAATGACACTACAGACAAAGGTCTGATATCTAAGATCTATAAAGAACTCCTCAAACTCAACACTCACAAAACAGATAATCACATCAAAAAAATGGGCAGAAGACATGAACAGACACTTCTCCAAAGAAGACATACAAATGGCTAACAGACACATGAAAAAATGTTCATCATCTTTAGTCATCAGAGAGATTCAAATCAAAACCACAGTGAGATACCACCTTACACCAGTTAGAATGGCCAAAATCAACAAGACAGGAAACAACAAATGCTGGAGAGGATGTGGAGAAAGGGGAACCCTCCTCCACTGTTGGTGGGAATGCAAGTTGGTGCAACCACTTTGGAAAACAGTATGAAGATTCCTCAGGAAATTAAAAATGGAGCTACCCCATGACCCTGCAATTGCACTACTCGGTGTTTACCCCAAAGAAGCAGATGCAGTACAAAGAAGGGCCACATGTACCCCAATGTTCATAGCTGCAATGGCCACAATGGCCAAACTGTGGAAAGAACCAAAATGCCCTTCAACAGATGAATGGTAAGGAAGATGTGGTCCATCTATACAATGGAATATTATGCCTCCATCAGAAAGGATGAATATCCAACTTTTGTATCACCATGGACAGGACTAGAAGAGATTATGCGGAGTGAAAGAAGTCAAGCAGAGAGAGGCAATTATCTTATGGTCTCACTTACGTGTGGAGTATAAAGAAAATCATGGAGGGCATTGTGAGAAGGAAGGGAAGGGTGAAGGGGGGGAAATCAGAGGGGGTGATGAACCAGGAGAGACTATGGATTCTGAGCAACAAACTGAGGGTTTTGGAGGGGTGGGGAGGGGAGGTGGGCAAGTCTGGTGGTGGGTATTGAGAAGGGCACCTATTGCATGGAGCACTGGGTGTGGTGCATGAACAATCAATCTTGTAACACTGAAAAATTAAAATAAACATATTTGGGGAGAAAAAGAAATGAGATGGCCACCTGTATCACAGAGCTGGGAGGACTACTTAGTTGATGAATGAACATAATCATCTATGCTTTACAATATGGTAGTCATTGGCTTTATCAGAAGCAGTTTCTTGAAAGTTCTTCAAGCAAAAGCCAATTTGATGTGATTTGAAGTGCCTGCAAACTTAGGGTTTTCATCCTATGGTGGACTAGATACCTGGATAATGTCTAAAAATGCTAGGAAAAAATGTGGTATTTTTAAATGATTGGATGAGGTGGTGTACAACAAAGTCATAGAGACCAGAAATCAAACAATAATTGTGTAAAACCTTAACAGATAAAAGTATAAGCTGTATAAAAGACATAAAATAGCCATGACTCCTTAGGGAGATTTAATATGCTTGTGGGCAGACTCAATATTGTCAGGTTGTTAAATGTCTTTAATCTATAAATTTCAGTTCAATACATTTGAAATCAAAATAACAACTATATTTTTATGGGATCTGAGAATCTTATTCTTAGATTCATGTGGCAAAGCAAATGAATAAGAATTGCTAAACAATTTTTAAAACTAGACAGATGGGTATGGATTTACATTAGCATGTATCAAAATATATGCTATGTAAAATATCATTCAAATAAATATATGTGTGTTATAATTAAGATGAACCACACCTGCAAAACCCTAAATGTTTCTGAATGGGAGTATATGGGATATGTATTATACACATATAAGTGAAGAAAGATTGCAGAGAAAAATCTGGGAGGATAAATAGCATACTTAGCAAATTTAAGAGTGCTTATTCTCAGAACTTAGTTTGGGATGTTATCTGTAATACCTTATAACATGAGTATATTCACTATCTAGTTGGGAAATTGGAAGTTCATTAAAAAACAAACAACAAACATTGAAACTGAAGAAGCAGAGATTATAGGCTAATAGATATGTTAGGAAGATTATGCCTGGAAGGAAGGAAGGAAGGAAGGAAGGAAGGAAGGAAGGAAGGGAGGGAGGGAGGAAGGGAGGGAGGAAGGGAGGAAAGAAGGAGAAAAAAGTCTGCTTAACTGGAAAGATTTGCAGATATGTAAAATACTAGGACATGCTTAAATATAGATGGGAATGAGTCATTGGAGAGGGAGAGAAGAAGAAACAGAAGATGAATAATGGATCCAGGAAATGTGAGGAGGGATTGGACTTTGCTGGGAGCAGGAACCCTGCAGAAAGTGCTGATGCTGATAGATTTTTTCAAATTTGTACTAAGAAGAGAATGATTAACAGAGAAGGACTTTGGGGTCAGATGCCTGAGTCTGATTTTCCTCCTTTGCCTCTTACTAGCTGTGTGACCCTGGGAAAGTTACTTACACTTCTCTGTGTGTCAATTTTCTCATTTGTTAAGTACCAATAAAAATAAAATCTAATTTAGAGGGTTTTTAAGAAGACAAATGAAATGTATTTGAACAATTCCTAGCACAATAAGTGTTTAATATGCCTTAGAAATTATTATAATCCTTTTCCCCTCAAGAAATATTTGGGAAGATTATTAGATGATTAAAAAAAATAAACATTTTAGAAGAATTGAAACAAGAAAAGCAGCTGACGAACAAAAGAGTAAGAAAAATAGAGAAAATAATTTGATTGTTGGACAATTACAAGGGTGCATTAAAAACTGGCAATTACAGATCTCTAGTAAACTCTCTGGGTATTACATCTCTATACTTACATATATGAAAAAATGATTTACAAGTATCTAATGCACGTTTATATTTAGCATTCCTTTTGTACCAGGCACTGTTAAATGTTTCACAAGCATTACTTCATTTAATTCTCAAAACAAATTGTTATGTATAAGAAAATAAGTCCAGCTTCACCTCTACCCAATATGATAACATTGCAATAATCCCCTCAAAAAGTATGTTCTTAAGCAGTGGACTCTTCATCATCCATCTAACATCCATCTATTCATGACACAGCTGCCAATGGCAATATTTTCAAAGTATAAAGAGATTATATCACTTATTTGTTATTGTTCCAAACCCTCATATGACCTCTTCTAGTGTTCAAAATCTCATACCTTAATACAGTTTTATAGGTCCTATATGATTCAGCATCCTGTTGGGTCTCTGATCTCATAGCCCTCTCTCACTGCACTTCAGTCATACAAGAATCTTGCTACATCTTGAATATTAGAAGGTTATGTTCCAACATCAAGGAAAGAAAATATAGCTTCTTCTATAATTTTGGCAAACTGGATAATGTAGTTTAAACAACAAGTGAATTAAATGGAAATTAATGGAAAGAAATAGCGAAATAATTAAAGTAATGCTCTTTCAGTTAATTTTTCTCCATTGTATTTAAAGTTTCCTTCATTATTCTATTATGCTGCAAAATATATACTCTGCAGATTAGATAATGTCTAAATGGAAACTGTGATACTTCTGCTTTTTGATTCTTATAGCCAGAGCATAAAAAATGGTGGTAGATGCATCATTGAGGAGGTTCAACATTTTCCAAAATTATGTGGCTTCAGAACACAGCTTATGGTAATAATGTTTCCCAGAAAACATTTTGGGAAATGCTACAGAGGAGTGCTTCTTCTATGTTCCTTACTCTGCTTTGGAACTATGGTACTAAACAAGCTAAGAACATAGATCCATTGTTCTGTAAAAATTCCTAAACAAACAAACAAACCAATAAACCTGTAGACATGTGGTTAATCAGATAATACTTTCTGAAAAATCTTGAATAAATGTAGTGATTTATGATTAAAAATGCTACCAGCGTGGGAGAAACTGACCAATCAATGACATTGAGTTGGATAATCATTTTGAAACTTCTAATCTACTCAGACTAGATGGCTGCTACAGGAAAAAAAAATGGCATACTAAGGTTTAAATGTTAAATACTTATTAAAAGGTGAATCATTTAGGTACTATAGTAATCAAATCCAGAAAGGTCAGTGCAAACACCCATAAAACAACAAAGATAATTCTGGCACTAAGTTAACTATGCCATAAAATTTTGGTTTACTCTTTATTAATAAGAGTTTTCATGAAATGATATACTACAATTTAGGGCAGGGAAGATGAAAACAAATTTTGATTGTCTATTCATGGTCATTTATCCATCCTTAACATAGATAGAGTCAAACATAAAGACACCTAGAGTTGGAAGATGCATTAGTACTCACATCGCCCAAACATCTCATGTTATAGAAAAGGAAACTGAGGCTTAGAGAATTGAAGCACTTGGACAAACGGAAGGTCTCAATTTTTTATACTCTCTCCAGGAATATATGCCATGTGTCTCAAGCCTTTTCCAATTCTTTGTTTCAATTGTCTCTCTAATTCACATGTATTTAATCTATATTTTTATCCACACAAAAACAAATACACTTCCAGTTTTAGAGTTGTACCTTTCAAAATCAGATTGAGAACCCACAGGAAAGCATAGTGAAACACTATACAAATGTAGGGTGTTTACATTTTGAGAATTTTGGTAGAAAGTTCAATTTTTTGTCCTGGAATTCTGGTCAGCCAATTGCTGAGTGTCTTTAACCAGGTGTTTTGACTACTCTAAACTGATTATCAGTATAATAATAACATATCTTATTCCTACCACATGGGGTTTTTGCAAAGATGATGATGTAAAAGGACAAAATAAGATGATGCATGTGAGTACTTTGAAAAATATACTATGCAACACAAATTCAATGAACGAATTATAGGAAATGATTATTGTAATCTAACAAAATAGTGACACGTGAAACTGTAATGAATCATATTTGCAAATCAGTGTATTATAATAAAATTTCAAATTACCATGTTGACTTATATAGGCAGGTATACGTCTTACATTGGTACTCATATGTACCAATGTATGTTATCACATGTAAGGATCTCTAGTTATTAAGAACAACATAAAACTAATGTTTAAAAATATATTACCTGATGCCACTTCATCATCTGATGAAACTTCATTGTCAATAAAAATACAACAGTTTGCTGTAAAAAAATTAAGATGAAAACTGTGTTCTTTGAGGTAAAATTGAGTTAAAATTTAATTCTTGAAAGTATAAACAATATTCATGAACTATCTATTGATTCAATTCTCTCTGAAGTATAGTTCTTCAAACACCTTCTGTCATGCACTCGATCCAACCAGATGTGTAAGCTTCAAATGCATGAAAACCAAAGGGAGAATCCTGATGAAAGCTTTCCTGCCACTATAGAATGCAGTCATCTGTGAAGGCTCATTTTAATATTGCTTCAGTGGGTATTTATCTTTGCATAGGAAAGAAAGTTCAGATTGATATGTTCCCACGTCTTTACATTCCAAACATTTACCTTTGTAATAAGGGGAGTCCTATGTGGTTTTTAAAACAGTCTTACTCACATCTCAGACCCAGGAGGAACACAGTAATAGAACTGGGTGTAAATGGAAGTTTTCTGGTCCCCAACTCATAATTTTCTCCATTAAACCATTGTTCCAATAATAATACCAAATTGATTGTGTATTAAAGGAATAGAATAAACTCTAAGCTGCCACAATGTCTAGTTTCAGTGGCATAAATTCTCTGTGGGTAATAAGAAGAATGAACTAAGGAAGGTGATAGGAAGGGAAGGGTTTAACTTTAGAACTGATGTTTTAATACCTTCTTAAGCTATGCTATATTTGTCAAATAAAAGTCAACTAAAACGTGAAATACTCGGGGCGCCTGGGTGGCTCAGTGGGTTAAAGCTTCTGCTTTGGCTCAGGTCATGATCTCAGGTCCTGCAGTTGAGCCCCGCAAGGGGCTCTTTGCTCGGCGGGGAGCCTGCTTCCCTTCTCTCTCTGCCTGCCTCTCTGTCTACTTGTGATCTCTCTCTCTCTCTGTCAAATAAATAAATAAAATCTAAAAAATAAAGAAGGTTATTGACAGTTGTTCATGAATAAGTATGAGGCCATGACACAATTTGTATTCTTTACAAGATAATCGAGCTGAATTTTGGGGTGAGATAACTGATTCTGAATCTTTGCATTTTAAAGTCACAACTAAGTTACTTCTTCTTTTTGCTGTATTCCATATTATATTTTAATACATCTTTCAACTTAATTGCACATTTACTTTGAACTTCAAATATTGACTTTCCAATCAGAAAACCTTATCAGTATTTCCAAGATTGAAATACCAGATGCATAACACTTTAAATTTGCCCCAAGAGTTAATTTAAGCTGTTTTACAATTGATCCTGGCCTTGCCTACAAGGACAATAATGCATTTATTAGAAATTGTAGTAAGAGTTTGGTTGTGACTCAACAATACTGCTTCAAGGAGATACATAAATTATCTCCTTTCTCAAAATGAAAGTGAATCCCTAAAAGATTCCTTTGATGACTACCTATACAACATTCAAAAAACCCACAAGATTTCATATAGACCAAGTGCTCAATACTGTGGATACTAGAATACAATTTCCCTGGAACCTAGAAATAAAGGTAGTTGATTTTGTAATGAGCTAGAAGCCTGGTAGAGCATAAAGTCTGAGAGATCAAAATGGTCAGAAGGCTTGAACAGAGTTAATACAAATCGAATGAACAATATTTCCATTTGATATGAATTTCCTTAAAATCTATATATATAAATATATAATACTATAATCATCATATTTATATAATTTATACAATATATATTATATTTATATAATTTATACAAAAATAATAAATAACAATTATTATACATTATATATATATAAATGTATTTTTGTGTTAGAATCTGTATCACACACTTTACATGTATTTAACTATTCTAAACATAGGCAAATTTGGCTTTCTTTAGTTGTTTTGAGTAGTTTATGAATCCTAAAGGCACTTCCAAGTGTCTCATTATATCCAGATACTTATTTGTTCCCAGTTGTTTTTAAATGAATTGCAACAATTATTTCATAAATTCATATGTTGAATTTCATAAATTCAAATTCATAAATTCATAAAAACAACTAGATATAGAAAAGATATCTGTCTGCCCATAACTACCATTTGACTCAGACTTATTAGATTACAAATTATTTTAAAATATATCATTGCTTTTGTACTTGAGTAAAGTTCTTACAATTGTTGGGCTCTATCTAATTTTAAAGTACTTAATATTATTTTCCAAGTAGTAATTCATATTGAGGATTCCCATAAACTGTCGTTAAGAATAGCAATAGAGGGGTGCCTGGCTGGCTCAGTGGGTTAAAGCCTCTGCCTTTGGCTCAGGTCATGATCTCGGGGTCCTGAGTTCGAGCCCCGTGTCGGGCTCTCTGTTCAGCAGGGAGCCTGCTTCCTCCTCTCTCTCTCTGCCTGCCTCTCTGCCTACTTGTGATCTCTCTCTCTGTCAAATAAATAAATAAAAATCTTTGGGAAAAAAAAAAAAAAGGTTTGTATAGAAGCCTGGCAAAGTAGTGCTGGCTTTCAGCTAGGAGTTCAGTACTGCTGCTGGTCTAGAGGCCTTGGCTCCTCTCCTCATTGCACGATGCCTGGGTGCTAAGTGCTAGTGTTTCCAAGAGCTAGAAGGTGGAAGCTTCTAGTTTGTTAAGGTCTAGGTCTCTGCCTACTTGTGAACTCTCTCTCTCTGTCAAATAATAAATAAAATCTTAAAAAAAAAAGATTAAAAAAAGAGTAGCAATAGAGTGTATATGTGTGCACATGTGTGCATGTGTAATCATGTTTTGAAACAGTGTATCTTTCAGCACTGATCACATGTGTGTTATGAAGAAATGAAGAACAATTGGTTCTGAAAAATGAAGAATAATTGGTTTTGACAATATCCTGGTAGTATTCTATAGTCTATTTTTCATTATTATATCTTTAGAAGACTATGAGTTTATTAAGTTTTAAATTACCTAAGGGAAGATGCAAAATCTTACACAGTTTGTATCCTCAACTCCATTGCAGTGACCTAAATGCCTAGGTCACCTAAATGCCAAGGTTTACTTAATAAACCTTGATATTAATAACATTAATAATGATGGTGGTAAATGATTATGAGTAAGTCTATTAGTGGCATTCATTTTTGGAAAAGGATACATATTTTAGCACTCAAATATACTGTACACAAGAGATTGATCTAAAGTGTTATTTTGGAAATATAAACACAAGGGCCAAAATGCACACTGACCTCTCCCTTTTCTAAACTAATTACACTTATTACACATAAAGGTAGGTTGAGCAGTCATTTATATAATTAGAACCTGATAACAGCTTGCCAATATTTTATATTGTTTTGCATTGATATTTTCCTATTTAATTATGTTTTGCATCTTAGTTCAGTTTGTTAGATTTATATGATATATATCTAGTTTAGTGTGTTTCATATGGCATGTGTGTGTGTGTGTGTGTGTGTGTGTAATTACATTATCCTTCTAAGAGTAGGTATTTTTTGCCTCACTGGGAATTGACAAAATATTTGTTTCTAGCAAAGAGAATCTTCCATCCAGATCTTCATAAGATTTTGTTTTCTTTGAATCAATTCATTCTGTGTTACTCATTAATCTTCTTGATCTCATGCAAGAGCATAGCCAGCACTGACCCGACTGGAATCTGCCTAAAGTTCAGAATTATGTAGAGTCATAACTGTATGTACTTCTTTCTTTTGCTTTAATATTGTGATCCACAATTTTCTACTTTCTAGACCAAAATACCAGATGACTTTGAGGAGAACAACCTTGACCCTATAAAATTTGTGTGCTGCATTAAGTAGTAAATGGTCTACTTTTCTCTGCCACCATTGGAGTGAAGGATATGAGGCCATAACAGAGACAGCCTTAGCTTCAGGCAGGGAGTGAAAAATGTCAGTGTTAGCACTAATCAAACTTTCCCATTCCTTATTGGTGGGGTGGAAAGTGGGGAAATGACTCACCTATGGATCCTGAAGGACAGCCTGAGAGTTGTTATTGTTTTCCATTGAACACTTTCATGGCTACATGTGTGGCCTTTGTTTGGAAATTGGATGTGATTTTATACTGCACATTATATTTTATGGCAGTAGCTTATGCAAGTGATTTATTCATCAGGACATGTGAGTTCTTACAGAAATTATTTTCTTAAAAATCATTTAACTGTACATTTGAAGAATGTCAGCTTATAATGCATATTTTCCAATTTAAGAGTTTCACTTGGTAGATAATTTTGGCTCAAATTATTTTCAGAGTAAAAGACCTTGTATATTCTGAGTAAAGATTTCATGTACAGCAAAATAGGAAAACAATCAAAACTTTTTAAATGTGAGATGATCCAATTAGTTTAAGAAAGTACAAGTGCAAAGGATCCAATTAGTTTAAGAAATCTCTGTCTTATTACCTCATTGAGGCAAAAAAACCCCAGCAATTATATGATTACCTTAACAAAATTTAATTTTTACATAATGTAGTTGACCTTTGAACAACACAGTGGCTAAGAATGCTGACCCCTGCATAGTGGAAAACTCACGTTTAACTTTAGACTCCCCAAAATCTTAATTATAGCCTACCTTTGCCTGGAAGAATTACCAATAATATAATCAATTGATTAACACATATTTTGTATGTTATATGTGATATATACTGTATTCTTCTGTATTCTTACAATAATGAAAGCTAAAGAAAAGTTGTTAAGACAATCAGATAAAAGAGAAAATACATTTATAATACTGTACTATATTTATAGAAAAAAATCTGCAGGGGCACCTGGGTGGCTCAGTGGTTTAAAACCTCTGCCTTCGGCTCAGGTCATGATCTTAGGGTGCTGGGATTGAGCCCCGCATCAGGCTCTCTGCTTGGCAGGGAGCCTGCTTCCCCCTCTCTCTCTGCCTGCCTCTCTGCCTTGTGATCTCTCTCTCTGTCAAATAAATTAATAAAATCTTAAAAAAAAAAAAAAGAAAGAGAAAGAAAAAGAAAAATAATCTGCATATAAGCAGACCCATGCAGTTCAAAATTGTGTTGATCAAGGGTCAACTATACATTTCTCTAACTGAAGTATATGTTTTCAAAAACTTTCTTTATAGGATAATTTAAAACATAATTATAGGTAAATTATCTATTAATAATTTCTTCAAGTTGTATAAGAAAAACTATTGTTTTATTTAAAAGGTATTAAGGAGGCTGCTTAGGCACTGAATCTAATTTTACCTGAGAAATTAAAAGAAAAATATTTTTTTTGAAAAAAATTGGGATAGGGACTTCTCAATACTCTTCTTTGCATTAGTTTAAAGAAAGTTGAAGATATTGGGAAGAAAAAAATTGTCTCTAAGTATTAAAGTGTTGTTTAGTTGTAATATATGGCTGGCTTAACAGGAATTGGGCATGCTAATATATAATTCAAATTAGTATTTAGATACTAACTAAATTTTTACGTGTTTATTTTTTTTAAAGATTTTATTTATTTATTTGACACATAGAGAGAGAGAGAGAACACAATCAGGAGGAGTGGGAGAAGCAGGCTTCCCACTGAGCAGGGAGCCTGATATGGGGCTCAATCCCAGGACCCTGGGATCATGACCTGAGCCAAAGACAGATGCTTAAGGACTGAGTCACCCAGGCAAACCTACCTGTTTATTTTTTAAAAAATCATTTTACAGAATTTAATTTGATAGGTGAGATCACATACCAGGTATCTCAAAATTGAATAATTTTAAGAATTATAAAGTTTTAGATAATTTTTATTCCATAAAGAAATGTAAATAAATACCCTAGAGTGAACAGAAAGAGAATTTTCATAAATTGTTATAAAAGTTAATATTTTTGTTTAAAAGGTATGCTAAGTTATACATAAATATATGAATGAATATTAGATAATTACATAGATGAATAAACATTAGTCAGAGTTAGGATCAGTCAAAAGCATCCTCTTATCCGCCATCAACTATCCTATCTTGCCACCCATTCATCTCATCTACCCACAGGCAGTCATTCTAAAGCTATTCACTAGTCCTATAAAAGAAAGCCATTTTCTCCCTGCCTTTGAGAAATGTACTGAACCTATGGTTAGAGAATTCTCCCTATTATAAGTATCCCACTCCTCCAACTGAAATAGCCTTCTTTCTCCTTATTGCAATACTCTTTCTGAATAAAATACCTCCTTAACAAAGGGATATTTGTTTACTTGACAATATTTATTACAAGTAGTTTTTGAATATCCTTTTTGGTATTTTCTTTTTGGTTTTGATTTTGGGTATTGTTCTGTGTACTATGTAAGCTATTATATTATGTGAGTAAAATGGAATCTCCTTTCTAGTAGTTAGACATTATTCTATTTCTCCTTTACTCCAGTAAAACTATTATTGTTTAAAAAATAGCTCAGTTGGGTGTAGAAGGGCCTCTTCTGGGCGGAAACCTGGATACTGAGCTAACAAAGTGTAGTTAAGAACTCTACCAAAGTTTTTAGGAATTGGGGTTTTGGAGAGAAAGGAAAGAAGGCAGCAGGAAATTAGAATTTGAAGCAGAGACTTCAAAAATACATTTGGAAGCAAAGGTGTTTAGAACTTTCCAGTAATGAACAAAGGATCTATGCACAGAAATGGGTGATTGTTAACCATTTTTCTTTCTTAAGTGGAAATTATGTTTATGAAGTATCTAAGTGAAGTCTGATTTAGTCAAATAATTCTGTTTGTGGGGCAGTGAATTGGGGAGAGAGGCACAGAAGGAAAGCACAATCTCCTTTTACTCATTAGAGCCTATGTAGAAATCACAGATTTATACTGTGAAAGGAGGAAAGAAATATGCAGGACTTCCTGGCAGTGACAGGCTGGGGTGAGGGGAGGGTGGGAGGCTAGTAGTAAGTAGAGATATAAGAAAATTAAAATCTAATAGGAGAAACAAAATATTACTCAGGGAAAGTTACTACTAGACAAATAATTGTAGGGGAAGGAAAGCACTTTATCCTCTATCATTTTAGGTTCTTAGCTGAAATCCCTTTGTAATAAAAGATGGATTAACACGATAAAAATGAACAAAAGTTTATCAGCATGTATACCTTCTATACACGGAAAATACCCAGGAAAACTGAGTAACTCCCCGGAATGGGCCAAGCCACCACATCTTAAATACCATCTCAGCTAAAGACAAAAGATGTCCTGGAGGGGAGGCCAGGTATAGGAGGTTACCAAGGAAAGCACTGATAAATTTCTAGAGATTTAGTTATCTTCTTCATCCTGGTACAGCTAGGGAGACACCTTTACAAATGGAGATTTCCCTAATAAATTATATGTCTCTTACAAAAGGGTAACTTCTTAGTTTACAAAACTCCTGTGTCTGCTGAGTTTTTTTTTTTAAAATAATCACCTCAAAATAATCCTTATTCCAAAGGGTTGTATTTTTGGGGAGGTATATTTTATTCCTTTTAAAAAAGAAAACCACAGTCCCCAAATGAAGTCAATGATGCTACTTGGCCAAATTACCAAACCGGGGCTCACTATCTGAACAAATTGCCATTTCAACCTCCCCCCGCCAGCCCAGAAATGACTCCTAATAGGTCAGTCAGGAATTTTCTGGTCAACACCAATGCAGTAATCTGCCACAGAGGCTCTCTCCAGTCTCTGAAAGAAGATGAGGTTGAGGCGCATGGGTGGCTTGGTTGGTTAAGGCTCCAACCCTTGATTTCAGCTCAGGTCATGATCTCAGGATGGTGATATAAGCCCACTATGGGGCTCTGGGCTAAGCATGGAGCCTGCTTAAGAATTTTTACCCTCCCCCTCCATCTCTAAAAAACAAATAAAAAAAGGAAGATGAGGTAATTCACCTAATAAGACCCCTGCTCTTACCCCAAAGGAAGATAATCTTGCCTGAAATAACCCTTTGCTTTGTTTGCTAATTATCCTGCCCTGTGTCTGCCTATAAAATCCTTTCATTTTGTACGACTCTAGAGTTCCCCTCTACTTGCCAGATGAGATGCTGCCTTATTCATAAATTAGTTAACAAAGCTAATTAGATCTTTAAAATTTACTGGGCTGAATGTGTTTTATTTTTTAACACTGCTGTTCATGCCAAAGAGTGTAGACAAAGAAAAGAACTGAGTGGTTAATGACTAATTCTTTAACAAAGAATTTATCAAACAATAAAAAGTTTAATTTTTTGTAGTTGTTCTGAATTATTTTGTTTATAATATTTATATTTTATATGATTTTATTAAAATTATTTTTAAAAATTTTAAAGGAAACTTATTTTATAAAATAAAAATATAAATACAAATATTTTTATTACACATTTTATTACAATTTATATATATATGTAACACCATCAGATAAATAATGTATGAGAATATTTAGGAAGTGCAAAAGTTACTGATTATTATTTTTTATTTTTTATTATTTATTAATTAATTTATTTATTTTTCAAAAGTTACTGATTATTAACTTTTGTCTGTTATATTCCAAATAGGATAAGAAAATGTGAAGTCTATACTTATGAAGTGTGAAGATAAAATATATGTACTTAATGATTAGATAAGCAAATATCATACTTACTATCTAATCATTGATACCATCTTAAAGAATCTCATATTCTCTATTGTATAGTATTCTTATTTTAAATTACAAAATATTGTTATCTACTATTAAGCTACGAAAAATAATAATATTCCAAAAAATATTCTACAAATAACTAATGTAATATGATCACACTGAATTCAGAATTTACTGATAAAACCTACTTATAGAAAGAAATGAAATCCTTTTATCATTCGTGGCTCCCTACCTTGGGTGCTATGTAGCTAATTTGAAGCTAAATTCTATAAACTTGTTTTACTGAATTGTTAGCATTATGATATTTTTTTGCAATTATTAATATTATGGGAATATGAAAAACAAGAACTACTCAAAACTTTTAATGGAGTTAAGTCATTTTATAATGACCATAAACTCAACACAGTACCTCTTGAAAAGAAATTGTGGATTATTATATTTAGGTTCTTATGGTGACAGGGAACTCCTCAGTGGAAGTCCCCACAACTCTACAATCTGTACTCCTGTCCCCAGTTCATTTCCCAAAAATGTAGTATCTGTTTTATTCCAGACACTAGTTTCTACCTCTTGTTCCTGATTCGACTCCTGCCAATTTGGACATGATGATTCAAATCTATGCTTTTCCACATGAATCTCACTTTAATTTTCTGTAGCTGCTGTATAGTATAGGATTTCTTGAATATTAAACCAACTCTATGCAGCTCTGCCTCAGAATCTTGCTCTGGACACAAATATACAGCTAATCCTATTAAAGCCTGCTCAAAGACATATACAGTTTTATGCCTGAGGAAGGAAGTGCTCTTGATGTTCTATAGCAGATATTCCTGAACTAATAGACCTTAAAATAATAACCTGGGCTTAATGATGTCATAGAAGGGGTAGTATTAACTGAATCTAGTTCATGGAGAGAGCTGGAGATCTTGAGAGTTTCCATTTTAAAATATTCCAAAATATTTTTACTTTACATTTGTGCTCTCTATATAGCAAACGGCCACCTGAGACCCAATCTGCGCCCCTGTATGTTTCAGTAAATAAAGTTTTATAAGAGTACATACTTGCTTCACTCATTTATTGCACTCTGTGGCTGCTTTTGTGACAAAGACATAGTTGAGTTGTTCTTTTTATTATTCTTTTATTCTTATTCTTACTCTTGTTTTTATCGAGTTGTTCTTATAAACGCCTTATCTACCTTATTCCCAGGGCTGTTTTCATGACCATGTGACCACAGCAGTCTGCCACTCAGGGTCCACATACGGAAGGACTTACATTTGAAGTTTGATTCCCTGTAATAACAGTCTTCAAATTCTTAAAAAATTTATTTTTGAATTATTGTTTTGTGGAGTCCTTTGGAGTCACAGAGAAGGGCAAGGTGGTGATCTTACAGCCTAGGCTGGCAGTGCCACAGTGCATTTGGTAGGTGACTAGGCAGGGGCTTCTAAGCCATACCATTCAGATATGGAGAATTTACAGCCTTGGGTTTGAAAACTCTGGGGATCACACTTTTACATCAGTTGGAGCAGATGGCCTCAGGGTCAGGAAAATCATTTCCTCACATCTAGCAGGGGCCTAATATTTTCATTTTTCACTAAGCCCTACAGATTATGTACCTGGACCTGTTTTTCTCCTAGATTGTCAAAAATATAGATCTGACTCTCAATGACCTCTTTCTGATAACCTCAGGCAAAAGTGGATTCAGATTCCAGGCCTAACCTCTATCTGCTTATCTTCCACGGCATCTCAAACTTACCCTACTTTGCTACTTTCTGTTGTCTTTTAAAAAATTGTTTTTAGGGGTGCCTGGGTGGCTCAGTGGGTTAAGCCTCTATCTTCAGCTCAAATCATGATCTCAGGGTCCTGGGACTGAGCCCCTCATCAGGCACTCTGCTCAGCAGGGAGCCTGCTTCCCCTTTTCTCTCTGCCTACCTCTCTGCCTACTTGTGATCTCTTTCTATCAAATAAATAAATAAAGTCTTAAAAAAAAGGATTGTTTTTACATTTTGGGGGAACTTTTTCAGTAACCCTAAGTAAAAAGGCCCTAACATTGTGAAAAGTAAAATTCTATTATTTATAAATTTAAGAATTTATATTGTTCTCTCAATTAAGTCATTAAAACATTTTGACAGCTGATTTCTTTTCAAATCATGTAATAATTATACTTTACATTAAAGAAAAATTGGCTTGATGATCATATTACCTTAAATAATTTTAATTGCAATTCTCTTTTTAAACTCCGTGTGAAGTATCAATGTAAAGGTAACATTTAAAGGTCTGCAGACTTTCTCATATATCCAGAATAAAATCATACACACAGATGATGCTGAAGAAATAGTCTGAAATTTTTAATTCATTATTCACACACAGACACATTCTATCTGGCAACTTAATTTATTTAACACTCTAGAAGTGTTGGGTAGACTCTAGGATATTGTTAAGTGTCATATAAATTGGAACTTAGGAGTTCTTTCTCATAAGGGATTCAAACATTTTTTTTAATTTAAATTATTCCCAAACTACAGTAACTAATATAATTATTTTTTATATCTCACCTAACACTGAAAATAAAAGCAGTAGCCAAAATTGCTAAGCATGTATGTTCATAAGATACAGAATAGCCAGGATGTCTGAGCCACAAATTTAATACAGACAAAGGCCTCCCAATTGTAAGGTGCTTATTTAAGGAAACGAAGCCAGATATTGAAGAAGCTGCACTAATAAAAATATTTCCACATTTATTGTTTCTTTTAAACAAAGAATCAATTCAAACCAGCCCTTTGGCTTGAGAAGTGTAGTAATGGATTTATAATCTCATCTGAATTTGTATAATGCAAGTGAGGACAGATAAATTCATTGTTTTTAAGGTTCTATGCCCACAGTTCTACTGAACACATTCTGATAGGAATCACTAGAAAAATATAAAATCATTCCTATAGTCCTACCTTCCCTAAATGATTACCTGATAGATATTTTTTACTAAATGAATTCATCTGAAACAATATATAAGTAGTATGAAAGGGACTTAGTAATCAGAAACAGTTTAGAAATGTCACTATAGGCAATAAAAAGCAAGAGAAATATATTACTTTGAGGTTCTTTTCATGGGATACTAGATAGATCATAATGTTTTACTCTATGAAGAGAAACTTTAAAATAGTACAGAATCATGAAAGCTAAGTGATGACTCGAAGAGTATCTAAAACAAGAATTTGAACTAGACTCATGTCAGTATTTTTGTTTAAAATGAGGCCAAAAATTTCAATATTTTGTATCTTGAAATGATACTAAACTGTTGCAAAAAAATATTAATGGGAAACATGGTTTACCTATAAGATTTTGCAGCATTTGATTGATAAAAATTTACTTCCTTCATTAATTGGATCTGTGCATTAGAAATCTTGCTTTTAAAAGCAAATTAAAACAAAACAAAAATCTCTCTAAAACATTGTAATGAGCATTTATGAGTTAGTTATGAATTATGTGTCGTTGACTTCTGTCAATGGATTAGCACAGGTGATATTCCCTGCCTTTGAGAAACTGATAATGTCCAAATCTTAAACTGATTTTTATATTATAGTTTATGCAAAGTAAATTGTTATTAAAAACCTATATAAATTAATCAAAATACATAAACCTTTGAAAAATATAGGTTGATGGAAAGGTACCTACCCTTTTCTTCCCCAGGTGATTCAGTATCCAAAGGGTATTCAGTAAAATCTTTGTCCCTGAACTAGGAATTATTTTACCATATCTTTAATATTGCATTTTTGAACGTGCAATTCAACAATCCCTTTCCCAAACTTACATCCTCTTAACTCCTTTCTATATTTCTCAAGCTACCTAAAATCAGACAAGATATGTCCCCTTTCCTTTGGGGATCCTTCCTAACTCATCCTGTTTGGGTGAGTGCCTTTCCTCCACACTCCCTCTATTACAGCTTCCATAGCTTGGCCACATAATGTCATATTTTCCTGTTTATCCATCTTTCTTTTTTAGTAATTACCGTGTTCTTTTCATCTTCTCCGACCTATTCACCATATTCTCTCTGGGACTTAACTCACTACCTGACCTGGCCTATTGGTGTTTCTCAATTACCTGTTGAACAAATGTATGAAATTACTAGTTAAAACAGCAATCACCTACCTAAAAGATTATGAAGTTGCTAAGAGTTGATTGTTATCTGATTTATAAAATGGTATGAAGGCTAATACAGAAAGCAATATAAGCTGGAAAGAAACAGAAGACTTTAAAGACAACTCAGAGAGCACTATAGTCCAACTTAGAAATATGCCTGTTTTGTCCAGTGTCAGTCCTGATCTTGGCAAATATGTCACATTAAACCTGTCTAATTCGCACACTTATGCATTAATATGTTGTTTTCCATTTCTGCTTGATCATAAAAATATTGATTTTGATTTCTAACTTTGCAAAAAACAAAATGAAACAAAACAAAAAAAGATTAAGTTCAAATTGCATCTAGTGTAATTATATTCCAAAGACAGGTACAAAGCAAATTTCAGAGCACTAGCCCAAGATAGTCATCAGACAATAGAATTTGATGATTATAGTCACTATCAATCAAAAGTAATAAAAGTAATTTCTGACTGAATAGTAAAATTTATGTTTTCATTATCTTTATGGTACACCTAAAATGACCATGAAATAAACTAATTCATTTTACTTTATGGAATAAACTGAATTTATTTCACACACCATCACTACCAATTCCACTTTAATAGATTTATAAATTGCTAAATAACATTCCTGAAAATGTATTCAGAAATAAATTTACCACCTAAGGTTTTATTTCTTTTCTTATCTTGCCATGCCTATTATTGCTTAAATGTTTTATTTTTCTATTTTGTAAACATCTTTAATAATATATTAATTTATATTATTAGCAATGTATTTCCCATTCTCATAATTAATTCAGAAACAAATGTTTATATATTTAATTTTCACTTTAGGTAAAATTATATGTGATATTTTTATTAAAAGGACCTACATTGTAGTTTAGTTAACCTTTGAACTTGTGATTATCTACAGAAGCTGTTCAAATATTTCCCATTTGATCTTAAAATATTATGTTGTTGTCTTGCTAACTTTTATTAAATTAATACCTATTTCATATTTTTGTACTTAGTTTATATAAAACATTTTTAATTTAGAAAATCTCTATATTGTAATATAATAAAATAGCTATAGTAAAATAAAAATATAATAAAAACTTTCTGAAAAAAGTCTTAGTAATATTAATCCCTTTGGCATTACACATTTCAATTCTATCAAAGCTTCCTTTTACTATCTCTCTAATTTTATCAGATATTTCTTAATCTATTTTGGCAAAAATCACTTGAGGCTACTGCTATTTTGCTCCTTCATATTCTTACTCTATTTTTATATGAATTCTGTATAACTTAATAAATATAAATCTATAGAGTGTTTTAAATTTGTGTCTAATATTACATATGCTTAATTAAGGAATTGGGAAGATGATTTGGATAATGAAAGCAAAATAGAAACAGTACACTTTAGTACCATATATTACCAATATGTGGTATCAATAAAGGCTAAATATCTGTCTTCTATATACCAAGACCTGTTTTGGAATAAATCCAAAGAGTTTAGCTGCTAAAAATATACAGATAGAATGGTTCTCATTATGATGAATGGTAAGGTCCCAAAGTAATTTATAACAAGAATAAAAATATCCAGATTTAGCACAAAGAATGGGACTGAAAAAGATTACCTTTCTTTTTGACCACAAGGTTCACTGGCTGGTCATTCTTTTTTGAAAATGCATCAGGCTGGCCTATGTTTGAAGAACAGATGGAAGATATTTCTAGAGATGTCAAAGCTAGGTTAGACTACTAATGTGTTTTGCTCCATAATTCTAGAAAAGTCACGACTTCCCTATACCAATTCTCCTTATGTATAGTTAAGGATCTTCCAATTCTACAAATGTCATAACTCTTCAAAATCTGTTAAGAAACATGAAAAGCTAATAATAAACAAAGTCCAGAATACTTGAAATACAAAAAGGGGAAAGGAGTCATAAATAAAAAAAACCTGTGCATAAAAACAATCTTTTCCCTTTCCAGCCCCTCCAAAAATTTTCCACTGAACTACTGGATCACATTTTCTATGGATATGAAAACGATGGCCAAGTTTTCACTCCAAGACTAGGCTGTAAGGCATTTTGTGTACATAGGTTTTCATCTCTGCACCTTAATATCTCATTCTCAAATAGAGGAAGAATTCAATCATATTTGACTATTGACCAAACAAATTAGTGTTATGGTTTTAGTATGTTTTTAAGGTTTATTTATTTATTTGAAAGAGAGAGAGAGAGTATAAGCAGGAAGGGCAGAGGGAGAGGGAAAGCTAGAATCTCAAGCAGACTCCCCACCAAGTGAAGAGCCTGACTTAGGGTTCAATCCCAGGACACCAAGATCACAACCTGAGTCAAAACCAAGAGTTGGATGCTTAACAGACTGCATCACCAGGCACCCTGGTTTTAGTATGTTTTATACAATCAAATAAAGTGTACATTTGAGCCACTTAAGCACCATGTGTAATTACTTTGTGAAATTTATCTCCACATACATTGATAAAGTAGTTTTATACTTTTTTCAATAATTGTTTCCAATTTTTAAATTTATAATACCACAAATTACTTTGTCTAACTTTTAAATGTAATTTTAGCTTATACCTTTTGAGCTATGTTGTTTTAAATCGTGTAACTCTTTGAAATCTTTAAATTTTAAAAATCCTTTTTACCTTCTCTAAAACATTTCAATCACTGTGATGGTATTTTATCAAATAACATCAAAGAGTGCTTTTTGATTTTATGTTTTACCAAATTATTTATAATGATAATATCCTATGTTATCTCTAAAGTTATCAAAAACTTTGAAAGATAAACTAATCTGTATTCAGTGTAATTCTTCCAAAGATATTATTAATCACTACCATAACACTTTTGATAAACACAGGAAATTATAATATGTATATGTTTATAGGAACCAAAAAAGATGTTAGACTCTTCTTTGTGTCCTTGGTTTTATAATTTCCACTTTAGGGGTGTGTGTGCATTCAAACAAAACATTTTACCCATTATATAGAGGATACTGTTCAACATGCACTGAAAGTTATAAATCTTAATCTCTTTCATGTTTCTGAATTTCAAGAATCTGAAAACCTACAACATTATGGCAAAAGGACATAAAATGAATATATATGTGGATATATAAAAAAGGGCATAATGAAAATATATATATATATATAAATAAAAAAAATATATATATATATTTATATATATATATAAAACTTTGGGTTCTCTATCTAGTTCTTTCTGATTTGTGGTATGCATTCTTGATATTGTATTTTTCAAAGATTCCAAGTGATTCTAAGTGCAGCCAGATTTGAGAAGCACAGGTGTAGCATGGTATTCAAGCCTGGATATTCTTCTTAAAAAATCTACTAGCCTTTGTGGGTTTTATAATTATTAATATTTATTATTATTATTATTATTATTATTATTATTATTATCTGTCTCTCATTTGGATGGTTGCTAAACTTAGACAATTCATAAATATTCTCAGATTAGAAGTTGTTTTTACTGTGGGATTCACTGTTAGTCTTGCAGACAATATTAATCAAAAAAGGTTTGAGAAAGGCCTATCGCATCAATATTCTTTGCTGTTAGGGTTACTAATCACCTTCTGCCACCTTTAGCATGAATTTTCCCACAGGCAAGTTGGAGCCAAGAGGTAGCTTAGATTCCCACACACAGGCAAAGATTATTTATAACTGTATATTGTACATTTTAATGTAAATTGTATTATTAACACTGTACAGTCTATAATCCAAAGTTTGCGTAGGCAAACTATTCCCATTCACCAATAAACCTTTAATTTTCCCAATTAAATAAGAGATTACTGGATTCACTATTCTATTCTCATTCACAGTTTCCTTTATCAGTTTATTTCTCAGGTATCTCTAGTATCTTCCCCTTTCCTTATTTTGTCACTGAGTTCATATATTCATTATTTCTTACATACCTGTTGATCCAGATGTCACCTCCCAGCTGTATCACGTTCATGTGAATTGTTTTGTATTTCTAAAGATATAATGGTATAAACGAAATGATTATGTTTTTGATATGTTCAAAAAATAATGTAGTTTTATATTAAAGTCTCAATGTTCACAATGTTTTGGAAATTATATACCTTTCAAATATTTAATCTAGTAAGAAATTTTGGATGGCATCTTGGAACTGTGTAGGGTTATGCATAGCTTTCAAAATACTTTTGGAGGTTAGAAATGCAAAAACAAAGATCTCTAATTCTATCTTAAATCTACTAAAATGCATGTTTTTATAATCTTCAAAGTGCTAGTTCATACCATAAATACTAATTACTTTTTCATCTTATTTTAACAGTTTTATTGAGATATAATTCACATACCATAAAATTCACCCTTTTGAAGTATATAATTCAGTGGTCTTAAATATATCACAATGTTGAGCTACCATCAGCCCTATCTAATTCCAGATCAATTTTAGCACCCAAAAAATCATTCTATTATTTCATACTGATACTATTAAAATAGAAACAGAACCTTCTCAGTTTTCTTCTCAAAGTAGCTTGCTTTACCAAGCATTAGTAAATAGAATTTGATATAACATATTGGTACCATTTTCATAGAAAATAATTTTTCAAATTATTTATTATAATAGCCATGCAAAATAGAGGTTTTTTTATATAAATACTTCACATTGCCCTGGTTTTCTGGCCAAAATTTTTATCATATTTTTTCTATGTTTTTCTAAGGCATATTAAAACCCTTCCAGAAAATATACAAAAAATAATTATATACATCTGCCTGCATGTTTATTTTTTTAATTTTTAAAATTTTTTTTAGATTTTATTTATTTGTGAGAGAGAGAGAATGAGTAGTGGGGAGGGGCAATGATAAAGAGAGAGAGAGGGAGAGAAGCAGACTTTCTCCGCAAGCAGGAAGCCCGACACAGGCTGGATCCCAGGATCCTGAGAAGATGACCTGAGCCAAAGGCAGAGGCTTAACTGACTGAGCTACCCAGGTGTCCCTGGGTACACATTTAGTTGAGACAAAAGAATTGTTAGTCTACTAACTGACCACTGAGTTCCCTTGGAAGAAGCTATGTTTTTATTTATCTTTCTATCTATCTATCTATCTATTTATTTATTTTAAGATTTTAATTATTTATTTGACAGAGACACACAGTGAGGGAACACAAGCTGGAGGAGTGGGAGAGGTAGAAGCAGGCTTCCCACTGAGCAGGGAGCCCATGCAGGGCTCTATCCTAGGGTTCTGGGATCATGACCTAAGCTGAAGGCAGATGCTTAACAGCTGAGCCACCCAGGCACCCCAGTAGCTATGTTTGTTCAATAGATAATTTCTTTGACATTCTGTATCTGTAACAAGTTCTCAGTAAACATCAGAAATGAACAGGAGCTGTAAAAGTGAGCTAGCAAGATAAGAGAAAATGTTGAATCAGAATAAGGCAGCTTGACAGTACACCCCATAGTAGAATAAAATATGACCCGTTGGGGGGCATAGACAAAGACTTCAAAGAGGAAGAGTTAATATATTTTAATTATTACCTGTAACTTATTGCAGTACATTCCATACTGCTGCCTAAAATTTTTACTGAATGTGAAGGCAAAGTGAAAAGGATGAAATAACTGGAAGAACTGATATATTAGAAATATCCAAAATTCAGTAGATAATGGGAATCCTGAATTAAGCACACTGTACTTCCTCACACCCCGACAGAAGAACTATCTGGAAATATTTGATTGAGGTGCTCAAATATTTTCTCTCTCTCTCTCTCTCTCTCTGTCTCCTCCTCCCTCCCTCTCTCTCTCTCTTTCTCTGGTCAAAGTTTGGGCCTATTTTATTTTAAATTTCAAGGGACAGAGAACTCTCAGCAGATATGACTTAATGCATAATTTGAATGAAATAAGATAGAATAAAAACTATGTTAATTAAGTTACTTCTATTTCTATAGTCAGTTATAAAATTTTCCTTTGGTAACTATTAAAAATAATATGTTGTGATTTTAACAATCCTCTGCATGAAGTGGAGTTTAAATACTTAACTTTGTAAAAATGTGATATTAATTGGCTAAGATTGCCAAGGCAATTATAATATCCGTGGGTGGTTTGAAGCTTATGCTAATCATTGATGCTTCATCAAGCTTAATAAAATGACACTGGTTTTTGTTTGTTTGTTTGTTTGCTGTTATTGTTTCTCTGAATGAATTCTAAACAAATGAACCATGTAGTACCACTATTTTGGCAACACTTATGAAAGTATTACTGTGTTAGTTCTGGAAGGACTTACATATCCTTTAATCCACCTCCTTTATTTTAAATTGATAAAGAAACTGTGGTCTGGAGAATTTGAATAACTTGTTTAAACATTACTATAACAAGCCCTAGCTTGTGAGAGGGAATTGAATTTATGTCTCCAGCTTCCTGGTTTAATCCATACCCCTTTCATCACAAAATACTGCCTAAGATTCAGTGGAAAAAAATACCAGCAATTCATTACTAACTTTACCACTGGACAGAATTGAATCTATAAAATAGTACTGTGGTGATCTTATTTGGAAAATGCTTTATATCTCAGAAACTCAATAGAATATCCAATAAGTATTTATTTGTTCTATCACTAAATATATAAATTATAGAGTATATGTAGGAGGAAGGTTATTTGAAAATTATGAATATTTCTTTTTTTCAATGAATGTAATGATTAAAATATCACCTACATTTTCACGTATGACTCAAATTTATTTCTTATAGATCACTTGATTTTAGGAATGCTTCATAAAGTACAAAGTATCTCTTTTTGAAATATGCAAAAAAATGAAGACTATCTCAAAAAGTTAATTTCCTCTAAAGAAAAAACTATTTTTAAATAGATGTTCATGATAACAATGTATATGAGGAAAATGGAAATTAAGTTAATTAATACACATCATCTAAAATTGTGAATCAGATTCAAGCTTGGCAAATTAGAAATAACAGACTACTTTTAAAATGACCTCCAGGATTTAGACTAGCACTATCATAGACTAGGACACTAGTCTATGACTAGCTAGTCATAGACTAGCACTATCATCTTAAGACACCACTTAAGCTGTTCAGTTTTAAATTTCATCATTTCCCCAAAAGAGAAATCACACATCATGAGTCCAGAATTTCCTTTTCTAAATTTATATGATTTAATACATTAAAAGATCATATCCACAGATTTACTTTAGAAATGAACAATCTACAGATTTACTGTAGAAATCCCATTTAAAATAAATAAATGAGCATTTACTTTAGAAATGGCTAGATGAGTAAATATATATATTATAAAGTTAGTTTAACATGGACACATGGAGTAAATAATGATTTTAGCATACATTTTCTAAAATGGTAAACCAAAATAAAGTTCATTTTTTTATACTTCTTTTTTATCTGTTTATTGTTTTTGTTTTTACTCCCTTCATCCATTTCTCCCACTACCCACTCCTGCCCCTGGCAACCACCAACCACCAATTTGTTCTCAGTATCCATGAGCTGGGTTTTTCTGTTTTGTTTTGTTTTCTGGTTTTCTTTTTAATTTTTTCATGATTTCACATATATGAGAGGTTAAATGGTATCAGTCTTTCTCTGATTTATTTCACTTGCACTCAAGTGTTGTTCCAAATGGCAAAATGTCATTACTTTTTATAGCTGACTAACCGTTCACTGAATATATCTACCACAATTTCTTTATCCATTCACCCATTGAAAAACACGTAGGTGGTTTCCATCTCTTGGCCTTTGTAAATAATGCAGCAATGAAAATGAGGGTGTGAGGGTGCCTGGGTGGCTCAGTGGATTAAACCTCTGCCTTCAGCTCAGGTCATGGTCTCAGGTGCTGGGATCGAGCACCGCATCAGGCTCTCTGCTCAGCGGGGAGCCTGCCTCCCCCCACTCTCTAGCTGCCTCACTGCCTACTTGGGATCTCTCTCCCTTTGTCAAATAAATAAATAAATAAATAAATAAATAAATAAATAAATGAAATAAAATCTTTAAAAAAAGAAAAAAAATGAGGGTGTGTATATTGTTTTAAGTATTTTCATTTTCTTCGGATAAAAATCAAGAAGTGGAATTGCTGGATCACAAGGTAGTTCTATGACCAATTCTCATTCTCACCAACAGCTCACAGGTTCCCTTTTCTCCACATCCTCACATCTGTTCTTTCTTTTCTAGTTCTTTTAGATGTAAATTTAGATTGTTTATCTGAGATTTGATTCTTGAGGTAGGCATTTATCATTATGAACTTTCCTCTTAAAACCACTATTGCTATATCCAACAAATTTTGGTATATTTCCAATTTTGTTTGACTCAAGGTATTTTTTATTTTTCTTTTGCTTTCTTCTTTAACCCATTGCTTGCCCAGTAGCATGTTGTTTAAACTCCATATATTTGTCATTTTCTAGTTTTCTTTATACAATTTCTAATTTCATACCACTGTAGTTGGAAAAGACCCTTGATATGACTTCAATTCCCTTAAATTTTATTAAGACCTGCTTTGTGGCCTAATACATGATCTATCCTGGAAAATGTTTGTTGTGCACTTGAGCAGAATACATTTTCTACTGATTTTTGATTGAATGTCCTATATCTTTGAATGGAATGTTCTGTTAAGTCCACCTTATGTGGTCTAATGTGTCCTTTTGTTTTCTTATAAATTTTCTGCCTGATGATCTATCCATTGATATGAGAGGGGTATTAAATTCCCTTACTAGTATTGCTATTGGTTTTCTCCTTTAGGTCTGTTAATACTTGCTTCATATATGTATGTGATCCTATGTTGGGTGCCTAAATATTTACTAGTGTTATTTCCTCATGTTGGATTGATTCTTCTAACATCATGCAACACACAACTCTGTCTCTTATTGCACTCTTTGTTTTAAAGTCTATTTTGCCTGATGTAAAGTATAGCTACTCCAGTCCTTTTTTTTTTTTTTTTTTTTTTTGGTTTTCATTTGCATGGAACATCTTTTTTCATCCCTTCACTTTCAGTCTCTATGTGTCTTTGTATCTAAAGTGAGTCCCTGTTGTCAGCTTAGTGACACATCTTATTTTTTATCCACTTAGCCATTCTATGTTTTTTGATTGAAGAATTTAGTAAACAGAATAAATAGTAAGTAGGATATAATAAAGTGAAAGTATAAACAGTTTAAACTTTAAATAGATATTTCTTAAACATATGTATATGGATTAGCCAATATCCCATTTAAACTTTAGCATTAGTATGGAAAAAGATAAGTAATAACTGATATTAAATTATTTAAAATAAGGGCAAAGGATAGCTGCATGCTTTCTTATATTTTATTGAAACATTGGTTATTAAAAGGACTATTTAGGGGCACTTGGCTCAGTCAGTTGAGCGTTGGCCTTCACCTCAGGTCATGCTCTCAGGACCCTGGGATCTAGCTGAGCCCAGCATCCTAGCTGGCTCCCTGCTCAGTGGGGAGCCTGCTTCTCTCTCTCCCTCTGCCTGCCACTCTCTCTGCTTGTGCACTCACTCTCTCTCTGTCAAGTAAATAAATAAAATCTTTAAAAATAAATAAATAAAATAAAAAATAAAAGGACCATTTAAGTTTCTTGGAAACATATTTTTGTTTAATTTTGATATTTTCTATTTACTGAGGCCTCAGACCTGGTGAAGTTGTTAACTTCTAGATTTAGAACAAATTAAATTGAATTCTATTCAGTAAAAAAGACAGCCCATAGTGGGCAAAATGTTCTACAGGGCTTTAACATCTAACCTAGCTATCTTATTCTAATATTCTTTTTGAATATTATCCATAAATTTCTGGTCCCTCAAGTGATCTCAGAACTACTTAGCTGGTTCCCTCATTAATTAATGAATGGAACAAACTCTTTGATAAGCTAATGTTTTAAATTTTTGAATATTTATACTTTGGAAAAATATAGACGACAACAACAACAGCAACAAAACTGAGTATGATCTTTCAATGGAAAAATTGGGTAGGCTAATTTCTATGTGGTCATATCTTCTAAGTTGCTTTTATTTTACATATGGGTCATCTATTTTGTTTTCTAAGGAAGAGGTTGAGAAACAGTGTTGTATATTGCAGACAGTCTTTTCTCATTTTTGATGGTATTTCTGAAGCTTGACAAAAGTTAGTTGATGATTCATCTCAAGAATAGTGAGTTGGAAAAATGTGGACAAAAAAGTGATTTAGAGGAATTTGACTCAAAGTCATCAGTGACAATTTATTTTGCTTATATTTTCCCTTTTATATACATAAGTGTAACTGTGATAAAACTATGTCTAAATTTTTCTACAATTGATTTTAATAAGTATAAATAAACATTCTAAATGGTAAAAAAAATACTGAGTTGAAGAGTTAGAGACAAATGTATGAATATAAAGTACTGGCTTTGGATGTGGGCAGACAAAGAAATTTGGGAGAGGTAAGAGAAGTGAGGAATAGAATATAGATACATATATACCAAGGGTCAAATATTATTCCAACCTCAATGGATGGTATATTTTAATCACTGAAAAAAACAGTTGTTTTCCTTAAGGAAAGAAACTAAAAAGGATTTAAGAGGGTGGGTTTTCTTCCCCAATTCTGCATATATAGTTGTGATTATTGAACAATTTCCCTACCAGCTAAGTGAAACGTGGAACAAATGAGCAGAATCTAGACCTTTCTTAAAAGTGGCAATGAATTGGCATAATGCTTTATAAATGACCTATGCAAAAAGCATGCTAAATTATGCTTAGCAAATAGTTTTTCCATACCCTTCAATGATTTACAGGGCCTTTTTTTTGGGAACTCATCAGCAAGTCATTTCAAAGTTATCATGCTGTGATTAACTGCTGTGCCATTTCTCCCCTCAAAATTCATGAAAAATGCAGACTTACTACCTATTTCACCCATTGTATGAGCTTTACAACTGATTTTATCATGATCTCTCATGCTGGGTTTATAGATTGCTTGAGCTGGGGGTGAGAACTCCTGCTGATACTGTCACAGAGCAATCCAGTCAGGTTCTTCTAAGTGGATCTGTTAAAACTGTCAACAAGTAATAGCCGTTAACTTTGAAGATAAAAGACTCTTTCCTTTAATGTAACCAGAAACAGAAGCTGAAAAATAAGTTCTCAAGCATGATGGAGAAGAATTCTGTTTGTTTTGTTTCTTCTCCTTTCATATTATTGTTTAGATTGCTCCTGGAAACTTAAGCCTCAGGAGTCTAGTGATCACTGCCTTTTAATATGAATGTCTTCAGTAGATTACTAGAAGGTAATTGAAGATGTTCAGGATATACTTTTTACTTGTTTCTTTACTTCTTTCTTAAAGAAATTTGCTTTGGAGACAACATATTTTAAGGAACCAATTACACACATACAGTTGTTCTCATTCACATCGGTTATGTTCTATAAAACTGCCACAAACATCACATTAATAAATACTGAAAATTGCTCTTGGTGGTAAGTATATAAAAATAGGTTATAAAGATTAAAAAATTCTAGATTATAATAGATTTTATATTATAAATCCTAAAAACAACTCATTCTATTGGATTCTATTTCTTTATTTTATAAGAGAAAACAAGTTTCAGAAGTATTAACTTGCCTGAGGCTGACCCACTAAGAGGTACCAAGATTGGGATTCATACCATATCCAATGGTCCAAACCAGAGTTCCTTGTACCACACAGAGCTGCTACCCACTATATCTCCCTCCTCTGGTCATCTCTGTATGTGAACTGAAACAAGAAGGTAGAGTGGCACCTTGTACAGCTTTAGCTGGAAATGCATTTAGGGCTGCTCATTTTTTCATTACTCTACGCATCTCTGCAGATGACCATAAAAACACCAAAAGTATTGATTTGGGGTTACAAATAAATTTTAGTGGGGTGCTTCGGTGGCTCAGTGGGTTAAGCCTCTGCCTTTAGCTCAGGTCATGATCTCAGGATCCTGGGATCGAGCCGTGCATCGGGCTCTCTGTTCAGCAGGGAGCCTGCTTCCCCCTCTGCCTGCCTCTCCGTCTGCTTGTGATTTCTTTCTCTCTGTCAAATAAATAAATGAAATCATTTAAAAAAAATAAACTTTAGCAAGTAAGTGAATTTTCAAATGAGGAATCTGCAAATAATGAGGATTAACTATAGTCTGTTTAGACAGTCCAGTAAAAAATATACACACACTAATAGCAGCAACTCTGAAATAGTATTGTTTCTCTTCCTAGAATCTGAATTACCCAAGGTCAGGGAAGATGCCATATGAAACTCTGGACACAGTGCCTATCATAGGCTAAATTGACTGTAATTCAATTTAAAATTCTGCAGCATAGACAGCAGTATGTGTGTGTGTGGAGTGGTATGAGAGAGAGAGAGAGAGAGAGAGAGAGACTTTTATTCTACATCATATGGCAGTGCTGTAACTGAGAATAGAAAATCCAGGGTTGCTTGGATAGCATTTTAAAAACTCAAATTAAATCCCATAATCCAAACGTGATTATTACAAGTGTTGTGGCTACATTTAGTTCTATTAAACATCAATTTGTTAATTAACATGATAAAAGAAATAATTTTGCATTTCTGAGATAAGTAGAGTTCAAAGCACACTAATACACTAGAGATACTCTATCAGCAAAACTGGTTTTCATTAACAAGTTTTTATATTGGTCCCTTAGATTTAGGATTTTGACTAGTTTTATGTACAGTTGCACATCAGATTATTTTGTTGCCTGCATCTGAATGGAACTTTAGGTAATTCCTACTGTTAAAACAGTGATAATAATTCAAATATATATTTCAGACAAACTGATATCAAGATACACAAAAGGAGAAATTATGGGAGTTTTTTAGCTTTGCATTTGGGTCATCAACTCTAAAACATTTTATGCAAATATATTCTCCAAGTATTAGTTTTCCTTTTATTTTTAGTAACACTTCTGAAGAGCAAAAGTTTTGTTTTTAGTTTTTAAAAAGTCTTATTTTTTTAAGTTTATAATCTTGGGTCATATTTTTAAAACATTTGTCAAAATTATCAAAATGTAAAAATTACAAAATAAAATTTTAGAAAATTATAAAAAGAGAGGTTGTGGTAGAGAAAAAGGAGCTGGATAAAGGAATAAAATCAATCTAAAAATTTTATCATATATGGGAAGAGGTTCCAGATACAGCGTGACTCTGTACCTTCTGGAAGAAAAGATAGTACTGAAGATGACTCTGTGTGTGTGTGTGTGTGTGTGTGTGTGTGTGTGTGTGTGTGTGTGTGTGTGTGACAGAGTGTATGTGTGCCCTATCCTCATATTGAGAGTTTAACGAAACTACTCTATAACACTGCTACCTCAGCATCCTTTTTCGTGTGGCTAAGACACCTGCAGGGGCCTTGAACTAATCCTAGCTACTTCCACGATCACAAGCCTTAGAAAACAGCCCACAGATTCACAAGCTAATATAAGTTCCTGTAATGACCCTCTCAAAGATCCTTGTGATAATCAGTCTTCCCCACCTTCCAGTGTCTTCTGTTTGTATGCCCTAAAGCTTACCCAAACTCTGTTTTGTTTTCATTTCAATTGACAAATAAGGCCTTAGCCTGAGAATCCCAAAGCACTCCACCTGTGGACCCTAATAAATGTGTGTTTTAGGTTCTGCAATATTCTGTCTACCTACACCATGCCTTGATCTCCTTATGTGGCCATTCAAGGTCTGCTTTGTACATGCTTCAGGGCCTGTGACTAAAAAACTTCTATAAGACCATTTTAATATTATTTTTTAAAGTTTTTATGTCTATTCCAAGTTTTTTTTTTCCAAGTTTTTTTAATCATATAAATTTAGAAATGTCTTTAAAAGTGTTTTGAAATTTAGACTGGGATTCCATATAGATCAATGTGGGGAGAATTCACACCTAAAGAATTTGAGTATTCCAATCCATATACATGGTGGACAAATAATTTAGGTCTTTCTTAATTTCTCTAAGCAATATTATATAGTTTTCAGTGAAGAGTGTGACCTTTTTTGATGTTTATTCTTACATATTTGTTAAATACTAATCTAAATAGATATTTTTGCATGTGTCTCAAATCTTCCTTGACTCCACAGATAAAACAAAAATACAATTAATGTTTAAATAAACAAACTAATAAGCCTATCATCAAATATTTGTTACAGTAACTAGGAAAAAAGGCAGTTAGTTGGTGGTAAAACACTATCACACTGATACATGTAGAAATACTTTAATGACTCAAAGTGTCATGTTTACATTTAATGTTGCTGTAAATAGATATTCAAATTTCATTTTCTAATGGTTCGCTACTAGTCTATAGAAATAAAAAACAATTTTTATATACTGATTTTGTATCTCACGACCTTGTTATTTTTACTTACTATATCTAGGGTGTTTTCTAGATTACTCAGGATATTTTAAGTAAGTAATCATCAGGTTCATATAGAGGCAACTTTACTTCACTATTTCCCAAAATTTGCCTCTTAAAACATATTATTATTTTTCCTTCTTATAGTAGATACAACATCCAATACAATGCTGAATAATAGTGCCAATAGATATTCTTGCTTTACTCTCAATCTTAACTGGAGAACATTCACTAATTTGCCATTAAATGTGATATTAAAGTTTGGTTCCACTAATCCAACCACTAATCTAGTTCTAAATAAATAATCTTAGAGAAATATCTGAAAAATTAAAATTGTTCTTAATACTTCAACTGTGCCACAGAACAAATCTCAATAATATGTAGAGGAGTAGGACCCAGCAATTGTATTACTGGACATTTACTCTAGAGATACAAATGTAGTGATCTGAAGGGGCAGGTGCACCCAAATGTTTATAGCAGCAATGTCCATAATAGTCAAACTATGGAAAGAACCTAGACATACATCAACACATGAATGGATAAAAAGATGTTGTGTGTATACACACACACACACACACACACACACACACACACACACACACACTGGAATACTATGCTGCCATCAAAAAACCCAAAATCATGCCATTTGCAATGACGTGGATGGAACTAGAGGGTATTATGTTAAGCGAAATAAGTCAATCCTAGAAAGACAATTATCATATGATCTCTCTGATATGAGGAATTTGAGAGGCAGGGCAGGAGGTCATGCTGGGTAAGGATGGAAATAAATGAAACAAGATGAGATCGGGAGGGAGACAAACCATAAGAGACTCTTAATCCCAGAAAACAAACCGAGAGTTGCTAAGGGGTGGGGAGGAGGGACAGGATGGCTAGGTTATGGACATTGGGGAGGGTATGTGCTATGGTGAGTGCTGTGAATTGTGTAAGACTGATGATTCACAGACCTGTACCTCTGAAGAAAATAATACATTATATGTTAATAAAAAATAATAAAAATATGTATAGGAGTAATTTAAAAAATCATTATTCATCAAAATAAATTCATAGTGCCTGTCATTCAATCCAAATTATCAATCATGCAAAGAAATAGAAAAATAAAGCCCCAAATCAGTATTGATGATAATCAAGAAATGATCCACACAGATACAAAAAAAAAATTAATAGTTAAGGACAGTAAGAGTTTATGACTATATCTCCTATATTCAAAAGTCTAAAGGAAAGATTGAATGATAAAAAGACTACACTAAATAAATGCTCAGAGAATAAAATTTAAGGAGGCACTCATTTTCAGACTCAGGCAAGCACGGAATCAGCTCTTGAAAGTGAATCCCCCATTAAGCTTTGCACTCTTGGTACCTTACCTACTCTTTACACCTTCACTAACTCTGGGGTTCATGCAGAGCAATCCCCACAAATACATGTGCCTGAGAGTGAGTGCCTCCTTTGCTATTGACTGTTTTACTCCCAAATAAGAATTCTGTAAGGCAGGGTTCTTAACTAGAGTAGAAATAAACGTTATGACAATAATTGTACAAAGGCTGAGGTGGAGACTCCTGTGGTTACTTCTCTAAAATCAATACCATATCCAACGTTATAAACTTCTCTTCCTTCTTTTAGGGCATCTGTTAGAAAAAGAACAATAGAAAACATTCTGGGTGAACATGTTAGTCACTAGGTTTTCTGACTTCCTCTTGTGTTGCCAGAAAGGACACTGGGTAGAGGCAATATGATCAGCTAGAAAGAACAAAGACTCTCCTACTGAGTTCCTGATTCTTAAGAGGTATAGAAGTTAGATCTCATCTAATTTTTCATGCCACAGAGTTACAGTTGTAGATGGTGGGCAAGAGTGCTAGAGGCAGGTTTGCTGGGGACTACCACACATAAGGTCAAAAGAAGTATATGACATAGCACCTTTCCCTAGATGGGACGCTTGGAGGGGTCAGACCTGTGAGGCCTATTGGAGGCAGAGCTCAGTCATTCCATGTCTATAGATAATAAGTTGAATCTACTATGAAAAGTGAAACAATACTGGCAGGAGCAGACATGGAATATCTTTGGGAAGAAGAGCAATGAAGTACATGTGTAGAGCACAATCCAAACAGCAAAAGCCACTGCTATTCTCTTAAAGGGGTAGTTGAAGGATATACAAGTAGAGCCTTTAATAATGTATGATACTGATGTTTTAAAATAAATGGTACTATATCCTAAAAACAGAAAAAAAGACCATTTTAATATCCAAGTGTCTAAAAAGTTATGAAACTGAATGACATTTTATAAGGGTAGAGTCAAACGAATTTCAGTAGAGCATAGCCATATCACTTTTTGAAAAAGAAATTGAAATCATTCATTCAAATATAGGTTTTATAAATGAAACAGTAAATAATATTATTTTAAGTATATTATTAGGATTTTTAAACTATTTCTGTATTTTAGAGTGGAAAATAAAATTTGCATTTGAAGCACTGCCTTTGCTTCTTTGCTGTGAGGGACTACTTCTGCCTCAGTTATTCAAACAGATGTCTTTGGGATTTCAAATAGACCAAAATATTATATAGTTTCTGCTTCATTGTTTTATTTAGATGAGTTCAATGGTATCTATTCAGAATTAGCATCATAATAAACATCATAATTAAATGTTAGGTATGAAAGCTTTGTTATTACTTTGTTTTACGACAGAAGCTAATATACAGTAGATAGTGTACATAAGTTATATGTATATAAAATTTAGGTCAAGCTTTAAAATATAAGCTTTTTTCAATTTCAGCAAGAAATCACAGTAATTATTTTCTTCTAAGTCAGTTACATTGTGTCAACTTACACTGATTGTTCCGTTTTCATGGTTTTCCTTATGTGAACAAAATTTCCTCACAATGGAGTATCATTATTCCTAATGTGAAAATTTTAACAAATAAAGAACTAATCCAAGGACAACAATATTCTCAGTAAAAATCTTTAAAGGGTCATAAGTACTTTAAATCATATCTCATTACGTAAAAAGGCTTCAGTTTTCAGGGATATAGCTAACCAGGGAATTGACGAGTCAAATAGTATTCTTCTTAAAATAGATTGTGAAATTTCATAATAACAGCTTTCATTTAAGATATTGGTATTTTAGACAAACCATAAGAAACTTCTAAACTCACAAAACAACCTAAGGTTTGCTGGGAGGTGGGGGGGTAGGGATATGGTCATTGGGGAGGGTATGTGCTATGGCAAATGCTGTGAAATGTGTAAGCCTGATGATTCACAGACAGGTACCCTGGGGCAAATAATACATTATATGTTAATAAAAAATTTAAAAAAATAAAATAAAATATTGTTATTTTGAATATTTTCTTAAAATACTGCTTTATTTAATAATAATATGTATGTCAATGTGGTCTTTGAATATGATATGTTAAATAATATTACAAATTCTTTAAACATAGGAAGGATAATAGGTGCTTAGATTATGCTTATGCTATGATGTCCAAAGATTACAAAATAAGATCTTCTCACAATAAAACTTATATGTGTATATAACTTATACATATAAAAACTTATACATATATAAGATCTTATAGAGAAAACAAGTTTGGAAAAATAGGTTATATATAAAATTATTTTAAATACTTAAATATATCTATACTGACTAAAAACGAATTATATACTAAAGAAAATACAAATATTTTAAGTATGTTATTTATTCCTGATTTGCACTAAGGCTTATTTATATTAAGATTCAGATACTGACAATATTTTTTCATGATCTATGACCTCTAATACTGGCACTGATAACAGCTTTAACATAGAAAGAAATTATTTTTAGCTTAAAGATTCAGGTGGGCCTTCATTTTTCATATTTTAAAGGATTTTAGATTAGTCAGATTAGTCAACACTTCATCCTAAAAATAGGGACTTCAGTAAGCTAATTAACTATTGCTTAAAGAACGTGACAGATGATCACATGATATAGAAAGTTTTTTTCTCCATAAGGATTGAGCCACCTCCTGAGATTTCATTGTACCCATTTATCATCCTGATATATCAGGCAACTCTTATCTGAAAGTTGCTCTTAATGTGTAATTATGAAGTAAATTTAACTATTATCTTGATTGTTTTTAGAACAATATAGAAGAGTTGGCTTAATTATTACATCCTGAAGATTGATTCATATGGAAGAATGTGTTCCCTTGAAGTAAATTTTGAAATATTAGAACTGCTGATCTTGCCTGTTAATAAGTTTGCTATATGATACAACAATTTTCAATATGTCCTTTCTTGGCATTTTTCTGTACTTTCTATCCTGTCTTTGGCAGTGGAATGACTTCTCAATGTCCTTTGGCAAGAAAAGGCAAGTCTCACTTGGACAAGGAGCGTAAAATTCCAAATATCCAATGCTTGATGCCAAGAAGTTACATTTTGTTCATGACTTTTCCACACTTTCAAATAATGTGTTTCATATTTTCCCCAAGTCCCCAGTTGATGGTCTCCTCTTCTATCTCACAGAGAAAATAGAAACCATCAGATGATAATATCATCAATTTCCTGCTACCATAGACCAATATTGCCTCGTCTCCTCATGCATCTTTATTATAGTTGAAGAAGTATCCTCTGACTCCCAAGTTCTCATTCGGCCTCAGTAATGTCACTTTTCCAATAATCCTTGCTCTTTTCCTATTCTCAACATTTAAACACGCTCATGTCTTTCTTATATCTTTGCATTTCCTGTTTTGACCTCATATTTCACTATAGTTATCTTCTTTACTTCATGATTAAACATCTTGAAAGAATCTTCTGATTTACCATCTGCTTCTCTTCACATTGCTATACCAACAATTTGGCACTTTTCATGCCAATGCCATTTTTACCTTTCTGCTCTAAATTCAATGCTTATCTCTTTATCCTTAACTGATCTTTCCACAACATTCTCTCCATTGTTCATGCACTTCTTTGTGAATGTTCTGTTCCTGCCAAGACAAACTCTCCTGAACTTTCTCCTACTAATTTGCCTGCTATTTCTCACTTAGCATTTTTTTAAGCTTTTTTTTTTTTTTTAATATTGAGGTTTCCTAGATTTAGGTCCTATCCCACTGCTGTTCTCATTTGACTAATTCTCCAACACAAATTTTATTTTTAATTCCTGATCACTATAACTAATTGACTGCTGAAAATCTCTACTTGCTTGATTGCAGGTATTTACAGTTCACCATCTCCAAATATCATAAAGCAATCTCCAATATATAAAGCAAAATAAACGTCCCTTTCAGAAAACTGAAAACTCAAAATGGTAATGGAAAATTTTGATAGTGGAATAGAATTAAGATGATTTTCCAAGTTTGATTTAAAAAACATAAAAATATTACAAACTTAAAGGGGAACTAATTATATATTCAGAGAAGGAAAAAGAAAAAAATCATATATAAAAATTATATTTTATGTATAAATAAAAAAAACAGAATTTGCTCAATAAGAAATTTAAAAGAAACAACAAAAACCCAAATGATCTTATAATTTTCAAAATAAATTGAACCAGTAGCTTCATATTTTATCCCATGAAATAATATCATAGTCATAAATAACATTTTTTCATAAGTTTTCCGATCATCAGGGACATGCTCTAACTCATCTTTATAAAGCTTGCATAAACTTGATTCTAAAGGTAATGAGGGGGATAGGAGCAAGATTGCAGGGGAATAGGAGGCTGAGATAGTGTCGGAGCCAAGAAGTTCAGCTGGATAGTTATCAAACCATTCTAAATGCCTGCAAACTCAACAGGAGATAGAAGAGAAGAAGAATGGCAATTCTAAGAGCAGAAAATCAACCACTTTCTGGAAGGTAAGATGTGTGGAAAAGTGAATCCAAAGCGATGGGAAGAGAGACCACGGGGGGACGGGCAGGCTCTTGGCAGCCACAGAGCACAAAATCAGAAATTTTAGAGTCTGCTCTGCTGAGGGACATCGCTCTAGAGGCTAAGCGGAGGGAGGGGGAGGAGTGGGAGCTGTTAGCCCAGCGGGAACAGTGTAGTTTCAGGACCCGTGGGGTCACAGAGGGACCAGGGGTGTCTGAGGGTGGCAGAGCCCCCAGTTATTGGATCAGGAAAGCCAACAGCAGAGACAGAGCCGAGCAGTGCAGTCTCAGCTTGGACTTACCTTAGACTGTGATTAAAGGCACAGTCGGGCCACTGCTCTTCGAGCAGGGATCCCACAAGCAGCAGCTCCAGAGAAACACCTTCCTTCCTCCTTTGGGAGGAACGGCACAGGAGTGGGCAGCAGGAATCTGCTGGGTGTGAAGACTACAGACGGGGCCGTGCACCAGAGACAGAAAAACTCAGTCACAGGGTGGGTGAGCTCAGAGAGCGGCCGGAGACCAGGGACACAGGAGTGACTGCTTTTCTCTGAGGGTGCACTGAGGAGTGGGGCCCTGAGCTCTCAGCTCCTCTGGGTCAGAGACTGGGAGGCCACCATTTTCATTCCCAGCCTCCAGGGTGGTATGGAAAGCACTGAGGGAACAAAAGGTCCTGAGAGCGAACCGAACACATTACTTAGCCCAGCCCCTGGCAAGGGTGGTGCAATTCTGCCTTGGTTGAAGACATTTGAGAATCACAGCAACAGGCCCCTCCCCCAGAAGATCAATGAGAATATCCAGCCAAGACCAAGTTCAACAATCAATGAAAACTGTGGAACTCCAGAGTTAGGAAAAAAAAAAAAAAACACATAGAACTCATGGCTTTTCTCCCATGATCCTTTAGTCTTTCAGAGTTGAACTTTTTAAATTTTGTTTTTTCTTGTTTTCTTTTTTTTAATTTTATTTTTCCTCTTTCCTCTTTTGGCATTTTTAACTAGTATCTTATCAATACCTTTTTAAAAATCTTGTCTAATTTTCACTGTTACATTCATATTTTATCCTCTCATTTTATTTAACCTTATTTTTTGTATACATATAGGTTTTTTTTCTTTAAAATTTTGTGATACAATTTCTTCTAAAAGATGAAAATATACCCTAAATCTAGCACATGGATTGGTTCTAGTCTCCAGCCTAATCGCATTTTACCTCTTTTATTCTTTTTTTTTCTTTTTTCAACCAACATCTTATCAAACACTTTTTTAGAATTTTGTTTTTTAATTTTCAGCTTTACACTCCTATTTCATCCCTACATACAATTTACCCTTGTTTTTGCATATATATGTTTTTTCTTTCTTTAAAATTTTGAGAGGTGGTTTCTTCTAACAGACCAAGAATACCCAAAATCAGATATCAGATGAGGGGCTCTGTTCTAATCACAAGTCTAATGTATATATATACATATATATGTATATATATATATTTTTTTGTTCTTTTTATTTTATTTCATTTAATTTTTTTTAATCTTTTTTCTTCCCCCCACCCTTTATTCATCAACCCCTGGTTACGACTCTCTTCTGGTTTTTCTGGGGTCCTTGCTACCACTTCAGTACATTGCTCTCTCACTCATCTATTCTTATTTGGATAAAATGACAAGGAGGGAAACCTCACCACAAAAAAAAAAAAAAAAAAAGAACCAGAGGCAGTACCAATGGCTAGGGACCTAGTCAATATGGACATTAGTAATATGTCATAAATAGAGTTAAAAATGACAATTATCAAGATGCTAGCTGGGCTCAAAAAAAAGTATGGAAGATATTAGAGAATCCCTTTCTGGAGAAATAAAATCCCTTTCTGCAGAAATAGAAAAACCTAAAATCTAACCAAGTTGAAATTAAAAAAGCTATTAATGAGATACAATAAAAAATGGAGGCTCTTGCTGCTAGAATAAATGAGGCAGAAGAGAGAATTAATAATATAGAAGACCAAGTGATGGAGAATAAAGAAGCAGAGAAAAAGAGAGACAAACAACTACTGGACCATGAGGCGAAAATTTGAGCGAGTAAGTGATACCATAAGATGCAACAATATTAGAATAATTGGGATCTCAGGAGAATAAGAAAGAGAGAGAGGAGTGGAAGGTATACTGGAGCAAATTATTGTAGAGAATTTCCCTAAACTGGTGAAGGGAACAAGCATCAAAATCCAGGAGGCACAGAGAACCCCCCTCAAAATCAGTAAAAATAGGTCTATACCCAGTCATCTAATAGTAAAACTTATAAGTCTTAGTGAAAAAGAGAAAATCCTAAAAGCAGCTCAGGACAAGAAGTCTGTAACATACAACAGTAGAAATATTAGATTGGCAGCAGACCTATCCATAGAGACCTGGCAGGCCAGAAAGGGCTGGCATGATATACTCAGAGCACTAAATAAGAAAAATATGCAGCTAAGAGTACTATATCCAGCCAGACTGTCATTGAAAATAGATGGAGAGATAAAAAGCTTCCTGGACAAACAAAAACTAAAAGAATTTGCAAACATCAAATCAGCCCTACAGGAAATATTGAAAGAGGTCCTCTAAGCAAAGAGAGAGCCAAAAAGGAACATAGACCAGAAAGGAACAGAGACAATACACAGTAACAGTCACCTTACGGGCAATACAATGACACTAAATTCATATCTGTCAATAGTTACCCTGAATGTAAATGGGCTAAATGCCACAATCAAAAGACATAGAGTATCAGAATGGATAAAAAAACAAGACCCATCGATATGCTGTCTACAAGAAACTCATCTTAGGGACGCCTGGGTGGCTCAGTTGATTGAGCAGCTGCCTTTGGCTCAGGTCATGATCCCAGCGTCTTGGGATCGAGTCCCACATCGGGCTCCTTGCTCCACGGGGAGCCTGCTCCTCTCTCTGCCTCTACCTGCCTCTCTGCCTGCTTGTGTTCTCTCTCTGTTAAATGAATAAATAAAAATCTTAAAAAAAAAAAAAAAGAAACTCATCTTAGACCCAAAGATACCTCCAGATTTAAAGTGAGGGGATGGAAAACAATGTAGCATGTTAATAGACGTCAAAAAAAAGCTGGAGTGGCAATCCTTATATCAGATAAATTAGATTTTAAGCCAAAGACAATAATAAGAGATGAGGAAGGACACTATATCATACTTAAAGGGACCATCCAAGAAGAAGATCTAACAATTGTAAATATCTATGCAGTTAATTCTATAAACCAATTAATAACAAAGTCAAAGAAACACATCAACAATAATACAATAATAGTAGGGACTTTAATACGCTCCTTACCAAAATGGACAGATCACATAAGCAAAAGATCAACAAAGAAATAAAGGCTCTAAATGACACACTGGACCAGATGGACATCACAGACATATTCAGAACATCCCATCCCAAAGCAACAGAATACACCTTCTTCTCTAGTGCACATGGAACATTCTCCAGAATAGATCACATCCTGGGACACAAATCAGGTCTCAACCATACCAAAAGATTGGGATCATTCCTTGCATATTTTCAGACCACAATGCCATGAAACTAGAACTCAATCACAAGGGGAAAGTTGGAAAGAACTCAAATACATGGAGGCTAAAGAGCATCCTACTAAAGAATGAATGGGTTAACCAGGAAATTAAAGAAGAATTAAAAAAATTCATGGAAACAAATGAAAAGGAAAACACAACTGTTCAGAATCTCTGGGACACAGCAAAGGCAGTCCTGAGAGGAAAGTATATAGCAATACAAGCCTTTCTCAAGAAACAAGAAAGATCTCACAACCTAACCCTACACCTAAAGGAGCTGGAGAAAGAACAGCGAAGAAAGCCTAAACCCAGCAGAAGAAGAGAAATCATAAAGATCAGAGCAGAAATCAATGAAATAGAAACCAAAAGAACCGTAGAACAAATCAACAAAACTAGGAGTTGGTTCTTTGAAAGAATTAATGAAATTGATAAGCGCCTGGCCAGACTTATCAAAAAGAAAAGAGAAAGGACCCAAATTAATAAAATCATGAATGAAAGAGAAGAAATCACAACCAACATCAAAGAAATACAAACAATTATAAGAACATATTATGAGCAGCTATACACCAGCAAATTAGACAATCTGGAAGAAATGGATTCATTCCTAGAGACACATAAACTACCAAAACTGAAACAGGAAGAAATAGAAAACCTGAACAGACTCATAACCAGTAAGGAAATTGAAGCATTCATCAAAAATTTCCCAACAAACCAGAGCCCAGGGACAAATGGCTTCCCAGGGGAATTCTACCAAACATTTAAAGAAGAATTAATACCTATTCTCCTGAAATTGTTCCAAAAAAATAGAAATGGAAGGGAAACTTCCAAACTCATTTTATGAGGCCAGCATTACCTTGATCCCAAAACGAAAGACCCCATCAAAAAGGAGAATGGTATGAACAGACATTTCTGCAAAGAGGACATCCAAATGGCCAACAGACACATCAAAAAGTACTCAACATCACTTGGCATCAGAGAAATACAAATCAAAACCAGAGAGATACCATCTCACACCAGTCAGAATGGCTAAAATTAGCAAGTCAGGAAACGATAGATGTTGGCGAGGATGCGGAGAAAGGGGAACCCTCCTATAATGTTGGTAGAAATGCAAGCTGGTGCAGCCACTCTGTAAAACAGTATGGAAGTTCCTCAAAAATTTGAAAATAGAGCTACACTATTACCCAGTAATCACACTACTGGGTATTTACCCTAAAAATAAAAATGTAGTGATCTGAAGGGGCACGTGCACCCAAATGTTTATAGCAGCAATGTCCACAATAGCCAAACTATGGAAAGAACCTAGATACCTAGATATCTATGAACAGATGAATGGATAAAGAAGATGGGGTGTGTGTGTGTGTGTGTGTGTGTGTGTGTGTGTGTATAAAATGGAATACTATGGAGCCATCAAGAGAAATGAAATCATGCCATTTGCAACAACATGGATGGAACTAGAGAGTATTATGCTAAGCGAAATAAGTCAGTCACAGAAAGACAATTATCATATGATCTCTGTGATTTGAAGAATTTGAGAGGCAGGGCGGGGGGTCATGGGGGCGTTGGGGAGAGAAATGAAACAAGATGGGATCGGGAAGGAGACAAACCATAAGAGACTCCTAAAGTCACGAAACAAACTGAGGGTGGCTGGGGGGTAGGTTAGTAGGGATAGGGTGGCTGGATTATGGACATTGGGAGGGTATGTATTATGGTAAGTTCTGTGAAATGTGTAAGCCTAATGACTCACAGACATGTACCCTGGGGCAAATAATACATTATATGTTAACAGAAAAAATAATAAAGGTAATGAGGACTTTATAGGAAAATTTAAAAACTAAACTAAACTTACTGATGCAAAATTCTAAACAAAATATAAATCTAAAAGAATAAAGCAAATAGATTACCATGAAATAGGTTCAGGTCAACAATACTGACCTGGTTTAACACTGAAATATTATTTTTTTGTTTTTATTATATCTTTTATTTGCAAACTTCCAACAAATAAGAGATTCATGGTTAAAAACAGCAATCCTATATCCTTCCAGCTTTAGGAAGTTGCTTTTACTAATAGGACTTTTTAGCAGACCTGTCATTTTTTCTTTCCAGTTGCATTGTGGCATAATTGAAAAAAAAACAAAACCCTATATTTGGTGCAAAATAATATCAATACTACTATAAAGGCAAAGCACTTATTTTTAGAGTGTAGCATCTATGAAATACTATATAATTCTATATGTTATATGTGTAAATCTGTGTAATCTGAGCATAGAAGGGAAATCTCTTAATTGGATAAAGTTTATCTGTAAGAATCCCATAGCAATATCACTTTATATGGTGAAATATTTCAAAATGGTAACATTAAATCATAAATAATATAACAGAACTTCTACCATTGCTTCACTTCAAAATTTTACTTAATGATCAATCCAATTATAAAGAGAATGAGAGAAGAAAAATTTTGATGACTATCAGTAAGTATCGGGAAGGAGACAAACCATATGGACCATCTATCATACTATCATATGATTTGATCTATTTTAAAGACCTAGTATATATATAAAAATATTATACCTATTATATATACACATACATATATACATATATATAGTATTATAGTGTGTATATATATATATATATATACGTATATAGTATTATAGCTTATATCTATAGGAGTTTAGCTAGCATTCTTGATACAAGTCAATATGTTAAGACTAATTGCCTTCCTACACATCAAGAATAACTGTATAGTATAAGTTTTCACATTCTTGAGAAGAATGTATAAATACAAATGTGTACAACACTTTTATGAAAAAATAAAAACTAAGGGAAACAGTAAAGAAGACCTAAACCAATGGAAATATATGCACACTAAAAGATTGGAGGATTCATTATATTAAAGATAAAAACAATCTCTAAGCTGATACATTGATTCTAAAAAATTCCGATAAAATTTTCAACAAGTATTTTATAGATTTTGAAAACCATGTAATCAAATATATATGGAAAGGCAAACACTCAAGATTAGAAAAAATGAATAATTTTTTTTGAAATATATTACCTGAGATGAACAAGGAAAATCTGCCCCGGCAAATATCAAAACATTAAAAAAAAAAAGCTATCTACAGGGCGCCTGGGTGACTCAGTTGGTTAAGCAACTGCCTTCGGCTTGGGTCATGATCCCAGAGTCCTGGGATCGAGTCCCACATCGGGCTCCCAGCTCCACGGGGAGTCTGCTTCTACCTCTGATCTTCTCCCCTCTCATGTTCTCTCTCACTGTCTCTATCTCAAATAAATAAAATCGTAAAAAAAAAAAAAAAAGCTATCTACGTAAGATACTATGATATTACTTCAGGAGTTTCTTTTTAAAGAACTAGGAACAGAACATAGCTCTAATTACTGAATGAAGATGAAGGGCAGATTAGTAGGAAAATTACAGAATATTTGATAAGTCAAGTTGTGGCGACTGTGTATCTACACAGATATAAAATGATATAGGTCTTTCACATCCAAAAAAGATTCTTGGTAAATTAAATATGTACATGTGAAATACAATAAGTTAAAAATCTTTTAAAGTATAGGTCTTGGTTCTAGATAGCATAACATTTCTTTAAAAAAAAATAATAACCAAAAAGAATAAAAACAAAGTTGTTAAATTGCGATGCATAAAAATCAAGGCACAGCTAGAGAAAATTAAATGGCAGTTGTCAAATTTGTAGAAGATATTTTTTAGTTACATATGACCAATGGGAGTAGGGGAAGACAAATTATATTTATTTTAATTTATTTAGTCATATACGTGGGAAATAAGGAACTCTAAACATACATTTATTTATTTATTTATTTACCCCAATTAGTTTTAAGTTTTATACACAAAACTCTATGGGAAATTGGCAAAGTACATGAATAGGCATTGCAAAAATGTATCCATGTATGATGGTCCATAAAAAATTAAAATCTGTATTTTTCTCCAGGGAACTTATAACTACTGTTTTGGTAGGTGCTAGTAAGGCAATGGACAATTAATTCAATAAGCTGAGGACAGAAGTTTGTGTGAGCCTTTGAAACCTGATATGTGTGTTCCTGGCACACACATAACTTAGCTCTTATGGTTGTTTTAACATAAGCATTAAAGATCAAGAAATTAGATTACAATCCTACACATTTAATTTGGCTTTTCTAACATTATAAATTTAAGAGTATAAAAATTTAATCTTCTGTGGGATCTTCTTGCATATTGTTCATGTTTGTCATTAAAAAAGCAAACATACTGCAACATATTTCATTTTCCTTTCGTCATACAGCATTCAGCTAACTGATTAAACTATTTATTTCTATGTCTTTCTTTCAAATAATTTTCTAAAGCTATGTAAATAAGTCCAGTCCAATAAACTTATATCTTCAGTTTCTCTTATACTAGACTAGCTGGATTACATTTTCATCAAATATGGCTGTTATCTAATCGTGACAAACTCAACCTTGACTAATCAGAATTTGGGGCCATTATTCTTTTGATTATATATTTTGTTTCTTGTTGTGTCTTCCTTCACCTACTTAAACACAAGAAGTATTAGTACTAAATGTTTATGTCCAAAACTCATGTTGAAGTTCCAATCCCCAAAGGGAGTGAAATTGGAAGTAGAGCCTGTGGGAAGATGATAAAAGCTAAATAAAGTCATAAAGTTGAGGCCCCTAATCCAATAGGACTGGTGCCCTTGTGATAAAGAGAAGAAACACCAGAGCTCTCTCTCTGTCATGGGAGGACAGAGTGAAAAAGAGGCCATCTAGAAGTTAGGAAGAGATCTGACTAGGCACAGAATTAACTGACACCCTGATCTTAAACTTCCCAGCTTCTAGATTTGTGAAAAATAACTTTGTATTATTTAAGATATCCAACCTATTGCATTTTGTTATGACAGCCCAAGCGGAAAAATATAGTGACTACTTGATTGTTTTTCTTTTTTTTAAATTATATTTATTTATTTGAGAGAGAGAGAGAGCAGGAGTAGGGAGAGAGAGAAGCAGACTCCCTGTTGAGCAGGGAGCCCCACGTAGGCATCGATCCCAGGACTCCGGGATCATGACCTGATTGGAAGACAGACACTTAACAGACTGTGCCACCCAGGTGCCCCAGAGTACTTAATTTTTTAAAAAAGGTATAGGTCAGTTATAAGCATCTACAGAGAGCTATAACTTAGTCATTCTAGAAACTTGAAATAAAAATAACACAACTTTGTATGCATTAAAAACCTTTCCAGAGTATAATTTTAGGAGGAAAAAGCAGGGAATAGAAAAGAGTGTGTTAATATTTGCACAGAAAATTAATACATATGTTCAAAATATGTCCAAAGAAGGATATCCAAAAACAGTTCCAGTCTCCAGAGAGAGAATCTGCATGCTCAAGAGACAAAGGCAGAAGTTCTCACTCTATTTTTCTCTAACTTTTATTTCTTTTTCATGTAAATGTAGAGTTCACTCAAAAAGGTAAAGTACATAAAATTAAAAGGATATTTTTGTATAGACATAACCATGTAAATGTTACATATAGCTATCATTATGACATTTTACAAATAAGCCAGAATATAATTAATTCAATAACTTCATCTCACAGATATAAAGCATATGTATCTAATTTTCATAGGTCCTGGAGAATCAAACACAGTAGAAAATCTGTATTCTTAGGAAAAAACAGTCCAATAGAAGATTATTTGTAAGCCAACAAGTAAATCCCAATATCAATTCAGCAGATGTGGAATTCATGTAGCAAGACTTCAAACACTCTATTTGTGAAAAAAGTATTGGTATAAAATAAAAATGAATTAGGCCCCAAAGAAAACCATAAATATTAAGTACACAATCAATGCAGTTGTTTAAAATATGGCTAAAGATGCACTTATTAAACATTTAGTATCCAAATAAAACTTGCTGTGTCTATTAATGTTATTAGTCTGAGGTCAATGGAATTTATGGGAAAAAATATAAAAGTCATTAAGAGACTCATAAGATTTAAGATGATGAATGTAAGAAATTCTCTTTTCTTTGAAAGCCCAATTCTATAAAATTTTTAAAATGAAACCTTATAGTGGTAGGAAAATTTTTAAACAAATAGTGTTTCTAAAGTCTTCACATTGTATTTTCTAAAGCAATCAAATAAAATATGATCCTGTTCTGTTGTTTGAATGTTACAGTTTTGTATAAAACTAAAGCTAAATGTAATAGTCCCTACAAAAAGGTATAACAAATGATCAAATACAAATTTAACCTTGATTCCATTACATTAGAGTTACTATTTCAAATTAATACAGCTAATGCACTAACCAGAAATTTATACTGTTAAATACTTCAGCCTAAGATTTTAAGTGTCATGTCTCTCCCCAATAGAGATATTAGAGACCATTTTTATCTTGAGGTAAGCCTGAACTACAGGTAATATATTAATATCCCAATATTTCAACCTGTAAGCATTAAAATGTCATCTAATGAATTTTGTGGTTAAATATAATTGGACATATTTTAATCTTTTCAATTGCACTGAATAATTTTGGTACTTTATTTGAAATTTTTTAAAAAGTGAATTTTTTATGATTACTTAAGGAATTATCTTTCAACATAATTAGAAATTAATATATATTATCAATAGCTTAATCAAAAAGATAGTAAATTCATATGGGACTTCTTTGCAACTTCACTGTGGATCTAATATGTATATGGCATATCAGGCTTTTAATGCACTATCTATCTGCTTCCTTTTGGTGATTTTTTTCATAAGGCTTTCAAAATCTAAAAGCTTGAGGATACTAGTATTTCAATGTTAAGCAGCTATTAAATTACTTTATTTGAACAAATACTTTGTTATCTCACAGACTTGTGGAATTACATATTAAGACATGGCTAATAATGCCTACCAGGGAACTTAATAAACAGCACCTCAGTTTTAAGATTCTCCAATAAATTTTTAAATTCTCCTTCAGTGGTTTATAGAACTTGGGCAACTTAGATTTCAAAGAATAAAAACCAAATCTCATGTTAACTGTATTCATTTTTGCATACCAATTTGTGCCATGCAAATGTGCAAAACTAATTTCACTTTAAACTGAGGGAGCTAAATGATACTTCCCTATCATTGAAAAGAATACTAAAAATGATCTTATTCCACCCTCAACAAATGCAAACACAGTCTTCCAGCACCATCAACACAGCAGCATGATTATTGTAGAAAGAAAGGACTTCATTTAGGCTATTTCAACAAAGTGATTTGTTATACTTGGAATATCACAACCAAGTAAACTGAAAGACTCCTGTGCACACAAAGCAGATTACATCTGGAATAGATGGAAGAGAAAGACATCTAGGAAATTTTACACTTATTTTATGGACAATTTCTTTTTCTCTTTTTTTGCTTTTTGAATATGCAATTATATAAAAATGTGTATTCCTGCTATACAACTTGGACACTCCAATTATAATAACAACAGCTGATATGACAATAGTGTACTACTTCATTTAAACATAATAATGCCTAAAGGACTGTATTATTGATTCTCATGTTAGAGTTACAAAAATGAAAGAATACTGAGTTTACATAGCTTTTTAAAAAATTATTTATTTGTTTGTTTATTTATTTGAGAGAGAATAGAGGTAGGGGATGGGGGAAAAGGGTAGGGCCCTGAGATCATGACCTGAGCCAAAGTCAGATGTTTAACTGACTGAACCACCCAGGCACCCCAAGTTTACATAGCTTTTAAGTGACAAAAAAAAAAAAGAAAAAAAAAATCTAAAAATCTCTAACTCAAAAGCGATTGTTTGTTATAGCATACCATCTACAATCATTTTCATTCTTTTTTGCTTCCTTTTCTAGAGGAAAATATAGGTTAAAATACTCTAGATGTAAAGTGGAGGCTCAATTCTATTTATTTTAACATTATTTTCTCTTATGCTAATTTGCCATAAAAGCAATTCTATTAAGGAGTATTAAATATGAAAGTTTAAGGGATAGTTTACATTTGTGATAGATTTATGTCATAATTGCAGTAAGGCGACTACTATGCTTCTCCTTCAGTATAGATTATTTTATATTAATGGCCAGTGCTTGACGGCTGTGTCACAGTCACCTAAAGGATTCAAAAACCAAAAGAAAAAAGGCAATTCTGATCTAGTGTTCACCTATAAAGTCTCATTAGTTACTTGACTGCTGTTTCACTTGAATAACTTCAGAGTCCTATTTACATTAATCTCTCCACAATTTAAGATTAATAACCACACACACAGAAAAGTGGACCTTCAACTGCCAAAAAATCAACCACCAAAATATTAATAACATGAACCCATTGCTGTAATGGCCTGAAGTGGTCACTCTGTTCAATAATTAATGCAATTGGGTTTTACTATTCTTGTCTTTGACTGAAGGAGTTACTGTTAAGATACAAGTAGATTTCTATTCATAGCCAACCATATAAGTTAACAATATTATATTTGGTTTTATGTTTTACACAAAAGATAATTTTGATGGGATTATTAATATCTTGTGAGTATATTACTTCAAAGAAAAGTATAATTTCAGACTGTGGAAGGTAGAAATGAGACAGAAAACTTGATCTTGCTTACATACTAAAAATAGAAGGTGAGGGGTTGGTTGAGCCTGGTGGTGGGTATTGAGGAGGGCACATATTGCATGGAGCACTGGGTGTGGTACATGAACATTGAATCTTGGAACACTGAAAAAATAAAAGTATTTGGGAAAAAAATAAAAATAAAATTAGGAGGTGTATCTCAGCCAGGTGTGCCAAATAGAGAAGAGAATAATAGAGGAATACCAGCCACTTCTGTTGACTACTCTGTCTCTAATTAGCTATGTGGATTTAAATAACTCATAATATCTCTGCATTACATCCCTGCCACCTGGAATGTAAGGTGGTGGTTTTAGATCTTTGGTTCTTTACTAGAACACTTTGCCTCCATGGGACATCTGGCAAGACATCTTCTTGGTAGCACAAAAGGGCTGGTGTGGGGTGGGGTGGGGTGGGAGCCACTCACATCTAATAGGTGAAGGCTACAGATACTGCTAAAGGTTCTACACTAATCAGGATAGCCTCATACAAAAAAAAAGAATTATCCAGTCTGCTATTCTGAGATTGAGAGACTCTGGATTAGATGGTATTTATGATCTCTACATCGATGATTTTAGGCTGGATTCCTTAAATTCTGCATCAGAGAGTATAGCAAAGGGCTGGCATGACTCTTTACCAATTACCTGTGTTTTTATTGCTGTTGTTTTGTCAAGCCAAAGGTTTTCTTCTTAATTTAAATTAGCTGACATATAGTATATCATTAGTTTCAGATGTAGAGTTCAATAATTTATCAGTTGCGTGTAACACCCAGTGTTCATCATGTGCCCACTTTAAATTAAATCAGTGACTTTAAGATCAAAAATTTTCTGCCAGAATCTCTATAAAATAACTCCAAGTTAATTATTCTTTGGAAGTACTACCTTAAGGCTAATCTTGCACTTTCCAATGTAAAAGTTGTATCCCTTTTTAAGTTTTATGATTTTTATTTACTCAGTCTTAGAAAAAATGTATCTCATATTACCATAGAACTATAATATGGATATTATGATTAATAAGTATTATATGCATTTTTATAATCTGCTTCAAATCATTTCTAAAGTGTGAATAATGTCTACCTTTCACATACACGGACACAAATACCACTTATAAATACATATTTAGAATTAAGCACTGTAGATATACATATGCATATCTCTGTATACATATGTAAAATATGAAACTATATTTTTGAGATATACTGACCTATCAATATCCCTTTGTGGAGATTTTATACACATACACATACATATGTACACACAATATTTGATTTCACTCCTTTATCTCTGTCTCTAAAATATGTCAATTTATAAAATTCAATAAAATATAATTTTATTCAAATTATATTTGTATCTCTTGTTTCTGTTCACAGCTCTTACAGAATATTTTATAAAATGGAAATGCTGCCTGTTGCTATTTCCTTTACTGAAATTCTAAATTTGAAATAGTCTAAAGACCATCAGGAAGGGAAAAAAATGCCTCTAATTTCTTAGCAAATGTTTAGAATAAAACATTACTTTCATAATTCAGGAGTGCTAAAATGTAAGTACATGAAATGACTCACAGTGGGAAATACATGTACAAACACTTACATAAACAATTGCATTTGATCATTTTCAGTATTTACTGGGGTCGTAGCTCTTTTGAAGGATTATTACTAATTCATTCATCTTTGACAAAACACAATTATTTACTTAAATGAATAAACAAAGGAAATAACACAGACTGGCTCATTTTCATGAATGACTGAAGGAATTGAGGACTTCCTTCAAAAATCCTCAGTTCATGAAAGTAGGTTGTATAAATCCAGATAGGTAATGTCAATAATAAACAATGTACATTAAAATATTTACAAAATAAGCAGAATTGTTCTTCATATAAAGAATTTGAACTTAATAAAAATAATGTTAATTATAGAAGGATATAATACAATGAAATTGAGTATCATTTCAATTACAGTTTTTTTTTTAAAGATTTTATTTATTTATTTGACAGAGAGAGAGAGAGAGACAGAAAGAGAGGGAATACAACCAGGGGGAGTGGGAAAGGGAGAAGCATGCTTCCTCTTGATCAGGGAGCCTGATGAGGGGCTTGATCCCAGGATACTGGGATCATGACCTGAACTGTAGCCAGATACTTAATGACTGAACCACCCAGACGCCCCTCAATTACTGTTTTTAATGTACTTTTTGAAGCAGAAATATTACCATAGCCTTTCTTATAATGAGAGGACAATTTAAAAATCTTTTCAGAACAATAAGGTTTCTTCCATAAGAGACTACATTCACATGGCTGTATATTATTTCAATGATGAATATGTGATACTTAGAAAATATACTTTATTTTACAGGGAGATTTTAATAATACTAAACTATATGAGAATCTTAATATAATTTTTGTTCCAAGAGCTAAAATAAAAGCTTTCTTCCTTCTTTCTTTCTTTTTTTTTTTTTTACTTTGTACTTCACTTACAGGGGAAAATGTTAAAAGATTTAATAACTACTCAATATGAATTAGCCTCTTAATAAACTATTCTTTTAGAAGAAGAATCAATATTTAATTAATAATTCAGGGTTATGCTGCCAATCCATTATTTAGGTTTTTTGTTATTGTTTTTATTTTTGTTTTTTTCAGGTTCTATTTTGGGAAGATCTAGGTAGAGTTCCTCGGTGACTCTTCAGGAGGGTCTGCATTAGAAAGAATTGGAAGAGTTTGGTTGAATGTAGCATCCCCATCCTGCTTTAATCCAAACAATTCTTCCTATAACTGTATACATTCTGAAACTGCAAAGAAGATATTGAACAAATATATTTATAGAACAACAAAAAAACTGTAGAGAATTTAATATAATATGTTCTGCTGTTACACTGATCTCTTGGCAAAGTAATATAAAATAAGAATTAAAAATAAAATTTGTTATTAAATTCTATAATTTCATAACCACAAGAGGCAGCTTGTGAAATACTAGAGATAAGGATGTTCTGTTTTAAGCAACACAACCAATGTACAATAAAAGGAGTATTCTTCAATGGAGACTAGAACTGCATTTCCTTAACTTGTGGTTTTTATCAAAGGTAAAAATGATTTAAAAGAACTGTGGTACAAAAAATGAAAAAAAAAATGAACTATGGTACATTTGAACAGAAATGTACACTTTACAGTGATAGATTAAAACAACTGAAGAAAATGTGTAGGGAAGTATGGTTAGTCCTTCTGCTAGATAAGAACTGCATTTAAAAAGTTAAGGAAATATAATTTTGATAGAAAATATGTCTTATTAAGGGGAATAAAGAACTTTTAATGTAAAAGATCGACCAACTGTCTATTGGGTACCCTGTGTACATCTGTCAAATTTTATTATAGGAAAGCCTAAATTGAGGCATTACAATTTCTAATATAGGCAGATTTTTTTTTAGCAAAGATCCTTTTTATTTTCTAATAAAACACATTGACAATTTAGTCATTTTTTCCTTATATAATAAGTATCTTTTAAAATTCAAGTTCTGAATTACTTGACTCCAAATACATGCTTTTCTGTTATTTTCAAAGTCTACAGGAAATGATTGCTAGAATTGGAGTGTTTAAATACAAAATAGATTGACGTTTACAGATAATATTCTACATTACAGATTACTGTTGAGAGGATGATTCTGAGAGCAACATTTGATAAGACTAAGCGTGCCACTTATTTACATTGCAGGGTAATACATGTGGCTATATGTTATACTATTGGGCTAATTTCATTATTTATTGGAGTGTCCCAAAAAGTTCTAATACGAATTTTAATGTGATGGTTTCAAAGGGCCCAAATAAGACTTTCTATAGCGACAATGCTATATGGAACTAAGAATTAAAAAGAAGACACAGGAAGGCTAACTGTAAACCATTTAAAGGTAAACAGAGTATATTTTAAATTGTACAAACAATTACATCCTTAAAGTGCAGTATAAGTTTGTGTCAGGTATAACTAACCCATTACATTTGTAGTTTTACAAAATAAGAGATGAGGATAAAGTTCTAATGATTTGAAATTACTCAGCTTTCATCATCAAAATTAAAGGAGGCAGAGTGACGACTTAATCATCTCAAACTTGAAGTGTAAATCATTCAGGGAGTGGTGTCCAGCTGGTTATTTACTTTTCCCTCAAGAAAAGACTGAGAAAATGGTGTTGAAATTCACTGTTAAAAAGATGTTCGGGGAATAATTTTGGGATAATAATTAAACACTGAAAAATAGGATCCAGAAGAGAATTAAAGTTAATGAAATTAGATAATGAAATTTTCTCATGGCATCATCACATACCATCTACCAAATAGTCTCAACTTATTTTCTCTAAACTGTACGTAATTTGGATTGTCACATTTGTTTTTGTTTTCTTTTCATTTATGTCATAAATCTCTATCCATTCATCTAACATTTTCACTTTTTTGGTCTCACAAATCATTATTCTTATTGTGTCACATGCTATAAAATTGAAGATGCTAATGTAAGGAAAATGATGTCACTTTTTCCTTAGAGATAACTCCAGATTTGGGTCTATCCTGTGACTGAGAAGGTATCTGCTGAGCCTCTCACAGACATGGAGAGGGTAGAAGCAGTTTTATGTCTTCGAAGTCCTAACAAATTGGCATCAATCACACTCACTTGTCTTTTCCTTCACTAATTTCTTTTAAGCTATTTGGAAACCTTCCTCCTGTCCATACTGTGTCTTGGCATTCAAAATATAGTGTTTCCAGACACTCAGGATTGTACCAAAAAAAGGGAAAAGAAAGAAACAAAGAAAGAGAAAGGGAGGGAAGGAGGAAGGAACAAAGGAAGGAAATACCTGCTAATGAGAAAATAATGAGACTCCATTTCTCAAAGTAAGATCATTCCTGTATTTATGGCAAAGTGAAGAGCTCTTCCAAGAAACCTTTCTGAAAACTACATTGACACATTTGTATAAAAAGAAACAAAATCAGTTTATTATAATTATGTTCCTTTGCAGAATTATATAACCCTTAAACCTCACAATATGCAGATGTCATATTAAAGTACTAAAGAGGCATCTTATGTAACTCTTTTGTTATTGATATATTGATAGGATATCAATGTACACACACACACACTAAACTTTCTTTTTAAAGTAAATATATGATCCGGGTGGTAAGTAAATTACTTTGTGACTTTAAAAAATCACTAAAGTAGCTTTTTTTCAACCATGTGAGCTTCTCAGATGAAAATAATTCTCCCATAAAAGTTAGTACTTCCATTTCCTCACTTTGTGATAAACTTTACTTTCTCCTTTCTCAGATCACTCCAATTTCCAGTAGCCTCCTAATTGCTAAGTGGAATGGCCTCTTGTTCTTCATGCCCTTTGACTTAGAGCAAGGTTTGCTCATATTGACCACCTTTGCATAGAAATTGATCCTTAATCCTTATAGATAGTATTCCAGGCACATTGTGCACTTTTTCCAATCTTCAATGCACCAGACTCTCTCCCACAATGTGTTCTGACCAGAGAATACTGCTTTGAATTCTTCTCATGTGACTCACTGTTCTTCTCAGTGCCCACTCTCAGACTGTCTCTTCAGTCTGCAATTGTTCCTTCCTTCTTTACTTCCAGTTGAAATCCCATTTCCATTTCAGTATCTAAATATTCTCTTTGACATATGCCCTCTCACACACTCAAATACACACAACTTTAGACCTATCCACACATAAGTATGCACATTCCATATCTTCAGGCAAAAATAGTTGATTCTTGTCTTGAGTTCTGCTTGTATTCTCACATAGAAATCTGTGTGCTTATAAGGTGTATATGTATTTATTTGTTATATGTATATGCACCTGTGTATATATGTTACACTTGTGTATGCAATATATTTGCTACAAATATTACACATATTCCCTGCTGAGCAGGGAGCCCTATCTATACCTGGCTCAAGCACAGGACCTTGAGATCATGACCTGAGCTGAAAGTAGACCCTTAACTGACTGAGTCACCCAGGCACTCCTGTTTTAGTTGTCTTTATAAAAAGTATATATCAACTGTTTAACACCTGTTATTTTTTTAAATGATTTCTTAAATATGCAAGAAAGTATAGTGCATAGAATCACTTCATAGAAATGGGCTATTTAACTTAATGACATGTAGATTATGCTGTTTGCTTAACTTTACCAACAACAGTCACTATATTTTATGTCCAAATAAAGAATGGCAGGTGAAATCTTTAGCAAGGGATGTCTAATTGTCTAATTAGTCTGTCATTATATCTGAGTAAAATCCTTCCATCCCTCTTTCCCTGCTCCTGTCTCTTTCATGCCTCCCCCCACAGGCCCTGAACTCCTATCTTGGTCCTTGTCTTTCTTCCTCTCTCCATTTTCTTTTTCTTAGACTATCTGAATTCAGTTCTATTGATAATTTCCTGATCAGTCAGAACATCCCAAACATGTCTACCATGGTATACTAATTTTCTGAGCCATAAGCCTTATTAATTGAAAAGCTGTAAAATTTTCCTGAAATCTCTCAAAGGCCAGATTAAATAGAGAATGTTTGGGAATGGTGTTGTTTATGGGGCTTTGTTTCTCTCCAAATTGCCATGAAAATTTACACCACCGAAGTTTGCTTATAACTAGGCAATAATTTTGTATTTATGTGGCCCAAACAGTATTATCTCTGTATTTTCTAGGTAACTGCTTGGGTGTTTGTCTCAATCATTGATGCACTTTTTAAAAATGCTATTTGAGCTGTACACGTGAGGGAAAAAGTTCTAGTTTCTGAGTGGGGAATGAAAATGCATTCACCCAATAAGCAAAAGCATACAGCATGATATATTCTGAGTCACACTATGAATTATGCCATGTCTGCAGGCACTGAGGGATTTTCCTTTGTGATAATTTCCTGCTTTGTCTCGGTTACTCAGGCAGCACTTATGTATCATAAGAATTTGATACATGTAGAATTTGAATATGAGTTCCAGTACCATGGCTACCTCTTGTTATTGCTGCCTCTGACTTTTCCTCCTGCCCAACTGTCATCTACTGCTTGAGCAAGCTACCGGAGCTAACAAACTTTCTTGCATCTGACGTTGATATATGTCTAAGATATGGAAAAACTCCTAAAACTTTGTAAGCAAACAAACCAAGCCTTGTTTTACTGTGTAGTTTTACTGTGCTGCCATGTACTCATGTGTTTAATGTCAATAGGAGTAATTTTAATCATCATTTACAATATTTTAAATTGACATTTATGAAACTTTTGAGAAAACATTCAGTATATGTCACTTTCCGTATCCTTCGATATAATTATTAACAATATTAAAATTGAAATATTAACCCAACAAGAGTTGTTTCACTGTTAAAGCTTTTTTTCCCTTTCTTATCTAAGCATCTATTTCTGTTCTATTGTTGATACATCTTAATATAAACTTACAATCAAAGATTTGCTTGGCTTCTGAAAAAAGAAGTCAAGATTTTTTTCCCGAAGCCAATTACAAATTACATGTGGATTTATTGCCATTTTAAAAGCCCACATTATTATTTTTAGGAATTTACTACTGTTCTAGAATGCTTAAGAAACCAAACTAGACTGTATACTATTTATAATTTTTAAATGAAATCTTCAAAACTACATAACATTAATATGTCTAATGTTTCAGAAAAACATGTTAAATTTTTCTTTGATCATCATGGTCCATCTTTAAACTTCGGTTTGAGGGTTTTTTTTAAATTATGTCATTTCTGGAGTCAGTTATTTTAAATATATCTCATTAGAAAATTTGAAAAGCATATGGCTGAGAACAAAACATATGGCAAAGTGAACTAAAAGTGTGCTGTGAATTTTTAAGTATATAACAAAGAAAAAATTATGTCACCATAGTAGATGCTGAGTTCTATTTTTTTCTCTTACATTTCCACTTTGCTGTTATGTGGGTTCATGACAATGGTTCTGACCAAAGAGCTACAGGCAAATAAGACAAGTGTCAAATTCAGGCAAAAGCAAAGGAAAAGTAGGCTGAAACATTCTAGGTGTCTATTCTTTTGCCACAGCAACCAAGGACACAATGTACTGCATATGGTAGAACCTCCATCAACCTACGGCAGAATTACATACTGCTCACAAAAGATAAGCATGTTAGCAAAGAATCCTTTATTTTTACCCAAGTAAACTGAAGGCTATTTTTCTCTACACAATAACATATCACAGTTTTTTTTTCCTTCCCCATGTCTTGTCAAGTATGCCTTCTAAATCTATCTTGAATTGATTATTGTCTCTTAATCAATTATTCCCTCTAAGTGCCCAGTGCTCTGAGATCCTAATTTGCAATGAACTGCATATAATGCAACAAAGAATGAGCATCCAATATATTTTGAAATAATCATCTTTCTTTTCAAAGAGTAACACTAGAAACAGAATGGTTTAGTAACTATATAATTTATTCCTTTCATTGATGTGAACAGAGTAAGTCTAAGAACAAGTATCGAGATCGCCCTTTTATTTTTTATTTTATTTCATTTTTAAGATCACCCTTTTATAAGAGAAGGTGTGTATGACATAATTCCTCCTTTCCAGACATCATTCTCTGCCATGTCACATCCTTCTCATGCAACAACCCCCCCCCCCAGACCCAGTTTTTCCCACAAGGTGGAACTATTGGACCTATGTGGTTCTCCTGTTCCCAAAGACTATTTACTTCATGTATGTGTGTGTGTGTACACATATGTGTCCTTTCCATAAGGTGGGGTATCATATTGAAAGGGTCACTAAAATTAGAATGAGTAGAATACATCTTTGACCAAGGTCTTTATGTACAAATCAGAGTTCTTTATTTATTTGTTTGTTTGTTTATGCTACTCTCATTCTTATTGTTGAAAGAATGCAAACCTTGCCATATTTCTAGTTTACCTCTTCCCTCTCTAACTCCATCTCTCTTGTTTTGTTTACTTATATTTCTTCTTTATTCTAAAGCTCTGACTAGCTTTTCTGAAACTCGGAATAGTGCAAAGTTTTCTCTTATGTTAACTAGTTCAGTCTCTTTGATTATATAGTTCCACACATTAGACGCATATACAATTCCTTCTGTCTGAAATAATTTTTCCCCTTGTTTTTGCCTAGCTATATTCCCTGTATCCCATCTATGTTTGATCTAGCAGTTATATATTCATATTTTGCATTCTTAACATTCTTAAATATAATTCTTTGTGTTTTTATAAGGAATTAATTCTGGTATCTACCATTAAGTTGTAAGTTACATAAAAATAAATGTCATGTTTCATGGTCACTAACATATCTCCAGTCACTAGCAAGCACAATGCAATGATAAGGACATATTAAGTGCATGTAAACATATGATATATTACAGTACTTCAAACTCAAAATTTTGAAAATTATATGTTAATTATAAAAACACCCAGCATGACTATGTCAATTTGTATAGTCATGCTACCTACTAATTTTACTCATTGTTTTTCAAAAATATAAATTCTATTCTATAGCTTTCAATTTTTAGGGCTAATTTTATTTTTTACTTTTTTAAATTTAAATTTTTTATAGTTTTATTTTTGTTTTTATGTAATCTCTACCTTCGACATGGGGCCCAAACTCATAACCCTGAGATTAAGAGTCACATGCTCCAGAGACTGGCCAGCCAGGCACTCCTTTAGGATTAATTCTTGAAATTTCTAAAAGAAAAGTCTTTTCATAACTTAAAGAAACAAAACTATATCTGTTTAGAGATAACATGATCATAATGTAGAAAAAAAAGATTCAACAACAACAAGCTGTTAAAACTAGTAAGAAAATTCAGTAAAGCTGCAGGATACAAAATCAACATACAGAAATCGGTGGTATTTCTATATATAAACTACTAAAAACATAAGAAGACAATCCCATTTACAATAACAATGAATGGAATACCTAGGAATAAGCTTAATCAAAGATGTGAAAGACTTATACACTGAAAATTATACATTGATGACTAAAAACTTATACACTGAAGACATTGTTGAAGGAATTGTAAAGAAAATCTAGATAAATGGAAAGACATCTCATGGTCATGGATTAGAAGAATCAATATTTCCATTCCACCCAAAGAGATCCAGAGATTCAATAAATACCCATCAAAATCCCAATGACATTCTTTATAGAAAGAGAAGAAAAACATTCTAAAATAAATATTTAACAACAAGACTCCCAATAGCCAAAGCAATCTTGAGAAAGAACAAAGATGGAGGCATCACTCCTCCTTATTTCAAAATATAGTACAGAGACACAGTAATGAAAAAAGTACGCTATTGGTATAAAAACAAGCATACAGACCAGTGAAACAAAACACAGAGCCAGAAAGAAATTCACACATCTACAGTCAACTGATCTTTGACAAAGATGCCACTAACACACGGTGGGGAAAGGATGGTTTCTTCAACAAATGGTGCTCGGAAAATTGAATATCCACTTTCAGAATAATGAAACTGGATCCTTATCTCATACTCTATACAAAAATCAACTCAAAGTGAATGGAAGAGTTAAATGTAAAAGTACTGAAAAACTACTGAAACTGTAAAACTACTAGAATAAAAAATAGGGAAAAAGTTTCTTGCCATTGGTCTGGCCAATAATTTTTTTTAGATATGACACCACAGGCAATAAAAGAAAAAAACAGATAAGGAGATTGCATCAAACTAGCAAGTTTTTGAACAGCATAGAAAATCAATAAAGTGAAAAGCAACATATGAAATGTGAGAAAATATTTGCAAACCATATATATAATAAGGAGTTAATATCCCAAATATATAAGGATCTCATACAGTTTGATATATAATAAGTAACTTGATTAAAAAATGGACAAAGGAGCTGAATAGTTATTTCTCCAAAGAAAACATATGAACGACCAACAGATATAAAAAATGATGCTAATCACTAAACTTAAGGAAAATGCAAATTAAAACCATAATGAAATATCACTTCACATCTGTTAAAATGACTATTATCAAAAAGATATAGGTAACAAGGGTTAACAAAGATGTAGAAATGTTGGTGAGAATGTAAATTGGCACAACCACTGTGGAAAACATTATGGAGGTTACACAAAAAATTAAAAATAAAAATAGCACTACCTTGTGATTCAGTGATTCCAGTTCTGGATATATATCTAAAGGAAATAAAATCAGTATTTTGCAGTATCTATATTCTTGTGTTCATCGCAACCTTATTCACAACAACCAAGATATGAAAACAACCTATATGTCCAATGAATGAACGGATAAACAAAATATGGTGTTTATATACAAGGAGATATTATTCATTATAAGGAGAAATTTTGCCACATGAAATACATGAATGAACCTGGAGGACATTATCCTAAGTGAAATAAGCCAGACACAAAAACAAATACTGCACGATTGTACTTGTACATGAAATCTTAAATAGTCAAACCCATTAAATCAGTGAATAGCAGGGCAGTTACCACAGACTGAGAGAAGTGTGTAATGGAATGATTTTGGTCAAAGAATACAAAATTTCAGTTATGCAAGATGAATAAGTTCTGAAGATATAATGTACAGAAATGTGAAATAAGCCAGACACAAAAACAAATACTGCACGATTGTACTTGTACATGAAATCTTAAATAGTCAAACCCATTAAATCAGAGAATAGCAGGGCAGTTACCACAGACTGAGAGAAGTGTGTAATGGAATGATTTTGGTCAAAGAATACAAAATTTCAGTTATGCAAGATGAATAAGTTCTGAAGATATAATGTACAGAAATGTGACTATAGGTAATAATACTGTATTGTATATTTGAAATTCACTAGGACTATAGATCTTAAATGTTTTCACCACATACACATACACACACACACACACACACACACACAGAGAAAATAGTAAATGCAATGGCTTGATTATGACAATTATTTCACAATGCATAAATATAAATATATCTTATATCAAAATATCATTGTACACATTAAATGAATATAAGATTTGTCAATTATATGTCAACATATATGGGTGAAGGCATTATCAATTATTCTAATAGTACTCAAGGACTTGGATCAAAAGGGATGCAATGTAATTGATTAATTTTGGATTTACTTAAGTTGATGACTGACATCCTAACATAGTCTATGATTGAATTTTTTATATTTATTGTTATTTATAAATTATCACTCGGCTGTGTATGTAAAATGTGTAAATTTTCTAAAATTTAAGAGTGCAAGCTAATATTTTAGATGTGGTAATTTTTAGGAAACCAAACATTTCAGTACCACCCTTTAAATTTTCTTGTTTTAATGTAATCATTATCCTGAAATACTGTTACCCTCAGGTGAAGATAGCAACAGCAACAAAAACCAAAGTGAACCTTTCTCATTTGCAGGCATGGTACAGTCATTTGATATTCGTTATCTCATTTAACCCTTACAAGAACCCAGTTAGTAAATTCTACCATGGTCATTTGGATATGAGGAGACTATAGTTCTAATTAGACACTCAGTACTCAGTAAGGGGCCAAACTCAAATGCCTGAGGTCTTTCCATGATGCACCATTTCCTCATTGAATTAAGCCCAAATTAAAATACATAATCTTTGAAATTTATCTATGGAGCCAGCCAAACTAAGAAGAATGATTATTTACTTTTATTAAAACTCTTTTCTCAATGTTATTGACTATGATGTGTTCATAGGTAAAATCAGTGAAGCCTAGCATGGGCTTTAACTCCCTTCTCTACCACATAGCTCATTATAACACAATAGCATGAAGACGGAGTTTTTTTTTTCCCAAGGTTTTATTTATTTATTTATTTATTTATTTATTTATTTATTTATTTATTTATTTGACAGAGAGAGAGAGAGAGGTTACAAGCAAGGGGAGCAGCAGGGAGAGGAAGAAGCAGGCTCTGGCTGAGTGGAGAGCCAGATGAGGGGCTCAATCCCAGGACCATGGGATCAGGATCTGAGCCAAAGGCAGACACCCAACCAACTGAGCAAACCAGGTGCCCCAAGACTGAGTCTTAATACTGCCCAATTTCCAGTGATTCCAGAGATAGGAGTCAATGTTGGAGATACTATGCAAATGAATCACAAATTAATGCATTTAAATTAAACTCTAAGTATAATAAGACAGAATAGGAGTTAATTTAACACACAGGTCAGGAAATCCTGTTTCTATTTTTGATTTCTGATGCACAACAATTAAACTTGTGACTTATTACGAAGTCTAAATGGAAAATTTCTAGAGATAAATGTCATCTATCCTTTTAAAAACTAGTTGTTTAAAAAAACAAAATATATGAACTATTTTCAAATATTTAAGTAGTGTAAGCTATTGATTAGACATAAATGGAGAAAAATAAGTCCGTATTCTTCTGCTGGTGAAATTCAAAACTGGTCCCTATGTATGAAGGACAGGAAAGAAGGAAGAAAGAGGCAGATCACCCAAGATCAATAGGTGACAGATTTAAAAAGCAAGGAACTTGTGTATGAGGCTTGTCTTGGGGGGCCAAAGGACTGGTAGATCTCCACACTCAGCTTCCAGAATTGTAAAAGATTATACAAAGACTTTAACGGGGAGCAGTTATGTACGCAGTCCAGGTGTCCTCACAACACATTATTCTTTCAAGGTCACAGCCTTCAAATGACTCCCAATGTAGAAATGATGAGAGAAGCACACATTCCAAGGCCAAGGACAGAGTAAGGACCGTGTAATTGTCTGGATCCAGCTCAAAGGTGAACCAGTGGTCATTACCTCCTGATGACCTCCTCCAACATCTTCAGAGACCATCTTAAAAGACCAAATTGAGACTCATTGCTTCTCTATATTCTTTTACTATTTCTCTAGCTAATAATTTTCTCCCTCCTGACAGTCCAATCGAATCATACAAGCTAGGAGTTGGGAAGCAACATCTTAGGGACTGTTTTTCAACATTACTAAATATCAGAATCACCTGGGAATGAGCAAGTATAGAAAGGCTGAGGCCCACTTCAGAACTTTTAAGTCATAACTGGATGGGACCACGGTGTATTTAGTTTGGAAAGTTTGTCATGGGCTTCTAATATGCATACTCTGATTAAAAAAGTACTCTTAAGAAGTGAGTAATCATCAACTTCTTAAGTTTCCCTAAAACATATATATTCTAGGTCAGTCATTTCAAATGTTAGCATATACTAGCAACACTGGGAAGAAGTGTTAAAACACAAATTGCTGGACCCCATTCATATTTCTGGTTCAGTAAGTTGGTAGAGGGGCCTCAGAATTTGTACATTGGTAAATTCATAGGTGATACTGTTGCTGTTAGTCCCTAGACCACACTTTCACACTTTCAAAACCCTTGTTCTATGAGATATAATACTCTGTTTAGATAGACTGAATCCAATTCAGGGAGAGATGCATGAATCATTCCTACTTATCAGTATGGTCTGAAAGTGAACTCTCCCTCAGATGGAAATTTAAGTGTTGTTTTAAAAGAAAGAGAAAACGGATGAAAGACAAGCAAGACTAATATCCCATTTATCTACATACTCCTGTATAGGAAATTCCCGTTTCCTAAGAGGCCATTTCCTGATTCTCTCTGCAGACATTAGAAAGATCATTTGAACCCTCATAATATTTTGTCCCTCACTTTGGGAAATGTTTTTGTCAGTTGTTATAGTTATTTTACTTTTATAATTATGGTGAAATAATATTCTGCATTAAATTAAAACATTTAGAATATAACAGACAGTATCCTGAGCAGTTTTACTCTTGGCTCTTTATTTGTATTTTTTTAAAAGATTTTATTTATTTATTTGAGAGAGAGAGAGAGAGAGAGATCACAAGTAGGCAGAGGCAGGCAGAGAGAGGGGGGAAGCAGGCTCCCGCCAAGCAGAGAGCCCGATGTGGGGCTCGATCTCAGGACCCTGAGATCATGACCTGAGCCGAAGGCAGAGGCTTTAATCCACTGAGCCACCCAAATGCCCCAAATATTAGATCTTTAAAGCAATAGTAGTATTGTCATTTTACAAAGAAGAATTTGGGGCATTGTGAAGGTCAAATAACTTGGCCCAAGGAGTAGAGCCTGGATATGCAACCTCAGAAAACTAAGCTGCTTGTCTAATAATAAGAAAATACAAATAATAGTTTATAACCCTTAGAACAGCTTTAAGCATAGTGAAAGAGTTAGATTGTTAACTATTATCATCATAATTGTCATTATCACTATTATTATTTATTATGTGATTAAAGTGTGCTAAGTACTATACTAAGAATTTTAATAGCCGTGTAGTCGTATATGGTTTACTTCATTTTATTATCACAAAATTATGTTCTCACAGCAGTCCTATGAGATGGGAACACTTGTTATCCTAAACAACCTGTTTTAGTCACCTAACCAGTAAGCACATGAGTCTGAGGTTAAACCCATATTTAGGATCAAGGGTTGTTTCTTATTCATTTTGTATCTTGTGCAAGATTTAATGTACTATTTTTCAAACAAGTTCTGAATTGAATTGAATTTGTGTATCTGTTTAAAATATAATTATGTCACCTTATAGAACTTAAAGACACATTTATTTTCCTTTTTTTTTTTTTTTGTTTTGTTTTGAATTTGTTTTGAGTTCGATTTAACATCTTAGCTTGAAGTTATCAAAACAAATCTCAGGTAGTAACTCTCATGAAAAATGAGGGAGAGAAAACTTGATCTCTCTTGTTAACAATTTAGCATTGAAACATAACTCTCTTTTCACCAGACACAGAAAGAATATATGTGTGGTAAGGAGTTTCTAGGATGGTCTCCAATGATTTTTGCCTCCTGATATTCTCACTATTGTAGAATTCTGTCCTCTTGAATCTGTGCTAGATTTAGAGACTTGATTTTATTTATTTATTTATTTTTAATTTTAGTATAGTTAACGTACAGTATTATATTACTTTCAGGTGTACAATATAGTGATTCAACAATTTCAGAGACTTGTTTTTAATGAATGAAATATAGCAGAAGTGATACACTGTTACTTCTGAGAATAGGTTATAAAAAGACGGTGGTTTCATTCTTGGCTGCTCAGTCTGGCTAACTATCTCTGGAACACTTCCCTCCATAGAAACAAGCAGCTGTGCTGAGAGCAGCCATGTGAGGAGGCCCATGTTAGAAGCAACTAATAACTGTCACCTATAGCCAGGGAAGACCTAAGGCTTGCCTGCAGTCAAATGAGTAAGCTTGAAAGAGAATCTTCTGAGGCCTACTATAAGTGCTGTTAGTGAGCTTGGGAGTGGGTTATTCCCAGGTAAACTGAGATGACTGTGGCTAATGCATTCACTCCAACTTCATGAGAGACCGTGAGCTAGAGGAATCCAGCTGAACTATACCTACAAACTGTGAGATAATAAACGATCTTTGTCAAGACACTAGGTATAGGGACAGTAATAGATAACTATTTATTTATATTCTTGCTATATATGTAAAATTAATTTTTGGAAGCTTAGCATAAACTTCAAATAGGGACTTATACCACTAAATTCAAAGAATAAAGGCTTATATAACTGAATACTGAAAAAGACTAGTTTTTCGTATAAATATTTCATATATTTAAACAGACAAATATGGTAACCCACCTAAACTCCCAAAGTAAGGATAAGTGCAGGCACTACACATGATAGATTTTGATGTGCAGTGATGTTACCCTCACAAGGGCAATTCTCCAAAGCATAAATGAGGACTAGGTAGAATAGAAACTGTAATATTTTTATAAAGATGCCTGATAATTTTCCTGAAAATATCACATATGTTAGCTGGTTTTCAATCAAGAATTCAGAAAAGTACCTCACTTTCTTCCCTTTTATTCAGAAAATGAGAAATATTCATTTAAATTATTTCATATTTTAAAATTGTTTCGGATGAAAGAATATTGTTAAGATCTTATTCTAACTATTTAGTGAGATAATAAGATTTTTGTTTCAGTAGTTCTAATAGGACACAGTCATTAATTAAGGAAATAATAGTCCTTTAAGAACATCATTAGAATGATGAGCTTCTGCTTTCAGCAAAAAGAGAAGTCAGAGAATTGAAGCAATTTAAATTTGATACAGATTCACAAAGGACCTGAAGTTCAAAATGAAATAACACATATGAACATTATACCAGAAATCATTTTATCCTAAACTAGTATTATACCTAATAAGATATAAATAGGTTTAATATTTTTAAAAACTGGTTCATGCTCAAAAATTCTGGTTAGACAGATTTGTTAACAGTAGGTATCCCCAGTGCTTTAAATTACTAATACATACAGTTAATCTCCAAGAAGGAGACAAAAAACAGCACACCCACCCTTCATTTCGGCATTGGAAATTTATGTGAAAGGTAAACACAAATTAGCCTTGCCCAGAACAATATTCTACAGAACAGTACATTTGGAATGCTGTCACATAGTTTAAGAAATTCATGGTATGCTATATGAGGGTAGGAATCACCTTTATCCACTTCCGTTTTACCCATCCCCACCCCCTACACTAGCATAGTACCTAGAAAATTACTGAGTGAATAGATGGGTAGATAAATACCCCAAAAATATAAATTAGGCACAAAACAATATAAGTTGCTGAGAAGAACTCAGGGCATTCTTGTTCCATCCTTTTCCCTTGTAAGTTTCTCACCACTTGAACTACTGGTCCCTGGAATACCAGAGTCAGTTATCCAATTGCCTGTTGGTATCTATTTCAAAGTCAGCATGTGTAAACTGGAAATCAGGATTTGTTCCATGTCCAGGATTTGACAAGCCACAAATCTGGATGTCTGACACCTTCCTCACTCTTCTTAGCTAATTTAGTTACCTAATCCTGTCCAGTTTTTCCTTCATCACTATCTCTCAAATCTGTTCACTTTTTTCACTTCCTCCATTGCTAATTTTGTGTATAATTTCTTTCTCTGGATACTTCAGTTGTCTTTAAACTGGTCACCCTACTTCTACTGCCTTTCTCAGACAGTTTTCCCAGATGCCAGAGGGATCTTTCCAAAATGCATAGTAGGATCCTTAGTGCTTTAAATCCTGAAATGTTTTATCCAACTAGAAATTACAATTTAACTAAAACCATGAATGGTCAAAAAAATCAACAACTTGATACTTTCACAGCACATATTATTTACAATTGTAGCCTCACTTCAAAAAAATGATTCTTTTCACCAAAAGCAATTTTAATGCAGAATATAGTCAATAGTGAGAAGTGAGGGGGCACCTAGGTGGCTCAGTGGGTTAAAGCCTCTGCCTTTGGGACAGGTCATGATCCCAGGGTCCTGGGATTGAGCCCTGCATCGGGCTCTCTGCTCAGCAGGGAGCCTGCTTCCCCCTCTCTCCCTACTTGTGATCTCTTTCTCTCTCTCTGTCAAATAAATAAATAAAATATTAAAAAAAATAATGAGAAGTGAGTTTGTATGAATCTATGAAATATTGTCTACATACAATATGACTGTTTCTGTCTTTTCAAAAACTTTCCAGATGAAGAAGAAACTAATAGTTCCAAATGTCAAAAAAATATCTGTAAAATACCCTTTAAACTTCTTTATGTTCAAACCAAATACAGGGACTATCTGAGATCCAGAAAAAATCTGAACAACTCTATTTAAAGAGCAAATTTCAGGAGCAAAGGGGTAAAAAAAAAATTATGTATGTTTGATTCATGTTTGAAGAGCATTAAGTTTGGTCTTCATTATATATAATTATTTTAATGTCAAAGATCATGTGAAGGAACTCCCAGCTTCTGATTAGGATGTAGAAAGATGGAAAGATCAGCACTCCACCTTAAACAATATTAAGTAAAGCTGAAAAACCTACCAAATCAAAGCTTTAATTGAATTTATTGGAAAGCTAAGTTTACAGGACTACTAATATGACCAAAATTAAATAAAAGATGCCTCCAAAGAGAGGTGAGGCATAAGCTCTGATTTCATCGTGAGGGCTGATTGCAAGAAAAATAAAAAATAAAAAACAGAGCCAACATACAAGCCCTGGCAAGAAGATTCAGCTAAAATTTGGAACGAATTGCTAAAGGTTGACTGTGGGCTCGAATAAGAATTTAATACTCCTGGAAACTACAGACACAAGGAAGACCATATCTATGGACCGTCACAGTATACTGTGAAGCAGGAAGCATGTTAAGTGATTTGGAGCTTACTTTCTTAAGTGTCAAAATTCAGGGACTTCTAATGGACCTGGGTCCTGATTTAATCCTATTAGCTTCCATCCTATCACTTCTCAGAGTAGTTCCACATTAATGACAACTGTGGTCTTTCTCCACCTTTCTGCTAGCATCTCAATACATCATATCATCTGAAGTAACAGGCCATTTCATTAAGTTTGGAGGCTCCTGTAACAACAAACAGGATCAAGGGAAGGGTATTTTAGAACAACCTGTCATGATTGCTGCTACTACCTACATTAACCAAGATCTTTAGGTTCCTTGAAAGCTGGTGTCTGTGCAAATTTCATTCCATGTGGGTGGTACTGAAGTCATTATAAAGACTGCCAAGTGCAATCTCTAAGGCCCAGCAGCCAAGTGTGAATTTTTTTACTACCTCCACTAGTTTTGTCACAGGGTGGTGGTCACAGATTCCTGATATTCAGGAGAACACAAAAATCTCTGTTCTCTCCTGGTATTTAGAAATGAATCTCTTCATTTCTCCTCTTCCAGGAAAACTGGTATAATACTTTCAATATGTTCAGGATTTTTCAAAGAACAAGGAGATAAAATAACATTAGACACTTCTGAAGAATACAATTCAATGATTTCTAACGAATCTTTTTTTTTGCTTCGGTCACATCTTTTTTTTTTTTTTATTAACATATAATGTATTATTTGCCCGAGGGTACATGTCTGTGAATCATCAGGCTTACACATTTCACAGCATTTGCCATAGCACATACCCTCCCCAATGTCCATATCCCTACCCCCCACCTCCCAGGAACCCTCAGTTTGTTTCGAGAGTTTGGGAGTCTCTTATGGTTTGTCTCCTTCCCCATCCCATCTTGTTTCATTTCTCTTCCCCACCCCCCATAACCCACTGACCTGCCTCTCAAATTCTTCATATCAGAGTGATCATGTGATAATTGACTTTCTCTGACTGACTTATTTCGCTTAGCATAATACCCTCTAGTTCCATCCACGTCGTTGCAAATGGCAAGATTTCATTTCTCTTGATGGCTGCCTAGTATTCCATTGTATATATATACCACTTCTTCTTTATCCATCCGTTGATGGACATCTAGGTTCTTTCCATAGTTTGGCTATTGTGGACATTGCTGCTATAAACATTCGGGTGCATGTGACCCTTCGGATCACTACATTTGTATCTTGAGGGTAAATACCCAGTGGTGTGATTGCTGGGTCGTAGGGTAGCTTTATTTTCAACATTCTGAGGAACCTCCATACTATA
>CM052802.1:81226563-81264009 GCA_028533885.1 Nasua narica | reverse complement strand
GTCTATTTTTGTGTGCGGTGTAAGGAAATGGTCCAGTTTCATTCTTTTGCATGTGGCTGTCCAATTTTCCCAACACCATTTGTTGAAGAGATTGTCTTTTTTCCATTGAATATTCTTTCCTGCTTTGTTGAAGATTAGTTGACCAAAGAATTGAGGTTCTCTAACCAATCTTTATACTAGCTAGTATCCCCTGGGTATGGGCCAATAAGATAATGTGAACTAGGTAGTCACATAACATCTATATTGATGTGCTGCCTACATGCAATAGGCCCATCTACCTAACTTGCTAAAACATAATTAATATACACCTTTGTTTACTCTTTTAGCCAGCATACCTCATTCCAGAGAAATTTGGAATTATATCTTAGCTATTTCACAGAGTCCCCTTTCCAAATTGCTTCCTAATTTCAATTCAGTATGTGAGTTTATAGGCTTCCCAGTACATTCTCAAGTGGACCAAGATCTGGAGCAAAAGAAATGGTAGTATGATAGTTAGGACACGGTATCTGGAACAGAACTTCTTAGGTTCAAATTTCACCTCTGCCATTTACTGACTCTTTTACCTTGAATGAATTATTTAACCTTTGCAGGTAGGTGTTCAGTGTCTTCTTAGTAAAAATGTTTATAGTCTCTCAAACATCCTTCTCTTCTTTCTGTTTGTCTCTCTAAAATAGTACCTCACCAAGAGGTACTATTTTAGAGAGAGGAGGGGGTGGAGAACCTATCTTATGAGATCTCACGGTGTGGAGATTAAAAAAAAAAAAAAAAAGAGCAGGAGGTCCTTGAGTGCTTGCTATGTCCCCAGCTTCCTACAGTTTCCAAACTGTATGTCAAGGCCATTACATCTTGCTGACATCTGCTAACAGTGACTGTTGATTCTGTATTAGATATAAATTTCTCAGCTTAGAAAGAGTGTAAAAGTGATCATAGACTTATTTAACTTTGCCTCGGCTTCTATAACGGCCACTTATGATAGCTGGGTATGATCTCATTTTTCTCTAGCTGGAGAGGGTGGGTGATTATTTCATAATCTTTCGTGTAAGAAAATCTGACCTCCTACAAGGCCCCCCATAAGCCTCTTGATGAATTCTGTGTGCTAACTCTGGAACCAAGGGTAGTTCGTAAAAACATTCACTCAATGCCTTTTTTGCCTAACCCTGTTGCCCTGCCAGGTAAATATGGCTGGCCCGCACCCCCATCACCAGTGGTTCAGGTAAACCTGCAAGGAGATCTTTATCCCAGACTCTTAGACTCTGGGCAAGTTTTCTGCTCAGTGTTAATCTTTCAATGTATCTAACATACCTCATGGATATAAATTACTCTTATCTTTTTATTTAGTCCTGAACTAAAAGTTAAACATTATCTCCAGCATCATCTTTGTATTCTCTTTGCAACTTGGTATGCCATGCCAACTCTATTCCCAAACAGATGTGCTGCAATAGCACAGGGTATGTGCTCAGAAATGTAAATGATAAAAGCACATAATACCCCCCTCGTGTATGTGAAGGCCAAGTTCCTGGGAATTTGAAGATCTAGCATCACAAACAAATCTCCATCCCAGAAATGAGGTGGGTAAAATGTTGCATATGAACTTGTCCTCTAACTTAAAAATTAAAGAATAAAATTTATTGGTATTTATATAATTATATTAGTTGTGTTATATATGTTCCTGAAATAAGACTTAGACAAAATATATAAAGGAAGTATATTAAATCAATAGTGGAAATTCTATCCATATCACTATCTACCCTCACAGACTATTCTATGGAATTTCTCCTTTTTGATAAGCCATCAGAATTTTTGTTTTGCAAAGAAAAGGTGATACTGGGATTTCAATGTAATTTATGTTGCTTAGCTTCCATTTCTACCTGCATATATAAATTAGTGATTTCTTCCAAAACCTTATCATTTAGATATAGTAATAGTAAAACATGTCTAACATGTTTAGTAAACATGTAATAGTAATAGTAAAAACATGTCTAAACACAAGCTGCTTATCATGAATAATAAAGTTACATGATTCTGAAATTATAAATTGACATCCCAATTTAAAATTGGAAATTTATATAATTTATAAGGTTTTACAGAAACAAATATATGACTGCTTACCTCTAAAGTATAGTCTAAATACTCTAATATTCAATGCTTTTTTTTTTATTTTTTATTTATTTGACAAAGAGAGAGAGACAGTGAGAGGAGGAACACAAGCAGGGGTAGTGAGAGAGGGAGAAGCAGGCTTGGCTTCCCACTGAGCAGGAAGTCCGAAGAAGGGCTTGATCCCAGGACACTGGGATTGTGACTTGAGCTGAAGGCAGATGCTTAAGGACTAAGCCACCCAAGTACCCCAATATTATTCAAAAACTTAAAACCAATTCATGATTACATTTAATTCCATGGCTCTGTACTTGAACGACCCATTTTTAGCTTGGCCAAATTATAACGATAGCAATGAGAAAAAAAACGAATAACCTCTACAAAGAAGCTATATGATATCGATAATATAAAACAATATAGTAAACTGTTTTCAGTCTCTGTACAATTGTCTAAATCTCCATGGATACAGTCAATTATTTTTTTCCCCACAGAGACACTAGTAGTATCAATAATATCACAGTTTGTTTTGCCCCTTGCTGTGATTTTTATTAATAACTCAAAATAAAAAGAAATGGACCCCATCAAAGTAGCTGATAGATGGTAATTCCATCTGAGAAACATTATTAACCTTTTTTTTCCACTGTGAATCTATCAAATTCATGAGATCTAAGATGGAATAATAGCTTGAATGAATTTCTCCATGAAATAAATATAGAACTAGTTGTTAATCTTCCTTGAAATACATATTTGTAAAACTGCAGCTGTTTTTGACAAGTGAACATGTGGCTAAATGTCAAGTGTGAGACTTTCTTTCTTGACCAATTAGGAATAATAACACGTCAACATTGAGAACAATAGTGTGGGAAATAGTGACAGCTTTTAAACTTTCTAATTTAGAAATATCAAAACATATCATTATTTAAAAAAAAACTGGTTAATTAAACACAAATTCCTATTTATTTGTTGCATTCTGCTTTCACTGTGGGCTGTATAATGCTAATATGAAGAAAATAGCAATAGCTCTGTTCTTATAGCCTATGAAACAATGCATGGCAAGAGTATCTAAATGTCAAATCTTTCATTAGTCTGTGCTGTGTGGGTGTATAATTTTGGGTATCAAATTAAATGTATATTCTTAAAGTATATAATTACATCTTTCATGGAGAAGTTCAACAATTTTTAAAGTTTGTCATTGCTTATTTTTCCATTCATCCTAAAACTTAAGTGGCAAGTCACTGATTCAAAAAGACTTGGACAAAAGTATTTCCACTAGTACAAAGTAAAAGAGTACTAATATAGTTTGGAAAACATGCATTATTAAATTAAGTTATAATAGAAACACACATTTTGCTCATGAAATGCATTTTAAGACTTTACTAAATTTGATCAGCTAAGTCTTTATGTCTTTATTTTATATATAAAAATAATCATTAATTAATTCATAATGCAACAAATATTTTCTGCATATCCACCACATGTATGCTATGCAAAAATATTCATTCATTCTTTCAACAAATATTTGATGAGTCTCTACAATGTGCCTGACACTGTTCTAGGAAGGAAGAATGCATGAATAAACAAAAACAGTCTGAAGTTTTGGAGCCTGTGGTACTTATGTTCCTGTGGTTGAATACACTGAACAAGAAAGGCAAGATCACTTTTGTTGTGAAATTTATAGTCCATGGGAAAGGAAACAATAAGCTAGGCAACATACAATAAACAGGGTAAACCTAGCTTGGAATAAGCTGAATGAAAAGAGGGATGTGATACAAAGTAACAGGTGTGGTTCCATTGCAGAGAGGAGAGAGGAAATCCTCTTTGAAGTAAAAACTTTGTGATGGGACACACTGTTCAGTTTTCCCAGAAAAGTTACATTTTATATTTGGTGTGTTGACATTGTTCCAGAGTAGCCTTTGTCCCACTCAAACAAATAACAAGAATGGCTAGGGGAGAAGTAGATCATTTGGAAGCATTAAAATAGGTAGGCAAGGGATCATTTTCATTGGATCTAAGGTGGTAGCAGACACAGTCAAGGGATGTAGATATATATAACAGAAATACAGTAAAGAACTTTCTTTTGGTCTAAATGTTTAAGCCATTTACCCATTTAAAATTATTAATTAACATTTGAAATTGAAACAATAGAATGATCCCCGACTTCCTGCTTCAAGGGTTACAGCCCATTAGAAAGGGGCAGATGTATAAGATGCACATGCAAATTAGGGTTACAGGAATTCCCCTGTAATTGCCACTGGGAAAGTGGACCACAAAAGAAGGAGAGGTCAGTTCTAGCTATGGAAGATAACAAGAAGATTCACAAAGTGACACTAGAGCTTGTATTTAGAAGTAAGTGATGGTCATTTGGAAACAGGGATGATATCTCTGTAGGCTTAGGAGTACTTAATATTGGTGAATAAAAAATATGACTTCCCTTCATAAATCACCTACAGAATATTTTCCAGTAGATGAATATTTTTATAATATCACCTAGTAACATTTCTTTGAACCTCATTTTACCTGAGAATGTAATCAATTCTGAAATAAAATAATGTGGGCTCTGTGTATTAACCTAGAAACATTTAAATATATATCACACTGATAAATACCTATTCTATATAAATAATGTTCTGTTAATTTCAAATTAACCTGGGTTTTATTATCTGTTTCTGATAAAACCCAGAGCTTTCTCTATGATCATTATTAAAAATCTTCCAAATAGGATGTATACATTTTGTTTGTTTGCTTGTTTATTAATTTATAAAGATTTTGTTTATTTATTTGACAGAGATCTCAAGTAGTCAGAGAGGCATGTAGATGGGGGGGGGGTTGGGGAAGCAGGCTCCCTGCAGAGCAGAGAGCCCAATGCAGGGCTCCATCACAGGACCCTGAGATCAGGAGCTGAGCTGAAGGCTGAGGCTTAACGCACTGAGCCACCCAGGTGCCCCAGTATGTATACATTTTAGATTGTACTTTTTTTTGTCTCAGTGTTTTCAAAGAAGTTTGTGAACACAAGTTGTTGAATACAATTATGTTAGCAAATTGTATTTGTTTTGAAGTACATTTTTGTTTTTCACTTTTAAAAATAAAATCTGGTGTTTATTTTTATTAAAGACAGCAGGTTGAAAAGCTGTCATACATAATGTTACCCATAAACTTCATATTTGTTCAGTTTTTAGGTTTGTCCTTGCCAAAAATGACACTTAAAATAAGGACAAATCCAAAAACTGAATGAATATAAAAGTTCATAGTAATTATATTAATTATAAGTTGAGGTAATTATGTGTGAAGTCTTTTTACAGTGTGCTCTTTAAACAACAAACAGGGAAAAACTGGGACTACCAATGCTCTGTTTCCTCTCCAGCAAATACCAATGGTTGATTGGGACTGGTTCTGCTTTTAGTTAATATTTATAAAAAAAAAAAAAGTGTTTCTCTTTTGGACTTTCTTTAGGATATTGGGGGTGTTTCTGATGGTACTTATTATTTCCTTCAGCTTAACAATAAAACAAGAAGAATCTTATTCAACATATGATCACACTAGAATTATAGTTACCAGAAAACAAATAAGTAATTTTACAGTCTTGGTGTACAGACCATTTTAGGGCAGACTTAAAAGGCACAAAACATAAAAGGGAAAAATCCATTAAACTAATTATATTTTAAAAATTCATATATCAAAATATTAAGAATTTAAAAAGAAAAGAAAAAGATCTATGAAATATTAGGGTTAAGTCATTACTATAATCTTGCTTAGGTTCTGATTATAGATTATAGATTTGTATCTGTCAAAGCTCAGAAAACACACTTAGGTTTTTACATTTTGCTATAAATTTTAACACTGTAAATTAATTAATTAATTAATTATTTTAAAGATTTTATTTATTTATTTTAGAGAGAGAGCAAGTGAGAGAGAGGGAACACAAGCAGTGGGGAGGGCCAGGAGAGGGAGAAGCAGACTCCCCGCTGAGCAGGGAGCCAGAGGTATGGCTCAAACTCAGGACCCCAAGATCATGACCTGAGTTAAAGCCAGATGCTTAACTGAGCCACCCAGGTGCCCTTTAACATTGCAATGTAAATTAACATATGGCAAGGGTAAAGACTATATGTACTCATTTGTGCTGTAGCACATTTAGAAAAATATTGATGGTAAAATCTAGGTGGTAGATCAACACTGTTCATTGTAAAAGACCATTAGCTTTACTGGATTTGAGATTTTCATAATAAATGTTAAAAAAATTGCAAATAATCATCTCTAATAAATATTATATCTCATTCCCAACTTAAAAAATTCGTAAATGGTACCACCAGTAAGAAAAAAAATGCAGACACAATGGAGGATACATACATGAAAAAATATACAACTTCATTATTAATCAAAAAATACAAATTAAAAAAATTTAAATATTAATTTATTCTGTTATCCTAATAAAAAATTTTAAGTATAATACACAGTGTTTGTGAAGGTGTGGGTGGTCAGACTTATACCTAATGTTTATGTACATGTAATTTTGATATAACCTTTTAGAAATACTTCTTTTTGATGTGTCATATAAATTTAATGAGATTACATATGATTCAGTAATCCAAAGTTTAGAAATGTATTTTAATAAAACAATTAATTATCAAACTTAGGGTATAAATCCTAAATATTCAACAAAAAGAGTTTGAATAAATTTGGGGTACACCTGGGTGGCCCAATCAGTTAAACATCTGACTCTTGATTTCGGCTCAGGTCATGGTCTCAGGGTTGTCAGACCCAGCTCTGTGTCAAGCTCCGCACTGGATGTGAAGCTTGCCTAAGATTCTCTCTTTGTCCCTCTCACTCAGCCCCTCCTCCCTTCTCTCGCTCTCCCCTTCTTAAATAAATACATAAATTTTGTACATAAATAAAATTGAAGTTTATAATCCTGTTAACAGCACTGATATTTATTTCTAATCATCAACCTGAAAATATATGCATGCTTATTTTTGCATGAAAAAAGCTAATTAAGAAAAATTATATGGAATATATATACAAATGTGCATGTTTATGAGTATATATATATCTATATATCTACATATATATACATATAAAGAAATATCTGAAAATTTAGAGTAAAATAAAATTTGCTCTCTCTGGAATGCTATAGGATTGGCAATGTTTACTTTTTTAATATATATTTTTATGTACTTAGTATTTTGAAAAATAAACATTATAGACCAGAAACAGAAGAAATGTTTCACATAAACTATGATAATATTCTAAATATATACTGAATCCTTATAATTCAAGGAGAAAACTATTAACATCAATTAACTTCCTAAACATCTTTATTTAGATGACAAAATGGTAGGTTCTAGAAGAAACAAAGAACAAGAAATATGTAGTTCTTGTCTTGCAGGTGCTTCAAACCTGGATTCAAAAACAGTTTTTTAAAAAAATTCTGAACCACTCTAGGGGCACCTGGGTGGCTCAGTCGGTTAGTTTCTGCCTTTAGCTCAGGTCATCATCTCAGGGTTCTGGGATCAAGCCCTGCCTCTGGCTCCTCGCTCAGCAGGGAGTCTGCTTCTCCCTCTCCCTCTGCCTCACCTATCCCCCACTCCACAGGTCTTGTGCTCTTTCTCTCTCTCTCAAATAAATAAAATCTTAAAAAATATTCTGAACCACTTTAGAAGATAAAGTAATCACCTGTAGTCATAAGTATGAAAATGATCAAAGTGAAGTGAAATTATTTATTTGATGTATATTTATGATTATTCCAAAGTATATTTGAAATTACTTAAAACAGTTATAATTGCCTAAAGGAAGTATTCAAGTCTATGTGACTAGAATACTACTTTCCCAAAGACAAACTCTGAGATGAGTTTGTTTAATAATGTTGTGAAATAGATAACAAATAGCATTTAAATGATATCATCTATTTGAAGAAGAAACTAAATCTCTCAATGCAGTGCCATTCTACAGCAATTAGATCAATTTTGGACAATGGGCAGTAGAATTAATTATGCTTAACATTCAGTATGTACACAAAGTACAAAAACAAGAACAAAAACAAAAAAGAATTTCTAAGATAAACACCCTCCCTGGCTATACAATTTCTGAACAATTTAATGCATTTAAAGATGCTTTGAGTGAATAGCATTTTAAGATAGTATTGACTCATAATTTTAATCAGCATAAGACCGCCCACCTATACCTAAACTGCATGAGTTAAAGTGATACAAAAGCTAGAAATCTAACCACAGAAATGCATGGATAAAATAGACAAGATTACCTGCTTATTAGTTTCTAATATTTGAGTTGAATCAAGAGCCTCTAAAGTATTTTGTTAGCCATTTTGTACTGGTTATTTTAAATGATTGAAGAAATAATAATGGGATATAATGTTAAAGCAGAAATAACAGGAATTTACAACATTCTGAGAAAGGGAGTGAAGTATGATAGATTCGTTATGGTGACTGAATAGCTAATAATGATGATCTCAACAAAGGCAATTATTTTAGATTTCCATTTGTTTAGTGTATCGTGGTTTAATTCCTGGTGGAACTTTTGAATTAATGTTTTCAGGAAATTTAAAACCTCTCTCAACCACTTGCAATTTAATTAGTTATTATGCATCAAAGCTGTTCAAACTTGCCTCCAGAATCTCATTTATGAGATTTCACCTTGTATCAGATTTTTAGTTTCTCATGAAAATTGGCAGTCTTTGCACAAAATTGTTAAGGTAAAACAGCTGCTTTCCATTATTTCTCTTTTCTATTCATTCTTTAAAACACTGTCACAACTGACAAAAATCACAGTAACTTCTTTCTAAACTTCTTCCTTCTCAACTTTTTCACCCTTTGGGCTCTTGACAACTCTTCTGCAAATTTCATTGTAACAGATACAACTACTAATATTCCTCTGTAACTTTACTCACTCCTCCCTACTTTCTCCTGTCTAATTATTTATGCAGGGATTTCTACAATAATAGGATCACCTACCATATGATGGCGCTCCTTTTCATCACCTATTAAAACAAAATTTTGCTATTTTAGAGGTCAGTTGAATAAAAACTCATCTTAGGTTTATTTTATTTTTCACATCCTAAAATGTGCATTTTTCTCTGGGATAATCTATTCAAATATAATACAAAAACACGTCTTTTTAATGTTTATATTCTCAGTTTAAAGAATAAAGATAAAAATTAATGATATTTAAAAACACAAATACATCACATAAAGTTTCTTCTTAACCTCACAGACTTTACATGCACAGGAATAAACGTCATTTTTACAGTATAAAGATTCTATTTATTTATTTATTTATTTATTCACTCACTTGACAGAGAGAGATCACAAGTAGGCAGAGAAGCAGGCAGAGAGAGACAGGGGAAGCAGACTCCCCTCTGAGCAGAGAGCCCCATGCAGGGCTTAATGCCAGGACCCTGAGATCATGACCTGAGCCAAAGGCAAAGGCTTTAACCCACTGAGCCACCCAGGCACCCCTCATTTTTACAGTTTAGCTGGAAAATTATATTGCATCTTATGGGTCAATCTCTCAAAGGAAAACTACATAGAAAATCAAAGTAGTAGTCCCCGAAATGGAATAAAGCAGCAAAAGAAAAACTTATTTAACATACTCATATTTTATATTCTATATTTACCTCCTTAAATATTAAGAATTTATCATACTAGGCTTTAAAAAATCTTGCTTTTGTGAGAGAAACATATTTTGTAATATTTAGGATAGATATATTCAAGTGAGCTAAAAAAAATCTAATATCAAAATGTAAGAATTATATAAAATTGAATTTTAAAATATATGAATTCTTTAAATAAAGAATATTGCTACATTCTTCTGAATGTCCTAGTAGACTTTCTTTTTTTTCACATGAAAAAATATCCCAATTTCTTATCGTTCTAACAAGAGGTTCTCATTTAGTATAACATCATTTCATTTATACTGAATATCACCTTTCATTTAATCTATTCCATTATCTCACACACTTGGAAAGATCTGAATTGCCACCTGGCAGAGTGTTATAATTTCATATTTTAAAATCACTCTTTATCAGATATCTAATAGGGCTATTCAAGTTCATATTTCTTTGCAGCCAAAAGATTGGTGTCAAAAACTTCTTTAAGAAATCAGTTTCTCTGAGGAGATTCTAACTACATCTCACTTTTCTGAATCAAATGCATAATATAAATATGCTAAATGTTCATAAATAAGTTATTTAAAATTAAACTGTTATGCCAGTAAAATATAAGCCTCATATCATGTATATAAATTCAGCTTTTTTTGACAAATTGCATTTCAAATTTTGAGATATAAGTTCACACAATTATACACAAAAATAGATTCATGTCTTAAAAAATACAAAACTGTTAACACCTCTTTTTTGCTTTTTTAATTTAAATTCAATTACCGAGGTATATCACCTCTTAACATTTCTGTGTTTTATTAAATATGTAGTAACCACAAAATCAGCAATAATGTTAATTTCTATAGTTGTTTGACTTTTATGAATTTCAAAATGTTACTGCTAACATTACCACAGTGAATTCTGATGAAAATTCTCCAGTGTAAGTTTTCTTACAATTAAATTATATTTTCCTCCAAATCATTAAATATTTGATAATAGGGATATAGGTAAAGATAGTGATTTTAAGCTGGATGCTTTATGTTTTAAAAATGGAGATTAAAGAATGAAACTTTTAACTCTAAAATTTGTATGCTGAATTCTTAAAAATAGATATTTTTTACAGAAAATGTTGTCTAGGCTATGGAAAATAGTACAATCATGATATCTGGTGGATAGCTTTTGTTTTGTTTTGTTTGAGGGAAGAGTTCAGATACATTGATTAAAAACAAATGGCTTCTTAGACCTGGGTTGGGGCCATGATTCCATTTTGAGAAAAGTCATTTATTCTTTCAGAAGCTAGTTATGGAGCACTTACTATCTTTTATGCTGTGGGACACTGTAGTGAATAAAAGTAAGAAAGTAAAATACATACTGACCAAGGTGTTTTGTAGGAAAGTACATAGGCCCTGCGATAATGTCTTTGGTGTGTATGAGGAAAAGGTAGACTTGTAACTGGAGCATAAAACTGCTATTAATAACAGATGAGGTCTAAACACTGACCTGCATGCTTTAATCTTTTGGCTACTTTGTCTCTCCTTACTGCATTTTAGATCCTTATATTGACTGAGCTTCTTCCTCTCTTTCAAAATATCCTTTGTTGTATCTGAATTATTCTTACAGTTTGATTTCAGTACATTTCATCTGGGGTATGAATAAGTGGATAAATAATCCTATACAAAATTGATGCTCAATTATTTGTTACTTATAACTAAAATCAAATTCAGTTCTTAATATCTAGCTTCTTGAATTAACTTCATATTTATTTACTAAGTGTCTACCCTGTGTCAGAGACTATGCTAAATAAATCCTAAGGTTCAGCATGAGTTAAACAGGCACCATTCCAGTTTCCGAGAAACTCAGAGTCTATTTTTCTTCATACATCAGAATCTATGCACTCAGCTTTGCAAGAAGGACTTCATTTTTCCAAACACATGTACATACATGGATTATTTACATTCATCAGTACTAATTCCAATGCAATCTAACGTGAGGAGGACACAGAGGTGGACACAAACCGTGTTCAATAATTTAGATACATGTTCATGTTTTCCTGTTATGAAAATTTAAAGTTTCTAGAATTATAAGTCCCCAGATCTTCTACCTTCTTCTATCAAGTGGTCCTTTTCCATTGTAAGTTTCCTAACCTAAATGCTATTAAAAATAGAAGAGTACTGTATGCATAAAGGAAATCCTTCCATCTCCCCTGTTACTGACAATATCCTAAATTTTCTTCCTAACTGTATTTTATTTAAAACCTCTATAACTCTTCCAGTTTTATTAAGGGATTAATTTTCACAAAAATTATTTTGATGACTGCAATATTCAGCTTCCTGATGATCAAAGTCAATTCCAATCCTATTTACTCACAAGCATACTAATTACTTTTTTAAATGTAATGCTTATAATAACCAAAATATCTCCCTGTGTAATTTATTCTTTTTTTTTTCTAGCACAAAGCTCATTAGCAGTCATGGGACTCAATAATGTTAATATTCCCTAGATGAATGATACAAAAGATTCATTATCTTTAAGCCACACTGGAATCATTGAACTGAATCATTTTATATCATTACAATTATCTTTCAAGCAATGTACTCATATAAATTTAACTAAATGCTTAAGTGGCCTATTGACCCAAAGGGCATTATTAGTCTCTAGCTTGATAATTCAATACATAATGCCCAGGAAATAATGCACACATTTTTATTGCAAAGTTTTCCCTGTTTTCTTTTGAATCAAATATGTGGGTATAATAAGAATTTTGGGGCACCTGGGTACCTCAGTTGGTCAAAGCCTCTGCCTTTGGCTCAGGTTATGATCTCAGGGTCCTGGGATCGAGCTCTGCATTGGGCTCTCTGCTAGCAGGGAGCCTGCTTCCCCCTCTCTCCCTCTGTCTGCCTCTCTGCTACTTGTGATCTCTCTCTCCCTGTCAAATAAATAAATAAAATCTTTAAAAAAAAAAGGATTTTGAAAAAAAATTAAAAGCTTCCTTTCTTCTTGCCTACTCTCTCATGATAGATAGATAAGATACCCGTCATTTATTATGATCAAGAATTGAGATGATTCGGGGGGCGCCTGGGTGGTTCAGTTGTTAGGCAACTGCCTTCGGCTCAGGTCATGATCCTGGAGTCCCTGGATCGAGTCCCGCATCGGGCTCCCTCCTCAGGGGGGGAGTCTGCTTCTCCATCTGACCTCTTCCTCTCTCTCATTCTCTCTCTCTCAAATAAATAAATAAAATCTTTAAAAAAAAAAAGAATTGAGATGATTCGCTCTATATAAGTTCATTTCTGTATAATTGCAATTTAACACTTTAAGTAACATGTTTCCAATCAGTTCTGATGAAACTCTTCCTAATATAAAATATTAAATGGATTATTTGAAATGTCATATCAATTTTCAACCTCCAAATGCTGAATATAACGTGTATATTAACAAAACTATTTGCTAATTTTCTCATGAAATATTTTCTTATTTTTATGTTAATTTTTCTTTATATCAGGAAATTTCTTAAAGTCCTAAGTCAGGGTAAACAGAGAAATACTGTTTTAAAAGATTCAGAATCCAAAAAATCTTTCTTTTTGTAAAAATGACATTGATCAGAAAGAATTTAAATACTGTATTCTCAATACAATAAAAAATGAACAAAAAACCCTTTAAATTTCCTATTAAGACAAAGAAGGGTGCCTGGGTGGCTCAGTGGGTTAAAGCCTCTGCCTTCAGCTCTGGTCATAATCTCAGGGTCCTGGGATAGAGCCCTGCATCAGGCTCTCTGCTCAGCAGGGAGCCTGCTCCCCCCACCCCGCCCCTCTGCCTGTCTCTCTGCCTACTTGTGATCTCCCTCTCTCTCTCTCTCTCTCTCTCTCTCTGTCATGCTCTGTCAAATAAATAAATAAATAAATAAATCTTTTAAAAAAAAGACAAAGAAGATCATGACAGCATGGATCATAAGATCTCTATCACCTCTAGACCGTGTTTCTCCAAATTCGCTGCACACAGAAATTACCCATAGATCTTTAGAAAATATTAATGTATGGACCCTCATACCCAATAATTCTGATTTGCTTAAGGTGTTGCCTATTCATCAGAATTATCAGAGGAATCCCTAAATGGTTCTAATGTGTAGCCAGGAACCACAAATGAGAAACATCTCAGGTGGTATATGAAGAGAGGACTATAGTCTAAACAAATGAAAACTAGACATTTCTTTTAAACTTGTCACATTTATCATAATTCACTGTACTGATACAGAAAATCTAATAATCATGTATAGAAACATTTAATAAAGGCCCTGGCAAAGCTAACTATCTTAATAATTTCAATAATGAAGTCAAAAAGGAATACTCATACTATAAATTCTATTGAATTATTTAAGTGTATCTTCCCAGTATTATAAACAGCTAATAGAATGATAAAATAATAGAATGTCATTGTGTCTAAACAGGCTTGCTTCTTTGAATGTTGATTAAACCGTGTGAATATATATATGTGTACATTGTATGTGTGTATGCATATATATTGTTTATGTTTTTGCTACCTCAGTTTATTTATTTTTAATTAAAAAAATATTTATTCATTTGTGAGAGAGAGAGAGAGACAGAGAGACCACAACCAGCGGGAGAGGTAGGGAGAAACAGACTCCTCGATGAGCTTGGAACCTGCATGGGGCTCAATCCCAGGACTCTTGGATCATGACCTGAGCTGAAGGGAGACGTTTAACAATCTGAGCCATCCAGGAGCCCCTATTTTTAAATTTTCTGAGTATAGTTGACATATATCTGAAATATAGTTATAAAGAGTCATAATATAGTTATGTATAAATCTTAGATCACTACGATTTGAACCCAAATACAGTTTAGACCTTGATACTGATTCAAATTGTATGGTCCATCTAGCTGATAACTGCCCAAAGGAAAAACAGAAAAATTGAGAATTTACTATGCACTGACTGAACTGATCCCTTAAATTTTATTTAAGAACTGTGTAGTGGAAAGAAAATATTTCACTCAAATCTCTGACCCCCTAAAAAAGTAATTTAAATGATTGAATTGATAAGATAACTAAGAAATAACTACACACTCCACAATGTGTTAATATCATTTAATTAACATGTATTGTGGATAGTTATATTACATAATCAATCATGTTATAGTATTAATCATAAATGTTTTGCTTTCATATATATTACAGGAGGTAATTAATCTTTATTCTTGAGTATTGTTCATTAGAATTTAAGATATGTAAATGATCTCACATAAATTAAAATAGTTTGTTATTTTTGTAGGAAAAAAATGTTCATTGTATTTCTTTTCCTTTAAAACTTTTTTCTTTATTCACTTAACATTTTCTTATTAGAAGAAAAGTTCATCAGTTTTTACCAGAAACATTAGAAATATTTAGATGAGAATTCTTGTTGAGTTTTATGATGTGAACAAGTTCAATATGTAAAGAAAACAGCAATCTTAAAAACTGAAGTAGTTTCTAAACATCTCAAAAGTTTCTTTAAATGAAATATATAGGGGTGCCTGGGTGGCTCAGTCGTTAAGCATCTGCCTTCAGCTAAGGTCATGATCCCAGCATCCTGGGATCGAGTCACACATCAGGCTCCCTGCTCAACAGAGAGTCTGCTTCTCCCTGAACCAGCCCCCCTACTCATGCTAGCTCTCTCTCTCTCTCTCTCTCTCTCTCAAAAAAAAAAAAAACTTTTAAAAATAAACAAATAAATGAAATATATATATATATATATAGGCAGTTCAGTTTATGAACAGATTTGGCTTTGAGGACATTAGGCCGTAGTCATTTACTTCTCTCTCATCACTTGCAATTTCTTACCTTTATTGTCAATATAATAGAAAATATGAGCTATTACTTAAGTGTTTGTGAAGAATATAAATATAATAAATTAGTAGCATCTGGCACATAATAGATATTCAAATATTAGTGTATTTACTGAATGAGTTAATTTCATTATTTAATATTGTGGTAACATTTCATGGATGGTGTTGGGGGACCTGGCTGAATATTTTCCAAGCAACCTGGTCAGTGACTGCTCTGTTCACTATAGTGGGTTTAAATATTTAAAATGGAGAAAATATCCATGATGTTGGAAATTTGTATTTGAAACATCATTTTAAGTCTGATGTGCTTGGATGAGATCATTTTTAAGTGGGAAAGTGAGAAAAAATAAACCCAGGAAGATTCTGTATATGAGTATTAGCAGGAATTCAAATGATTGATCTGATTTCTAGACAATAGACTTTATTTAAGTCCAATAAAATTAGGTTCACATGATTTAGGAAAGTATTTTATAGGTACTACAAAATATCAAATACCCTGTCTTTGACTATAAGCTGTATATGTACAATAGAATGTAAGGATGTTGGCTATTCTGTTTTTTAACTGAGTACTGATTTTTTTTTCCAGATCATGAAAAACTGATTGAAAAAACACTATGTTGGCCCCCCACCTAACATATTAATATATTTTCACTTATAATTTGATTTTCTACTTTTATATCTTCAAATTTATTTTTTTTAATGTTTGTTGTTCAGATGGGTTATGGTTATTAAGAAAAACTATTTCCTATTAACCTAAATTAGTAAAGTCAGTAACTTTTGTGAATCTTTCTGATGTAGAAAGTTTTAAAAAACAATTTAGTCACTAAAGATGGTGTCACTTGATGTCCATGGTTAGTGCAAATCCAATTGCTAGAAGTGCCAGTCCACTAGGATATACATTGAGATAAACTTAAAAAAAAAGACTTGTTTCAATTTCCATTGTCTTTAGATTTATTTCATAGATATTACATACATACAAATTTTTTTTTTTTCTCATACAAATGTATACATGCATTTTCACCATTATCTGAAAACCCACCTAAATGTGCATTATGAACTGTTTTGGGAGATTTGGACCTAAGAAACAGATGGTGAGATACTAATAAATTAGACTACAGTATAAAAAATTGTTCTAGCTATACCCTACGTCACTAAAACACACAAGCCTATCTAAAAATTTTAGTCCAATTAATGAATCTTATTGTCGGGAATAAAAGCCTGCATTCAATTAATTGCTATGTAGTTGGTGAAAACTACAATGTCTGAAAGTATTTCTAGAAAAAAATTGCTACCTGGCAGTATCTATACCTGTAAAATGATTCAGAATAACTTGTACTTACAAATCATATAGGAATTATTAAAGTTTAATGATTATCATGACTCACAAGAAGCTATATTAAACCACAGATCTTCATTGTCTTGGTACAAATGTGTATCAATGATAAAATGTGTAAAAATGAACTGAGTGTACTTAAAATTTATCCAAATATGGTTTACTCTACCTAGGAAGAAAAACATTCATATGCTGAGATAGAGAGGGTGACCATATCAAATGTAGCAAATATGACAGATTTTGTGTTTTGATTTTTTGTGTGTGTGTTTTTTTAATCTGTCATTAACTGAAGTCTTCTAGTAGCAAAATGGTTAATGAAATAGTTATGGCACACACTAATATGCCAAATACATTCAGTAATGAAGTATTCTGTTGTAATCTTTAAAGATAATCCAGAAAAGTTTTATACAAATACACATGCTCATACACACACTCACACCAGTCGTTGAAAGAGAGAAGAGAATTAGGCACAATGTTTCTCATTGCTCATTATTTGTTCAAGGCCACTAGATCATCTCTGTTCTGTGTGAAATCATAAACAAAACTCTCTAGAATATAATAAAGGTGAAATGCATTCATTTTACCAGTTATTTCAAAAATCTGAAAAGTGTTGCTTAGTAGGTAGACTGTAAATAGATATTTTACTGTATTCAACTAATTATTTTTAAATAAATGCTCGAAAATACTGTCTTTTCATTTTATCTCTACACTAATAATCAATAGCTTGGTTGAAACAAGGTGTAGGTTACTATCTAGTTTTCATTTCTTGTGCAAGACTAGCATGTAGTAACTCTTCAATGAATATTAACTAATTTAAATGAATACTCTTACTGAACAAAATAATGTTTTTTAGTTAATATTCAAAACTGAGTTTGTGATAAAATTCTAGAATATATATTCTCAATATATATATTCTGTACATAAACACAAGTTAAACAGTGTTTTCACTGTAGTTTTTTTTTACTGTCTTTTGGATAACAATGATTTTTTAAATATGTCCTATATTTCAGATATATTCATTTAATTTTTTTAAATCTAATTTTCCTCTAAGATATCCCTACAAATACTTCTCAGATATCATTATTTAGAAAAAAACATGTCCCCAAATAGTATGAACAGAAATTAGTTTCACATTAATTCCTCAATATAAAATTGCTTTGAATAAAAAAAAAAGAACAATGGGGCTCCTGGGTGGCTCAGCAGGTTAAAGCCTCTGCCTTCAGCTCAGGTCATGATCTCGGGGTCCTGGGATTGAGCCCTGCAACGGGCTCTCTGCTCAGTGAGGAGCCTGCTTTCCCCCCCTGCCTGCCTCTGTACCTACTTGTAATCTCTCTCTCTCTCTTTCAAGTAAATAAATAAAATATAAAAAAAAGAGAACAATGTTACTATAGTAGCATGAAGTATTAAAGATTAACTTTTTTTCCAGATGTCAAGCTATATTACAAAGCTGTAGTCATCAAAACAGTATGGTGCTGGCACAAAAACAGATACATAGATCAATGGAACAGAATAGAAAGCCCAAAAATGAATCCACAATTACATGCTCAACTAATCTTTGACAAAGCAAGAAAGAATATCCAATGGAAAAATGATAGTCTCTTCAAAAAATTGTGTTGGAAAAACTTGACAGCAACATGCAGAAGAATGAAACTAGGCCAATTTCTTATACCATACACAAAAATAAATTCAAAATGGATGAAAGACCTAAATGTGAGACAGGAAACCATCAAAATCCTAGAAGAGGATATAGGCAACAACTACTCTAACTTAGGCCGTAGCAACTTCTTACTAGGTACATCTCCAGAGGCAAGGGAAACAAAAGCAAAAATGAACCATTGGGACTTCATCAAGATAAAAACTTCTGCATAGTGAAGGAAACAACAAAACTAAAAGGTAGCCTACAGAATGGGAGAAGATATTTGCAAATGACATATCTGATAAAGGGTTAGTATCCAAAATCTAAAAAGAACTTATCAAACTCAATACCCAAACAACAAATAATGCAGTTTAAGAAATGGGTAGAAGACATCAATAAGCAGTTTTCCCAAGAAGACATCCAGACAACTAACAGACACATGAAAAGATGCTCAATATCACTCATCATCAGGGAAATACAAATCGATAGCACTATGAGATACCACCTCACACCTGTCAGAATGGCTAAAATTGACAACACAGAAAACAACAGATATTGGCAAGGATGTGGAGAAAGGGGAATCCTCCTGCACTGTTAGTGGGAATGCAAACTGGTGTAGTCACTCTGGAAAATATGGAGGTTCCTAAAAAAGTTAAAAAGAGAACTACACCATGACCCAAAATTGCATTACTAGGTATTTACCCAAAGGATACAAAAATACTGATTCAAAGGGGCACATGCACCATGATGTTTATAGCAGCACTATCAACAATAGCCAAATTATGGAAAGAGCCTAAATGTCCATTGACTGATGAATAAAGAAGATGCGGTAAACACACACACACACACACACACACACACACGCATGCACGAGATGGAATACAACTCTTCCGTCAAAAATAATAAATATTGTCATTTGCAATAATGTGGATGGCGCTAGACTGTATTATGCTAAGCAGAATAAGTCAGTCAGAGAAAGACAAATATCATATGATTTAACTCATGTGGAATTTAAGAAACAAACTATAGAAAGAGCCTAGATGTCCATTAACAGGTGAATGGATAAAGACGATGTGGTATATATTAACAATGGAATACTATGAAGCCATGAAAAAACCGGAATCTTGCCATTTGCAACAATGTGGATGGAACTAGAGGATATTATGCTAAGTGAAATAAGTCAATCAGAGAAAGGCAATTATATGATCTCTCTAATATAAGGAATTTGAGAGGCAGGGTGGGGAGTCGTGGGAGGAAGGGAGGGAAAAATGAAGTAAGATGGTACCGGGGAGGGAGACAAACCATTAGAGACTCTTAATCTCAGTAAACAAACTGAGTTTGCTGGAGGGGAAGGGGGAGGGTTAGGGTGGCTGGGTGATGGACATTGGGGAGGGTATGTGCTATAGTGAGTGTTGTGAATTGTGTAAGACTGCTGAATCACAGACCTGTAACACTAAAACAAATAATACATTATATGTTAATTAAAAAGAAAAAAAAGAAAAAAAACCATATGAACATAGGGTAAGGGAAAAAAGAGATATAAGCAAACAATAAAATACCCAACTATAGAGAACAAATTGAGGACTGATAGAAGGGAGATGGGTGGGAATGGGCTAAATGGGCGATGGGTATTAAGGAGGGCATTTGTGTTGAGCCCTGGGTGTTATATGTAAGAGATGTAAGAGATATATAAGAGATGAATCACTAATATGTAATAGATGAATCACTAAATTCTACTCCTAAAACCAGTATTTAACTAAATAGAATTTCAATAAAAATTTGAAAAGAAAAAAAATTAACCTTTGCAGTCATTGCATTTTTAAGTAGCCAATTTCATGAAATTGCTACCATAGTATAATGGAACATTAATATCTAATTTAGAAAGTCGATTTTACTCTGTATGTTTTCCTCACTTTTCTAATATAACGCAATGGCATTTTTCTAGTGGTGATGATCACATAAAGTGTTTGTACTCTAGGGGCACCAAGGTTTCTCAGTCAGTTAAGCATTTGCCTTCCGATGCCACGTCGGGCTCCTTGTTCCCTGCTCTGAGTAAGTTTGCGTCTCTCTCTCCCGCTGCCCCACCTTGTGCTCCTGTTCTCTCTCAAATAAATAAAAATAAACTCTTAAAAAAATGTTTGTATTCTGAGTTTATCATTAATTCATTGTTATGTTTTAGTAATCTTTGATTTTGTTTTACTTCACTCAGTCATTTATTTACTCTCTAAAAATTCATTACTCTTGCAAATTATTGACCTACTATTTAAGGCAACTGATGTGTTAATCAACCTTGTTTGTTCCAAATAATGAAGCTACATGTTAGAACAATTTTAAGACTAATTTTACTAAGATTCAGAAGTTTTATATAACATTATTTGCCTCTGGTGTTTCAACAAATAACCCTTCATTTTTTAATAAAACTAAGGGAAAAGAAACATATTTACCTTATTTCATATTTTAAATTTAAATGGCATCTGATCACAATGACTCAGTAATACATATAGGCTTCTAAAAATGCTATTATTTCATTGGTCTACTTATAATAATTCAATATTGAACATGCACATTAACATTAAAACAAAAACTAACGTACAGATATAAGAAATGACTTCTCGAAATAAGTCAATCAGAGAAAGACAATTATCATATGATCTCACTGATATGAAGAATTTGAGAAACAAGACAGAGGATCATAGGGGAAGGGAGGGAAAAATGAAACAAGATGAGACCAGAGAGGGAGACAAACCATAAGAGACTCTTAATCTCAGGAATCAAACTGAGGGTTGCTGGAGTAGAGGGGGGAGTGGGAGGGATGGTTGGCTGGGTGATGGACAGGGGAGGGTATATGCTAAGATGAGAGCTGTGAATTGTGTAAGACTGATGAATCACAGACCTGTAGGCCTGAAACAAATAATACATTATATGTTAATAAAAAAAAGAAATGACTTCTAAAATTAGAATATGGACTTTTTAATGAATAGATACATTACTATGCTCTGGCCTTCAGTTTAGGTGATTTTGAGTAACTTTAATGAGCTTGATTCTACAGATATTCATTGAACATCAACAGTATTAGAAAACTCTCTGTGACTCAGAAATGTTGACCTGGAGAAAAAGAACTTGTTTTATCACTGATCTAGACTTGATATTAACCACATCAGGCTGATAATATAACTTAAGGATTTAAAAATGAACACATTAATTTATTTGCAGGGGGCTTAAAAATTTTAGTTTGCTAATGACATTCAGAATGCAGAATGAAATAGAATGAAATAAAATGATTCATTATTTCAAGAACTATCCCTAGCACATATCTGTAGGGAAAATGTTTAATGATATATGAATTAAAATAACGTAAAATTAGTAATGCATATCCTATATAAGATCATAGGCTGTTTTTCAAGATTTTCATTTTTAAATGTTTCCTCAATGTGTCTCCTTTTTTGAGTTCAAATATTATGAATCACCAAAATATAGATAATTATAGCATTCCATAAAGAGAAGCTCACTGAGTTAGTCACCAGGTATTTATAAAGCTGTGGTGTTAGACTGCCACTTATCTCTCCTTGTGGCAACTACTGTTGCAAGTTATAGAGGGAATATATAAAAAGCAAGTAGTTCCTAAGCCTCTAAGCACAAGAGAAAAAAAGGCCTATAAACTTAACTGAACAATTTTTTTTTTAACTGAACAATTTTTAAGGTTGATATCAGCAATAAAGAGATGTCTAAATTGAGGTAAGAATGAAGCAGAATCATTTGTCCTTAGTCAAACTCTCAGGGCCTCTCGCTCTCTTTCACAAGATGGTTCATCTATTGTTTGCTTCTTAAAGGTTGGAAACCAAGGGAATACCTTCAGAGATGAGAAATTCGTAGTTTATTTTGGCTTTTTTTTTCCTTCTTCATTCCTATAGGCAAGACTGAATACAGTTGCCTTACATTAAGTTACCTATAAATTAAGTTTCCAACTTAAAGTATCTTGAAATACACGAGCTTTTTACTACTTTTTTGATTTAGAGATTTCAAAATTACTTTGCTATTATATTCAAGTTTCCTTAAGAATATCTTCTACTATTGGGGCACATGGGTGGCTCAGTCAGTTAAGCATCTAGCTCTTGGTTTGTGCTCAGGTCACGATCTCAGGGTCCAGAGATCCAGCCCTGTGTTGGGCTCTGTGTTCAGTGCAAGTTTATCTGAGATTCTCTGCCTCTGCCTCTCCCTACTCTCAATCTCTCAAATATATAATTAAATCTTTAAAAAATAGAATATCTTCTATTATCATATTATGAAAATATCAGTAATAGCAGCATTCCTTATAAATTTACTAAAATACCTTATATACATTATTTCACTGTAGTAATTTTTTTTGCATTTAGGTTAAGTACAACAGTTTTATGAGATGAAGATGTTAGAATTACTTTTCTTTGGAATAGTAATGATAAATACTTAAAATGCCTGGTTTTAATCTCTGTATTAGAGAAAAATACATTTCTCAATAGATGTCTACTGTAAGAATGTTTCAGATTTATTGCTATCTTTAGTAAATCAGGAATTAACTACTAGTAGGAATCACTGTTCTGTTCTAATACCTTAACTGCGAGATGATAGCCTGGCAAGTAGTGGGACTTCTGATTCTAGAACTGAGAGGAAAGAAAGAGTTGTGTGTTCTGGGCACATGAGCTGGTGTAGCTGACCTATAAGTTTCTTTCTGGCTAAAATCCTAAAAGTTGGCTATATTAATCTCTTTTCTTTTCATGGGAACTTAATAGAAAGCAGGGGGCAGCTGAGTTATTGTTGAGGAGGAAATAATATGAGACATATTTTGTAGTATTATTATTTAAAAATCAGTCATGATAATGTTTAAATCCTCTATAGGTAAATTAATGTTCAACCCTTGAAACCAGTCACCTTAAATTTTAATGCAGATCTTTCTGGTGCCTCCATGGCTCAAAATAATTTGGATAATTTTTCAAGACTTATTTAAAATAAATTCATTTGTCTTGCAGCCTAACTAATAGGCATAACTTCTATGAATTGACACTTACGGATTCTTAGTATAACACTGCTATGCCTAGGAGAGAGTCTGAAACATAACAGGCATTCAGTAAGTACCTTTTGAAAGAAGAGTCATAGAGAAAATGGGCTTTAGAAACAAATAGATATCTAATTTAATCTTGGCTTTGCCACTCAATCAGTTTAGGATCTTGAGTCCACTCATTCAATTCATTGACTAAATGTGTAATTATTTGTTGGAATTAAAAGTAATGTTGAAAAAATTAATGTATATAAATCTCTTAGAATATGTCTAGCATACAGTAGATAGTTAAATATACAATGAATATACATTCTGTTTATTTTTGGAATAGATTGGGATAGAGGAGATCTATCCCTCTTTGTCCACTTCTTGTATAAACTACATAATTCATCTTTCTTGAACATAAGTTATTGCTGACTGGGAAGCAAGGGAGTGATAACTTGGAAGTATTCTCTTCATTCAAGAATTAATGCATACTATCTTTATGATATTAACCACAGATAAACCAGGGATAGAATAGACACATAGATATTTTATAGGCAGATACTCTAATATAGATAGCAGTTGAAGGAAAAAAATATATATATATGTTTTTATATATAATTAAATGCCTCATAGTACAGTTTAAGATTTGAGAAAAATCTTCTTTTATAAAATCATAATATTAAGCATAGAAGAAAGACAGGAGGCAATATACACATCTCAAACTCATACAAGAGCAATGAAAAGTTCCTTTGAGAGTTGTTACCAATAATTGTAACATAATGTTTAATTTAAACCCAAACTACATTTTAGAGTGTCTGGTTTGGCATTTGATATGGCCATGATACAGGAATGCCTACGTTCTCTAGTGGCTAAGAATGACCCCAGGTCTATAGGCAGCAAGAAATTGAGACCTCAGCTTTAGACACAATAGACTAATGTCTGCTACCAATCTGAAAGAACAAGAAAACAGAAAGAAATAGATCTTCTCTTAGGTACCCCAGCCAGTACCTTGACTTTTCTGGTGAGACTCAGAGCAGAGTAGCTGAGCCCACCTAACTTCTGATCTATTGAAACAGTGAGATAATAAATTCATGGGGGTTTTTTGCCCCTAAATTTGTGGTAATTTGTTGTGGCAGCAACAGAAAACTAATACAGGCCTAATGGAGAATTCAACAATTACACATTTCTATACCTTTTATTTGCTTTCTTTCAGATCCTTCCAATATGAAAATAGAAATACTTTAATAACTTTGTGCCTTTTCTCAGTTAACAAAAAGAAAACTCTGGTGTAAATATGTAAGTTAAATACCACGTATTTTAAGCAAGAGTAAGTTTTATTTTCATATAATTATAACATACATATTTCACATTTTTATGCTTACCTCATAAATAAAATTTTAAAAAGTTACAGGTAAGTTTCTAAGAATTAAATGCAACTGCTTGTAGGCAAATTAAGAATTTGCATCATTATTTGAATGTCACTATTTTGTTTTAAATTTGAAACAAAGCTGACAATGATTTCCATTTAACTCTGGAACTATCAAACAAGACAACTCTCTCAAAAAAAAGTTCTTAATGTAGATCCTGAAATTTAAATATGACAATTGTCAATTTAAAACTACACTTAGAATTCTACTCTGCAGTAATCATTTGCAAATGTAATTCTATTTTTCAGTTGTCAAAACTATTTTTCATTTATTGAACTTTCTTGGGTATGTTCTAAAATTATTACTTTCAATTATCCTTTAATGTAGCTTTCTCAAATGCAGCTTCCAGGTAGTAGCTGGCTGTCCTATTACCAATCATGATAAAAATCACTGAGCCTGGACAGTATGTGCTAGTGTCATCAGAGTTTCATACGTGTCATCTCATGTGTGCATTTTGTAACTCCTAAAGTTATCATGCAAAGTACTTACAGTCAAGTTGTTCAATTCTGGGAAACCTTTAAGTTCTAAGATTGGTCACAGTGATTCTCTGGTCCTATTATGTGTTGCTCAGCAAGTCATACAATTAATCAAATCCTTTTGGAACATCTACTTCTGGCTCAGACAGACCTTGTCATCATTTAGGAATTAAAACAGTGTCGCTGCCTCGAGTTTGATTACATCCTAAGGCCAAGATCATACTTTGCTTTTTTTGTTTTTATTTTTTTATCTCCTATATTCATAGTCTCATATCACTCGAAAGTCTAGAAGATACAGAAGCTTAGAGAATGTACTGTAAAGAAGTCACATGGATCCCTTCAACAAGAGTAAGATTGTATATAGGAAGAAATAGAATATACATAACTGCAATCTATTCCCTAGATACTTAAGTCTGTTTAAAAGAACTCTTGTTTCCACAATTCTATACATATCTTAATGCTCAAGATAAGGCTACTCTTAATCCCCTTTATCTATTTCATACACCCCCACCCACCTCCCCTCCAGCAACCACCAGTCTGTTTTCTATATTGAAGAGTATGCTTTGGTTTGTCTCTCTCTTTTTTTTGTTCATTTGTTTTGTTTCTTAAATTTCACCTATGAGTGAAATAATATGATATTTGTGTTTCTTTGCTTGACTTATTTCACTTACCATTACATGCTCTAGGTCCATCTATATTGTTGCAAATGGCAAAAGTTCATTTTTTTAATTAACATATAATGTATTATTTGCCCCAGGGGTACAGGTCTGTGAATCATCAGGCTTACACATTTCATAGTATGATTCAGTAATACTTCACTCTGTGTGTGTGTGTGTATGTATAAAAATTTCCTTATCCTACTGAACACTTGAAACTAATATAACACTGTATGTACTATACTTCAATAACAAAGAAAATAATATGTTTAAAAAGTAAAATAAAATTATGTATTCATAAAAATAAATAAAACAAAAAAATCTATTTTTTTCTAAATCTATTTCCCTTCTAAGTATAAAAGTCAAGTGTTTGGATAAAGCTACCATAGGATACAGGAATACATAGTTCTGAATAAGAAGTACATTAAGAGCAGGTATGGAATGATGAGGACACAAGTTCAGTAAAACTGAGAAATGAGTAATTTAGAAAATAATAAATATAAAGAAACAATGACAAATATTCCAGCCAAAGGTGAAGTTAATAATAATAGTGGTAATAATAACACTATTAATAGATACATATTGAGTATATATGTGCTCAGTACTGTTCTATGTGCTTTATTGATTCATGAAAGCAGAGCCCCCAGCTGACTGGCAACGGACATATAAAGGAAAAAAATGAAACATATAATAAAAAAAAAGAAAGAAGGACAGAGAAGTCAGAGGGGAGGGGAAGGGAAGGGAGGGAAGGAAGGAAGGAAAGGAAAGGAAAAGGAAAAGAAAAAGGAAAAGGAAAAAGAAAAGGAAAAGGAAAAGGAAAAAGGAAAAGGAAAGGAAAACAACCTGGAAATCTTTGTGATTTTCAGGTTGTTTTCCTTTTCCCTTCCCTTCCCTTCCCTTCCTTCCTTCCTTCCTTCCTTCCTCTCTTTCATTCTTTCTTTCCTCAGTTTATCCCAATAATAAATATTATTAAGACATTAGTGTCATTGTAATAACAATAAAATGAATAGTACACACTTGAGGGTTGAACAATGAGCAAACAACAAGAGAATTCTTATTGGAGGATGTAAGGATGGTGACTTGTATTATGCGTCAATGAAAACACTTGCTAAAATTGTTACTTACAGTATTTGGGAAAGCAGAAAACATCCCAGTGAGCTTATAGTGTTAGGCTGTAAAGTTGGACAAATTTATACCAAGTTAGGAAGGGCAGTTTGTACTGGTTACGTTAGTAGTGATGTTATAGGAAAGAGATGAGAAAGAAAGGAATTGACTGGTTTTTAAACAGGAATATCATGGATTGGTTTAGAATTTTAGGGATGTGTAATGTCGGACAAAGAAACGTTTAACTGCAAACAATAGAAGATAAAATTGAGAAATTATTTGACCAAATAAATTCATTTAAAATTCAGATGCACAATAAAGATAAAATCAAGGGGGTGTCTTTCACACTCACTGTTAAAACTACTGAGTAGGGGGTGTCTTTAACACTCACTGTTAAAACTACTGAGTAGGTTAGTTGAACAAATGGCTTTGTGAAAAGGGAATGGTGGTGAGGCTGTTCTCTAGAAGGCTGGAGGGCTCAAGGCACCAAAACAGAATCAAAAGGTAAGTCATACTATTAAAAGAAGAGTAGGTATGATAAGTAGAGCTTACTGTAACCACAAAAAAGACTTAAATCTTTAAGGAGGTTAAAAGAGATTGTGACTGTTAGAGATTTTTAATGATCCCAATTTTCTGAGGATGTGAATGACGCTTTAAAAACAAACTATATAACCTTCACAGAACGCAGAAACTCAAATTTCTTCTTTTGATGTCATCAAAAAAAAAAAAATACTGGAACACCAGGGGACTGCTAGAAGTCAAACCCAAGGAGCACAGAGAACAAGGTATTAGAGGTTGCTAATTCCCAGAAGTAGAATCAAGGTCAGTTAAGGAACCCACATCACCTCCAGTTTAAGAGCCCCTTATAACTTCACAGCTGGATTTCAGAATTGCTACTGACTAAGGACCTTGTATCTCCTTTTCTTCTCATAGGTCAATGTTCATTGTGGTTATCCTCATTCTCCTTCACCACTCACTATCTGGCCAGAAAGAGTAAAATTGAACCCCACATCAAGAGGAATCACATTTAGACTTCATTTAGAGACAAGAGTCACTAACGAGAGTTCCTAAACTTTGGTTAGATAGTAAGACTGTTGGAACTTTGCATTCTCTTTCTGGGAAGGCAGGGAAAATATACAGTTATACTTCGTAGAACATCTTCCCCATTAACATTTTCTTAATAGAATATCTTTCTGCTTTTTATATCCAAAATGTATAAGATTTATATACTTCTCAGTGTAGTTTTTGACTAATATGTACCTGGAAAAAACATAAAAAATGCAATAATACAGCATAATTTTAACAAAAAATAACATGGGAAAAGTCTCAACTTGCACAACAAATTCAGTTGATGGAACTTCTAAATTATATGCATATATTCTGAAAACATGTACATCAACAACAAAGGAGATGCCATTTGAGATGAAGTGCATCACAGTGTCATACCAGTTGAAATATTCTCTGTGATTTTGTGCTTGTGTTGCACATTTCTCACATTATTTTTTTTAAATTATGTTCAGTTATTTTTCATAATAACTATAGTATTTATCCAGTAGAGTAAAACAACCTCCCCCCAAATGAAGAAAATTCTACAGAAGTTTGCAAAGCTATTAAGAAACACTAGATCAGTGGTAGAAAATGTTACTGAATAGAAAACAACTATTCTTCAACGATCGTAGTAATTGTTTGGTAGTAAAGGAAACAAAGTTTTGAGCTGTGTGCACTGTAGCTCATAATTATACTTAACTGTATTTTTTATACTTAATTGCATTTTTGAAAGAGTGTATTTGTTGTAAATATTTGACTGATGTATGATTCATTATAAATTTTCACACTTAAGTTATCAAGAAATAGATTGTTGGTGCTTTCATGCATGACCTCTAATTTACAGGAACAAATCACTGTGATGATTTGGATATCCCTATAAAAAGGAGAGTAAAGCAAATATTTGGTGACATTAAAGAGAGATGTGGACATTATTAATATTATTGACAAATATTCTCTTTTCCCACCCCCATTCTGGACACAGGGTATGACTGCTTTTCCTGATTCCCTCTGGAGGATGGGGCTATGTGATGAGTTCCAGTTAGTGAGTGGAGAAATGTATATCATTTTTGGACAAAACACTTAATTCCTCTGTGATATACTCTAGTGTCCTCTTTCCCTCTGATACCATCACTATAATGTTGTAGATAAGGCTGCTTTTTTAGCTTGGTCCTGAGTGGGTATGACAAAAATCCTGGAACAGTGGCCCCAGCTGAACTGTAATAGAGAAATGACCCTTTCTTATTTTACACATTTGAGATTTTTGGACATGCTTATTATCCTGCAACATAACCTAGTCTGAATAGGTTAATTGTAGCCTCAGACCTGTCCTTCCAGTTTTTGGGTGATGGGGAGATAAGATCTATTTTCAAAATATATTTCAAATATTTCAAAATATTCTGAACTCTATTTCCATCTTCATTAAGAATGAATAACTACAAATATTATGATCTCTGTTATGATTTCCTATCATGGACTTGAAACTGATTTCTCTTTTATTCTTGTTCTCTACCCCAAAAAGCCACTCTACATAGAAAGAGTGAAATTTTATTGATGTTAGAAGTTCTAGTATGTGGTTGCACCTTTGAGTATTGGAGTGGAAAGTAAAATTTACTGGTAAGAGGTTCAAGGAAGAGTGAGGCCAAGGTTTGTAAAGTCCATCATGTGGATATCAGGAATTCCCAGGCATAAAATAGAATAATGGGTGAAAACAAAAGTTATGATTAAGTAAATACTTGCAATGTGGCAGATACTGTTCAATTCTCACAACATAGGGACTATCTATACTTTACATATGAAGAAATGTAGTCATAAAAAAAGATTATGGCAAGCAACGCGTCCTAAGTCACACAACCATTATGTGATAGGTAGAAAGGACGGGACTCAAATTCATTTTAAAGCCTCAAAACCTAACTCCTCCTTCTTCTACTAAAGAAAGAAAGAAACAAACACCCTGAAAATTCTATAGGCAGCAAAAATACAAAACGAGCACGATGACCTGTAAGTCAATGATGAAGAGACTATGAAAGTGCCTGCCGTAATGCAGAATATAAAAGACATATGTACTTTGTACTTATTTCTCCGGCTTTATAGATACAAGTTTTTCTCTGCTTATTCACCAATAGGTGGGAGAATGTTCTTGATTTCCACTTTGTAAATTAATGCATTCTGGAAGTATAAATAGTAAAATAAAATTAAAAATCATCGTTTTCTAATTTTTTTCAGTTGCATGAAGGGCTTCCTTGGTATAGGCCAGTATATTATAGCTTATATTCAATCATATTCCAGATTATATTTTATGCTACAAGTTGGCATATCAAATGCCATTTTCAGATTCCACTGAAAAGTTAGTGTTGCTATTTGTGTCATTTTCTGAAGAAGGAATATGCGTTCTGAGCAAAGGGTGAGATATATATTAAATTATTAATTACTTATTATGTTGTCCAGTGACTATAAGGATATAATATATGTCACCTGGTAAATTACTTTTTTTTTTTCTGAAGTAGAAACATAAACTGAAGAAGTAAAAATATCTTGAGATCTACTTCAACTTCCACATTCTGTAGGTAAAGAAATTGAGTCCCAGATAAGTCAAAATAATTTGCCTAGAGTTTTAGAGCAGACTAAGAAATAGGGATAAATTTAGAACCATAACTGAAGGTCCTTAAGTACATGTTCTATATGGCTGTATAATTAATAAAATGAAAACATCATTGTTACACAGAAAGTCTAAGTACAGAAATGTATTAAAAGCATAATAGCAAATGAGAGGTCAAAAGATCTGCTAGCTTAAAGATACTATAAAATGTATTTTTCTTCCAAACTATAATACAACCATTACATTGTTATAGTTATATCTTTTCTCTGAATTACCCACGATAACCCTTATTTTTCTTATTTTTGCATTTCCATTCCTTTATCACTGAGATCTTTCAATAATTCACATCTGAGTTCACTCTCCTTTCATTATTTGTCTCAACCGGGTTAGGGTACACAGGTGACATTTTACATTCCTGCAGTGTGTTATATTTCATTGTGTAATTGTATGAAACAGATACTTTAAAAAAGGAGGAAAAAAAAAGGCTGAATATACTTAACAAAATGCATTTTATGCCCAGCCTTCATATACTTGTGAATACCAGGCAGTTTTCAAAATCATTTTCATTTCATTTCATTACTTCATTTAATTTTCCCACCAATATGTAGAGGTAAGCAAGATAAATTTCATTATCTTTGTTTCGCTGATGAGAAAACTTGGCATTATAAGGTTAAGTGACTTGTCCAAGGTCCACATTAAGTGGTGGAGTGAATGTGAAGCTCCCCCTCAGAGCTTATTGAGATCATCATAATTAGTATGTAGTAACTACTTGAAACATATACTGTATAATAGATAACTACATCACCCCTCTACCCAAAAAAGTCACACCCAGTTCCTTCTTCCATTCCTTAAACTTCTATACAACAATCCACAAGACAAATATATTATGTATACATTTACAAACAATATATACAACAATTACAAACAAATACGAACACACATATACATATATACATATACATTTTTATACACACACATAGGCTGCATTTCTATTACAATGGCAGAATTGAGCAGCTGGGACAGAGACCACATGGCCTGCCATATTTACTATCTGGCCCTATGCATTAAAAGTTTGGTGACGCCTGCTGAAAAATATGAAAATCTAAAATACATTCTAAACTCTCTTGCAGCTAATTCCTCAAGAAACTGCAGAAATCTCTGGATAGGGATTCCAGTAAATGATTTTAAAAGAAATAGACTTGACTGGCATGACTCTTATTTTCTTTCCTATATTGTACTTCCTTTCCGTACCTGTATTGCACCAGGAGTTGCAGTAAACTACAGTATATATGAAATGACAAGGATAAGGACAGATGATGGCTAGACAGAAGGAAGAAAAGATGGGTGACTGATAGCATCATGTAGCAATCTCAGCAGCAGCCTTAAACTTCCTGGGTATATAGAGATTTCCCTATGTCTTTAAGACACGGTTAGTAGAGTTGTTTTGTTTCCAGCAAGAAAAACATTTTTAATGGATACACTAACATGTATTGGAATCATAATATTGTGTTAGCTGCTATACTAAGACCATTTAATATTGAATTACTCTGGAGTTCAGCATCTTTATCCCTCTATGTACACCCACACCACTGGTGATCTTATCTAGTCTCATGAATATAGACCCTATTTATGTGATTAATCTTAAATCTGTCATAACCCTAGTCATATATCCAACTTGCTACCAGCAACATTATGTGGATGTTCAACAATACAACAAACTTGACAGGTCCAAAACCTGATCCTCTTGAGGATTCTCACATTCCAAATAATAATAATTTTATATTTATAGTTGCTTAAGCCAACAACTCTACATTCTTCTCATTTTCACCCCACATTCAGTACATTAGAGAATATATTTGACACCTAAAATACATCCAGAATTTAAGCTCTCCTCAACACTACCACCCTTGTCCAAGCCACCATCTCTTGCCTGGATTATTACAATAGCCTCCTAATTCTGCTTCCTCCTTATGTCATCCAGTCTATTCTCCATATCACAGCCAGTAAAAAAAGAATGAAAAATAGACGTCACTTTTCTGCTCAAAATATTCTAATGACTTGCTATCCTTCTTAAGTAACAGCCACAGTCTTGACAAATACATACAAAGCAGTTTGCAATCTATCTCCAGTACCCATCCTTATCCTATTATCTCTCAGACCTCCTATTCTACTCTCCCTTACTACACTGGCTTCTTTGCTGCTCTTGCAGAATATGTCATTTGCTTTTCTGCCTCAGAGTCTTTGTACTGACTCTTCTCTCTGTTCACATTGCTTTTCATTCAAATAGTCACATGGACATCTCCCTGTTTTCTTTGAATTTCTGCTCAACTGTAATCTCCATGAAATCTCTCTTAATTGTTCTGTATAAAATTGCAAACCAATAACCACATCCTCTACCATTAGAACTGCCTATATTCTCTTCTCCACTTTCATGCTTTCTTTTTTCTACCACGTTTTTTAAAAGTCATATATAATTTATATACTGTAAAATATACTATATTTAAGTACTTGCTTCATTTTTATTTTCCTTCTTAGCACTTATTTCTTCTAAATTACCATATAATTCATTATTATTTTCATTATTATTGTTACTGTTATTATTTTTTGATCTCTATGACTTGGATACAAGTTTCATGAAGGCAGAGATTTTTGTTTATTTTATCCATAGAGAATCTCCTGATCTTCGAACAAGTTCCTAGCAAAGATTTTACTGTATCTTTTCTCACTCATTTCTCGGGTGCTGGCAAGTTAAATAAATAGTTATCCTCATTGAAAAAAAATAATAAACTAAATCTTGTATTTAAATTACTTGCTACAGATCACAAAGCTAGTGAGTAGTTCTGCCAAGATTTCAACTTGGGAATTGTGAATTAATAGGAAAGCCTCTTAATAGTGATACTCTACTGACCTCCTAGGTATGAATATAATTCAGACAACAAAGAATACATTTCAAGCAACAGACAATGTACCAAAATTGAAATGGAGATTGATAGGATAGTGAAGCAAGTAGATAGCAAACTATTTTAGAACAATGTTCTCTTAGTTGTTAAATCCAAGAGGAAAACAAATTATCTCATGATAGAATATAGGGAACAAAACAGCTAAAAAACTTACAGTTAATAAAATAAGATGATAGGAGAAAATACTACATTTAAAATTACTTGTCAGAAGGAGGAGGAGAAAAAGGAGGAAAAGAAGAACCATATTAAGGGAAATTGCAGTTAGAATTTCCTAGTTTGGAAAAATAAGAAAAGTTATTCAAGGAAGTACAAAAGGGTCATCTTTTTTCCCTTTCTTTTCCTTCTTTCCTTCCTTCTTTTCCTTCTTCCTTTCCTTCACTCCTTTCCTTTTTCCTTCCTTCCTTCCTTCTTTCCACCCTCCCTCCCTCCCTCTCTCCCTCCTTTCTCTCTTTCTTTTTTGTTTTATTTTCTTTCCTTCTTTCTTTCCTTCCCCTTCCTCCCTTCTTTCTTCCTTCCTTCTTCTTTCTTTCTTTCTTTTCTTTCTTTCTTCCTTTCTCCTTCCTTCTTTCTTTTCTCTTTTCTTTTCCCTTTCCTTTCCTTTCCTTTCCTTTTTCTTTGTTTCTCTTCTAATTCCAGTTAGTTAACATATAGTGTTATATTAGTTTTAATTGTACAATATTGTAATTCAAACAATTCTATATATTACTCAGTGCTCAGCACAACAAGTACACTCTTAATCCCCATCATCTGTTTAACTCATCCCTCTATTCCCCTCCCCTCTGGTAATTATCAGTTTGTTCTCTTTAATAGTCTGTTTCTTGGTTTGTCTCATGAATGAGCCATTTCTAAAGGAAAGAGGAACCTGTGTGTTTTGTTTATTCATTCAAAAAAATTCATTCATTTCTTCAATATAGTGACTATGGATTAGCTAAATGGATCTCTCTTTTTCCCCCAAGGGTCCAGTAAAAGTCTGGCAAAGTAACAGTAACATGAAAACTCAAATAATTGTGACAACAGCAACTGAGATATTTTAACACATTTTTAGAAGATCTAAAGTGATTGTAGGAGGTAGTAACCATTTAACAAAGCCAAAAATGGTGAGCTGGGATTCTTTAGAATGCAACACTAGTGGACCATGAAAGGCTCTGAACCAGGAAGCAAAAGTTGCATTGGGAAGTAGGGAATGAAGCAGGATTCTGAAAACACAGAATCTGTTTAGTTCCTCAGGACCCTTATCCTTATCACAAGTGTACAGATCCACTTGCTTTTTGAGATCGATGTTTTATTGTTAAACAGATATGAAGCAGAGTTTTCAGACTTGAGTACCCAAGTATAGCTGAGAATGAGACAAAACGCTAAAACCAGGGAGGGTTAATGAAAATTGTTTTGTCTTGCTCAGTTTCTTCTTATCACTCATCATCTATCCATATGAATACATCTTGTGGAAGAATCTGATCTCCTGCCTCTAAACTAGCAAGTATTCTTCCCTTACCTGTACTTTGAGATTTTTGTCTGTGTAATAAATGAATCAACAAATGGAGCAGCAATGAACCTTCAAAATTGGCAGCATTACTTCAAGAAACTCCTTCAAACCCTTCCACAAAAAAGAAAACAAGACAAAACAAAAATTGTAATAGTGTCTGACATATAAACATTCTACAAATGAAATTAAGTGTAAGATCAAATAGTAAAATAGTACATTGCTATTTATAGAATAATGCTTTTCTCCATTCCATTATATTTTAAACATATGAATCCAAATGTCATATTGGAAAGAAATATTAATGAAATCTCAGCAGTTGAAGCAGTAATGAAAGGGCTTCAACACTCAGGAATCCCCTAAAATCATATTCAGTTATATTTGTATTTTCATAGTAATCATTTTCATAAGAGTATCCCTAAATGAATTTCAAGAATTCCTGCATAAGAATTAGGTTTTATTTTTTTTTAAGATTTTATTTATTTATTTGAAAGAGAGACACAACAAGAGAGGGAATACAAGCCAGGGGAGAGGGAGAGGTAGAAGCAGACTTCCTGCCTAGCAAGGAGCCCGATACGGGGCTCAATCCCAGGACTCTGGGATCATGACCTGACCCAAAGGCAGATGCTTAACGACTGAGCCACCCAGGTGCCCCAAGAATTAGGGTTTTTTAAGAAAGATTTTAATAGCACAGGATATTAGTGAACTAGGTATATGGCTCCAATTGCCATTAAAAATAGGATCAGCTACTTTTATGTCTGTCATTCCCAAGGAATATTTTCAAGATATATGCAAATCAATATTGAGAGTTTTGTTGTTGTTTTTCTTTTTTTTTTTTTTCAGCATGTTCAGAATATGATTTCTCTATTTCCTGGTTTTTATTGGTGCTATTGACAAGTCACCTTTCAGTTTAATACCTTTCTTTGTGCTAGTAAAAAGATAGTAAGATTTTTCTTTGTGCTTTTGAAGAACTACAAATTCATTATGAAGCTCCAAGTTGTAGATTTATTTAAATTTCTTTTTCTTAAAATTACTTATCAACCTTGGTTATGTGGATGTGCCACTGAACACTTCTGTAAGGTATCAGCAATAATCTTTTCAAATATTATCTTTGACCCATCCTTTCTCTTCTTTCCTTCTGGGACTTCAATTTAAATCATGTTATATTTTCTTACTCTGTCCTCTATATTTTTTATCCTTTTTTTTTTTGTATTTTCCATCTTTTTCTCTGTCATTCTTATGGTGGTGTAAACTTGGTTTAACTAGAAATATGCTTCCTATGCATGCCTCTCTATATACTTCTGAGTTGTAGCTGACTGAAAGACAAATTTGTGTAAGATTTGGAAGGCAGAAAGGAAGCAATGGTCATCGTCTCTGTTGGTTATTGTGGCTGTAAGCTATGAGAAACAGAAGCAGCAACTCAGAGAAAGAGATTCAACATTGGCCACACTTTCTCCCACTCTATATTCACAGTTGTCTTCCATTGACTTTTTGGCCCTGTTGACCAACAGTGACCTCAGGCCCACTTGGATACATAAATAGCACCCTGATACAGACTTCATAGGGCTTCTTCATGACTCATTCTGGTAGTCTGCTGCTAGAGCTGGTTTCTGAGATTCTCTGGAAAATTCTGATGTGTCTACCTGTGCCAGTGTTTCAGAGAGGTCGCTGTTTTGTTTCTGTCATTGGTGTTGTTTTTCTTAACTCTCTGCCTTACTCATTCTGACCCTTACTTACCCAATGTGTTCCACACTTGTGTAGTTTTACTATGCTAACAAATATCCTATTCCCTGGCACTCATAGTGCTTCTGCTTCCCTAACTGAACCCTCACTGTCCTGGGCACTATTTTTCTTCATTCTCTATAAATTCATTAACTTCCCCTTCTGCTCTATGTAATTTACCATATGGTCCATTCATTTTATTTATTAAATTTTTGAGATCTTTATGTTATTTACATTCTTTTTCACATCAGAAATGCCATTTTTTTTTAATTTTTTTATTAACATATAATGTATTATTTACCCCAGGGTACAAGTATGTGAATCATCAGGCTTACACATTTCACAGCATTTGCCATAGCACATACCCTCCCCAATGTCCATATCCCTACCCCCCCACCTCCCAGCAACCCTTAGTTTGCTTTGTGAGTTTAGGAGTCTCTTATGGTTTGTCTCCTTCC
>CM052802.1:81199731-81226063 GCA_028533885.1 Nasua narica | reverse complement strand
TGCTGCTATAAACATTCGGGTGCATGTGACCCTTCGGATCACTACATTTGTATCTTGAGGGTAAATACCCAGTAGTGCGATTGCTGGGTCATAGGGTAGCTCTATTTTCAACATTTTGAGGAACCTCCATACAGTTTTCCAGAGTGGTTGTACCAGCTTGCATTCCCACCAACAGTGTAGGAGGGTTCCCCTTTCTCCGGATCCTCGCCAACATCTGTCGTTGCCTGACTTGCTGATTTTAGAAATGCCATTTTTTAAATATTTTCCTGTTCTTATAGATATACTTAACATTTGTTTTTGATTTAAATCTTTAACCAAAGACATTTAATTGTTGTTTCCCTGACCTCTTGGGTTCTAATGGCCATCCTGGACTTGGTTGGGTCTTGTATAAGCTTCTAGACATGGAATAACATCATGAAAAGAGCACAAACTCTAGAGTCTGACACAACTGGGCTAGAATTCAAGCTCTGCCCAGTGTTGCCCATCTGAGACCTTGGAACCTTTTCTAAATAATAAGTTATTGTCTTTCTTATCCCACTAAAATGTAAACCCCTTAAAGAAAATAGAATTATTTATTTCATCTACCACTGAATTTATAGTGCCTAGAAGAGTTCTGAACATCTAGTAGGTGCTCAATAAGCATTTGTTCAATAAATAAATGACCTAGAAAGGATAGAGATATTTTGTCATCTGTACCTGATAATTCCAAGAGGACATATTTCTGGATGTTTCTTTTGTTGCTTCCATTTCTGTTGGTGCATGATCCTAGTATGCTTTTACTTTGTGGACCTGAATATCTTTGATGTGCTAAGTACTGCATTTTAAAAATTATGTGTAGGGAAAACTTGAGGACTATGATGAAAGAGGATCTTCCTCTAATGAGAATTTGTGATTGTTTCAGTCCTTCATAGGGACATTGCTTGTCCTCAGTCACATTAAACACTGTTGAATGCTTCAGGTTACCTATAGGATTCAGGCTTTAAAACTAGACCTTAACTCAGCAAGCGGGTCAGTCCTTTTCTTGTTTACCTCTTCTCAGAAGGTATATTCTTTAGTGTAGCTGATTATGGGACATTCTCCTGTTAGATGACTTCCTTCATGTAGTCTGTGCTTTGTTTTATATTCCATACCCATAGATCTATCAAAATAAATGTTCACATTTTCTGCAATCAACAAGTACCTCTCTTGGTTCCAGTTTTTCCTTCAATTTTAGCTTAATTGTTTCTTTCCTCATTAGATCATCAGTGCTTCCAAGAAAATTTTTTCAACATACACTTTGTCCATAATTTTAGAAATTTTGAGAAGAAAGTTTGGTCCTTATAACCTGACCTGCCTTTATAGGAAAAACTGAGTATACAGAAGATATCTTCAAGAAAAACTTAGATTATAAAAATTGATATCACTTGCAAGACTCAATATATTCTACAGATTTCCCATTATTCTAGAAAAAGGTTTTTTGAAGATCATAGCATAAGTTATGTCCTGAAAATGTGTCCAATCTTAAAACATACACACATACATATGTACACACACTCATACACATAGGCTCATATATAATAATCAAAGCTAAAAGCTGATTATTAGCAATTATGAACCTTCTTTACTTTTCACCAAACATACAGTTATCATCATATATTTATTTAAGTGATAAATAAAAAAGAAAGGATTCCTTAAGTTAAAACTGATGCCAGAAGACATAAGGATCATTTGCTAGTTTTTGGTAAATACTTATTTGATCCATGAAAAACTGATACATGCAAACAACTCCATTTGTGATTCCCTCAAAGTAACACCCCATTCTTTTAACTTTATACTATTGATGGATTCAGTTCTTTCTCCTAATTGAAGCTATTTAGTTTATCTTTGTGAGAGTCTAAGAATTCAGGATGAAGGAATGCTTGTTCTTAGTCTAGTTGGTAATAGCTTTCATGTAATGTTGCAGTTGATTCCCAAATAATTTCTATCATGAGTGATAATAAGACAAAAGAAGTGAATCAAAACACCTGTAGATTACAACAGGTGGAAGATAACACGTATTAGTTTACATTGGAATATGAGGAGAGTCAAAGGGGTGAAAATATGAAAAAGCTCTCATTAAAAAAACTAATTCTAAAATGAAGAGTAATTGCATAAAATATCAGTTAAATATACAGTACTAAGTCAAGAATTATTTACAACTAGGATTAATTATGTAGAAGTGGATCCATTTGCCAGAAATAGCATGTTTGTGTTTTCAGTGTTTTACCTGAATATTTTTATGACCTACATTAGTTTTTCTGAGTGAAGTGAAGGCAATATTTTATCTGATTATTTTCAATATTATCTGAATACTCTCATTGCCTGGATAACTTTCTCTGAGTGATCAACGTCAAAAGGTGGAGGAAAGACTCATTGTGTGTCATGTGTATACACACATATATGATATCATAAAAATATGCACAGAAAACATAGTCTTTTGTTGTAAATTTATAAGATGAATATGGGCCCAAATACGGTTTCTTCTACTCAGCCCACAAATGATGTATCTGATGCTTGAAGGATGTAAGTTTATATTCATAACAAAGGCTCAGCCTCATAAAACTAAAATCTAGGCTTAAAGAGATCAACACTATTTAGCATGCTGGGCTAGTTTATAGCAGAAGGGTCACATATTTATTTCACTTTGATCGTAGACCTGAAATGTATTATAGATCCTAAGTGAGTTAGAAATACTGTAGGGATTATTGCAGAGTACTTTGTGTGGCTTTACTCTCATGTTAAAGGTGAACACAATCCTCTGTTTCGCCACTGACACTGACACGCAAATATGAGTGAAAAATCATCGTTCCTCTGTTTTTTGCATTTTTAGACAATTTTTGTTGGAGTCCAAATTTATATGAGTTTGAGGAGAGTATTTCTTCTGGGCAAACCAAGTATAATATAGTTCAGGATGAGGCTAGGTATAAGAGCAAAGACAGTACTGCATGTTGAGAGCTTTGCATATCCTCTCATATTTGACCGCCATTCTTACTTATTGTTTTACTTAATTTTTTTAAGATCTTATATCTCTAAAATAGTGCTTTAAAAATGCAAATAAAATGCCTAAATAGGAGAGTCACTGACTTCATTATCATTCATTAACACCTTAGCAGGGAAAATTTTATCACATTAGTTTGCTTCAGAGAGCTGAGCCAGAGGAAATGGGACTCAGTTCAGATATGTTTTGAAAATGAGAAGTCTGGGAAGCACTATAACAGAATTCTCAAAAATTTAAACAAACTTCTTTCAATTTAATATGCTTGTGTGACTACTAAAATATACAATGGCAAAAAGTACTGAGAATTCAGCAATATTTTAAACCTAGCAATTGCAAATTGTATTGGAGAGAGAGCCACTCCTGACAGGATGGAAACTGGAGAACCCATTTTCCAAGGAATGTCTTTCCATGCTTTTACCTAAAGGAACTGTTTCAAATTATTATATCAGTGTAAAAAAAAAAAAAAAGCAAAATGGACTAAGATATATTTGCTATTTTTTTTAAAGCTACTGCCAGAAAATGCAGGCTTGTAAAACTGCGTTATTTCTATAGAGTAAAGGAACTTAATTTTCTTTGGAGACAGTGATTATAAACTAGTGTTTCTGTGCATACATAAATGACAGTAACTTCCGTTATCCCTCCATATCACATTTCCTGAGTCCCAAATCTTTATTTAATCTTATTCCATCTCCATTTGTGTGTCCTATAGATATATTACGCTTAAACTTTCAAAAATAGAATTCATCATTTCCACTCTCCAGTCCCAAACCTACTCATTTTTTTCAGATATAAATGAAAGCTATGACAACCACGAGAGGATACAAGTCAGAAACTTGGAAGTCTTACTTTCTTTCTTTCTTTCCTTTTCTTATCAGGTCTTCCTTTCTAATTTGCTCTTAAATCTATCCACCTTCCTCCTTTCCTGTAAAAATTACTGAAGTTCAGGCTCTACTGATACACAGTTGGGAATGCAGCTGCAGCCCTTTAACCAATCTCTTTAAACACACTCTTAGTTCTCCAAGGTCTATTCTCCATGTTTTGGAGATTAAGTCCCAAAAGTATTTTTATAAAATTTTATTAAATGATATTAAAATACAATTTTTATTTTAGTAAGAATTCTATATAAGGAAAAAAAAGTTCATTATAGCATCACCTAAACATTCTCTGTACTCAAAAATTTTTTTAAAAAGTTGAAATGTGAGATAATGCAAACCACAAAAATATATCAAATGTAAAGTGAAAGCCTCCCTTGAGCCACTCCTCTCAGTTTTTCTCCATAAATAAGTATTAAATTTTGACATACTATTATCCCATTGTTTTATAATTTCCTGTTTATTTCTAATTGTCTGTGGTAGCCAACTTCTAAAATGGCTCCTGATGGTCTCAGCTTCCTAGTATTCACTCCTTATGCTTTCTTTGAGTGTGGGCTATACCTAGTGACTTGCCTCTAATGCACAGAGTGCAGTAAAAATGATGATGAATCGGGAGCCTGGGTGGCTCAGTTGGTTGAGCGACTGCCTTCGGCTCAGGTCATGATCCTGGAGTCCCGGGATCGAGTCCCATATCGGACTCCCGGCTCTGCGGGAAGTCTGCTTCTCTCTCTGACCTTCTCCCCTCTCATTCTCAGTCTCTGTCTCTAATAAATAAATAAATAAATTAAAAAAAAAATGATGATGAATCACTTTAGAGATTTAGAAAGGGCCATGAGTTCTGTCTTGCTGGTACACTCTCTGGCTCTTTCACTTGCTTACTCTACAAATACCTTCTGTAGAAACCAACATGTGAAGGAATTGAATAGGGGCAGCCTCTGGCCATCAACGAGTGAAAAGCTAAGGCCTCATCCAACATTCCACAAGGAACTGAATCCTGCAAGCCAGAACACGAATAAACTTGAAGTAGAACCTTCTCCAATTGGGCCTTGACATAATTGTGATCTTCTAAAAGATCTTTAGGTGGGATATCCTGCTAAGCCAGACCTTGATTCCTGATCTAAAAAAGTTATAATAAATCCTATTGTTAAAATCACTGTGGTTTGATTAAAATCATTACTATATTCCTGATCTTTCATCTGATTCTGGAGCAGTCTAACTTTAATATGCAGCAATAAACTAATACACATTGAAAACTCCTATATACATATATATATGTACATATATACATAAACTTGCTTTGCACTAAATCCCTAGCACCCATCTCAATAAACTAATACACATTGAAAACTCCTATCTATCTATCTATCTATCTATCTATACACATATAAACTTGCCTTGCACTAAATCCCTAGCACCCATCTCATTTGGATGAAATTAGGCAAAACAGACAACTTGTGCTCTTGATATACATAGAATTCAAAGAAGCAAAAGCAAAACCTATAAATAAAACAGCTATTAAACATTTGTGACTTGAACTAAATATATATATATTATATATATCATATATATATAATATATATATATATATCTCTGAATACCAATATTGAATTGTTGATGCCGAAGTAGTTTTATAGTCAACTTTGGACGTTATATTGCTTTGGAAAAGAGATGGAAAATAGTTAAACACTTACTGAGGTGATTTAAAGCTAGAGAGGATAAAGAATGGGAGATAGGAAAAAGAGAAAGGCATCATTTCCTAGAGAAGCATAATGGGAGTGAAATTGGATGGTTTATTCATATCATTTTCCCAATATTTTGAATTTAAAAAAAAATGTATATACAATTAACAGAACAGACTGATTCCAATTCTGAGTAGTTAGTACAGATACAGACAGCATCTGTTCAATTGAGAGACAATTAATAGGCCTAAATAATTCAGCAGGAGATGGAGCTCTGAGCTAGAGGTCACTGCACAAAGAGAACCTCAGAAATTTAAAGACATCCTAGGAAGAATATTGGACTTGCCCCTAATACTGCAGTAGAACTTTGAGCTAATGTCATCTAGATCTTTAGAGCAGGAAGGACTCAGATATCAGTTACATATATTAACATGAGCCTAGTTAAGTAAATCATAAGACTATACTGATGATAAATCTCTACATTTTAAATCATTCAAGATTACCAAAATAGTAGAGACCACTTCAAGTATTTTCAACAAGAGGACTTTTAATTTGTTTGCATAGATGATAGAGAAACTGAAAATTAAACAACAGAAAGCCACTACCAATTAGGAAGGATAAAATGAAGAGGAGATTTAACTCAAGCCACAGGTCAGTGTTAACATCTATCTACATATATCTCCAATCATGTGAACATATTCTGAAAGTTGAAGATGCTAGACACTGCTCAGTGCAGAGGAAGGTATGAGAGTGAGTATCCTATATTTTCTATTTCTTTCACTCTTTCCTGTCTCTGCCTTCCATTGTTCCAAATTACCAGAACCAGATGATTGGGTTGCCTGGGAATTACAGAGTTAGCATTTCTGTTACATAGAGCAGAGTAGGGGAAAACCAAAGAACAATCAAACATATCTGGGTTGGCCACAATTTATATGTAAGGGGGATAATGTGAATCTAGAAGAAAAAAGTGAATCTAGAAGTGTGAATAGCAAGGAAGATTGAATTGCCATCAAACAATTTTTCCCAGCAGTAGCTGTGATATACACTGATTTCAGAGCTCACTTAGGATGCCACTGCTCTTAAGGAAATTACATTTGGAGAGCCATTTAATTCTATGTAAATATCTACTTCAGCTCAGATCCCATGGCATTGCTATATCCCTAATCTTTCATCTGATTATGGAGCAATCTAACTTTAATATTTAAATTAATTGTATGAATCTTCTAGATAGAAAGCAACCCAGTATTGAACTGCATTGTTGAATTGTCCTTCCCATTCTAAGATCTCTTTATGTTCAGCCTTATATATCAGAGACAGGTGAACAGAGTCAGATTTTTGAGGTAGCTAAAGATTGGTGAATTTAAAATGTCCTTTCCCTTATTCTAAACATCTTGTAGGGAATAATCAATTACTAGTATCTTTTTTTTTTTTTTTCCTCAATTACTGGTATCTTAAGTGCTTTGGTAAAATGAAGAAAAAAAACCACTTTTACCTCTTTCATCTTTTCTGTATGGATTAGGAAGATAACTTCCATAGTAAAGACAGGGCTGTACCTTTCTCCACATTTGAGGTCAATACAGTCACTACAATCTAAGAGTTCTCACCTTTATTTTCCACCATGGATATCTGACAGTTACTCATACTCAAGAAAAGTAAGTTTCACTGGTGTTAAAGTCATAAGATGATTAGATATATTTCTATTTATTTTTGTTGTTAACATTCTACTAAAATACAGTTAGTAAAAATTGACAGGACAGCCATTTGACTTTATCACCTTCATTACTTATCATTACTTATTAGTTCTCAAAATAATTTCTTTATAATGTAGGAGTTTCTATAACAAAGGTAGTATGAAAATTCTTCAGCTGGAAACAGGCTATAAGTTGATGGTATGTATGTGAATTTGTTTTATTTTTTCTTTACCTTCTATCACAGTTACACAAAGATCTGGGTTTCAGATATTGGCTTATTTTATAACAGAATAAATATGATTTTATATATGACATCCTTTATGAGAGGAAACTACAGTTCTTGTGTTTGGATATTATTTATTTTATATTATCTTTGGATATTATTTTTATATTATATTTATATCATCTTTATAATATATTTATTTTATTTTATCTTTTTTATATTATATATATTTTATATTATCTTGTATATTATTTTTATATTACCTTTTTATATTATCTATATTATCTTTTTATATTATCTATAAAATATATATATTAACGTAGAAAACCCTGTTTTCTCTAATGATTAATAGATTATGATTTTATTTACTCTTTTTCTTTTTTTTTAAAGATTTTTTATTTATTTATTTATTAGGAAAGAGAGAGAGTGAGAGAGAGAAGGTCAGAGTGAGAAGCGGACTCCCCATGGAGCTGGGAGCCCGATGTGGGACTCGATTCCGGGACTCCGGGACCATGACCTGAGCCGAAGGCAGTCGCTCAACCAACTGCGCCACCCAGGGGCCCCGATTTTATTTACTCTTGAGTAAAACTTATTTTCCTAAATTTGAGGTAATGACTTCCTAGTTTTAGACTTGACACTGTAGGCTTGAATTCAGTTTTCCTCACAACTGATAGATATCAGAAAATCTATCAAAAGTGTTAAGGATTCTGAGCTCCATAGTACTGAATGTCAAAATTTATAGCAACATATCTGCACCAGGTGAGAGTCCATTAGAAAGGCCACTCAATTCTGTTCTTGCAAGTGCTGTTCATTAACATTTTATTGAGCAAGAAATGCTCAATAAAAGAAAAAAAAAATTAAAGCTGTTCCGGACAAAAGTAGATGGCCAAAGGGAATGATTTAGGACCACAGCACTGAGAGATACAAAATAGTCCCAGGAAACAACTCACTAAATGTACAGTATAGCACTATGGCTATTTGTTTTGAAAAGAAATTATAATTTCTTTTCAAAATTTTAATTTATAAAAGTCAAGGAAACTTCCACACATATCCATATGTCCAAATTAAAATATGCTTATCCAAATTGACAGATCAGGAATTAAATATTTCCACTCCCAGGAGATGTTTCCCCTTTCTCTCTCTACCTTTTTTTTTTTTTTTGCCCCAGGCCATCTGGCTGAAATTCCTTTTATTCTTTGTCCATCAAGATCCTAATGATTTTATAGCTAATTTAAATCTGTCTTTACTTCCCTAATTTATGGCCTCACAGTCATCAATCTGCTGAGAAACTTGAAAATATTCTCTTAGATCTGTGTTTTAAGGAAAGAAGTTGTGCAGATAACTATGTTTTTCTTCTGTCACATCCAACATATATTTAGTTTTCTATGTTTTTTTGAGGATTAAAAAAATAAAGCAACTTTGTTTTCAACAGTCAGCATCTATTATGCAGAAGTGCTATTTGGTAAACACAGCTTTCTGAAATCAAACTGGGTAAGATTCAGACATTCAGCACGCTATGAGGTAAAAATATAATAAAATACCAGGAAGGAAAGTGTTGAAATTTAAGACTAGGTATCCCACGTTAAATCTTTGCCTGTGGTGATCTCAATTGAGGATGTGAACTTGGATTTCCATTAAAATTAAGAACAAAACAAAATAAAACAAAAAAGCTTACTAAGTTGTTAAAAATTTTGGGGCGCCTGGGTGGCTCAGTTGGTTGAGAGACTGCCTTCGGCTCAGGTCATGATCCCGGAGTCCTGGGATCGAGTCCCATATTGGACTCCCGACTCTACGGGAAGTCTGCTTCTCCCTCTGACTTTCTCCCTTTTCATTCTCAGTCTTTCGCTCTCTAATAAATAAATAAAAATCTTTAAAAAAAAATTATTACTGGTATAACTATAGTGTTCCTGAAAATTTTAGAAATAGTTGAGATGCCAGAGATAAAATGTTATGATAACTAGAAATATTCTCTTCCTTGAATTCACATACCATGTAAGATATTTCACCATCTTCTCAGCTACATTTTTTTATTACTAATGTAATATCTACAGGATTTTTCTTATAAACATTTTTGCTAATTCACTATTCTGTGTGCTCTGGTCCATTACTATGCAACTATATATATATATATATATATATATATATATATATATATATATATAATATATATATATATATATATATTGTTTTTTTAAGTTAATTAAAAATGCATGTAGATTATTATTAATCAAATTACTATAGCCAAAAAATTCAAATTTTGTAGATAAAAGGTTTTTCAAGAGCCCATCCAAGATTATGAAAACTGTTTGAATTTTGAGGAATTTCTGTGAATTGGCCAACCACACAAATAGATGTCCCTTATTATTGTGGATAGGACTGTATACATAATTTGTAGGGCCTGCTATAAAATGAAAATGTAAAGCTTCTTGTTAAAAATATTTTCAGACTTTTAAGATGGTACCCTTGAAACCAAGAGTGGGAACTTTCCTAGCTAGGAGTTCTACAAAATTGCACAGTCACAGGACCATGAAGCTGGCCCTATGTGTGGACAGTGAGAATTATGAAATAATATTCCTGTTCATTTGGTAACTCTATGATCTTTTGTTTTAAATATTCATCCATAAACAAACTACTTTCTTTTTTTTTTATTATCTCATCTACTATTCTTTCTTTTGAACTTTTCTATATGTTGTTGTTGTTTCTCCAAAGCCTTAAATGAATGAAATGTGAAGAGAGGGTAGTTCAGAGTGGTAGTTCAGTTATAACTAAGGAATGGAAAAGTCCTCCATGGCTTTTTTTTCCACTTAATTTTTAATCTACCTAACTCTCTGCACCTTTATGAAACTTCTCCATAGAAAGATTTCAAACAATTGAACATCTACAGGCAGATTTTATATATTATATATATAAGATATATATAATATATAAAACACATATATTATGTTTGTGTATATATAGGTGCTGAATTTCATATTTGGAAAAAGAAGGGTGTTTTCTTATAATGTTAAGGGATGTACACATGCTCATATACATGTATATATATATATATGATTATGTACTTTCAATTTCCTATTATGGTAGACTATAAGAAAAAAATAAACAATGTTTATAGAAAATCAACATACTGATTTTCTGATAATGTAGTTACCTTGAGTTCTTGATAATTAGTACTTTTTGCATGTGAAGCTTTGTAAACCTTTAATTGAATTTTGGAACTCAAGAGTCAACTAGAATGAACATCAGGACTTACAGTACCCCTATTTATTGCTTTCTATGTAACACACTTCTCTGGTCTAACTGCTTTAATTCTCTACTATCAAGTACTAGTGTGATGATAATTACAATGATAATGATGAGGGTGGAAGAGATTTTTAATAACATGAAATTGTACCTTGAAACAAGCTGACAGTAAGTACAGTCCACAAAGCATAAATGTTAAAAACTCAAAAGGACTAATATTCTGTAAGTAGGTAGTCTTTTATTTGATGTTTGGTTGAAGCTTCTAAATACCTTTCAAAATATATTCTGAAAGGGCTTATAATGGAAAGATTGTTTGCTTTATCAAAGTAATGATTGGATCCTATTTCAGACCTAGGAAATGTATCTCTACTCCTAAGAACTATACTTATTTAGGTGCATATAGCCACCATAAATAGAGTATAAAATATTAAATGACTAAACCAATTGATATCTTTTGAGAATTTTTTCCAGGTTCTATCAAAAGCACTTTAAATTTTTGTTGAGGGGGGCAGGGACGCCTCGGTGGTGCAGTCAGTTAAGGATCCTGCTCTTGGTTTCAGCTCAGGTCATGAACTCAGGGTCCTGAGAGAGTCCTGCATCTGGCTCTGCGCTCAGCATGGAGTCTGCTTGAGATTTTTCTCTCCCTCTCCCCCTACCCCAACTCTCATTCTATCTCTCTCAAATAAATAAATCTTTAAAAGTCTGTTTTGTGTTTTGTTTTTGCTTTATTTTCTACTATACCCTTGGAGATAATGGTCATAATTATACTTACAATGAAGGAACTGAGGCTTAAGGAAGTTACATAAACTTTAAAAAAGTAAATTTACACAAATGTTAAAATATTTTTGTAACACTTTATAATTTATAATGCATTTTCCTATTTAGTTTGCTATAATAAATACCTCTTTGGCAGTTACTCTTATACTCTAAAAGTAACAATTTTTGATAAGGTAGTCTCCTTGCCATCATGAAGCTTATACTTCAGTGTAAGAGAAAGAAATTTCTGTATGTACTATATTTCTATAATTGACATGTAAAGAAGTTGCTATGAGAGAATAAAAGAGGGTAAGGCAAACCAGGATGGTTTCATAAAAGAAATGTCATTTGTGCCACTTCTTCCAGGCAATATTAGCATTATACAAGAAAAGGAAGGAGGATAAAGTTTGTGTATGCGCAAGAAATAATAGAGTATACTTTGGTTAAAGACTTGAATACAAAACAAACAAAAGTGGGAACTGACCCTGAAAAACGTGAATTATATGTATTAAGCAAATTTATAAAGGCCTTTAATTCCTAATTATGTATATGGCATCTCTCTGTAGTAATGGTAAATAGAGAGGCTTAGTTAAAGGTAGGATAGGCAAAAAGTACATTACTTAGAAGGCAAAAAGTTAACAAGTACCAGAAATAAGGCAGGTGTGAAGAAACGTGGCTACATTCCACTTTTCTCCTGGTCACAAACTTGGATCACATTGTTGAAATTCCTTTAAAATTAAGCTTCAGAAAATGAAAAAGACAAGAAAATTGCTGGGACACATACATAACTGTGCAATTTATTATGCAGATAAACTGAATATAGATAAATAGATAGATATGAGATAAAATTCTAAACACTTTACCAGATTCCTCAATAAATTTCTGGAAAAGGTTTACCATCCACTCAGATCTGGTAAAAATGGAAATCCACTGTGGTTTTATGAAATGGCTCATCTCCAAGGCAATGTTTGATCTTGCACCAGCTAAAGTATGACTCCTGAGTACATTAAGATGATTTTAATATTTTTTTCTCTCTCAAAAACACATCAGCCTTGTGAAATAATATTTTCTCCCCAAAACAAAGGGAACATAGATGTTGGATTAGAAACAAAAAAGAATTATGGAAATGTATTTTTCATTGTTAAATATTTATAAAGTTGGAATTAAATACTTATTTTATTTTCGTCATTTGTAGGATGGTTTATAAAGAAAATTTCTTCTTAGAAATGGGTCCTTTGTCACTTATTCTATCTTCCTGCTCTATAATCCATAACCAGGGTGATCTTGGAAGCATATCAAAAATGGCAGTATGACTAAAATCTGAGTGTATTAATAACTACATGTTCTACTTCCTGTCATCAGTTAGCAGAATCCAGTTTAGAATTTTAATTAGTGAAATAATAAATTTTTATTATTTTAAGCACTAAGATTTTGTGGTTTATCATTAATAACTGTTAGCATCATCTTAAATATTCAACAGTATTACAGAAAGGAAATAAGAGGAAAGATGGAAGAAACACAGGAAGTTGGTCAAGGTGGTTTTTGATATAATTGAGAAGATAAAGATAAATAAAACCAATATTTTACTTCTAGATAACTATGATCATGAAAATATGATGCCAAAAATGGAGTGCATAGGAAGACAATAAATTCCCTCTCAAAGGTAAGGATGCACAGTCTAGGTGTATGGTTAGAGTATAGTGAGAGAGGGTCACCAAAATTAAAAAAAAAAAAACTTAATATATTGGAAGTATTTTTGATAGCTTATTAAAGCAGCAAATTAGTCACTATATGGGGACAATCACAATTTTTTTATTCACTTACATGTACTGTACAGTACTGTTTATAAATTACATGCTGGAAAGGCATATTATTTTTAGCTTTTAGAGCATCTATAAGTTTCATGCTGGTTTTTTAAAGATTATGTCTATGTCCTGGTATCTAAAGACAGGTAGAAATTTGGAGATGATGGTCGGGAGAAAAAACAATTCTAAAAGTATAAGACACCGTAGTCATCCTCTTAGAAGTGATTGCTAAAGCCATGGGCTTGCATAATCTCTTAGAAGATATCATAGAAAAATAACAGAATGCTATTAGTTTTACCTCTATTTAGTAAATATGAAGAGTATTATCAAAATTAACAGTAATCAAGGAATGCAGCCATCAAAAAACCCGAAATCTTGCCATTTGCAACAACGTGGGTAGAACTAGAGGGTATTATGCTAAGTGAAATAAGTCAGTCAGAGAAAGACAATTATCATATGATCTCACTGATATGAGGAATTTGAGAAACAAGATAGAGGATTATAGGGGAAGGGAGGGAAAAGTGAAACAAGATGAAACTAAAGAGCAAGGCAAACCATAAGACCCTTAATCTCAGGAAACAAACTGAAGGTTGCTGAAGGGGAGGAGTATGGGAGGGATGGGTTGGCTTGGTGATGGACATTGGAGAGGATTATGTGCTATGGTGAGGAAAAAAAAAAAACAGTAATCAAAGAGTAGGAGCAGAAGATAAAAAAGGAACAGACTCACACCTATAGGACATACCAGGAAAATCATTCCAGCTGATTGGTCAAAGTGGACAAAAAAATCTGCCATTATTTGGATCCTGGTCCAAAAGCAAGTTGAACCCACATAGATACGTGATGAATAAAGCCATGTTCTTTATATATTGCAAGTAAAGAGTGTATATAAAACAAAAACAATGGAAGAACCAGAGAATGGTCACCTTCACCAAAGGTTTGGCCCCAAATGTTATGGGTAAGACATACTTTGTCTATAAGAAGAAAGGGGTGGACTGAAATATAACTAGTTTCTAAGGATTCATGGAGTGCTATGGAGATGAAGGCAGTACAAAGAAAACCAATCCTGGGTCTAAAACACCAAGGACAATTTCAGACAATGCATTTTTCAAGCTGTGAATATTTTAGTATGTAGCTGAGTGAAACAAATATATTGTGGAAAGCATAAGAGAAGAATTTCTGAAGAACATCTGAGAGGAGTTTGGAAGGAAAAAATACTTTGACAGAAAAAAAAAGATAACAGTATGAATAAACATGTAATATATACCACAAACATGCAAAAAAGGATAATGGGCAAAGATAGATCTCTCTCTCTCTCTCTTATTTTTTGGTAAGAGAAGAAAGAAAATGACAGTGAGTGACTTTTGTTGAAATCAAGAGATCAGAGTCGAGGAGGCTTAACCAGCTAAGCCACCCACACACTCTGGGGCATAGATAGACTTTCTTGGTTCAATATGAAGCATCATGATTTATAAGTTATTTGACCATAGGCAAGTTATGTACCCCTCATTTACTTATGAGTAAATAGGTAGAAGAATAATTGGTTGTTCAAATGATATGTTTCAGAAAGAGTAAACAGGGAACCTATTAATAATTATGATGTAACCAGTAAATAACTTAGACAAACTAGGGCATCTGGTCACTCGATTTAGTAGTCAAAATATTGAACTTAAGAAGATTTGTGTTTGTTGTTTTCTTCTTCAGTGTTTTCTTTTTACCCTAATAGGTAGCTCAAAGTCTGTGATAAGGTAAACCATTACTGTTCTCTCTGTATTCTGCCCACCAAAAAATGAGCTCCTAATACTCTAGGCTAAATCTTCTCTGTAATCAAACCTATCCAATTTCCTCCTTCAGGACTGTGTCCTCAGACATCAATTATTTATTTACTTTTTCTTGAAAGAGAGGTTAATAATATAAAATAACTTTATTAGTTCTATGGTTATCCTTTAATTATGACTGGACACACAAGTCATAATGTCTTAAATTCAAGGATCTAAAAATCTATAGGAAGAAGTTAAGGTATGAGAGCTGAAGGATAAGGAAGAAATCCAGTTTATGCTACAGGATGTCTTTAAATCCCTCAGATCTTTAAGTCCCTTGGCACAGACAAGTGTACTTCCCTTCTTCGCTTACCTTTTAAAAACTTGCTTGGGGGACTCTGGGGATAATAGCCTAGTTTCAAATTTAGGATTTGTTCATAATAGCTGTGACTCCCCAAGAAACAGTGAATACTCTTTGGTAAATTATACTTACCTCAGCAATAAAATGAGATTATTTCCTTAAAAATAGCACAATGTTTTCATGAATTTTAAAGGAAATAAAAATGTTGAATGTTTAGCATATTGCCTGACATACTAAGTATTCAATATATGCTACTTGGCCATCATTGATATTATATCATGGAATTGTGGTTATTTACGCTCTTTCTTAATAAATAGTTTAAAAAAAATGTATAATGCCCTCCAGTGAGGAATTCCTAGATATTTTTTGTTGTATTTCATTCTTCTCTCCATTATTTGTATAAGGATTCTGAAAATGAAACAAAACTCTGGGGCCTCTGCTCTTTAACTAACGTTAACTGTTAACTACAGTTATAAAATTATATAACCATCATAAACAAATTTCCAAATAAATAAGTATGGATAAACTCAAGACTTTCTATTCCCAAGATACAAATAACACTCATACTATAATGTGGGCCATTTCTTCATCAATTGTATACATTCTCAGTTGTTAGTGTTAGTATTCTTTCTTGTACCTGATGTTTCCCAATTTAAAACATCGTAATATTTTTTCAGTTTCCAAAGGGAATTCTAATTTGTCAGTCTGTAGAATTTTACTTCTCTGAGCATACTTCTTCTTGTATTTTAACCTAATAATCCAAATCCCCTTTTTACAATGGACAGTGGGGCAAATTCATATTTCTTTAAAACTAAGTCTTCAGTGTCATTTTCATATAATTAATATTCTATTACTCTAAAGCAAAAAAAAAAAAAGAATATAAATTATGTGCATGCATTAAGGAAAAAATGTGAAATAACCACTGGAAGTAATGTAACAGACCATCAAACATCATTCTCATAACATCTATAAACACATTTGCTAGTTCCCATCTCCAATTCTTATTTGTTGTGGTCTCAGCAAGACTCCTAATTTCTTTCAGTCCTGGTTTTCTCAATTTTAAGATGGTGTTAATTATATATACTTTACATAGTTATATATGCTTTACATAATTATGTATACTTTATGTAGTTAGTGTAGTAATTAAATGAGTTAGTTTAATTAAAGTTTCTAGCAAAATTCGTACCACATAGCAAATGTTCCATAAATTGAGGTTGTTAATAGTAATATTTTTGATAGATTCTTCATTGCCTTCTGTAGATACTGATTAAATTGAAGACTTGGAATATTTAAAACTTTGGTTCTCACCGATGCATTAAAATGTTCTAAAAAAGTTGGTGGGTTCATACTAATGCAGGAACCATGCATGAAAATAAAGCAATCACAACATTCCATAGCCATTTTCTTCTGGAATCCTAAATAAAGGGGGCTCTTTGTATATTGTTTTTTAGTTCATTTCATTAAGCTGAGAAAGATTTAGGAGAAATACTCTTGAAAATACACAGAATTAATAGGAAAAAAAGTTAAGATTGCAGGTAAGATAAAGTGTTTATAAAAAGGCTAATACATATAATCAATCCCGTTTGGGTTATTGCCACTACCCTAATCCATTGCCCTACCTTGGTTTTTGCCCTTCTATATTCCACTCTCCCCGTAGCAGCCAGAGTGCTTTTTGTAAAACATGAAACAAATTATGTGACTGTTCTGTTAAAAATCCTCAAGTGCTTCCATTACATTTAAAAAACACTCTAAATTCTTCATTTTGGTTTACAAAACCTACATGATCTATTCCTTGACTAATACTCTCACATGAATGTGACCCATTCTCTTCCTAGCTCCTTAGACTTCACTCTTTACTTTCTATTCTTGGAATACATTTATGTTCATTCCCAGAAAAGATACTTTGTACTTGCCATTTCCTCTTCCTGGAAAGCTTTGGGTCTGGATTTCAGCACTACCGTGATATTTTTATAATTCAGATCTTAACTCAATGATATCTCTTTTTGGAGACATTCCAAAACCACCAAATCAAATGTAGTTTAAACTCCTTCTCTAGCACCAACTCCTTTACTCACTGTCCACAATATCCCTCTTGCATTGTCTTAACATTTATTCCCTCTATGAAATTCCTATTCATTCCCTTTCCTACCTATTGATTGCAAGCTCCTTGAAACCAAGGATTTTGTTGCCTTTTCCACTGTTTTATTTCTAGCATGCAGAACATTATTTCCTAAATGACAGTAACACAACATGTATTAGTTTAATGACCTGGTAAAAAGATAAGAATTAAAAGAGAAGTTTGTTTATAGAATTTTATCAGTAAATTTGAAAAAAATGAAGGAAAAATATTCAATGGCAATAAGCAAGGTGGATCGTGTCTCACCCTTCACAAACTAAAATGTATTGTACAACAACAGCAATTTAAAGACAGTAAGTATGGACAGAAGTATCAATAAATATACCATTGAAGTAGTGTAACTGGTACAATACCAAAACAATTCATCACTGAATTGTGTACAGTCTAATTCTTCATTTGGCTCTTCCTCTGGATCCCCTTTGAAATGCTTTATTTTAGCCTCTCATCATTGCACGCTGATGTCTAATTAGATGATGTCTTTAAAATATGAATTCTATTCTTGTTTGATTCCAGGATCAGTGGAAAATCATTCTGTTGTAATCAAACTTGCTTATTCACATATATGTATTAAACAATGTTGTAAAAATATTCTTTAAAGTGAAAGACTCACCTTGTTTTTTACAATGTCTTAAAAAGTCCTGTATCATCACCTTAATAGGCAACAATTTAACAATATTCTATTTGATAATGGGGCTGGGCAAACTAAGGCTTATGGACCAATTGGGTCAGCCATATGTTTTTGCAAACAGAATCTTATTGAATCACATCCACACCTATTTGTTTATACATCTATGGTCGCTTTAATGTTACAAGGATAGAATAACTCTAGAGGACTATATGGCCTACAAAGCCAAAAAATGCATTATGTGTCCCTTTACAGAAAAAGTTTCATTTTTTTGCTTTATACCATTGCTTTGTAGTGATTAGAAGCCATACACCTTTCAAATCATGTTCTTGCAGCAGCTTTATAGATGTATACCTCTCTTTCTTTTCCCATGCAATGTAAAGATTACCTCTCAAGAGCCCTTATTAGCTTTTAGACATTGATGACATTGGCAAACAGACTTTACTTCATTTTGACTAGCTTCTTAATAAAACTGTTTATTGACAAGTTACCTTGTTTAGCAAGAAGTCAATAAAACACAGTATAAATCAGTAGATTATCCTATTTTAAGCTTCCAAAAAAATGATTAGTTTCTCTGAAGGGGTGGGAAATTACTGTCATTGCTAAATAACTTTTGTACCTAGAAACAAAGATCTTCAATTTGTTGCACACAGCTGTAACACACAGCCTGTTGACACAGTGTATATACAATAAAAACTGAAGATTATAATAAAGTTGAAGATCATGATGTTTATATAAAAATATAAAGTTTTGATGCTTTGCTAAACTTTCATTACTAAATTCTTAGCATTTCATTCATGGTCATAGGAAGAGTTCTCATTTGGCAAAGAAAAGTAATTTTGACAACCCACACCAGGTAAAGGGATGTTCTTGAGAACCCTATTTCCAAACAATATCTAGAGATAATGAAAATTGTAGGCTCATTGGTGAGTCCCCATATATAAATAAAGTGACTGATACAGTCAAAATGATTTTATTTGGAAGTAAGGTATTTTTCCAGAAGTATAGAACTCATTCATATAAAAAATGCTTTCTTTTTTAATTATTATTTAAAGGCTTCAAGCTCTCTTTATGGTAGGGATTATAAAAGATAGAAATTTTTCCCTTCTGTAATAGAGTTTCTGGTCTCTTTAGCTCTTCAAAAATATTAGTTATGATTTAGGATCAGAGAAAAATAATACCAATTGCCAGAGATTGCTTTGTCCTTCATGATGTCAATAGCCATCCCTCACTGGTCACTATGATCTCTTCTTTAAACTTCCTTGCATTTTCTCTGCCTACACACAGTTATGATTCAAAGGACACAAAGTTCAGAGCTAGGCATGTCAGTACCACATTAAATTCATGGTCATCGCTATCAAATAATCCTTAATATGGCAAGACAATCTTGCTTCATTTTCTAGTCAAATTGGTCTTTTCCTCAGTGCTACAGTTATTTGAAAACTATGCAGCAAAACAGAGTTATTCATTACCTGCACAGGCTAGACACATGTGATCCAACTATGGCTTTGAAACATAGATGACCTAAGGAAAAGGGGTTAAACTCTTTACCTCTCAGATTTCTTTTCTGCAAAATGATGATAAAAATAAGCCCATACCATACACTTGTAATAGCATTAATGGCACCTGGTATATAGTTAGCCCTAATGAAACACATTATTGTCAACATCATGCCCTTCTTCCTCTTCCTTCTCCTCATTTTCAAATATCTAACTCATTTGCTACTCTTCTGAGAAAGTAGAACCAATTCAACAAGATTGGCCCTATACCTCTCTGTCTCCTCTTTTATCATGTTTCTTCCTATCTAAGGCCTATCTCTCTCAATCCCCTATTCTCTATGTCTTCCTATGGGATGCTATTCATTATTCAACTACTTGCTCTTTTCTGGATCTGTCCTGAAAGACATAAATATTTTTCATCAAAAAAATAAATTATTAAACTACAGAACTTCTTTCTTATGACTCCTTTTGCATGAACTCACCTTCTAGTGCCCCTTAACTTTTTTGGGGTAGTAAGTAAGGGTTTTTTACTATTGTTAATCACTGCGTGCTTCACCATCTGTATAGATTCCCTTACCCTGATCACACTTCTGTAAATAGTTCCTTCACTGAAATGTATTTAAACCCTTTGTGTGATCTTCTGCTTTGTGCCAAGGTCATGAGTGACACCAATACCTGTGAGCTTCATGGAGTCAGCAGGAGTACTAGGTTAATAGTTTCATGATGTTTTAATCATTCAAACTCTATTGGTGGCTTAGTACATGCAAGCTACTAAGAATATTGAATAATCTAAAATAAATAGTGACTGAAGGCTAATAGGAAGTATATGATCTATATTTCATGTATTTATTTAGGAAAAAAAAAGCTTGCTTCTTATCTCAGGAACTAATTTCTCTTCTTTTCCAAAGTAAACACCATTTCCAATCCCTTACCCTCAATGCTAGAATATTTACTCTTCATCATTACATATTTAAAAAAAGAAGCAAGTGAATCACTATCCTTGTTTCCTTGGCCACAGTTGTATCTACCCACAGAGGAAAAAGCACATTACATGTAAGAGGCACCTGTATTTCTTTTCACTAAGACACACATTTAACAAATCATCTTTTAAAGCACAAAGGAAGCATAAAACCTTATGAAACACACCTTTTCAAATGTTAAACATCAGTTTGTCTGATAATTACATTGTGGGATAGTCCTTATTATAGTAATTATATACTTAAAATTCTATGCTATGTTATACACTTAAATTCTATGCATCTACTTTCAGTTTTTCTTGTTCCTGCCTCCCACATCCTATAGCATTTGTGGAGATTACAAAATTGCAAATGCCAGATGGCAATATGATCATTAAATTTAAGCCAATTTCATTTCTTTTTCAATCATGAAACAGAATGATCAAATTTGTAAATGTTTCTATTCTGGTTATTATTTCTTTCCACATGAGAACAAAGAGTTGGACTATTTAAAAACAGATTATATCTGTGGACTATAGTATTTTCTTTTCTCAACTAAAGGCACATTTATGGTTCTTAGATTTGATTGGCTAAACCTCTTCTTTTGCAGATTAATGAAAAAAAGATGCATAAATAATAGTCTATCCTCTGAACAGAAAAAGTAATATAAAGTATTTTATTCTGCACAGTTTATTGAAAAAAACAATTTTGACAGCATTTCTTGATATGCAAATAAGCATAAAAAATCCATCAAAATAATCATTCTTCATTGAAAGATGATATCAACAAGAGAGTGGAATAGGAAGCCTGATACCCTTCTTCACCCATCAAGATATTCATTCAATAATATCTGGGCCAATTCCTATTATGAGAAATCCAGAAATCAGTAAAGAGGCTCCTACACCCCAAGGGAACACAAAAGCAAGTACATCAGAACTGGTAGGACAATTTTTGGTACCCCCACTTGCCAGAGCCCCCGCCAGGCTCAGCAAGGTACAATCAGAAGGAAACGACCAACTATTAGATTCTGCTTCAGGAGGGAAAGAGAAGACTGGAACAGACATTGAACATTCAGACTTTTTGAGGGGCAAGTTAATGCACTAATTTCTGTTATCCCAACTAAGTACTATGGAAAAGGGCATCACTTTGGAGGGCACTGAGAACAAAAGCAATGGTTTGAATTAATATGAAACTCACTTGCCATTGGCCCTTCCTCTGGCCTACCATAGAGTCTTGTCTAATTCAGAGCACTGATGGAAACCAGCATACTCTAGATCCCTTGGGGGCTATTGAACACACAAAAAATGAGTTCCAGTGGACTGTAGGACAGAAAACACAGGCCAATAGTTTGGTGCTTCTTTCAGGGGTGAGGGTATGGAAAAAGAGTGGAACATATGTCTAATGTTCCATCTCTTTGGTTTTCTGCTTAAGGACTAGTTTCTTTCTCACCATCTTGAAGTGTTGATGAAACCAAGCATAGCACAGATGCCTGAAAGCCACTGAGAACAAAAAAGAACTGGGCTGCTTATGGAAGTCCAAAGAACCTTCAGTACTTCAGATAAACATCACATGGAACAAGGTATTAGAATCTCTTGACAAAAGAAAATTAAGAAAACCTCTCTAATTGGGAATTTACACACACATACAAGTACAGAAAAAGCTCATCTACAGAAAAGGTTTGAGAGAGCTCCAGAATCTCTAGCAGGGCTGACTGGTAGAGATCTTTATATGAAGCCAGTTCTTAAGGACTGTGAGATGGGGTCTCCTTGATCAAATATGTGGATCCTAACACAAAGTAACAACGCACCAGAAAAATTGAAAGAAAAATGGGACAGAAAGCTCATTTGAAGAAATAATGGCTGAACACTTTGCAAACTCTGTAAGGAAATGCGCATTCAGATTCAAGAAACCCAACAGACCCAATTAGAATAAATTAAACTAAAATCTATCAATTAGCCATTGAGACATGTTATAATAAAATTGTTGAAAGTCAAAGACAAAGAGATAATTTTGAAAGCACCAAGAAAAAAGAAATTCATCACATAAAAGAAGCTCCCATAAGCTAATCAACAAAATCAGCCAAAACCTTACAGACCAAGGGTGCATGGGTGGCTCAGTCAGTTAAGCATCCGCCTTCAGCTCAGGTCACGATCCCAGGTCCTAGGATGGAACCCCGCATCCCTGCTCAGTGGGGAGTCTGCTTCTCCCTCTCTCCTCCAACCCTGCTTGTGCTCTTTCTCTCTAAAATAAATAGATAAATCTTAAGGGAAAAAAAAAAAGACAAGACAAGATAAGAAACCTTACAGACCAGAAGGGAGTGGGATGACATATTGAAAGTGCTGAAAGCAAAGCAAAGCAAAACAAAACAAAAGCTCTACCAACAAGAAGGCTATACCCAGAAAAACTGCTCACTGAAAAAATAAAATTAAAAAAAAATTAAAAAAACCCCTGTTCTTGAAAAAGAATTAAAAATAAAGATGCCCCTAGATAATAAAAGCTGAGGGAGTTTATCACCACTATATCTGCTTAGTAAGAAATGCTAAAAGGAGTCCTTTGAATTGAAGTGAAAGTTCATTAAGCAGCAACATAAAAGCATATGAAAATATAAAGTTCACTGGTGAGAGTAAATATATACACAAATACAGAATACCATATTAGTGTACAAATTATTTTTGTGGTATAGAATTAAAAGGCAATTATAACTGTAACCATAAAATGTTAGAATGGGTATGCACATGATTTTTTACATCAAAAACAAAAAAGTATGTGAGGAGAAGAAATAGAAGAGTGGAGCTTTTTGTACATGTTTAAAATTAAATTATTATATCTAATGTAAGCCTCATAGTAACTACAAAAAATGCCTAAGAAATATATACAAAAGAAAATGAAAAAGGAATCAAAGTATTTTTAAAAAATCAATGAAACACAAAAGATAGTAAGAAAGGAAAACAAAGAACAGAACAAAACAAAAACAAAACAAAACAAAACCCCTGCAAAACAGAAACAAGATAGCAATAGTAAAGCCTTTCCAATGGTTGATTACTTATATATAATGTATTAAATTCCTCAGTTAAAAGACAAGAATGGCTGGATGGATGAGAAAACAAGATCCAACTACTATATGTTACCTAAAGGACGGAAAAATAGATTTCATGGAAATGTTAACCAAAAGAGAACAGGATTCATTGTACTTATATCAGACAAAAGAGACTTTTAGTCAAAAACGCTCAGAAGATCCAAAGATGGACATTATATAATGATAAAAGGGTTAGTTCACCAGGAAGATAAAACAACTGTAAGTAGATATGCAGAAGATATGCAGCCGTTATCAGAGCACCCAAACATATAAAGCAAACATTTATAGAATTAAATGGAGAAATAGCAACAAACTAATAAGGGATTTCAGTATGCTACACTCAAATGTTGACAGAACCACCAGAGAGAAGATCAATATGAAAACAGAGCACATGAACATTATAGACTTAGTGGACCTAATTCCACCCAACAGCGGCAGAACACATCTTCTCTAGCACACACATTTTCCCTGATGTATCACACCTCAGTCACAAAATAAGTCTCCAATTATGAATGTTAAAATCATGTCAAATATATTTTTTGACCACATGGGATGAAAATAGCAATCAATACTAGAAGAAAAACTGAAAAATTCACATGGGGATATTAAATGACACATTTTGAACAACGATGGGTCAAAAAATAAATCAAAAGAAAAAAAAAGTTGTTTTTTTCTAATTTTATTGGAAAATATCTTGAGACAAATGAAAATGTAAATACAACACCAAAACTAAAGCAGTGGTAAATGAGTCTATAATGATAAATGCCTGAATTTAAAAAGAAGAGAGCTCTCAAATAAACATCCTAATTTTATACCTCAAGGAACTAAAAAATAAACAAAATGAAACAAAAAACAGACTAAGCTGAAAGTTAGGAGAAGGACGAGAAAAAAAGATTAGGGCAGAAGTAAATAAAACAGAAGATAGAAAAATAATGTGGTAAATAGATCGATAACTAGAAAGGAGACTGAATCAGTGATTAAAAACCTCTAAATAAAAGCCTAGGACCAGATATCTTACCTGGAGAATTCTACCAATGATTTAAAGAAAACTTAATGGCAATCCTTCTCAAACTCTGCCAAATAATTAGGGAAGAGGAAACACCTCCAATCTCATTTTATGAGGTCAGTGTTACTGCAATAGAAAACCCTGACAAAGACATTGCAAGAAAAAAAAAAAAAAAACTAAACTAAAGCCCAATATCTTTCATAAAAACATATGAAAAATCTCAACAAAATACTAGTAAACCAAATCAGATAGCACATTAAAATATCATGAATTATGACTAAGTGGGGCATATGTAAAAAGCCCAAGATAACAATGGTAATCAATAAGGAAAGAGAACCAAAATGTCTCTGATAAGGAACAAGACAAGAATATCAAATCTCAACTGTATTTCAAACAATATTGGATGTCCTAGTTAGAGTTAGAGTAATTAAACATGAAAAAGAAATAAGAAGCATTCAGTAAGAAAAAAATAATAATAAAGGTAAGACTATCTCTGTTCAAAAATGATATATCGGCACCTGAGTGGCTCAGTTGGTTAAGCAAAGGTTGGACTGTTGAGTTCAGCTCAGATCATGATCTCAGGGTCTTGGGATCTCAGGGTCTTGGGATCTCAGGACCACTTCCAGCTCCAAGCTCAGCACTGAAACTGCTTAGGATTCTCTGTCTTCTCTCCCTCTGCCCCTCCCCAGACTTGCATGCACACTGTCTTTCTCTCTCTCTCTCTCAAATAAGTAAATAATTTTCAATTAGCAATAATCGCGCCTCGGATAAACCTCATTGGCTATGATACTGCCACTGCGCAAAGCTATAAATAAATAATTTTATAAGATGACATAATCGTATACAAAGAAAGCCCACACAGAAAAAATGTTAGCGCTAATAAGCAAATTCAGCTAAGCTCCAGGATACAAAATCAACATTGAAAAATCATCTGTTTCTATATACTAATGAAGATCAATCTGAAAAGGAAATTAAGGAAACAGTCTCATTTACAATAGCAAAAAAAGAATAAATTACTTAGGAGTAAATATAAGCAAAGAAATGAAAGATTTATACATTGTAAACTATAAAACATTGCTAAAACAATTTAAAGAAGACACAAATAAATGGAAAGACATCCTGTAATAATGGATAGTAAGAACTGATATTGCTAAAATACCAATTCCACCCAAAGTGATGTACAGATTCAGTGGAATCTCTCCCACTTCTTAGCATAGCCACTATCAAACCTCCACCAAAGCAAAAACAAACAAACAACAATAACAACAAAAAAGAAACCAAGAAAATAATACGTGATGATGAGGATTTGGAAAAATTAGAACCGGTACACTGTTAGTAGGAATGTAAAATGATATAACCACGATGTAAAATGGTATAGTCTTACCAAAAAATTATAAATGAAACTAACATATAATTCAGCAATGCCACATCTGGGTATTTATACAATAGTATTGGAAACAAGATCTCTGGGGGCATCACATTGCCTAATTTCGGACTTTACTACAAAGCTGTGATCACCAAGACAGCATGGTACTGGCACAAAAACAGACACATAGACCAGTGGAACAGAATAGAGAGCCCAGAGATGGACCCACAACTCTATGGTCAAATCATCTTTGACAAAACAGGCAAA
>CM052802.1:81097274-81199231 GCA_028533885.1 Nasua narica | reverse complement strand
GCTCAGGTCATGATCCCAGAATCCTGGGATCGAGTCCCACATCGGGCTCCCAGCTCCATAGGGAGTCCGCGTCTCACTCTGACCTTCTCCCTTCTCATGCTCTCTCTCACTCTCTCTCTTTCCTAATAAATAAATAAATAAATAAATAAATAAATAAATAAATAAAATCTTTAAAAAAATAAAAAAAAATAAAAAAATTTAAAAAAAAGAGATTATGCGGAGTGAAATAAGTCAAGCGGAGAGAGGCAATTATCTTATGGTCTCACGTGTGGAGTATAAAGAAAATCATGGAGGGCATCGTGAGAAGGAAGGGAAGGGTGAATGGGGGGAAATCGGAGGGGGTGATGAACCAGGAGAGACTGTGGACTCTGAGCAACAAACTGAGGGTTTTGGAGGGGAGGGGGTGGGCGGGTGAGTCTGGTGGTGGGTATCGAGAAGGGCACGTACTGCATGGAGCACTGGGTGTGGTGCATGAACAATCAATTTTGTAACACTGAAAAATTAAAATAAATTTCGGGAGGAAAAAAAAAAGAAAACAAGATCTCAAAGAGATATTTGCACTCTCATGTTTACTGCAGCATTACCCATGATATCCAGGAGGTGAAAACAACCTAAATGTCCATCAGTGGATGAATGGATAATAAAAATGAATGGACAGACAATGGAATATTACTCAGCTTTAAAAAAGGCAATACGCTTGTCATATGCTACATTATGGATAAAATTTGAGGACATCATACTATGTATAGTTAGCCAATAACAGAAATACAAATACTGTATGACTTCACTTATTTGTCATATTCATATTTTTGTTTGTTTCTTTTCAAAGTATACATACTTTTCCTAGTCCAAATCCACTTCCAGTTTGTAGAACAATCTCTGGGCTGATTTGGGGTAGAGAAAGAAGGGTAGGGATAAAGACATTCTAGGTTTGAAAAATCTCTTTAGTAGATTCTGATACATGTCACTTAACAATTTGAAAAGAACCAAGTGCAGCAGAGGAAGCTGGATCCTGAAATATACATGAATTATTTGTGAACAGGCTGAAATCCTATATTTAATCCCAAGTCTTACTGTAGTGGTTTGCCTCTTCTACCAATTTCTCTCAAAGTATACCCTATACTACTCTTCTATAAGAATAAAAATTCTAATTTCTAAGAATATTTCCAGATCTACCTACTAAACCAAAGTCCTGGTAAATGTTTCCTAGAAATCTGTATTTTAATGGTCTCCAGCAATAAAATTTACACAGAAATTTGAAATGTCACCGCTTTATATGAAAATTTGTATTTGTATTTATCATTTGAGCTAACCAATTCTCATTCAAAAAAGGCAAATGTTGTTTGCCTTTTTGTTCTACAACCTGCAGTGTAATAAACTGGCTCATTCTGTTTTCTAATACATAAGAAAAATGGATTTGTATGGTTAAACTAATAGTTTGAGGTCCCTTTAATTACTAACTTAAAAGGAGTAAATATGGTTTAGAGACCATATCCTAAGAAAAATATAGTTTTTTAGGACAGCTCTATGATAGACTCAAGTTCATTAGATAAACTCGATTTCAGTCTTCTGTTATATGTGATTTAATAATAAATACTTGTCAAATTGTAAATACTAATCCATATTTTGTTCTTTATAGCATAATTTTTGTTGTACAAAGTTTAATTTTACTGACAATATGAAATATGACAATAATTTCATTATTTTAATCTAACAATATATTATTTCAATGCCAAATACATTAATTTACTCTCTACATAAAAGAATAGTCTTTTAAGAAAAATTTACTTGAATTAAATCAACATTAAGACTTCCAGCAAGGCATGAATGAGGAAGGGGATTTAATAAGAGGACTTTTTTTATTTTTTTTGCTTTATGTTATGATTGTCATGCTATAGTATAGCTGAATTTCAATGGCAGACTTCAGGCCATTTATCCAAACCACACATGAATAGTGTACTGAGAGAGCACAAGAGATTTCAGGGTCAGAGACAAAGAGTTATTTTTCCTAGCATTACAGGCGTCAAGAACATCAATTCTCCTTACCCTCTAATCAAGATGGCCTTAACATTACCCTCAGCTTGACTAAACTTTATTTATTTATTTATTTATTTATTTTTAAAGATTTTATTTATTTATTTGACAGAGAGAAATCACAAGTAGGCAGAGAGAGAGGAGGAAGTAGGCTCCTGCTGAGCAGAGAGCCCGATGCGGGGCTCGATCCCAGGACCCCGAGACCATGACCCGAGCCGCAGGCAGAGGATTTAACCCACTGAGCCATCCAGGCACCCCTTAACTAAACTTTAGACAGGTTTCTTCCTGACTAGAGGTCCTGATCTCCCTTTTCTTAGAGCATTTACTTTAGAAACTCACAATTACAAATTATCTCTCTGCCCCTTTCAGATGTAAATCTGAATGTAAATCTCCCAGCCTCATAACTAGTTTTACAACCTAGGAATGTCTTCTCAATGACCCAAGAGCCATCCCTTTTAAATGTAATTATAATATTATTCTCCCTGATTACAACAGTCCTGACCCCACCACAGTTGTCCTGAATAGTTTTCCTTGCCTGCTTAATTCTATCCAGTGTGTTTATTTTTTTATTTTTTTTTATATTTTTCCATACCTCCTATATCCTTTGGAAGCAATGACAGGCCCAGGTAGATACTTGACTAATACTGGGATTATGCCATTTCTGAGGAAACACAAATTTAGGAAATCTTAATCTCGTAAAGGGATTGCTAGCAAATCTGTCTAACTTGCTCATCAAAGTGAGAGGGAAACATTATCTTTATTATACTGGTCAAGAGACAAATCTCTCTACCCAACAGGGAGATGCTGTCTCTAGCTTCCAAGGCTTTTGCTATCCCAACACATATCTGATAAATGACTTTATATCTAAGCAATAATACTCACAATGTACATAACCAACAGTTAATTCATTTGGCGTATAATCACTTTAAAGTATTAAGCTGCACCTTTTTATAATGAAAAGTCCATTTTTTTCATTTATTATTCAATCCCTTATTTGTTTATTCAACCATGAATTCAACAAACTTTTTTTCATTGCCTAAAATCTGCTACATATACTGAATAAGAGTTACGAGTTTAAAGTACACTAAGTTCATGTTCTCCAGGAGTTCCAACATAGTAACTAGTTAACTTGCTAATTATATACCACATTCAAAGAAGTCAGAGAAAGAATGACAAAGATAGACCCAGAATTTCAAAGAATGAGGTTAAGTTTGTCAGGTAAAGAGAGAGGAAGGGCATATCTATAGCAAAGAAAAAAGAGAAACCAACAAACTAACAAGAAAAGGTAGAATGGCTTTGGTGTGGACTATTTGGGAAAATAGCAAGTACTGTCTGGCAGGGGCTAGAGTTACCTAGAAAAGTAAATGAGGTCCTATCAGGAAGGAAAATATAGGCTACCATAAAGAATTTGGAACTTTATTTGTAGATCATGGGGTACCATTTAAGCATTTTGAGCCAGGGAGTACCATAATCAAGATCTGGATTTCAGAAAAGTCATTTGATTATGGAATTAACTGGATTACAGAGAGGCAATATTATATAAAGAATATAAATTGAAACCATTTTAAACTTGAAAAAACTATGGGATGTCAACTTTTAAACTTCCCTAAACTCATTGTACATTCATACTAAAAATAGGTTTGTGTATGTTTATGACTCTTGATATATAGTGCCAAATTGTTTCCCCAAAAGATTGTACAGCAGCACATCTTAATCAGAGTTTAAAGTCAACACATTTAATGAAAAATAACCTAATGTCCAAATCACTCTTCAGTTTCTGAAAAAGTATCATTTTAAAGATCTACGTTCTATCTTTCAATATGTACACAACTTGTTTTCTCTATTTTCCTTAATCTTGAAATAGATTATTATTTTCAGTAAAATAGCAGATGAAGTAGTGGTTTGCATTAGGGTCTATATTTTATTAAAATAAGTACTGTCCTTTTAAAAGCTAGCAGCACATTCAGTGCCAAGTAAAGCTCACACTATGAGGTACATGAACTGAAACTGATAAGAATTGAAGGAACAACAGATTCATATCTTCTTTCATAATCCACGGGGTTTGGGACATTTATTCATTAGAACAGTATGCAAGTAATATCCCCAGTACTATTTAAATTGGTCCATTCTCTCTCTCAACCACGTGTATTTGAAACCAGTAAGTTAAATAAGAGTAGTGAAAATCAACTATAAAAAGTTTTCAATTCCTTTTCTTTGCAATAATGCCAAATTTATTCATTTATTTTTAAAGATTTTATTTATTTGACAGAGAGAGATAAAGTGAGAGAGGGAACACAAGCAGGAGGAGTGGAAGAGGGAGAAGCAGGCTCCCTGCTGAGCAAGGAGCCCCATGTGGGGCTGGATCCCAGGACCCCAGGATCATGACTTGAGCCAAAGGCATACACTTAATGACTCAGACACCCAGGTGCCCCAGTAATGTCGATTCTAATACAGAATTTTTGTCAAAGGGTATCATCAGCATTAAAAAGGGAGGCAAGGTTTGTTTAGTTTTTGAGTTGTATTTATTCTTCACTGGTAACGTATCTATTAAAATCCATTGCCTTTGAATTTATTAAAGTCATTACATTGATAAATCAAATTTTACATAAGGAATTTGGTGGAGATGTGATGGAAACAAGCATCCTTCCATTCTAAGGTATAGTACAAGATACATTTATGCAGAATTTATTTAAAAAAAAGCAAATTATCTTGAATAACCCTTATCTCCCTAACTATGTAATACTGGAATTTTGGGAGAGGTTATCTGAAGAGAATTTATACCCTTACAGAAAGCTGTGGCATCTTTTTTATCTTTTCTTTTTTTCTGGGAGATAGGAGAGGCTTTCTCTTCCTCCTCAAAGAAGAAACACTTACAGAGAACGAAGGTGCCTGCAAACAGAGCACTTTCTTCCTCATTTGAATGCTTGTATAACTGCATAAACTTACAGGCTCTATACTTTATGGGAATGCAGTATGATGTGAAAGTTCCTGAGAGAGCTTGGTATATACTCTAGGGAGTTTGAAAAGGTATGAACCTTGAGACTGTTCGCTGCTAGAGAAGTCAGAAGGCAGGAGTCTAGAGAAGCTTTCCATGGCAAGGTGAAGAGAGAAGTGGCAGCAATTAAGCGAGTTTCTCTACATCATTTAGCAGTATAAGCACGTATAAGATTTCCAAGGACCATGGGGACAGCGTAAATGACAGCTTTGCTAGTGTTCAATCATGTAGTCCCCATCATGAGATGGCTAGAGTGGAGATAATGAAAGATGGAGGTGGACTGTTGCACAAGTCACTGGATGAGGACACATCTCCAAAGAAAGCATCATCCATGAAGGAAAATCTCTGTTTGGTAGTGGCCACATAGATGCATCAATGGCCACATTCAAGAGCATCTGTTGTATAAACTCTCAAATCTGCCTCCTCTAATCCTTTTGTTCCTCTTCTCTATAGGTCCATAAGCCAGAAATAAGGGTCAAGCCTGTGCTTAGGGAGAGAGAAGTTGTGACTATGATATTAAATTGAAGTTTTGTTTAGTTGAACTAAACATTTTAATAACTAAATGTCAGAGTTGCTTTAATAAAATTTTTCTTACAACTGAAATTGATTGGAAAGCTACTGGGTATACTTAGAGTTAAGCAAAGGGAATTTAATAAAGTATGATTGAAGGCAGAGTCTGGAAAAAAGTAAAGGCAGTTTCCTACTCATAGTCCATAAAGTTCAACCCCCTTTTCCATTTCAATAATCCAATTGCAAGAGTATTAATCATCTTACATATTTGCTTCAATATTTTCTTCTTGCCCTTTTTCTAACCTCTTTATTTTGGTTATATCAGAAGAATATGCTTGTCCATACCCATGTGAGAGGTGGCAAATATGTTCAAATTTTTATATTTCCTTTGTAATCTCTTCTGTATCTTTTATATACTGAGTCAGTCACATTGTAGAAGGTACAACAATGTTTACAGTACATTTTCTTTATCTTTTACTGTTTAATATTTTAATCTTTCAATTCATATTGAATATTTTTGGTTACTGCTGTGAGACGAGTGTACTGGACCATGTGATGTGTTTCTCCTACTCCCTCAGGATTAAGGAACTTATTCCCAGCACCAGGAAGTGACTCAAAAGATAGTCTTTATTATTCAACTCCAGGAATTATTTCTTTTGTAGAGTACTGCTTTGGCAAAAAGCGTTGACCTTTTTGGCAATAACCTGCATGGAATGATAGGTGGATGCAGACTTAGGAAAACCCTAGCCCCTTCTCTTCTATTTGAAACAATCTAAGGATTAGAACATCCTTAGAAGACAATGTTTAGAGATATCAGAGCCCATCTTCTCTGGTTATCCAGTTCTACTTCATTCCCTGACCTTCCATAGGTATAGATCTCAAGAGCTCTTGATTAATACTAATATCCTCTGCTTTTTGTATCTAACTTACTTAAATTGGATTCCCCCCCCCCTTGATAGGTAATCATTAACACAACACCATTTATGGAATAATTTTTATCATCTCTGTGGATTTCTAGTGGCCCTGGTCACTAGCCCCCCTGGTCACTTAGTAAGGAAATCTATGTAGTAAATTGAGTGTGATTATGTGATTGTATAGGTGTGTTTGTGTGTGTGCTTGTATACACACACACCACAGGGTAGTAGAATTCATGTGTTTGTTAAGGAAACTTAAGGAGAAACTTAAGAAAATAAAGGTTGGATCCATATTATAAACTTTTTAAATGTCATTCTAAGGAATCTTGACCTACCTGTTAGGTGATGGGCTGTTTTTAAAGCTGGAAAGTATGACATCTGATTTTTTTAGCAGGAAAGTAGTATAGCAGTGTGGTATATGCATCAAGAGGATCAATTTAGAGATTACTATAGAAGCTGAGGTAAGAGATGATGAATATCTGAAGTAGGATGTTGACACTGGTAAATGTTACAGGGGACTCACTGAATGATTTTGAAGCTAGAATTGTTGGGATTCGGGTAACAATATTATAAAATTGAAAGAGAGCTTTCATTAATGGTATAAAATATTTAAATACAGTTTGATAGATCCCAATGATACATTATGTTTAACTTAAAATATTAGAAATATAATTATTCTGTAGAGGAAAAAGGGTTAATTTATCTTAGTCACACGTTTATACCTAGGCTGATACCATAGACCAGTGATAAATGATAACATTAAGTATATTATTGTTGTTCTTGTGCTCTTGTGCTGAAACTAAGGAATATTCAGATTTAAATTTATATGTCTTTAAACATAAAAATTGCAACTGAATAATTTATAAGCAGTAGCATTGAGATTACTTAAAAAGAATACAACACAATTTGAAAAAATAACTTACTAAAAAAATTGCAAGGTTATGTATACAAGGAAAAAAAAAACTCCAGATGATATTTCAGTATCTATAAATATAACAGTCCAGTTGAAAATTCACAACTTTAAATATGATATATGCTGAAGTGAATCACAGTGGAAAAACGTGAATAACTTAGATATATCAAGGTCAAGACCCCACAACTTTTTAACTTTTTGTAATAAATCACCGACTTATTTTCCCAGGACTAAGTAAACCTGTTTCTAGGAAAAATAAACATAAAGATTATTTTAAAAATGAAGTTGAACTTAAAAATAGGAAAACTTACCCTATTTTACTTTGGCTTGCTATGATATATATACATATATACATAAATATATATATATACATATGCACACACATATATATACATGTATACATATACATACACATATATGTATATAAATATTTATATTATACATTAGTATTTTATTATTTCATCTTGTTTCAAATTTCATATGAGCTGTTAATGATCTTTCTTTAGAAAATTGATTTTTAGGGGTGCTTGATGGCTCAGTGGTTTAAAGCCTCGGCCTTTGGCTCAGGTCATGATCTCAGGGTCCTGAGATCAAGGCCCCACATTTGGCTCTCTGCTCGGCAGGGAGCCTGCTTCCCCCCCTCTCTCTCTGCCTGCCTCTCTGCCTACTTGTGATCTTTCTCTCTGTCAAATAAATAAATGAAAAATCTTTAAAAAAAAAAAAAGAAAATTGATTTTTAAAACTCAAATATGCTAAAATAGAAAAAATCATAGAAAATATTAAATATAAATTAGAGATAATTTGTTAAAGAAGATCCTATCAAACTTATGACCTAGTATCAAGTGAAAGTGGATATATAGTCTTCTTTGTCATATTATAATTGTGAGATGTCAAAATAATGATAAATATGCAAACAAAAGTATGAATTTCCAATGAATTATACATAAGTTCTTTTTTCCATATACAAAGGACTGAATGTGATTATTCAGTGTTTACAAAACCTATAATATTTATAATCATGTAGAAGTATCCAGTTCTGGGGATACATAAAGCCATGCTTTAAAATGTGTCTACAAACTGCTACAAATCTTAAAAAAAATAAGCAGAAGGACTATTTTCAATGCTTAGCATAGTGATGATAGTTTAAAAGAAATAATCTAGGCTAAGTTCCAAATATAGGGAAGATTTATGTTTTACGTTTTAGATTTTAGATATAATAATCATGTTGTTACAGATAAGTTTCTCCTACCTCCTTTCATGGGCAGATTCTTAGACATCTACTAAATAGGTGTAACAGACACCAAGTGAGATGGCAAATATTAGCAGAATATATATTAGCAGAATATATGTCAAATGATTCTCTATAAACAGCATCATGGAAGAGAGAATATAAAGTACTTTTCCTTCCTTTCCAATAATAGCAAAAAGTCAAATTGATAATGGAAAAGTCAAATAACAACAAGAATAGCCCTTGGACATTCATTATTTATCAATATTTTTCCTATTATGTCACATTGAGAATACAAAGGAGATAATATATATTCTTTACCCTGAAAGTGTGTATAATCTCAGGAAGTAAGAGAGTTGCATGGGAAAAATTATAATAAACTATAAAATTTGCCATCATTACTAAAATTTGGATATAATGACACAATCTTTCTAGTAAAGTTGGAAAATATTTCAAACTAAGGGAGACTTAGATGTAAGATCTGAAAACTTAGAAGAAATTGAGAGAAAGAAGAGGAAATAACTTTCACAAAATCTAGGTTTTACATGGAAGCTATGTATTTTTCAGTCATACTGGAATATAATATGCAAAGGAAAAAAGGTTGGCCAGGTACTCAGGAACAGTGTATATTTTAGTTCTTAAATGATTGGGTACCATGAAATCAAAATTTCAATAAGGGAATTATGTGCATATTTTAAAAATACCCTCATGAGTGCTCTGAAATATGTAAGCCTGATGATTCAGAGACCTGTACCCCTGAAGCAAATAATACATTATATATTAATAAAAAAATAGTTGTATATTAAATTTCTGATATTAGTAAAAAAAAAATCCCTCATGGTAACATTAACTGAAAAATTAAAAGAAAAGAGACAACTCATGATATTTATCATTTTGTATGGTGAGAAAATGACAAACTTAGAGTAATATTAATTAATGAAATTAATTAATTAATGAAATGTTATATAGCTCCATACCTAACTATAGAATAAAAACAGTTTTCCATAAAAATCAATAGAAAATCGATTTTCTGATAGAGCCTTATCAACCTGTGTAGAAGTGTCCTTACAAACCAGAGACTGTCACACTTAAGCTTCACTTTGGTAAGATAGAAAGCAAGGCATGAAAAATAATAATTATTGAATCCTTCATTTTTCAGTAGGTACAAATTTGATTATGTCTATCACCTAACTTCCTCTCCCTTTCTCCTTTGCTGACTTCTATTGCCCTCCTGTTTTCCTATTGAAAAGCCTATTATCACATGATATCACATGATACGTAAAACTATCAAATAAAGAAAGAAAAAATATTACATTGGATCTGAGGCGTATGGATTCTAAATCAGAATCCAGCAAATGAAATAGAATTTCTTAGGGTCTCTGAATTGAGGCTGACTCTATGGAATGATAAAGACCATTAGCTCTTTTAAGCATGGAATGTAATAACACAGAATTGTGTTTCTAAGTCCTTTATTCCTACAAGCTATATACCTTTTGAATTTTTTCATTAAAGAGAGACAGATAGATATTTGCACTTAGACAAATAAATATATACGCCTTCCTGGTCTTAGTTTCTAGGCAGAGACAGCCCTTGGGTAATCAGCAGTAATGAGGCAGTATAGTTCAGGTAATCATAACTCTAAATGTCATTAAGAGTTCATATTCTGGAGTCAGCCTGTCTGACTTGGAATCCCAGTTCTAATCCTGACTGGTTATTTGGCCTTCTGTAAATGGATGAATTTGTACAGAAAGATTGTAAGCACCAACTAGATAACTGGGTTGTTGTGAAAACATAGTTTGATAACAGATTACTACAAACAAGTATATCGTAATAAATCAGATAACTTAGAAAAGATGATTCCTAAAATTACACAAGTTACCATGATTGAATCATGAATCATGAAATCCAGGAAATTTCTTAGACCAGTAATGAAAATGAAAATTAAAGTAGGAATCAAAAATCTCCCAGCATAGAAAAGAACAAGACTACATGGTTTCATTGGCAAATCCTACCAAAACATTTAAAAAAATAATGACAATCATTATCAAAATCTTACAAATAATAGAATAGAGAAAACACATTCAAAATCATTCTACCACCCTGATGCCAAAACAGGATAACAATAATACAAGAACAAAAACGTCTAGTTTGTCCAATGGAAATATTGCTACTCCAACTTTCTTTTGACATCCATTTGAGTGATAAGTGTTTTGCTGCCCCGTCACATTCAATCTGCAGGTGTCTTGAGGTCTAAAACGAGTTTTGCAGGAACTCAGTTCTGGTGGAGCTAATGTTAAGTCTCATTTCACAACCAGACCACAGCCACCTAGTTAAAACTCATCACATTCAGGCCAGGGACCAAATATTTCCCACAGCAGGTAAGGACAGTCTCTGCAGATGACTGATCCACCGGAAAGATAGAGCAGTCAAGACAAAGCAGCAAAGTGCTTGCAGCACATACTGGAGACACTCCCTGAAGCACAAGGCCCTGGGTACCACATGACCTCTTCTTCATAAGGCCATTACTTTCAGGAGCAGGGGATGTAACTGGCTTTTCTAACACACAGAAGAAGGGAAAAACCTAGACAAAATGCCAAGATAGAGGAATTTATCCCAAACAGAAGAACAAGATAAGGCTACAGCTGGAGATCTAAGCAATATGTAAATAAATATGTCTGATGGAGAATTTAAAGCAACAACCATAAGGATACTCACTAGGTTTGAAAAAAGAATAGAATCAGTGAAACTCTTACTACATAGATAAAAGAGTTAAAAAATAATCAATCAGAGATGAAGAAGGCAATAAAAAGATTGGAAATAAGCTTGATGCTATGAGCAGCAGGCTGGAAGAAATAGAAGAATGAATTAGTGACCTAGAAGACAAAGTAATGGAAAATATGAAACTGAACAAAAGAGAAAAAGAAGAACATGAGAATAGACTTAGGAAACTCATTGACTCCATCAAGTGTAATAACATTCATATTATAGGAGTCTCAGAAGAAGAAGAGAGAAAAGGGGATAGAAAAGTTATTTCAAGAAATAATAGCAGAACGCTTCCCTAATATGGGGAAGGAAACAGACTTCTAGATCCAGAAAGCCCAAAGTACACCCATCAAAATCAACAAAAGCAGGCCAACACCAAAATATATTGTAATTAAATTTGTAAACTATAGTGACAAAGGAAAAATCTTAAAAACAGCAAGACAAATGAAATCCTTAACCTACAAGGGAAAACAGTAAGGCTAGATGAAGATTTCTCAACATAAACTTTGCAAGACAGAAGAAAGTGGCATGATATAGCTGAATTACTAAATGGAAAAAGTCTGCAGCCAAGAATATTATATCTAGCAAGGCTGTCATTCAGAATAGAAGGAGAGATAAAAAAGTTTTCCAAACATGTGCGCCTGAATGGCTAAATTGGTTAAGACTGCATGCCTGAGTGGTCATTTAAGTGTCTGCCTCCAGCTCTGGTCATGATCCTAGGGTCCTGGGATTAAGTCCAACATCAGGCTCCCTGCTCTGCAGAGAGTCTGCTTCTCCCTCTTGGCTTGTACCTCCCCTCCACTCGTGTGCACCTCGCCATCTCTCTCTTCCTTGCTTTCATTTTATCTAAAATAAAATCTTTAAAAAAATCTTAAAAATAAAAAAAAAGTTTCCCAAACAAACAAAAACTAAAGGAGTTTATGACTAACTGAGCCCTGCAAGAAATAGTAAAGGAGACTCATGGGGTGCAAAGGAGAAACCATGACAAAGACAAGATCAGAGAAAATCTATAGAAATTATAAAACAAGTAATAAAATAGTAATAAATAACCCATCTATAGATAATTACTTTGAATGTAAATTTGCTAACCACCCCAGTCAAAAGACACCAGGTATCAAAATGGATAAAAAAATAAGACCCATCTATATGCTGAATTTTGTATAATGTATTTTAACTGTAGCCTTGATTTTCTTAGCTGTTGTCACTACTGAAACTCACTGGCCCTGTTTCTGATAAATTGAATAATTAAATGAATAAAATGAATAGAAGTCATCTGGACAACTAAGAATACAAAAGTTTTAAAAAAATTTTTAATTATTTGGAAAAAATAGAAATGTGGTATAAGTTATCTCATGGACAAGAATAAAGTGGTACATGAATCTTACATATCATAAAAGTAGATGAGTAATTTTCATAATAAAAATAATTGTAGGATGATTTCAAAGACATTATAAGTAATATTTACAACTCATTTTAATATTATTGCTTATAATAAAAATGATTTGAGAATTTAAAATATATCACAAAAACAAGAAAAAAATAAAATACAGAATTTCTTAGAATGCTTAATCTACTTAAAATAGAGAATTTCTAATTATTCTATATTTTTCCTATTTTAAAATTAACATCTAATAAAGAGTGTACACATGTCTTCATTTTTAAAATAGATCAAATTGAATTTGCTAAGCTTGCCATGGTTTGTATTAGGATCACAAAAGCATTAACTTATTGGATATCTAAAAAATGCTAATAGTAGCCAGATTGTATATAAATCTACATCAGTGAATTCAGTTTGAATAAAAATGTATCTTTAACATCTTAGTTTTAAAATTACTATGATTATCAATTGCTAATAATTAAAATGATATATAAAAAACTCAATCTTCTCAGTATATTTGTCATTATGAATAGCTACTTCATGATGTACTTTAGACATTTTTTTAAAACTATCTTTCACAGGCTAATGTGAAATTCATGTTAAGTGCATTTTCACACCAAGGTGACTTTGACAGTAAGTTTTTACCACAGGCACGCTTTACAACGTATACATGATCATCAGGGCTTGAGTGACCCACTGGGGTCTGATCTGGTATTCTGTTTGCACAGGCATTTTCTCAATAGACCTGATATTAATCATCTGTCAATTTGATTTGCTAATCTTAAGAGACTCATTGTAAACAAAATAAGTAAATGTTTGCAAGCCCACAGAGAAAACACTACAGCTATGCATTTTATTTCTGTTTGACATAATCATTCTGTTCCAAGTTGAAAAACTTGGAAATAAAGAACAACAGTATCTTTTTTCTTTTTTTGAGTTCTTACAGATGAGATGATTAGGTCTTAGGCATTTGGATTTAAAAACAACTAATCCAAATGGTAGAAAAGCCCACCTTGTGAAGTAATATAATTAGACAATGTAGCCAATAACAAACATGTATCAATGAAGACCTGAAATCATCATGTCATTTTACCTATTTTACAACTTGTCAGTATGCCAGATGCCTAATAAATCATATCCCTACCACAGTTTATAAGCCAAAATAACACAGTTTCAGAATCTGCAAATCAAGCCAATATGTGACATTTCAAAGAAACTGAACTACCATAACTGATGCACAAGATATACATATGTCTTATATTTTACAAAAGGCTGCTTAAAGACTTGCTCATCACATGAGTTTCTTGTACCAACACAGCAATGTAATATTTGTGTGTGTCAGGAAAGGAAGAGGTGTGTAAGCCATTATGTGGGGGAAGGACTCAAGTATTACAAATAGTGTAACTAGATAGTACTCATTTGTGTGACAAAGATACAATAGCATCCTTAGTTATACATTAAAAAATGTCTGCCTTCTTAAGGAGTGAGGCAAAGAAATATTCATCTTTTATATACAGTTAGGGGTTTGCATTCAAATGTCTGAATTCCTTATTGCTTCAATAAAAAGGTTTAAATCTCTGAATATAAACAATGAACATGTGCATTTAAGGAAATATTTGTCATAATGGAGTAAATAGCTCCAATAGCTTCTAATGAACGGATTTGTAGTTTACTCAAAAATAGCTGTGCGCTTATATAATACTTGCTTTAAAAATAAATAAAATCAAAAATAAAATTCTGTTTTATCGTAAGAGAATTTTTCTCTGATTATAAAACAAAAGGAGATATAAACTAATGAAAACTAACCATAATTATTTTTAATATTCCAAAAATAATTTTAAAAGGACCTATCATTTGTATTCCCTCTAACCAACATCAAGTCTCATGATATTGCTCTCATATCTTCCTCTGAGGGTATTCTCACAACTGTTGTTGTGTCTATTGCTTTGTGAATTTCACTGCGCCTACTGGTTCCTTTTACCTGGAGTGCTAACACATTTACCAAGATGCAGATGTCTATGTGTTATTCTTTGATTCACTCATACACATTTCCTTCATAAAATTCTATGACCTTTCTATCAGCACAGTTTTTACTAGTTCATTCCAGAATTTGATTTTTTTCTATTTTTTTCAAAAGAATTTTTGTTTTAATTTATTTCACTTTATAGTTTCAAAATTTTATTCAAAATCCAATTAGTTAACATTTGGTATATTGGTTTCAGGAGTAGAATTTATTAGATTTCATCACTTATATAGAATACCCATTGTTCATTACAATGAGCATCCCTCCTTAACATGCATCACCCATTTCGCCTATCTCCCTGCCCAATCCCCTCCAGCAACCCTGTTTGTTCTCTTCAGTTAAGAGTCTGTTTATGGTTTGCCTCTCTTTTTTTCAAATCCCCCACATAAAGCATTAAATATGGATTGTTTTATCATAAGGAGCACAAAGAAATAAGTCTTGTGTTCAAAACAGATAAATTCTTATAACTAATTTCCTAAATTGAGACGCTAACATAACAAGTAGCTTTTTATTTATTTTATTTTATTTTATTTAGATTTTATTTATTTGTTTGACAGAAAGAGAGATCACAAGTAGACAGAGAGGCAGGCAGAGAGAAAGGGGGAAGCAGACTCCCCGCCGAGCAGAGAGCCCGATGCGGGGCTCGATCCCAGGACCCCGAGATTATGACCTGAGCGGAAGGCAGAGGCCCAACACATTGAGCCACCCAGGTGCCCCAGCAAGTAGCTTTTTAAATCACTCAAATGGATAAAACAAAATCATCCAGAGCGCTCATCTTTGATCAATCCTTATATTTTATTCATGGATTAAATTTACTTCTTACTTAAATTTTTCTTCTAATTTTTCTTAGCTTTCTTTAATATTAACAACGACACTTGATTTAAGTCAGGTAAAAATAATTTGATTATATTTCACTTGCATGCTTATTCCTTTGACATATTTATATTTTTGTTATTGTTACTTCTGTAAATATGGGTTGGTATTGTTTTATGGATGCTTATTTATATTTATTATGAAGTTGAACTCTCACGATTTTATTTCTCTAGTAATTTATATATTTTCAAAATTTTCCAAAGCTGTACAATGGTATTTTACAAGCCATTTTCTTTTACATTTTGAACATTTGCTTTTAATTGAAAATAATTATGAATTTCCTTTACTGAATAAATATTTACTAAATTCCACTTTATATTTTTACATCATATTAGGCACTGGTGATTGCAAGAAAAAATTAGATGCAGACTTTGATTTGAAGGTGTTCTTAACATATTAGAGAAACAAATGAGCGAACAGATGTGAGTAGTAAGATACCAAATTTAATGGATGTAACAGGCATGAATGTGTAGAATAGCTGCTAAACAATCTGATCTAGGATATCCACTCATCTTAAGGCATTGAGATTTTAACTTGATTATGTGATAGGGAAGGGTTAGAAGAATAAATATTGCCATCCTTCAGTAAAATAACAAAAACTATAAGACAGCTGGAATGGCTGGAGAAAGGGAGCCTGGAGAGAGACATGGTTAGATACCAGAAAGCATGGTAATCAAAGACCAGATAATGAAGGTCATGTACTAATCAACCTGAATTTGGATTTTACTTTTGAGGAAATGTATAAACATCAAAAGAATTTAAGAAAGGGAGTTATAATCACATTTGCATTTTTGGAAAGATCACAGAGCAATATAGCTGCCAAAAGGATCAGACCCTATGAGACCAATTAGGAAAACCATGGCAATGATCCAAAGAAGAGATAATAAGGATTTGTACTAAGGCTTTGTCAGAGATACGGATAAAGGAGGGAAGACATTTTAGTGATTTATGTTAGGAGACAGAGTCTACGAAAGCTTACAACTGGAAAACAAAGTCCAGGTTAAAACAGTTATATCCTAAGGTTAAACTGGGAGACCATGGTTGAATATATGATACATATTCCATGTCACATAATTAATTATCTTAACTTTTAAAACATGTATTTAATTTTTATGGTAGTATTGATTGAAATGTTCTTCCTTATCTTGCTTCTTTCACATTTTTAAATTAAACCTCCTATGCATAATGTTGAGCCGTAATATTTACCATATTTCATCAAATCCAGGGCACGCTTTTCCACATTTATCATGTCTGACATTGGAGCGCATCTTATATTTCTCTTTATGTTTAACATATCACCATCACTACTGAGCACAAGGCCCATTTCATGTTTTACTTTGTCCGTTCTTTCTTATTCTCTTTCTCATTGCCTTACTCTCAAAAGAAGCAATTTGTAATGTGCTTGATATATGTTCTTAAGCATAGATGTATCCTTGTAAAGTATGTTGTGTTTTTTTGTGTGCTTCAGTTCCATTAAGGTTTTCGTAAATCCCACCTGTGTCCTAGTTTTCTTATCCAGCCCTGTTTAGGGACCAATCCATGTCACATATCCGGTTTATTGCTTCTTCTTGTTATATGTCATTTCATAGTGTGACTTACTACATTTTATTTATCCATTATTCTAGAGATGGATTCACAGGTTGCTTTCAACTCTCTGTTGCCATATATATCATCCTTATTCAGATCATTGCAAGATTTACTCACATTTCCTCCCATAATTTTTATTTTTTCCCCAGAGGACTGAATAATTTCTTCAATTATGTGTATACAAATTTTTTTAAGTCATCCTTCCATTATTCAACAAATGGCATTGAGGTGACAGGCTATTTATGTGCAAAAAAAAAAAAAAAGATGGGTTTTTATTTTGTTCCTCATATGAACATAAATTCCATATGGATAAAAATTCAAACATTAAGGACAAAAGAAGTCATAGTAATACAGGGAGAAAACATAGAAATCAAAAAAGATCTGCCCACTTTTTAGCTCCCCTGTCATCCTCTTTCATTCTTGTCCATCTCTTTACAATCAATTTACCTCACAACTGCCAGAATGATTTTTAAGAGACTAATAATACACACCTGCAGTTAAAAAATTTTTTCTAAAAATCCCCTTTGCCATATAATACATTGCACATCTCCCACAGTGGTTTAGCATAGGCTCTGACTCTTGCTTCCTCTTCAAATGTATCCAGTGCTGTTTGGGTTTTTTTTGTTTGTTTTTTGTTTTTTGTTTTGCAGACTGTGCTGTGGCCACACAGAATTCCCCTTTGATTATGCCAAACTCTATCCTGCTTCAGGGTATATTTGCACTGTTCAAGCCCTTTGCCTGGAGTGCTCTTCTTTCTGCTATTTGGATAGGTGATATACCTCCTTGTTATTAAGATGTAAGTTTAAATGTCAGCTTTTGAGGCCCTTCCTGACTATCCAATCTAAAGTACCTACCCAAGAGATGGCTCTTCACTCAATCTGAATTCTCTGTTTGGCATTTATTATTGATTATTTTCTTTCTTATTTGTATATTGATTTCTCTGCTCTTCTTTGGAAATAAAAGTCTAATGAGATCAGGAACTTTGGCTGTCAAATTAATTGTTTTCTCAAAATCTAGAGATTTTCTCAAAATCTAGAACAGTGCAAGGAACATAACAGATACATAGAATTATTTGCTGATTAAGTAAATAAATGAATCAAAGGATACATGCATATCTGGAATTTTTTTATAACAGAAAGCTTTGTAATTTCATCACAGTTTAGGAATTTTTATAATGTATTGGTTGCATTCTTTTGATACTTAACCATTTTTCTGGCTACACTGTTAATCTACAAAGGCAATATTGAACATCCAAATATCAAGCTGAGACCAAATACAGATTTAACAAGCTAATCTCAACATGTTGTGCCCTATAGGCTAATGACTGACATGTGTTTAAGAAATCATCATCTCCACAGGTTAGTGAGAAGATTAGAAACAGTTTTCTCCCCCACCATGCACATTGGCTTTCAGTTGTTCACTCTGTGTTTTGGAGGGAGTACTTCTCTATCTTGTCTCTGATTTTTTTTTCTCCAAAAGGCAAATGATCTTATTTTCTCCCATTACATTTATTTGTATTTACCGGAGCTGATTAATTTTATATTAAATTTCAACCAGTTTCAAAATACAGTGTAATTTATAAACATATTTTTATTAATTTGTGCTTACTGAGAAAGGATTTATGCTGATTTGACATGATTGACTTTATTGTCACAAGAACAAAGGAAACAGATTAGCTCGTCAACTATATAAGGCAATGTATATGTATATATATATGCATGTGTGTGTGTACTTGCTTGTATATTAATTTTATATGTTAAATTGGCTAAACCATGGTACCCAATTTTGGGGCAAATACCAGTGTAGATATAGCAGTAAACATTATTTTTTAAATGGGGTTACAAGCATATCTCATTTTATTGTGCTTCACTTCATTATGCTTTGCAGATATTCCATTTTTTACAAATTGAAGGTCTATGGCAACCTTGTTTCAAACAAATCTAACTGGTGCTATTTTTCCAACAGCATTTACTCACTTCATGTCTCTGTGTCACATTTTGGTAGTTCTTGCACTATTTGAAACTTTCTCATCATAACTATATTTGTTACAGTGCCCTATAAACAGTGATCTTTGATGTTATTATTGTATTTGGGGGCATCACAAGCCATGTATATCTAAGATAGAAGATTCAATCAATAAATATTGTACATGTTATGACTGCTTCACTAACTGTCCGTTCCCCCTCTCTATCCCTCTCCTTGGGCCTCCCTAATCCCTGAGACACAGCAATGTTGAAATTAGGCCAATTAGGCACCCTACAATGGCCTCTCAGTGTTCAAATGAAAGGAAGAGTTGCCCATTTCTTAGTTTAAGTCAAAAGCCAGAAATGATTAAGCTTAGCGAGGAAGGCATGTTGAAAGTGGAGATAGGCCAAAACCTAGGCTTTTTGTGCCAGTTAGCCAAGTTGTGAATGCAAAGGAAATGTTCTTGAAGGAAATTAAAAGTACTACTCCAGTGAACACACAAATGGTAAGAAAGCAAAACAGCCTTATTGCTGGTATGGAGAAAGTTCTAGTGAACGGGACAGAAGATCACATGAGCCACAAGACTCCCTTAAGCTAAAACTAAATCCAGAGCAAGGCCCTAACTGTCTTTAATTCATTGGAGGCTGAGAAAGGAGAAGGAGCTACAGAGGAAAAGTTTGAAACTAGCAGCGGTTGGTTCATGAGGTTTAAGGAGAGAAGTTTTCTCCATAACATCAAAATGCAAGGTGAAGCAGCAAGTGTTAATGCAGAAGATGCAGCAAGTTATCTAGATCTAGCTAAGATAATTAATGAAGGAACTACACTAAGCAACAGATTTTCAATGTAGATGAAAGAGCCTTCCATTGGATGAAGATGCCATCTAGGACTTTCATAGTTTAAATAAGTCATTACCTGACCTCGAAGCTTCAAAAGTCAGGCTGACTCTTTTGTTAGGGCCTAATGCATCTGGTGACTTTAAGTTGAAGCTAGTACTCGCTTAAGGTTCTGAAAAACCTAGGGCCCTTAAGACTGATACCAACTGATACCTTTGGCTGTGCTCTATAAATGAAACAACAAGGTTTCGATGATAGCATATCTGTTTACAGTACGGTTTGTTGAATATTTTAAGCCCACTGTTGATAACTTCTACTCAGAAGAGATTCCTTTCAAAATATTACTGCTCATTGACAATGCACTTGAACAACCAAGAGTTCTGATGGTGATGTACAATGAGATGAATGTTATTTTCATACCTGGTAACAAAACATCCATTCTAAAGCTCATAGACCAAGAAGCAATTTTGACTTTCAAGTCTTATTGTTTAAGAATTACATTTTTTTAAGGCTAGAGCTGCCATTGATGATGATTCTTATGATAGATCTAGGCAAAGTAAATTGAAAACCTTCTGGAAAGGATTCACCATTCTAGAGACCATTAAAAACATTCATAATTCATGGAAAAAGGTCAAAATATCAACATTAACAGGAGTTGATTCCAATCCTCAAGGATGACTTTGAGGAGTTCAAGACTTCGGTGGAGGAAGTAACTACAGACATGAAAATGGCAAGAGAAGTAGAATTAGAAGTGGAGGGCCTGAAGGTGTAACTGAACTGCTGCAATCTCATGATAAAACTTTTAACAGATGAGGAGTTGCTTCTTATACGTAAGCAAATTAAGTGATTTCTTGAGATGGAATCTACTCCTGGTGAAGATGCTATGAAGACTGTTGAAATGATAACAAAGGATTTAGAATATTACATAAATTTAGTTGATAAAGTAGCAGGAGAGTTTGAGAGGATTGACTCCAATTTTTAAAGATGTTCTACTATGGGTAAAATGTTATCAAATAGTATAGCATGGCATGCTATAAAAACATTATCCATGAAGAGAAGAATCAGTCGATTCAGTAAACTTTACTGTTGTCTTATTTTAAGAAATTATCACAGCCACTCCAACTTTCAGCAACCACCACTCTGATCAGGCAGCAGTCATCAGCATAGAGGCAAGACCCCCTACTGGCCAAAAGATTGTAACTTAATGAAAGCGCAGATGATAGATAGCATTTTTAAGAAATAGCAATAAAGTATTTTTTTTAATTTTTTAAGATTTATTCATTTATTTTAGAGAGAGAACACATGGAGGTGGGGAGGGGCAAAGGGAGAGGAAGAGAGAGAAGCTCAAGCAAACTCCCTGCTGAGTGCAGAGCTTGAAGTGGGGCTCAATCCCACCACCCCGAGACCATGACCTGAACTGAAATCAAGAGATGGAAGCTTAATCGACTGAGCTGAGCCACCCAGGCACTCACAATAAAGTATTTTAAAATTGAGATATAGACATTGTTTTGTTGTTGTTAGATATAATGCCATTGCAGGCTTAATGGACTACAGTAGAGTGTAAACATAATTTTTCTATGTACTAGGAAACCAAAAAATTCATTTAACTTGCTTTATTGTGATATTCTCTTTATTGCAGTGTCCTGGAACTGAACCTGGGTATCTCTTACGTACATCTGTACATTTAAATCAGAATATTTGACTATAGCAGTTTACCATCCATAATGTGGGTGGACTTCATCCAATCATTTGAAGGCCTTAAGAGAAAAGACTGAGATTACCCAAGGAAGAAGGAATTCTGCCTGCCTTAAGACACAGAGCTTATCCCATGCAACTCCAGCCTGCCAGACTGCCTTACAGACTTACATAAGAAATTATTTAGCTTATTTGAGGGAACATTTTTATAAATTTAATTATGTTAGTTGATGGCTTTCAAATTTATATCCTAAAATGTGAATGATACCTTTAAGAAACCATCTTATAAACTGTATATCAACTATAAATAGATATATTAAAATTATATTATGAATATATTCTATTCAAAAATTTGAATAAGCAAAATGTACTGGTTTCGTGTATATTCATTTTCTCCAAATAAAAATTGACTTTCTATTCATATTTAAAAATATTAAAATAGTCTATTCATTGTCTATTTAACTTTAATTCTTTGAATGCCAAATTATAGACCTGAGTTCTGATAAACGTTTATCTAAAATTGTGAGATGCTGACATTATCATGAGTAACGTGTGCTACTGATATTTGGAAAGTCTAATAAGGTTCTCCCCAAGGTTTGAGAAGAGAGAAATAAATTGCTTTCTGAGCATTAAGTATAAATCTATCATGTAATAGATTGCCATGGAGCTACAAAGTCACTTTAAAGATGTCTTCTAAGGCTGTCAGATCTGGCTGTAATCTCGTAACAGCACTATTAGTATGTCTGGAGAATGACTGAGTGAATTAGAAGTGAAGGTCCTTGAGAAGGAAGCTGAAAAGAAGCCATAGAGGCAATCCAATTCTAAGGTGAACCAAATTATCACATAAAAACTCCACTGGTACAATCCCAGTGTTAAATATACCTCTACTGTGCACATGGAAACATTGGGCTTTTTTTCGTATGTTACATGCAAATCATTAATAATGCATAATCCTTAACATGAGTTGAATTCTTAATTCATAGATAATGCACTAAGAATATTACATGCAATATTATATTTACTACTCAACTCAACCAGATAGGATATGTACTTTTACCTCAATTTCATGAATGAGCAAAATTAATTTGTGCAAATTTGCAAAGCTAATGAGTGACAGAGTTTTCAGCCACATGCATCTGACGTCAGAGCCTATACTCAACTACCATGCTAATCTAATATTTCCCCATTCAGATCCTAAATTCAACAAGTACAGTTAGAATTATAATTCAGGTTTACAGATTTTGTTTCAAAGGAAGAAACACATGTTTGATTAAGAAAGTATCTCTCCAGATCCTGATGCTGTTTTATTTCTTGCCATAAAATAAAAAATTGGAATAAATTTATAATTTAAGATTTAACTGTATTTGATTTCTGCATAGCTTTTCAAAATATACAGTGTAAAACCAAAGAGTAGACACTTTATATTCCTTCAAGAATGTTAGTCCCATAAATATAATAGCTACTGTTTTAATCATCTACATTAGAAAATTCACTTGGTTAAAATGAGTATGACCTGGAAAGGAGGAAACACCATGCAATCCTCTCAAATCAGTTTTCTGAGAACATCATGAGTCTGTTAAATCTTCTAAGAGGTTTAACAGACCTTCTAAGAGGTTTTAACAGACCTTCTAAGAGGTTTAACTTAAAGTGTAAGTTTAAGTTCTTTTTTAGCAAAACCCTTTAAGTTCTCTTTAAGGAAAACCCAATATATGGCCCGAGATATAATTTAATAATTTGCATTTCTTCTAGTTTATTCAAAATGAAGATTGTTTCTTTAGCATTATTTTCAGGAAAAACCTTCAGAAATATTAGTTTTATTATCCTTTAAAGTAGAATATCCTCTAAAAAACAAAGTTTTTGTAAGGTGACATACATTAATTTTTCACTTTTTGGATATTATAGAAACAGAAATGAAATAAAGCATTTATTTATGTCAGTTGACATAGAAAGTAGCAAAAAGATGTAAATTTGTTTAGACTACCTCTTCCAAAGATGCGCGGACACCACCAAAGTTTCTGTAAGCCTCAATAAACATAAAATTTTTATTAAGATTATTAAATGATTAGCCTCCTGGCAACCTGAGGCACACATGGGGAACACTGAATACTTTAGATGTTGCTTTTAAGGGCAAGAACCTGGCAGATGTCAAAGAACCTGGATCATATTAAATGATAATTTATGCTGGAATTGCTAATAAGAGCTTGTTGGCAATTCTCCATCAGAAATGTTTTACTTCCTTTATTTCTTTCCTCTTTTCCTAAGCAACTTACTATTGCTTTGGGGCAACTGTAGAAATGGAAAGTGAGACAAGTTATGTAACGCAGGTGTTGGTTTTTGTTTTAATTTACTCAGTATTTGTGGAATGCCCCCAAATGACAGTTTCGGTGTTGAGTTTGAAGGTTTAGTTAGAAAGAGAAATTATGGCTGGTCCTTGTTCTCACATAAACCTATTCTCTATGTAAGGCAGAAAATCTTTGAAATCTGTTCCTTCATTGTGTGTGTGTGTTTGTGTGTGTGTGTGTGTGTGTGTGTGTGTGTTTATGTGTTTTCCATGCTACAACACAGAAATTTCTTCACATTTATGTATTTGAGTTCTTGAATGCTGAGTAAAATTTATTATTAATAATTATAAAACCATTTTAGGGGAACCAGGATGGCTCAGTCGGCCGAGTGTTTGCTTTTAGCTCAGATCATGATCCCAGGGTTCTGGGATTGAGCCATGTTGGGCTCCCTGCTCAGAGGGGAGGCTGCTTCTCCCTCTCCCTCTGATCTCCCCCATACCTCACTCATGTGCTCTCTCTCTCTCAAATAAAGTCTTTAAAACTAAATAAAATAAAATAAACTACTTTAATCAAGATAAAATCAAGATCATGTCCTTTTCATTTCTATATAAATTAGATTAATATGTTTTTCATTTTTAAAAGCAATCTTTTTTTAAAAAATTATCCATTTATTTCAGAGAGAGAGAAAGAACATGAGCAGGAGGGGCAGACAGAGAGGGAGAGAGAGTCCCAAGCAGACTCCGTGCTTGGCATAGAACCCAACATGAGGCTTGATCTCAGGACCCCAAGATCACAACCCAAGCAGAAACCAAGAGTTAGACCCTCAACCAACTGTGCCACCCAGGTGCTCCTTTAAAAGCAATTTTAAAGCAATTAAAATTGTAATTGTAACTTAACATTCCAGAAAGGTAAAGACTAAAAGAATCTCTTAATAATCCTTTAAAATCTGAATTACTAACAACTGTGATTTTGGTTGAGAATATAAACACAATCTATTAGTAATATTGTATTTTCTGTATCCTCTTAATAATATAAATTGACATCCTTATTACCTGAATATTAACTTTTAAATTCAAAAAATCCATTAGAGATAGTAATACCAGTGTAGCATAACAATATATTACAAAATTTATATGCATGCATATGATAATATGTATTTTATGGAATCAATATTTAGTAATTTTTAGGCCAAAATTTTTAGGATAGAAAGACATAGTAGTACCTATGACAATATTTCATAATACTATTTGATTAATTTTCAAAATAAAGTTAACTCTTAGTTTAATAGTCTGTCATTTTGAATCATACACTAAGTAAATATAAGTGGTTCAAAACACATAATTTCTGAATATTTAAATTGTTAACTAAATATTTTTAAGATAATAAAAACCTTAATATTTAAATAGTACTGATGAATCCTTCTGAGGCATAAATCATCTAAATAGTAAAATAAGACTGATAGGATGTTAATAAGGTAAGGCTGTTTGACATTCAAAGCATCTTTACATTTTCTTTTTAAAAATAAATCATCATATCTGATAAGATATAAAGTTAAATTAACAACAATATCAAAAGGAAATGCTGCCTTTAGAGTATCATTGAGAAGGAACACTTTGGTGAGTATGAACATGAAAATAAAAGGCACTTCCAAAAAACTTGGTTAAGTATTTCTAGGTTTATGGTTAACATCTTTTATAAAACCAAGTTGAAAATTACACATTTTATTTTGCAATTGACACTTCATAGCACTCTATATGCTGGTTGACAATGGGGGAAAACTTTAAAAATTTCAAGCAATCATTAAGTATTTTATGATTAAATAAAGTCTAGTGTTACCCTAGATCCTATTACTCAGGAGACAAACATCATATTCTTTGTTTTCAGATCCAAAGAATACAAAGCACTTATTTTTCTTGATTCAAACAGAAGGAATATCCTTAAGCATATGACAGAAGATTTTGCAAAAAGATTTTGTAGAGAACAGGTAAAAATACTTGGTTAAAGAAATGCTTATGTAGAATAAATAGAGATCTTTGTGGTTGTATTCAATTCAGCTAGGCAGTTTTGTAATCTTGTAATAAAAATAATTTCTAGGTGGAATCAAGTACAACTTACCCCTGATTTTCAACCATTAGCTAAGGAAGCTTGCAACTCTGGAAGGCTTGTGATTACTGTTAATGTCTGCACATGCCTAGTGTGTTTCACCTTGTTTCTCAGAACCCTAATCAAATAAAGCTTCTTTTATATGTCTGAAACAAGGCGCTAAAAGCCCTAACCTTGTTGTAGTATAAAGGTAAACTTATTAAAGCCATGTACAGGCTGACATAAGGCTTGGCCTTTATTTAGCTAATCTGGAGATGAATACAGAAAGCCATCTGGAGCTTTGTTTAAATCCATAAGCAAAATACTTCTCTATAATTTAATTATTTCCAATTTCATTCGTAACTCACCATTTTCATTGTTAACTTCATATATCTCAGATTGAATGTTTTCTTGTGTTTTCAAGGATTATTACAAATTGATTTTGTTTTTTTTTAATTCAGATACAGACAGTGGAAGAAAGAAAAACGCCTTACGTTGCTAGGGAAACCTGATGCTGAAGGTTTAGTGACAACCTCAGATGGTATAGTACAGCAAAGGCTGTCAGGATAAGAGAACAGAAAGAGAGCCTGCTGATGTGAAGAATGAATTTAGAATGTTGCTTATGATTCTACGGTGAGCTTTATAAAAGAAGTAATACAGACTGTCTTTTTCTAAAGAAGAATTATGGAACTATAATAAAGAAGGCCTCAAGGAATTTATATCATTGAAAGGCAGAATAAATGAAATCTCACCTCTACCTGTGAGTTTTTAGAGAGAACAGGAATTATTGGATAGTCTAGATTTTTGTCAAGTTAGGACTCTATTAGTATATTAGTATATCCTGATCCTGCAGTTCCACTGGAATATTTGCCTTACTTTTATCTTTATATTTTAAAATTACTGAATTAGACATAAATCATTGTATTACACTTGATCCTATAGTTAATATGTGAAAAATATATTTCAATAATCTTCTAATGAAATAAACTAATATCATTTTAAAATAATAAAACTACACTACAGACATATCATTCCTTTTTATTTTTCACAATAAATAAAATTATATGTATTAGTTTTATATACTTTGTATTCTTTATTATATATAGCGTATATACTATATTTACATATTTAATAAATTAAAATTCTATTAAAATTTTGAAATACAAAAAGAGGAAATGTTCAGTGTTGAATTAAGGAAATCAGTCACTCATAACTATATGGAGGTCTCCCTAAACAATGAGACAAATACAGATACGGTATTACAAAGATTACAAGGAACATTCCTTTGATATCTGGGAAAAAAATTTACCTGTTATATCTTGCTTTTCATAAGACTAGTAGAAAATTATTTCAAATTCCTTTGATAAAGAGGTATGCCTTTGGCTCATCTATTTTCCACCTTTCCTTTTCTCTCTCTCCTTCCTTTCTTCTTACTTTTCTTTTTTCCTTCCTTTCTTTTAAATGATTAGGGAATTCTGTGATATTGTGACATTTGGCTTAAGGTAAAGGGAAATATGAGAGTAAATAAATTTTGCAGACATCTGTGGAGGAGATATCTAGGTAGAAGGAACAGTAAGTATAAATACCCTAGAGTAGACTACAGAAGAGTAGAATAGAAAATTGAAAGAGAAGCAAGAGATGTTAATGAAGTAAATGATGAGTCAGATCATATATGTCTCTGTTGGTCATTTTATGGACTTTAGTTTTTACTCTGAATATTATGGAAAGCTTCAGGAAATTTTGAAGAGAAGAAAGACATGACTTGAGAAATTTGAAGAGAAGAAAGACTTGACTTATATGTTAAGGAATCATTCTAATTGTTGTATGGTGACTGCAGGGAGGTGGGGGGTGGGAGTGGGAAGAAGTGAAACCAGCCAGATAGGAGGTTATTCTACTAATTTAGGCACAGCTATCAGATCAAGATGATAGCAGATGAAAAAAAAAAAAGAAAAAGTCAGATTCTGGATGTAAGCTTAATATAGAATTGATAGATGTGCTGATGGATTTATTGTGGGCCACAAAAGAAATATAACCACTTCATGTCATTTCTACTGCTATTACCCTGGTCAGAACCATCACCATTGACCACAAGGGTTAATGTGAAAGGCCTCTTGCCTATGTTTCTTCTCCTGTCTATCACTCCTGCCCCATCTATATTTTCAGCAGAGTAGCCAGAGTGATTCTTTTGAAACTTAAAACACAATGTCAAACATTTAATTGAATTCCACATTGTTTCCCATCTCATGGCCTAGAGTAAAAATTCATGGTTGTTACAATGGCCCTAAAAGGACTTTCAGAATCTGTCCTTCTGTTACATCTTTGGTTTTCTTTTCTTGTTGATTCATTTTCAGACACACTGGTTTCCTTACTATATCTCAAAGATGTCAAGCATATTATTTCCTTCTCATGTTGACCCTTTTTCAGAACACTTTTTTCGCAGTTATATTAATTTCCTCATGTGAATCTTCTCACCGCCAGGTATTTGAGTTAACTCTCACCTTCCCAGTTAGGTCTATCTTAACTTTCCCATTTAGTATTACAACTTGTTCTCCTCTTCCCAATCTGCCTCATCCTGCTCCATTTTTCTTTTTTTCCCCAGTACTAGTCACCTTTCATGATACTATATTATCTGCTTATTAGTACGTATATGGTTTATTGTTGATTATCTACAACCTCCTTCTGGATTGTAATCAGTAAGAAAATAAGAATGCTTTTATTCTCCACTATCGTACAATTTCATAGCACAATAAGTAAATGAAGTAAATGAAAGAATGATAACTTCAAATTTTATGATGTGAAATAATGGAGAAATTGAGTTTTGTTTATTGGTGCAGAAAGAATCTGAAAAAAAAATAAAGCTGTTTGTGGTGGGACAGGGAAGGGGATCAAACATTAGTTCCTGGCATATTAACTTTGGGAGGACTATTAAACATGCAAGCGAAGCCATACAAACAGTTAATTATCTATGTTGGAGGTCAGAGAAGGGACCCTAGCTACAGTCATTACCATGCAGTTGGCCCATAAAACTATGGAAATAGATGAGATTTCCATTTATAGATCACTACAACGTTTTGAGATGTTGGAAATGAAGAAGAATCAGCAAATTAAAATGCAAAGGTACTATAAGTAAAATAGGAGTAAAAACAAGAGAGTGAAATCCCAGAAGGCAGGTGAAGAAACATTTTAAGAAAGAGAAAGTGAGAATTTGTGACATATACCGCAGACAGGCACTGAGGACCCTAGACTACAGGTCCCCTCAATTATTCTAACTTTCATACACAGCTAAGGAAATGGGGGACAATCACATCCTGCCACAATAGTCCAAGGAAGCACAATCCAGTGGGTGGGCTCAGGGCTGCTCTGTTTCTGGCCATTCAGTGTGGCTATCTACTGCATGCCTCCATGCCTATGTGATAAGGAAGACATCTCTCAAAATTCTTGATAAGACTAAGACCACAAGTCTTTTCTATTCTCCATCCCCTAAATTTAGAATGGAAGCTATTTTCTTCCCCAAATCTCAGTCTGAAAGCAAGTGGAAAGGGAAAATATCCTTCCTCAACTATGCCTCTCCAAATACTGCCCTATTTACAGACTGACTCTTTGAATTCAAAAACCAAAACCCAAAAAACCTAAAAACAAACAAACAAAAACAAAAGCAAAACAATTCTAGGGACTAAAACAATAACACCTCCCTCATTTAAAGCTCTTGGAAACATTTAAATCATATGTAGTTCAATTCTCAGCTACAGAACTACACTGCAAAAGTTATAAATTTGATTGTTCTTGATAACTATTCTCTGCAACCTTCCTCCTAGCGATTTTAACTCCTTCCATACCTGGAGGCATCCCTCTTTGACTCAAGTTAATCCCTTGAGTTACTTACCTTTGTCTCCTCTTTCTTAAAACTTGAAAGACTAGTGACCCATTTCCTTACTATCTGCTCACTTTTTAATCTCTTTCAGTTTTCCTATATTTCCACAATGCTAGTAATACAACTTTCTTGATGATGACCAGTAGCTGCCTTATGATCATTTCAAAAGACCCCATAATTCTCTCTTTCTTTAGAATTTAGGATTAAATTTCAGTTCTACATTTCACTAGTTGCATGACTTTAGTCAACCTATTAAAATCTTGTGAATCTCAGATTTTTACTTCTCAGATCTGTTATCAAGATAACAGTCTAAAACATATCTGAAAACACATTTTACAATAAAATGCCAATAAATACAATTTTCCTATCTCGTCTTTTCTATTCTGTCTTCCTTCCTCCTTTTAAATCTCTAGATCCTGACCCCACTTCTTGAGAATCTGTTTCCTCAACTTCTATGACACCACATGCTTCTGGCCCCTCTCTTTCTTCCACTGATAAAGCCCTGTTTTCTTGGCTCTGAATTGAAGTGGATTCATATTTAATGGAATTATATGACTTAATCCTCAGTTCTTCCCCATATCTTTCCCACTGATCTATTACATGCTAGTGAAAATTCAACGTTTTAGTTTCAATTCTTCCTTCTGCTATTTCCACAAAGCCTTCATCAAGTCTCTTTCAGCCCCTTTCTTGCCATGACTCTGGGCATAATCATGACCAGGTAGGTCATTATTTGAACAGTACAAAATATTACAGTTTTTTTAAACTGATTATTTTCCTAATATCCTAATAGTGAATCAATTTCACTTTAGGAGAATAGCTCTAATAGGTCAATTCCCACATCAAAAACTCAGTGGCTTGTTCAACCTAATACTAGTGTGATATTACTTAATCACCAGCTTAATACCTTTTATTCTAGTAAATAATATACAGATGATTTTGTGTTTATAGATAAAGAAAGCCTCATGAAGTGGGTATTTTTCCCTCCATTTCTCAAATGAATGTCAGGAAGAGTAAGCAGACTCTGTAAAGCCACAAGACTTTTGATTTATACTCTGAAAATTTTTAAAACCTGCTCAACCTACCCTATTTATCACTTTTAAACTAAGATGGGGATCTACTTCCAGAGCCCCTAAAGTGGTGCATCCTTGCATTTGTCTTTGAGTCTTGTTTCAATTTTATTGTCTACATATTCTCAAATACTATATTATTCTTGAGTAAAACTGGTCTATGTATATGACATTCTGGAAAAGAAAAACAAGAACACAAAATAGGTCGAAAACAAATGGGCATGGGAAAAGTTCTGCAGTCTTAGAATATTCCATATCTAGACCATGATTGTAAGTTATGAAACAGTACGCTAAAAAGGTTGAGTTTTACTAGATATAAATTATATTTTGATAAATAGGAATTTTAAAAAAAAACTGCCTAAAACAACATCTCATTATTCATGATCCTCCAAAGAAACAACCCAATAATTTGAGAGAGAGAGAGAGATGAGAGAGAGTGTGCACGTGGGAGAGTGCATGTATGCCCACCAACATATGTTTATATATGTACATATTGTCTGTTAAATATATATATGGTCTGCAGGGTGAATTAGCACATTAGAAACCAGGAGGAGAGTTGAGGGTATACTTCCATTCTGAATCCAAAGGCCTGAGAATGAGGAGAGCTAATGGTGTAGAGTCCAGTCAGAAGACTGGCAAGCTAGAGACCCAGCAAAAGCCAAAATTTCAGTTTGAGTCTAAAGGCAGGAAAAAGCCAGTGTCCCAGTTCAAAGGAAGTCACGCTGGAGGAATTCTCTCTTCCTCAGGGGAGGGTGAGCCTTTTTGTTCTATTCAGGTCAAGAACTGGTTGGATTAGTCCCACTCACATTAAGGAGGGCAATCTGCTTTACTTAGTTTACCAGTTTAAATGTTAACCTCATCCAAAAACACTCAGAATAATGTCTAAATATCTGGGACTTGTGGCACAATCAAATTGACACATAAAATACCATCATAACCATTCATACTCATAACCCTTAATATTAAACCTCCTAACCCTTAATATTGGTGCCACTGTACCTATCAGACTTTGCTTTTTATCATACTAAAACTAACTACATTTATTTCAGTCCATCTGATGTCTTTATTTCTCCTGTAGATACCTTGCTTATTGGGACATGTTTCCACTCTCTCATTCATAATTTTCATCACTTGGAAAGGAACCTTCCTTAGTACTGAGTGAAATTCTAAATTTTTAAGACTTAGTTTCAGAATTGGTAACTTTAACATGTGAAAATAAAATCAATTACTTATCTGTATATTAATAATTGTGGCATCCATAAGGAATATTCTAATAAAAATCATGATTTCTTGAAGGATGATTCTTAATAGAAAGAGTGAAAAATTTGGTGTATTTTTAAATTTTTTAAATAATTAAATCCTCAGGGAAAAGAGAGAGAAGACAAAATAATTTTGAATGCATGATTTTAAGTCATGTTTGAGGTTAGCATTTTCCCAAGATACATCACATTATCTTCATAACGACAATGTTACATAGTATTAATAATAAAATTTACTTAAATAATCAGACACATAGCCTCTAAATAACTGGCTATAGTTCAAAATATAAGTACTGATTAGATAATCACAGCCCATCTTTGTAACATTGGTCATGTCAAATTCTCTTGTCAGTAGCTGTGTTACTTGGGAAAGGTTTAAAGTTACATTTAAGATTTATTCAGATATTATTTCCCATATTTTAATATATATTTACTAAGAATCACTGATTATTATGACCTACATTTGTCAGTTTAATTTATATACTATTCAAGTTGTTTTTAGGAGTTATTAGTAATATCAGTAACATACAAGCCTCTACTTTGTGGTTTAGAGGTAAACATAATTCAGCCAGAAATTATCTATGAAATAAGCGGGTAATCTTTAGAGAATGCAATATTTTTAAAATTAATTTTATATGAGAAATCGGGGTCTGTAATAGTAATTATGTTTTTTTTTTTTTTTTTGCATTTTCAGTAGAAAGATTATGATGCTTTGATAACCAGAGTGTCCCTCCACGGATCAGAAAGCCAGGAAAAAAATATATGACAAATATAGAACTTACAGCTTCCATGCTGCCAGGTAAAGCACCTGTTTTATTTCAAAGAGAGCTACAGAATACTAATAAGAAAATACCAATTGTGATATAAGGCTGACTTTAAAGATCAATTCATTAAAAGAAATTGTAAAATAATATGTATATTGTATATACAATATACATACTATATATACATTTCATATATATATATTTGTATGTATATGTTACAAATATGCATATATGTTACATAAGGTATTTATATGCATATATTACATATATACATATATATACACACACATATATATGAGGAGAGCAATTATCTATATTGGAATTTAGCCAGAATTGAAGGATTAGCAAACATATTCTAACAGGATTAGTTGATAAATATTTAATAATCCAAATTGTTATACTAATTTTATATTACTACTGTATCTCATGGCAAAATTCTACGCCCAAATCCCAACATTATATTTCTAAAGAAGTTGATAATTATATTCAATTTCTACAAAACGTTAAGAAGATATTTTTATTATGGTTAGGCAAAGTATATAGTTGTTATCTGTACTTTTGAAAGCAGATGATATCTTATGCTTAAGGTGTCTCTTACACTGAAAAGGAGTATTATTAATTTAAATATTGTGGCATTAATTTATTGCTTTATATATAATAAACAAGTATTATGCACTTAGAATACCAAAAAGTAATTTTTAACAATCTCTGCATTATTCTTAACAATCTATATTAATAATTTGAATATCTCAGTAATAAAAATCATAAGTAAATATTTCTATAAATTTGAATTCATCTGTTCTCAAAATATGCAAATTTGGACTAAGCTTTGAAGTATTTTTAATTTCAAAACCAAATGCCAAAATTAAGGTTTTTGCATTTTTATTTGAAAGTGTAAATCAATTGCTTACTTATGGAAAAGTAAATAGAGGTTCAGAAAATTCCTCACAGCATTTAATATAGATACTGGCATAAGAATATTGTGGACAGGGGTGCCTGGGTGGCACAGTGGTTAAGCCTCTGCCTTTGGCTCGGGTCATGATCCCAGGGTCCTAGGATCGAGCCCCATATTGGGCTCTCTGCTCAGCAGGGAGCCTGCTTCTCCCTCTCTCTCTGCCTGCCTCTCTGCCTACTTGTGATCTCACTCTGTCAAATAAATAAATAAAATCTTAAAAAAAAAAAAAGAATATTGTGGACTAATGAATGAACATTTCAAGTGAAATAATTTAATGAAGATATTTTTAATAAACAATTTATATTTGAGAGATCCTTTTAAGAAATTTGACTGGAATAAATACATGAAATAATTTCCAAGTTTAATTCTTTGGATACTTTTTAATTAAGATAACTAAAAAAGATTTTTTAATTTGGAAAATCATTTCTTTCTGTAAGGATATTTGTTTTCTATAGCTCTGTTTTCACCACCTTTTTCCAGTTGCCTATAAATGCCAAATTTTTCTTGTATTTCTCTGAAAAATAATTATCTTTACTTTATTTCTCATCTAGCATCAGCTCCTTGGTATTTTATAAATTCATGGACAAATAGGCCTTTTGCTAATTAAAAAAAATCATTTCCTCCATAGCCTAATTATGCCACTTTCCTGGATAATATAAGTGAGTTGTTTTTTACTTAAATAGTATATTTTCTCATATACTTATATGATAAAATCTTTGTGACCTTTATGAAATATACTTCACCGTGACTAAGTCATCTTTTTCAGCATGCATTTTTTTTTCTTCTTTTTTTTTTCATTTTTTTTTTCAGCATGCATTTTGAAGTTAGCATTCAAGGTAATGATACTAAATATTTGATCTTAATGCAGATTCTTGAAAGTTCAGTGATTACTTAACTGAATACATTATACACTTTGTCATTCGGATAATGGAGACTAAGAGAAAAGTTAATAAAATGAACTTGATTGAAATAATAATTAAAAGTACACCAAATGGCATTCTATAGAGTGTACTAAGATTACATATACAAAATAAATTGAATACTCTATATTCAAATATGAAATAGTGAATTCCTACAAAAATGGTAAAAACAATAACTAGAACACTGTATTCTTCCACTAATGAAAAAAAATTATGTTTTTTAAAAATGATTGAATAGCATGAAGGTTTATTGGGTAACATTATGCTATAAAGTATAATCATAGACATCACAATATTCACAACCGTTAACAATTAACGTTCATATATAGCTTCACAGGTAAATTCTACCAAACATTTAAAGAAAATTTAATGCTCTTCCAAAAAAGTAAAGAAAAGGGAATAATTCCAAACTTATTTTATAAGGCCAGCATTACCCTGGCACCAAAGGTAAAGACATTACAAGATAAGAAAACTGTAGGCCAATATCCCTGATGAACATAGATGCAAAAGTTGAACTGACTATTAGCAAACAGAATGCAAAAGCTGAGAGGATATACAGCACGACTGAATGGAATTTATCATTGTGATGCAAAAATGTTTCAATGTATACATTAAATAAACATGATATACCATATTAACAGAATGAAGGATAAAAAACATATGACCATCTCAATAAATGCGGAAAAGAAACAACAGTCCAACAACTTTTTATGATTAAAAAATGTCAACAAATGAGGTATTGAAAAAAATGTACAACAACATAAAAAAGGCTGTATATGACAAGCCCACAGCTAACATCATATTCAATAGTGAAAAGCTAACATCTTTCCTACTAAGCTCAAAAGCAAAATAAAGATGCCCACTCTCATCATTTCTATTCAACATAGTACTGGAAATTGTAGCCAGAGGAATTATGTAAGAAAAATAAATAAATGGCATCCAAATCAGAAAGGAAGAGGTTAAATTGTCTTTGTAGACAATATGATCTTACATATAGAAAATTCTGAAGACACCATCAAAAAGTTGTTAGAACTAATAAAACAATTCAGTAAAAGTTGCAGGATATAAATCAGTACATAAGAATCAGTTATGTTTTTGAATTCTTCATGTCTCTATTTTTTTAATCTATAAAAGGAATGTAATACAAGTATGTATCTTAGAATTATAAGAATTAAATGAGTCAATGAATGTAAAATATGACATATTAATAGATGGCATATTTGCATCTTTTTGAGCTCAAATAAACAACAGTCATTCTTATGAAAAAATCAGTTGTGTTTCTATACACTATGCAAAAAAGAAATCAAGAAAACAATCCCACTTATAATAGCATAAAATAATGAAATAATTAGGAGGAAAATCAATATGGCCAAAACTATAAGACACTAATGAAAGAAACTGAAGAAGATGCAAATAAGTGGAAAGATAATCTGTATTCATGAACTGGAAGAATTAAAACTCTTAAAATACCCATACTACACAAAACGATCGACAGATTCAATGCAATCTTTCTAAATTCCAATGGCATCTTTTGCAGAAATTGAAAAAAAAATCCCCAATTTTTCATAAATCCACAAAAGAGCATAAATAGCTTAAGCAACCTTGGGAAAGAACAACAAAGCTGGAGGCATCACACTTCCTAATTTCAAACTACATTATAGAGATTTGGTAATCAAAACAGTATCATGTTGGCAGAAAGGGATATATAGACCAGTGTAATAGAACAGAGAGCCCAGAAATAAAGTCTCACATATACAGTCAACTAATCTTTGAAAAAAGTGCCAAGATGGGGCGCCTGGGTGGCTCAGTGGGTTAGGCCCCTGCCTTTGGCGCAGGTCATGATCTCAGGGTCCTAGGAGGAGCCCTGCATTGGGCTCTCTGCTCAGCAGGGAGCCTGCTAACCCCCTCTCCTTCTGCCTGCCTCTCTGCCTACTTGTGATCTCTCCCTGTCAAATAAAATCTTATTAAAAAATAAAACGATACCAAGAATACACAATGAGGAAAGGATAGTCTCTTCAATAAATGGGACTGGATAAATTGAATATTCATATGCAAAAGAGTGAAACTGGACCATTATCTTAAACCATATGCAAAAATCAACTCAAAATTGATTAAAGACTTAAGTGTAAGTTCTGCAATCATAAAATTTCTAGAAGAAAACTGGGAAAAAATTCATTGTTGGTCATAACAATGAGATTTTAGATAGGACATGAAAAGCATAGGCAACAAAAAACAAAAACAGAAAAGTAAGATTATATCAAACTAGAAAGCTTTTTTTTTTTCTTTTAAAGATTTTATTTATTTATTTGACAGAGAGAGAGAGCGCACAAGCAAGGGGAGCAGCAGCCAGAAGAAGAGGGAGAAGCAGGCTCCCCACTGAGCACTGAGCCAGACACGGGCTCGATCCCATGACCCTGGGATCATGACCCCAGCCAAAGGCAGATGCTTGACCATCTAAGCCACTCAGGTGCCCCTAGAAAGCTTCTGTACATCAAAGAAAGCAACCAACAAAAAGAGAATCTATGGAATGGGAGAAATTATTTGTAAACTATGTATCTGATAAGGGATTAATATCCAATATATATAAAGAATTCATATAACTTAATAGCAAACAAAAAACTCAATTAAGAAATGGGTAAGGCTCTAAATAGGCATTTTTTTCATTTTTGTTTTTTGTATTCAAAAACAAAAGGGGACAGATACGTATCTAAACAAAACAAAACAGACATGTACGTAAAAAACAAAAACAAAACATGAAAAGGTGCTCAACCTCACTAATAATCATAGAAATGCAAATCAAAACCACAATGAGATAGCACTTTATATCTGGTAGGATTGCTATTATCAAAAAGGTAAGAGATAACAGATGTTGTTGAAGATATGCAGAGAAGGCAACCATTTTGTATACTGTAGCTGGGAATGTAAATTGGTATAGTCACTACCGAAAACATTATGAAGTTTCCTCAAAATAATTAAAAAATACAACTACCACAAGGGCAACTGGGTGGCTCAGTCCCTTATACATCTGACTTTTGATTTCACTCAGGTCATGATCTCAGGGATGTAAGATTGAGCCCTATGTTGGGTTCCATGCTCAGTGAGGAGTCTACTTGACATTCTCTCTGTCCTTCTCCCTCTATGTCTCCCTGCTACTCCCAATCTCTCTCTCTCAAATAAAATATTTTTAAAAATGGAACAATGATATGGTTCAGCAATCCTACTTCTGGGTATATAACCAAAGGAATTGAAAACACTATCTTAAAGAGTTATCTGCCCTCCCATATTCACTGCAGAATTATTTATCATAACCAAGATATGGAAACAATTTAGATGCCCATGAATGGATAATGGATAAAGAAAATGTCATATATATAATAGAATATTATTCAGCTATAAAAGGAAATTCTGCCATTTGCAACAACATGGATAAATCTGGACATTATGCTAACTGAAATAAAGTAGACAGAGAAAGAAATTACTGCATGATCTCACTTAAATATGGAATCTAAAAAAGGTTGAACTCATAGTAACAGAGAATAGAGGAGTGGCTTCCAGGAAATGAGGGTAGGATGGGGCCAGAGTGAACGGGAAGATATTGGTCAAAGGGTACACACTTTCACTTTTAAGATGAATGAGTTCTTTGGATCTAATGTACAGCATGGTAAATATAGTTAATGTATTGTATACTTGAAATTTGCTAATAGAATAGATCTTAACTATTCTTACCATACCAAAAAAAAAAGGATGCATACATGGGATGTGATGGATTTGTTATTTAACTTGATTTCGGTAATCATTTCACAATGCATATGTATATTAAATCATCATGTTGTACATCTTTAAAAGTATAAACAAATAAATGGCATTTCTCCGATTGCATTTTTACTTATTTATGCAACGTAAGGAAAATAATTAGTGTTACTTGTCTAATATTTTCATTTGAAAGTTTATATATTTTAAATGAGAACTGGTTATAATATATAATTTTATCCCTATTTGAAATCTATGAAGAATGCATAAATCTCGGATTTCTCAGCCCTGTAAATACCAATCACGGTATTTACAAACTCCTGGGGAGAACCTTCTTCTCTCAACACTTCCTTCTATCAATAACAGAAGCAACTTCTATTTCTTATGTTAATGATTATGGAACTTATAATTTCTCATTGTGTCAAGAAGGCATAACTTACATAGCTCATTTTTCCTTTTTTTTTTAAAGATTTTATTTATTTATTTATTTATTTGTTTATTTATTTCGGAGAGAGAGCACAGAGGGAGAATGAGAGGAAGAAGCATATGCCCTACCAAGCAGAGATCTTGATGAGGAGCTTGATCTCAGGACCCTGAGATCATGACCTGAGCTAAAGGCAGAAGCTTAACCGACTGAGGCATCTAGGTGCCCCACAGCCCATTGTTCTTAATCTGCTTCATAAACTACATATTCTTTCCTAAGAAGAAAATACTAACATAAACAAAACAGTTAAAAACAATCAACCAGATAATAATCTGGGGAAATAATTAAGCTTTTTCAGTTCCTCAAGTTTATCTGTGAACCCCACTTTCATTTCCTTTTGTGAGTGATTTCAATCTTCCCAAGCCACTTAACCCACTGAGCCACCCAGGCACCCCTCTCCACCCAGGCACTCCCTCTTGAACCTCCTTTCTATCCTAGTGTCACCTACCTTTTAGGGCATTCCTTAATATCCAGTCCCCTATTGAGGTGCATGTATTCACAGCATACTCTAAATCTGTCCTTTCCTTTCTGCATTAAAATGTACAAGATAAGATTTAGATTATCTATCAATGCTTGGTCTGTGTATAACTATTCAATATAGAAAATCACTTCTTTTAAAATAATGCAATATAGAGCCAATTTTGTGATCATAGCATAACATACCAAGGAGAATTTTTAAAAGTTTATTAAAAAGTACTGTAGACAAGGTACAAAGGGATCGTTATGATTGGCCTTCATAGCACATTTTAATTTAAACTAAATATGCAACAAATTGCCAAAATCTGGCAAGATATTTACTTTGAAAGATTTAGCAGGGGCAACAGAAGAACACTAAGTTCTTCTACTTTTCCCATCTATACATATCTTTTGTATTTAGTTTTTACTTGGTCAAGAAAAGATCTGTTAAAACTTATTTCTAATTTACTTTGATGATTTCTTTAGTGTGTTGTACTTTTTTCACTTTAATAGGCATCCAACCTGATTTTGATGTATGTTAAATTTTATTTAAGCACCACAGCACAGACTATTTAAGATATAAACATTTGAACAAAGTTTTTCCATTACAATTCAAGGAAGTCCTCAGAAAAGAGCCAGTTAAACACACCATATTTGCAAGCATATTAGCCTATATAAATGCCTAATTTTAGTTTTCACCAGGTCTTTCTACCCTTGTCATAGATGCAAAAATTGAATTATGATTATCACTGTCATGCAGATAAAATGTGTATTTTTCAATTCTTCATTGATATATGAGATAAATCATTAGAACTACAGAAATACCTGCAAGATATTAAATCACTGATGTCAGCTGCCAAGTCATCTCATTAACTCAAAAGGAGAAAACTTTGGCTTCTGACTCTGTGTATTTTTGTTTCTTTAGCTAGTCAACTGACTTTCAACTGCCTGGATGTGTAGGATGATGGATACTATTCCAAGGCTTGTATTCTTTTTTGTAAAATGCTGAAATTTGCTTACCCATTATCACTCAGGCTATGAGTTATGGATGTGCATTTTTTTTCTTCTCTGGGCTTAAAGTCTCTCTCAAAGCACAAATTAATGTACTTTTTGTCTATTGTGTGAGTAGGGTCTAATATATATGGTAATTTGGCTCATACTAGTTGATAGAATTCATTTTATGTGAAGATAATAAGCATGAATTTCAAAATTAAATTTCCCTATTGGCTACTTGTTGGACAAACGCATTGATTTAAAATTACTCCCATCACTTAGAGATACTTTAGCATAATTTACACAGCATACTTCCAGTATTCTTTGGTGTACATTGACATCTAGAGGGTTTTTTTTTTTAATTTTTCCTCATAAACTGCATATATGCAGTCAACTGTCAAGATCCTTCTCTTTTTAGATCAATTTTTTTTTGTTTTCGTTTTTTGTCAGACATTATTAGTTTGTAATCATTCTTGGAAATTTTCTCATCTCATTTTAGACAATGAAGACTCTTGAACTCTTACTTTTTCTCCATAAATTTCAAAGTTGTTTTTTTTATTTAATTATTTGACAGAGAGGGAGAGATCACAAGGTGCAGAGCGGCAGGCAGAGAGAGAGGGGAAAGCAGGCTCCCTGCTGAGCAGAGAGCCCGATATGGGGCTCGATCCCAGGACCCTGAGATCATGACCTGAGCCGAAGGCAGAGGCTTAACCCACTGAGCCACCCAGGCACCCCTCTCCATAAATTTCAGATATTGACTAATTTCAGATAATGTTCCTATTGATACTGCTTTCAACATGTTTTATACACTTACATACCCATACACATTCATATATTCACTTTCCCCCCTTTTCTAGGTAATTGCATTAAAGTCCTCAACGAAATCATATTTCCTTAATAATTTATGAATTGTGCTCTAGCTTTATATAGTTATATCACAGAAAAAATTGCACCAGACAAATTTCAACTGGTTAGGAAAACTTTACTAAGACTGCAGCAATATAAAAGAGAGACTAGAATACCATCTAAACTCAGCTTTGCTGAAACAAAAAGCAAGGATGTTTTAAGCGCTGGGAGCTAGTGTTAAAGTACTGGAGAATGTTATGGAGGAGATTAGTCAATGGAGTATGTGGTACACATTGAGTTATTACTGAGTTTGCAAATGTTTTCTCTGTGATGAAGCCATCTGTGCTTGCTACTTGGTGCCCATCAGAAACTAGGCTACTACCCTCCCATTCTAATGGGAATGTGGGACACAATCTTTCTTTTTTTTTTTTTTAAAGATTTTTATTTATTTATTTACTTGAGAGAGAGAGAGAGAGCGAGAGAGAGCATGAGGGGGGAGAAGGTCAGAGGTAGAAGCAGACTCCCCGTGGAGCTGGGAGCCCGATGTGGGACTTGATCCCAGGACTCTGGGACCATGACCTGAGCTGAAGGCAGTCCCTTAACCAACTGAGGTACCCAGGTTCGGGGACACAATCTTTCTTGATGGTTAAGTTTCAAAGGAATGGCTCCTAGGTCCTTGAGAAAGACATTCCTGGGTCAAAAAACCCATAAGAAGCTTTTATGAAGATTTACATCTAAAAGGGGCAGAGAAAGAATTTAAAATGACAAGTTTTCTAAAGAAAATGTTCTAAGAAAAGAGAGGTCAGGTCCTAGAGTCAGAAAGAAACCCATCTAAAGTTTAGTCAACCTGAGGGAAATGTTAATACACTAACTAGAATATTTAATATTTATTAATATTTATTTTATACTTTTGAGCACCTATCTCTCAGGCATAGAATTTTCAACTATGTCAGGTTACTACTTGGCCTTACCAAAAACAATGTAAATTTCACAAGGCAGGCTTTTGTTCTACATTCTAAACAACTAGAAGATCTCTGACATATAATTAGTGTTCAGTAAATGTCAGCTGATATCAGTCTTTACAATTCTTCAAGAGATGACATAGCTATTCAAAATAATTTTGGCACTACATTATTATTATGACATATGACCTTCATACTAAATATTCAAGCAAAAGTATTCAAAGAGAGAAGGGTTACAGGAAAAAAGAGACTACAAAGTAGAATATGTTATAGAATCAGTGAATAACTTTTAATGTCAAAATAGTTTAAGACTGTACAATTATATTTTTATCCTATTTTAATTCTTCATTTTCTTACCTATCCTCCATCAACAGTCATGTTGCTTAAAACACAACTCTGATCATATCACTCAAACACAACTCTGATCATATCACTCCTCTGATTAAAAGTACCTCTCTCAAAAAAAAAAGTACCTCTCTCTTTCTCTCATACTACTTCACATTTACTAACTCTAATATTCCTCTAAACAACCCTATGGAGTAGGTCTTATTACTTCTCCATATTTACAAGTAAAAAATCTGAAGTGCAGAAAGCTTAAGTAACTTCCTCCCAGCCACACAGCTACCAAGTGTGAAGAGCTAGATTCTATGAACAAAGTCTGGTTTCAGTCTGTGATCTTAACTACCACCCCAAATGAATCTAACAACTTCATCTTGGCCTACAAGGCTCTTCATGATCTAGACCCTGCCTACATTTCCATCTTCGTCTTTTGGCTTTCCTCTCTGTCTAATATGCTTTAGCACCACCGGATGCCTTAGTGTTCTCAAACACACTAAGCCCTTCCTGTCTTAGACCCTTAATTTAACCTAATCCTTACCCCTACAAGCATCCTTCTCTCCCCTCACATGGTATGTGCACCCTTATCCTTCAGATCTCAGCATAAAGATTGCTTCTCTAATTTATTCAAATATCTCCTTACCTTCCTCGAATTTCCACTGCTCTATCTTCTCGAATTTATTCCCTACATTCTTTCTTATCACAACTTTTAATTAATATCTGCTTCTTTGTTTATTTACCCTCTGATTCTTCTCTAGACTTTAAGCTTAATAAAGACAGGAAACATATCACCAATGCGTACCTGGTTTTTAGCATAGGACTTCAATAAACGCATAAATAAATGTAATACAGTTATGACTCCAATAAAATTTATAAAACATGTATAACTAAATACAAAAATTAAAAATGCATATAAACACAAAGAGCAGCACAAAATAGGTTTTGTTTTGTTCTCTGTCAGGCTACAACAAGCTGAAGGTAAAGTTCAGGTTGCAAATAATATTTTTCTACTCTACTACAGTATTAGTTAGACCTAGTCTAGTTCAAATTCTACCTTCAAAAAAGAAGGGGTGAATGAAGTAAACTCAGGATCCTTCACAACCTAGTCTCTTAGTTTCCAGTGTGTTTAAGTGGATTACAGCAGCTTCAAAGTAGCTGGAAGCCTCCTATCTCTGATGTTGCCATTACCAAGGTTGAATACCACATTTCTGAAACACCACTCCCAAGCAAATGCTTCTCCAGGGCTTTGTCAAAGATTGGTTGATTGCAGTTGTGTACCTCACACCCAGTTTGTCTATTGCTTTAACATTCCAAACTTTCCCCCTCCTTTGACAGTGAAACTGCAGCTATTCATCCCTTTTGTACCCTAGACCCTATAGAAAAACTTCTTGACCAAAACCTTCTTGACAACTTAAATAGTTCAAACCAAACATCTCACTATAACTCAACAGTTTTGTTTTTGTTTTTATAGATCCTTTTGTTCTCCTTCTTCTTTTAGCCTGGGGAATTGACAGAGAGCAAATCCATCTTCCTGCCTTTGTTTTCCTAGTGGAATAAAGCTGAGTAAGCTCTGAAAAGGGAGGACCTGGGCAGGGTTAGTATACCCCCCCCCCCCACCTCCGCTGGAAGCCCCATTTTCTTATCCCTTTCTGATTGGCTCCTTTCTTCTGAGTTTGACTGGCAAATTTAAAGGATTTTCCCCCTTTCTTTAAATCTTTTGCTGTGTAATCATAAGCTAAATGTTTAGGAATGGGAGAATAACCAGAGTTTGAAAAATTTAAAGCTTCTTGGAAGAGATAAGATTTAAGAGAGGGAAAAACAAAAAGAAGAAACTGTATAATTCTAAGCATAGAAAATAACAGATTTTATAATTCAAAAAAGTGAGTGCATGTTATATTCATGTCACTAGAGTGGGGCTGGTAGAAAAGTGAGATAAACATAATGCGATCAAGTGAAACAGATGCATTTACAGGACATGAAAGGAGTTTGAATTTACAGATGTAGTTTCATAGAAGTTAAAGATTTAGCTTTGGAGTCAAACAGCTTGAGTTTGGGTTTTAACTCTGTGGCTAAATGACTTTGTGACTTTGGCAAGATACTCAATCCCTGTGAGGTTCAGTATGCTTATATTAGTAATCTTTATACCACATTATATTTATATACCACATAAATATATTCTATAATTATAGAATTAGTAATTCTATATACCACAGACTGATAGAAATACATATAATTACATGCCAAAGCACTTACTGATTATTGGTGCGTCTTCTTGCTCCTCACCATTGCTATCATTATCAGTGTTATTATTCGATCCAAAAGGTGACTAGGGACAACTACACTTAGCTGAATAGGAGAAGCACTCATCATAAAACCTCCAGTATTACAGTATATTACATAGAAGATATTCAAGCATTTAATGAGTAAGTAAATAAAAGTTGTAGCATATAGACTATTTAGGGGAATTTTGTTAAGAACATGTCCATCATGTGATATATAATATTAAAAAACATGCAAAGGATATTGTACTAAGCAACATAGCAATGGAATTAAACGGAGATTCATGATTACTTTCTATCCTATCCCTTGCCATAGAAGAGTGATGGACAAGGATCTGAATATGACTGAAGACGGTCATTGTTAGCTTTTGCTGTTCCCATGCTCACCATTTAAAAAGTATAAGCACTGCCCTAAGAAGTCAAATATGTGTATATATATACTATATATATATATATAACAAGTGTATATATATATACTACATATGTATATATACACACACACACACACACACATATATATATATATATAGTTGTCTCACTGTATCCAGTATTTTTATAAGGAAAACTTTGAATTAAGGAACAATTTAAAAATCTGTACACACTTTTAAATGAAGAAAATGAATAATCAGATAATCAGACTTCATGGGCTTTATATTTCCCAGAGTCAGCCTGAATAAAGGAGACTTCCCTTACACTCCCAAGTTCCAAAAATCACTGGGAAGGACTTTTCTTGCTCTTTGATCTTCATTATACAGTGTAAGGGAGATGGAAGAAACAGCCTCAGAAGCTGAATGGAATGGGCTGTTGCACTTTGTGTTATGATGCCAATATCAATTCCCCAAGTCTTCTACACTAGGGATTTTTAGCTTGAATGCTGACACATGAAGTGATAATGGTCTTTCAACTCCTTCCAAAGCATGCTCAGTCTCCCTGTTTTTAGAGCTCTATGACTCTATCAGCAAGTAATTTTGCAGGCTTATGCTTAGGGAAAAGGATTCATGGACAGTATTAGACTCTACAACTGTAATAAAATGCTCTTTGAATGAACACAAGGTTTCCTTGACACATATTAGAGTCTGACCTTTAAAAAAATTTTAAACTCTAAACTGAATGTGAATTATTTGACCTCTATATCTTGTTTTTTGGCCCCCAGGAATTTGAAGTATGTATATCAGGTAGCTGAAGATGTCTGTTCAAAGAAGGGAAAGTAATTTTTTCCCCTAAAGGAAATTGAGTTTGAATGGCCCAAATTTCCTTGAAGCTCAAAAGGAATCCCCATAAAAAATTGATTTAAAACCATAATAACTTTCATAATGAAAAGATTATACTGGATTTGGGGGTATTGCAATGAGCATTCCCACATGTGCCAATGTAAAATATAAGCCTGGCCTTCTATGTAAGAGCTTTTTCAGACCCCCTTTTAAATTCCCCTGGACAGGCTTTTCCTTCCACCCCTTTTTTTGTCACTGAACCTTTCATTCTTGGATCCTATTGTCCTGATTTCTTCTCATGCAGATCTTATAATAGCTTATGCTAGATTACACATTACATTTAACAACAATAAAATGTAAGAGCATTATTGGATTGCTGACTCTGCTGGGATATGGCTTCTGAATAACCATTTACAGCCATAGTACTGGTTTTTGGACACTCATTATTTGGTATTGTGTATTTCAAATTCAGGTGGTTAAAGATTACTATTATTCTATCTGTATGTGGAGACATAGCTCTATTTTTTTTTCAATATCATTATAGTCAGAGATATGTACAGCTATATCTAGACCTATCGCTCGCCTGATTTTGAACTCTATGTAACTAAATAAAAATAATACATACTGTTTTAATCTCTTTCCAGAAAACTGAAGGTAAAAATCCATCATACAAGAATAAGATATAAGTTCAAACCACTGATTAGATTGTGATTCTCGGGTTTTGAAATCAATCTCTGCCACTTACTAACTTTGTGATCATGGTTAAATAACTTCTCTGTGTCCTAACTCTTTCAGCTGAGAGAATAGGGTTAATAAGGATAATAATAACAGATATTTTTCAGGGATAATTTAAGTGAGAAACAGAACTCTGTGCCTGGTGTATAGTAAATATTCAGGAACTATTAACTATTACCATAACCAGAAAAAAACAATTTCCTGCTGATAGGGTACAGGTCTACTGTTAGAAATATTCTAGAGTAGTCATATTTACCTGACAAAGTGTGATTTCTATTTCATACATGTGAGGTACTGCGCTACATATTGATATTGAAAAGAGAAATGATATGGTTTTGCCAGAAAGGTATGATCACTACTAGAAGGGTAGGGACACACATAAACAAAAATTTCTATGGGAAGTTAGTAGAGCCTTTACTATGATCTGGGTTTGCAGGCAAAACTTCCTAAGGTGGGTGTTACTTGAATTAAGTAATGAAAAATGAGTTAGCCAAGTAAAAGAATTTAGAGAGTTCCTTCCAGGAACTGGAAGACATGATTAAAGATAAACAGTGGTGAAAAATGGTGTGTGAATGAACTGCATATAATTCAGCATCATTGAAGCAGAAATTATAAAAAATGTGCAGAAAGAAAGAGGGGCCAAATTATAGAAGCATTGATTTCCCTATTAAAGAACTTCACTTTACTCTCTTCACAGCAACTTTGTTGAACTTTTTATACTGTAGTAAAATAATAATTTAGTTTTCCTGGAAAGGATTTTATAAGATATGAACAAGAACAGTAATAGAGTGAAAACAGGAATAGAGTGAAAAAATCAAGCATTCAAATAAATATTCAGAAAACATTTCTATCAGAATATATTAGGTGTTAGATACTTGGGAAAAGGATACAAAATCTCATGGGTATCCTTAACATTTCTGGTTTATGTTACTATATAGTTATACCACCAACAGAGCTATATATTATGACAAGTTAAGAAAGGGACCTCTATGTAGCAAAAGCAAGATAAACTCTCAAAACATTTGACACCATTTTTCCCCTTTCAGTATTGAAATGTTTTCCTTTCTACTCTGTCAGGATACCACTTTTCTAATTTTTCTCTTACTTCATTCTTCTTTGCTGATACATGCTCTCACCCTCTTCTGACTAAATTTCAAAAATTCCAAATTTAGCTGTAACTTCTTATAATAAAAACTCTTACTTAGCACTTGTATTTTGTTTTAATTCAAATTAGAACACTGTAAGGTAGGTGATATTAATTTCCTTTTATATATACAGAAAATGAATCATAAAAAAGTTACATGGGTAATAACTGCCAGAGCTGGGATTTGAGCACCAGGAGCATCTGGTTAAGTAAAAATAGTCTTAACCAGTTTGCTATCCAGCATCTATCAGGTAATCAGATCTTAACACTGTAACTTTAAATATCACTTATGTGCTTATAGTTCCCATATTAACAACTCCAATCTCTACCTCACTAATGAACTGCAGTTTTTTGCTTTTACCAACTTCCTTTCAACATGTCTACCCTGATAACTAATAGATATTATGAAATCAGTATTCCCTAGTAATGTAAACAGAATAATGGCCTCATTCTCTGTCCACTGAGGTTGCTATGACAAAATACCACAGAGTAGGTACCTTATAAACAGCAAAAGCTTCTTTCTCACAGTTCTGGAGGCTGAATAACCAAGATCAGTGGGGCAACATGGTTGGGTTTTCTTCCATATTGCAGACTGCCTCCTTCTCTCACCCAGTCTTCACATGGTTGAAAGGGCAAGGAAGCTCTCTGGTGCCTCTTTTATAAAGACACTAATCCCATTCATGAGGGCTCCACCCTCATGACCTAAGCACCCACCAAATGCCCACCTCCTAATACCATCATCCTAGGCATTAGCATTTCAGTGTATGGATTTTGGAGAGATGCAAATATTCAGACTACATCCTAATCCATAGAACTTGTAAATGTTACCTTTTGTGGCAAAAGGGACTCTGCAGGTGTGATTAAGATAAGGATCTTGATATGGAGAGATTATCCTGGATTATCCAGGTTGACCTAATGTAATCACAAGGCTCTTTATAAAAGGAACTGGGTGGACAAAGCAGAAATGGAGATAAAATGAAGCAGAGGTCAGAATGATGCTGTTGCTGGAAGAGTACGCCTGAAACAACGAATGCAAGCAACCTCTAAAAGTTAGAAAAAGCAAAGAACAGATTTTCTTCTAATCTGCAGAAGGAATGTAGTCCTTCTGAAACACTGATTTTAGAACATGGGGCCTCCAGAACTGCAATATAACCCATTTTTGTAGTTTTAAGCCACTAAGTTTGTAATTTGTTAGAGCAGCAACAAGAAACTGATAAATCCATAAAAAACTCGTAACAATCAAACTTTTCTTTCTTTAATGTTTATCATTTTAACAAATTAAACTACATATAACTGCAGTTGGATAGTCACAATTCGGTAGGGAGTTACCCTGAGGAGGAAAACTAGAGAATTCTATTCCTAAGGGCTTATTCTCCCTAAGAGTTTAGTGCAGTAACAATCCACTAAAAAGCATTAGGTTTGTCCCAAGAGTCAAGGAAGCAGGTCTTCAATGGGAAAATAATCAACCTGAACACATACACTTGAGAAATGTAGTTGCATGGCTCTGGCTTTATAAATATCCTCCAGTGAGAACTCTGCTATAGTAGAGGCAGATAAGATGACCTAAGAAAAGCAAATAGGCTTTGTGGTAAGGGGAATAGTCTGTGGGAACGAAGCAGTGCCTCAGTTTACACTAGGAAATAGCTATAAAATTTGATCCAAAATAACTTGAGGATGTGTCTTGAGAAGTGATAGAAAATCCAGGGCAGGTAAGTATCTGTTTACAATGGGCTAAGCACAACTTTGTAAAACATTTACTCACTGTCCTAGCCTGTTTAGGCTGTTATAACAAAGTACCATAGACTGGATGGCTTATAAACAACAGAAATTTATTCCTCACATTGGAGGCTGGAAGTCCAACATCAGGGTGCTAGCATGGGTCAGTTCTAGTAACAGTCTTCTTCTAGGCTGCAGATTTCTAATTGTATCCTCACATGGTAGAGAATAAAAAAAGAAGCAATCTCTCTTATGACTTTTTATAAGAGTACCAATCCCATTAATGAGGGTTTCTTCCTTATGACCTCACCTAATGCTAATTACCTCCCAAGGACCTCTAGTCCTACTAGTAGCACATCAAAGGATAGGGTTACAACATATGAATTCTGGGGGAACACAAATATTTAGTCCATAACATACATCAAAATGAAACAAGAAAAGGTTAGGTCATTTCCAATATATTAAAAAAGAGAAAAGAAGAGGAGAAATAAAGCTGCTTCAAACCTTCAAGGATAAACACTCCTCCAAAACTTCCTGGACTTTATGTGGAGATGCTTAATTACGGCAGAAATTATTTGGACGAAGATGAATTATATATCATGGTGAGTTTGATTTCATAGAAATCTAACCTCCTATTCCAAAGGAAGTATGTACAGAAATTCTGAAGCCTTCATGGGAATGGTAAAATCAAAACAACTGTTGATTCTTGTTTGGTTTTCAATATGGCTAGCATTTATTCTGATAAATAAAATATATGAGGACTAAATTAATGTTTTGTTAAAAAAAAAAGTTCCTTATTTTGTGAAAATAAGTGAAATTTGTGAAAAAAAAATTGTGAAAAAAAAACTTTCCTTATTTCGCATGTATCATTTAGTAACATATATAAACTGAAGACCCAGAATATCACTTGTTTCACTTGTTTTTTTGTTTTTATTTTTTGTTTTTTTGTGGTGAGCATTATTTAGCCTCAAAGAAGTTAAATAGTTTTTTTTTGTATGTTTGTTTTTGCTGTCTGGTACCATTTTTTAAATTATATTTAGCAGAGTATTTTCTCTGAAGACACATCGTGCGTGTGTCCATGTATCTGTGTGTCTGTGTGATTAGGATACCTTATTTATTAATTGATAATATTGCTGTTCTGTATTGTTTTGGGGGTTTTGTTTGTGTTTTTACCTAGAAGTTATGATGATATTATTAACTGTGTTATTTAAATATAAGTAAAATAGAGCTAAAGAAACTGGATACTACAAATGGAATTCATTAAAGTATACTTTATCTAAATAATTGAGAATATCTGGCTTTCTAAGGATAGTTAAATTTCTAATGATATTGACAAGTAAATTAGAATGAAAATGCCTATCCCTAAAAACAGAGGAGTGACTATTTGCCAAGCAAGTTATAACTGTTACACCCGGAGGGGAAGAGTCTGACTCTACCACAAACAGTAGTCAACCCATTACCTGGTTCAGGGTCACACCAAGAAAGACAAGACCAACCCACCCACCCATTAGATGGAACAACGCTTTACTCATGTAGGAAAGAGGCAGAGCAAGATCAGCTTCAATAGTGGGCATTGGCTCCCATGATCTAGAGGTTTCCCCACGAGCCATGCATGTGATGCTCTGCATAAACTCCTCTCATGCTGTAGGTAAATAACCTCATTTCCTCTCCTCTAGGAATTGAATATAGTAGTGGGATTGGTCACATGTCATATTATGCAAATGGTTAAGCAGGCTAAAAGAGTACATATTGGGTATGAAAAGGTAAAGACATTCCAACATGAAATGATAAGCCCAGTATAGGCTGTGGGGGCTTCCTAACTCTTGGTAAGCTTCTAAGCCCAAGGACCATTCTTATATGGCTGGATGGATATGTGAAGACCACATGTGCATGACCACCTTTTCCAACAGTCCTCCTACAAATAGTCCCATCTACATGATCAGTGCTGGTGTCTGTACGTATACATGTGTACGTGTGTATACATAGTCATATACATATATATACACACATATACATGTGCATATATAAAGACATAGGCAGACAGACACTAGTAAAACTGTTCATGTGAATGGATGCACACAACACAAACATACATATTCAGAATCATAAGTATAAGGGCATTGAAAAATAAGATGTTTCAATTAACTGTATCTTCATATTAAAATGGAAAGTAATGATTTGGTTCTTAGTATACACTTTTTATCACAGAAAGTTGATACTCTTTTTATACCCTTGGTTTTATGTTGATCTTCAAGAAAGGCTGAGTAAGATCTGAGCAAATTAAATGAGGACACCAAGCCTCTCATCATATTATAATGACTTGATCCCTCAAGGAGATATTGGTTATGCAAGGGCAGGGCATGCAAATGGCAGCAGGCATAACTAGAAAAAAGTTTGAACAGTTTGAGTGAGGTTTTGGATGGAAGACAACAGAAGATAGTTTGGGAGATGTTTATGAGCACAAGACTAAAGGTGGTCATGTGCATATATTTTCTTTTCAATCACTAGTGGCCAAATGTTAGTCAAATGGCCCCATCTATGTGAAAAGCTTGGAAATGTGTCTTTCCAGAACAACTCTATCATGGGAAAAGCTAATCTTCCCTATAATAATTCATACACATCCTAGGGTCTTAGAGGATAAAAAGGAACTTCTGAGATACAAACACCAAGTTCTGTACTGTTTACTAAATATTCAGGTCTTCCAGAACTTATGTGACATTTATTTACCAAGCATTCAACAAGCTGTTTATTCTTTCAGATTGGTCTCAGATGCATTTTGGGATATTAATTATGTACCACTTGGGCAAGAGTGTTAAAGTGGGACCAGAGCATCCTTATCTAATCAGCATTGCATTGAAACATTAATTAGTTAATGAGAGCAAATGCAGGAATATTTGGATATAGATATCCCTGACTCCAGTTTCTTCTTTCTATTCTGAGATCATGTTTCCAAAATGTATCTTAGGTGATCTGATATTCAAAAACGTTTAATTGAAAGTTGCTGAATTCTTTTTACACCACTATTTTGTTTACTAAATTTAGGAAAAAAACGAGAGGGAATATTTGAACTATAAAACACAAATCATGATCCTTGTCCTGAGCCCAATATTATACATATCTTATTATTATTAAGGTCTTAATATTAATAATGAGTGGATATTCTGTATTGACTCCAATAGTCAGGAAAGTAAATAGATATGTAAGCAGATAAATAATTACCTACTCGAAGATCATAGCGGAATCATCTTCATGACTTTCTCTTCATTTTTAACCTGTGATATAGAAATCATTGATCATATTAAGGATGGTCTGAATTTTCACTTTCAATTAAAGCTAATAGGTTTTCATTTTCTGTTACACAAAGCAATAAAAAGTCATATTCCAACTTCAAATTCAAAAAAGTATAGGAACGGCTGTTTTCATTAGAACAAGCTATAATTAAATGTAGATTAAAGAATACTCATCTCTATCTCTGGCTTTTAAAAATATTACAGGAATAGCAGAAACACCTTAAAGCATTATTTCTTATAGAAAACAGACAGTGCTGCACAGCATGGAACACTAATGGAGATATGTGTCGCTTACATAAATTATAAATCAGTCAGAAAATGATGCAATTCATAGAGGAGAGAAAGCACAAACAACACACTACAAGTCTGGCTTCGAATATCTGTCAACTATTTTCCCATAGTGTGTTAACTGAAGGAGAAAAATAGAGCTCCAGGATATGTGACCATGTAGCATTTCAACTGGAGTCTCCTAATTGTAGAACTTGAAAAGCCATTCTTCCTGTTCAGCTCAAAACGTTAAGTTTGTGGCCGGGGGCAACTTGTTCAGATTTCAGATCACAGTCTTCTTTACCTTGTATGATTATATTACACTTGGTTTGTAGTTGCCTCTTACTTTTATTTACCCAGAAGAATCAAATGCCACTTTTTCTCAATGCTAAATATTTCAAGATTTGAACTTTTGCACCAACATTTTTTCTTATAGTTTGTATTTTGCCTAGCCTGCTTTAGATTATGTACAATACATATATTTTGAAAATTTCATATATATACACACTCTACTAGAGAAATGATATATATGAAATTTCGTTGAATTAGGTAAATAAAGATTATAAAATAAAATTCACCTTTCTATTGAATTAAACACTAAAGGAAGATGTACGGCAAATAATTTACTGTTTCAAAATGATTTGTATATAATAATTGTCATAGTAAAGGGATTTGAATATTTTAAAATTCAAATGGAACATGCATATGGTAAGAATTCCTTCCTAAAAGACTGAAGTATATGTGATATTGCAGATAAATGAGATAAGCTAACCGCATAAACATTTCCAAAAGAAAAATTTGTCCTGAATTTTTTGAACATTTCAGCACATATGCCTTTGATATTTTTTGTAGTTTGACATTTTGGATCATAGATTGCATTCATGTCTTCCAGAAACAAGTGTAAATTTCTAAAAATTTTACCATATTCAATTTTAAATGTAGATAGCATATAATTTAAGTTGCAGAAAATATTTTGGGTGACTCTGCCTTAGAGACATTTCAGAAGATTCATCAAGTGCTCTTCTCTAACCCAAGAAGGTATGTATGCTCATCAGTTCTGAGTCAATTGCAGTTCTAGATCCAAATATGATTAATGCAATGCAAAATAACTTGGAAGCCCATCGCTCCTATAAATGTAAAAGTATGCAATTTTATTAATTTTGCCAATGAAAAAAAGTTTTTATTTTACTTTCTTTGATATTTTCCTATTTTCAATTTCAATGATTTCTGCTCTTTATTATTCTCTTAATCCTTCTTGCTTTGGGTTTGTTTTGATTTATTTTTTTTTATTTTATTGGGTAAACTAATTTATTTGAAACCTTTTCTCATTTCTCATATATGCATTTAGTATTACACATTTACCTACCAACAAATACTTTCATCGTGTCACATATATTTCAATATGTTGAATTTTCATTTTTATTCTATTTTATGTGATTTTTAAAAACTTTAAGACTCACTCTTTGACACCGGATTATCTAAATCTGTATTATTTAATTTCCACATGTTTGGAAATATGCCTGTTATCTTTCTGTTACTGATTTCTAGTTACTAACCACTATCGGTAGAGAACATATTCTGTATAACTTAAATTATTTAAATTTGTTGAGGTTTGTTTTATGAAACTAGATTTGGTTTACTTTGGTGAATATTCCATGGATGCCTGGGGAAAAAATGTGGAAAAAAAAAGAAAAAAAGCATATCCTCCTTTTGTTAGGAAGAATGTTCAATACATGACAATTGGATCTTGTTAGTTGGAAATTCTGTCTCCATAATTGTGTGAGAGCCAACTCTTTACAATAGATATCTCTTTCTCTTCCTATTTCTTTGCCTCTCTCTGTGTATTCCATTAGTTCTGTTTCCTTAGAGAACCCTAAATAATAATCTTTCAGAGTTCCCTTATGCTTGTTTCTTTTGCTATTTACCCTTTATTGTTGTACTTAGTGGGGAGAAAAACAGTGAACAAGTTTCCATTACCCTGTCTAGTGAGAAGTCCTAAAAATACACTGTAGAAAAATTGTGATCATAAGAAAAATACTTCATATAATTCCTGTAAAATTATATATCTAGGAAATCTCTTTTTTTCCCTTTTCTCTTCATTTAACATACTATAATTTGCTAGAGGATAACTTTTCACAATACCAAACATGTCCAGTATAAATGCATCCTCTCTGATGTCCCACTGTTGTTGGATAGCCATTTTTAGTCATCTGATATGGATTGAGGTGCATTTACCACAGCTGTTATCTAAGACCTACTTTCTTTCCTCAAATCTATAAGCAGGCTACTGCAGTTGTCATTCTTATCTGTAGAATGTATCTTCTACTTCATCTGTGAAAACCCAGGTCATTTGACCCAGAATACCTCATAGTCTTCCTTTTTACTCCAAAATCTATCTCTCTCTATTTTGTCCCATCTCAGAAAAAAGCATGTCCCTTTTTTCCTGCCACTATTCATTTCAACTTTGGGGCTGAATTTATCCCTTATTTTTTCCATAATTGAAAATTTTTAAAAAGATCTATTTATTTTGAGAAAGGGGGAGAGAGAGAGAAAGAGAGACCATGCATGCACAATCAGGGGAAAGGGAAGAGGGAGAGGGAGAGAGAGAGAACCTGGAGTAGATCCCCAGCTGAGCACAGAGCCCAACACAGGGCTTGCTCTCACGACGCTGCGATCATGACCTGAGCCAAAACCAAGAGTCAGACACACTTAACAGAGCCACCCAGGTGCCCCATATAATTGGAATTTTTAATCTCTCACTCACTCTTGTCCCTCAATTTAATGAAATTAGTGTCCTCTAGTGTTCTGCAATGTGATGGTCCTGCAACATAGAACTAGAATCTATATAAGATCCTTTTCACAGTTCAATGGTGAATTCTCTAGAAATCTTTTCTGTGTTGAAATCCACTTCCAGTAATTGTAATATTTGAAAAGATGACTGACTAATTCACATACGATACCTTTTTTTATATCTGACTGTGTCTTTACAAGTGACAATGCTAGAATTAAAGAAATGGAATCTCAAGAAGGATCTAGATAATTTGAAAGTTATTATTCAGAGAAGTTGGACCCATCTTGTAAAATATTACAAAAACTAAAGAGAAATAGACTTGAAATGAGAAACTGGAGAGAAGAGGTAGACAATCATTTCTCTCTTCAAAAATCTTTGATCTCATTTCAAGAAGAAGAAAAACAAGGTATTATCTATATTTTCCAAAGGATAATGCTGGAGACAAGGAAAAGACTGGAATAGAAACAGATTTTGGCACAGAATCAATAAAAATTAACCTAAAAAATAAAATTCAGCAATATTAAAGATAAACTAATTTCCTTCAGTAAATTTGAGTTGTTGATCAATGGAATAACTCTTATGGCTGGAATCCATAAGATCAGGCAATATTTCTGCAAAGACACTGAAAGAGGATTTAAACATCTAAAGTAACTTTAGATCAAATATCCTCTAATGACCTTTTCAACCCTGAGATTATAAAACCTAAGCTTTGACATTTATCCAAAGTAAAAGTAGAGTTTATATTTTGGGTTGAAGAGATCTTTCTAATACTCATAAATAGCAAAAGAAGAAGAAATCTTTTAAAATCATTTACAGAACTACTGACACAGATAATAAATGTAAAAAGAAAAAAGAGAAAAAAAAAAAAAAACAGTGGTTTATCCCAGGACTACCAGCATAATGTCTTTGTTCTCCATGTAACTTACCATCTTTATGTGAAGATTTAAATGTTTTTGACATAGATCTAATTTAAATATATGCTTATTTGCCCTGCATTACTTAGAATCAATCATATCATTTGCTCTAAATTTATTAAGAAGATAGAGATCCACATTGAGATACCACCTAACACTAGTTAGAATGGCAAAGATTAACAATACAGGAAACAACAAATGTTGGAGAGGATGTGAAGAAAGGGGAACCCTCTTACACTGTTGGTGGGAATGCAAGTTGGTACAGCCACTTTGGCAAACAGTGTGGAGATTCCTCAAAAAATTAAAAATAGAGCTACCCTATGACAAAGCAACTGCACTACTGGGTATTTACCCCAAATATACAGATGTAATGAAAAGAAGGGCCATATGTACCCCAATATTCATACCAGCAATGCCCACAATAGCCAAACTGTGGAAAGAGCTGAGATGCCCTTCAACAGATGAATGGATAAAGGAGATGCGATCAATATATATACAAAGGAATATTACTCATCCATCAGAAAGGATGAATACCCAACTTTTGCATGAACATGGTGGGGACTGAAAGAAATTATGTTGAGTGAAATAAGTCAAGCAGAGAAAGTCAATTATCATAAGGTTTCACTTACTTGTGGAAGAAAAGGAATGACCTGGAGGACATTAGGAGAAGGAAAGGAAAAGTGAAGAGGGGGAAATTGGAGGGGAAAATGAACCATGAGAGACTGTAGACTCTGAGAAACAAACTGAGGGTTTTAGAAGGGGATGTGGTGGGGGGATGGGTGAGCCTGGTGGTGGGTATGAAGGAGGGCATGTATTGCATGGAGCACTGTGTGTTATATGTAAACAATGAATCTTGGAACACTACATCAAAAACTAATGATGTATTATTGTATGGTGGCTAACATAACACAATAAAAATAAGAACAAAAAAGAAGACATAGATCCAGTTCTACTGAAGTTTTTTGATTTTAAATTTTCATATGGAGGAACACCAAAGAACATTTATAGCTCTGCTAGCAAAATGACTTCATTTTGTTACTGTTTTTAGAAACTTATCCTAAAAAATGAAACACTGCAGATTTGCTTGTCATTTTTAATTTACAAACTTTTATAAGAAAATTTTGACCTAATAATAGTGATTTTATAATGTCTTCAGAAAGATTATCAACTTCAGTGGTTTGGGAACCAATTATTCAACCATACTGAATAATTGATAGAAAGGTTAATACAATGTACTTATGACTTTGAGTGAATCATTCTGATTTCAGTATACTTTAAAGTGTGTTACTTAAACCACCTAAATCATAATTACTTGGGGAAAGAAGGGCTGTTGATGGACCCACTCTTAGCCTTTCAGAATCATTTCTGAGGATAGAGACTGATAATTTGCATTTAAAATAAAGACACAGGGACACCTGGGTGGCTCAGTCAGTTAAGCATCTGTTTTCAGCTCAGGCCCTGATCTAAGAGTCCTGGGATCCAGCAGACAGGAGCCCCAATTCCCTTCCCCTCTGCCCCTTCCTCTGCTCCTGCTCTTTCTCTCACAAATAAAGAAAATCTTTTAAAAAAAAATAAAGATACATTTCAACTCTCATGACAGGGACAAAAAGTAAAGTAAAATAAAATAATAAAAAAATAACAAACTCCTTACAAAGTGAGAAAATCAGTTTAAATTATTTTGAAGGTCTATGAGCTTATGTATAAAACCATAAACTTTGCCTTGTTTCATATATATATGTATGTGTGTGTGTGTGTATATATATACATATATATATAGCCATCAGAAGATTAGATTCTCATCTGTGTTATTTGGTCAACAAACTACTTTAAAAATTCTATCATTTTTTTTAAGATTTTATTTATTTATTTGAGAGACAGAGAAAGTGAGAGAGAGCATGAGAGGAGAGAAGGTTAGAGGAAGAAGCGGACTCCCTGGAGAGCTGGGAGCCCAATGTGGGACTCGATCCTGGAACTCAAGGATCATGACCTGAGCTGAAGGCAGTTGCCCAACCAACTGAGCCACCCAGGCGCCCAAAATTCTATCATTTTTATAAGGAGAAGTAGGCTGGAAGATATGAAAAACCTACTATTTGAGAACATAATTTTCATAAATTGAAAAGTGGTTGAGATTTAGATAAAGAGTTCCTAAAGGTCTATCCTCAGTGAGAGAAAAAAAAAAAACACTTTGTTCTTAATATTTTAATCTGAGGAATTACTGAACAAAGTACATGATAATGTAAGTCCTCACCAGGCATGAATCTTTGCTTGCTTGTTTTTGTTGCTCTTTGTCAAATCCCCAATGCCTAGGAAAAAAATTCCTGGATCATAGATTCTCAATAATTAATTGCTGATTAAATGAGTAAGTGAGATATTTTTTCTATTGAGTTTTTTCTTACATGGGGACAGAATCATATGTCTTACTATTCTTGCCTTAACTTTTCTTCTGTAGGACAAGAAAGAATTCTCACTGGCACAGACTACATTGTGATATCCATCTTCACTGTAACCAACTTAGCTAGGAGAGATTCCTGGTCTTCTCACCTGCCCATATAATTATCAGTCCATATCTATTTCCAAAAACATACACACACACCTGAGTTCTGGTATAAGCTTAAGGGGCATTCTGATAGTAGGGGAAAACACTGTTCTTAGGAGGGCTGGGGATATGATAGATTGAATCATATCTATATTAACTTCAGCTCCTTGAATGAGACTAATACGACTGGTTCCAACCTGGCTGTCTGGTCTTTCTTCATGAGGCTACTTCATGGTTTCTCACTCACTCTTTCTCTTTAGAATTAGCCACACATCCACTTTTCTGTAAACTACTCCTACAGTAACTCAGGAAGACTTGGATAAATTTCTCAGTACCTCATCTTATCTTACTGATTCAATGAAATATATGGTAACTCTCATCTTTCATGTTTTCTAACAACAAATATTTAATATTGTCTTATTTAGTCTGGTACAAGTTTCAAGTTTTGGAAACTTCTTCAGTTGAGGCTCCTCTCCCTCTTCATGAGTGTTTTCTAGAAGTAGGGACTTTTTGTTTAATCTATGGTTTCTAGGCTACAAAGATGGATGAAGAATTATTCTCTTGGCCACGGGATTAGGGTAGGCAAAACGGCACAATTTGAACATGTGCAATAGTCTAGTTGGTGCTTTAAGTATGTCAGCTTCTAAGTTGCAACATCTCTAGTTCTTATAAGCATCATAAACTGCTAGAATCAAAAGAAAAAAATAAGAAGGGCAAAATGAGATAAGTGGGGAAAAAGGATGTTGGCAACAGCCATTGATGGATCATTTGTAAAAGTGATGTTAAGTAGAGGAATAATTTTTAAACTACACTAAGACTTGTTTGCAAGTGTCTTCTATTATCATAAAATACCATCTTTTTGCATAGCAGAGAGAATTTGATATTTACTCCCTGAAAATAATCACTTGACATGCAATATAAGTCTCTGCACTTTAAAAATTGTTTTACCACTTGTCTCCAGGATGGTTATTTTACAATCCAATATAAATGCAATAATCTGAATAAGAATGTGTGGGTCTCTCACAGTTTTAGAAACAAGGGCTCATAAGGATATTATTTCACTAATATTAATGCAGTAACTCTTTTAGTATTGAAGGTAACAAATCTTTAGTAGTAGAAAAATATTAGGCCTCTCATTTTTGTTTACCACACAGCATTTCATGAGATTTCCTGCCTATGCCATTATCCATGGAGGAAACATTAGTTTCATAATGGAAAAGCTATATAGCAAACCTGCAATCACCAGATTGTCTACATAAGTAACGCCAATGTGGATTTCCATTCAATAATTCACACTCCTTCACCTCCATTTGATCACAGTAGGAACAGGTATTGTATATATGCCTTACCCAAATAAACTCCTAAATTACAAATAGTCATCTCCAACCATGATTTATAACATGCCTTCTTCCTCACTCTTCATGTCAGAGATTTTGCTGCTACCTTTGTCATGATAAATGTGAAAACACAGCAATGACTCACACATGAACTCCAGGTTTTAGAAAATATGTGAGTTCTAAAATAACAGCCAGGACTTGTTAAAAAGCTGACAAATTAATTTGGAATATTAAACCAGGTATAGGTTCAAAGGTATAGCTGACTTCCGTATGTATTTAAATACAAATTAGTACTTCTACCCAACTGTGTGTGCCTGATGGGCATTCATCTCCCTTTGGCAATGCCTTAAAATGTATACTTTTATTTTTTTTTAAGGATTTTATTTCTTTATTTGACAGAGAGGAGAGAGATCACAAGTAGGCAGAGAGGCAGGCAGAGAGAGAGGGGGAAGCAGGCTCCCCACTGAGCAGAGAGCCTGATATGGGGCTCAATCCCAGGATCCTGAGATCATGACCTGAGCTGAAGACAGAGGCTTTAATCCACTGAGCCACCCAGGCCTCCCTTAAAATATATACTTTTGATATATTGCCAAATCCAAACAAGATATTAAGGTGGGGGCACACATCTTCAAAAAGTTCGTTACTCAGGCAACCTTCACCCAAATATTTGTGCCCAGTAGGAATGTAAGGACAATGTAAGAGGCTGAAATTTAGACGGTTTGGTTGTCTGGAGATGAAAAATGCATGCATGTATACAGTTGGGGGGGTACCCTATAAACTTTATTTATGAAACCAGTGTCTAGCCCATTGGCATTTTTTGTCAATCTGATGTATTTTTAAATAAAAATGTCACATTAAATAATTAAATTACATATTTGGCTCCTGAATTTTTCCTACCTTCTTACATTTAGTGCCCAAGCTCTGAATGTCAAAGATGAGTTGCCAGCTATTAGTTATGGACACAGTTAAATCAAGATACATGTCTCGTATTTTGTTATTAATTTTAATAACATTGTCTCTAATAGAAAAGCATTTTGAACTGCAATTAACTATTTTTAAGAATTTTGGAGAGGTGGAGTGATTGATGTTTACAAACAGACACACACATACACAAAAACACATAAGTGCAGGTACACACACATACATACACACACATCTTCCAGGTTTTTCCCTGAGAAACAAGGGTAGCTTCATTTCATTTCCTTTCACTTCATTTCAGAGAGCTCTCCACAATCATCTGAAGAATGTATGGTGTTTTGTTAAACACATAGAAGTCTCTTATGACCACCCCTAAGGCACATTATATTTTGGGGAAGAAAGCAAGTTAATACCTGGTTCCACATAGAACATACAGTAACAAAAGTGCACATCATTCCACTGGGAAGAAGATAGTGACAATTTTGGGGGACCCCTAAGGGAGGTCAATATCAATTGGGGCAGTTGACAGGCCTCCAATGTGCCTCTCCAGTCAGCTGGTAAACCTCAGAGCTCCCATTTCAGACAAAATGACTGAGTCTAGTCCTTGTTTATGGAATAATTACCTGAGAGCTTTCATTTCAACCTGCCCTGTTTGTCCCTGTAACCAGTAGCACTTTTCCTCTTTATAGAATGTCTGGGGGTGATGATGGGAATAAGGGTGAGGAATACAACTAAAGGTGTTGACAAGTATTTCACATGAGATACACAGCATCTAAGGCCATCTCCTGCTGTTTCAAATGATTAAAGGAAACAGTGATCAATTATTGTTCAAGTTATCTATTTGGAGATAGCAGACCCAATAGTCAGTTACATTTAAGGATCTAACATTGGTTTGGGAGAGTTGCACTAGGATATTTTCCTTAAGATTCCACGGATGACTGTAAAAGACAAAGATCATTAATTCCCTCTCACTCTTCTGTATCTCCAAGAGGTGTTCCCTTTCCAGGTACCAGCACTGTTGTTCTTTTACTGTCGCCAAATATATATTTCCCATTCCAGTAGCCATAGTTTTACCTATTTTCAATCAGCACTTGCTGGAAACAAGCTCTTCCATCTGAAAACATGAGTGTATAAGGAAAAGTGGAATTGTTACAAAATGTACAGACATCAATTTATCCCTTACGTTGTGGGGCAGTATAGGGGGGACTTGGCAATCACTGTATATAAGTAAGTGTTTGTTTTCCTTATGATCTATTATTGCATCAAACTATCCAGAGAATACACGTAGCTGAAACAAAATTGTTTGCCATCATTTAGCTGCCTTACTCAGGTGTGTGGCCTGGAGGAGGGAAGGGAGATAGAGTTATAAATTATTTGAATGGATTTTTGAGAAGGATATTTCAATACTAAATTATTATCAAATGATTGTGGATATTAGGGTGTGTGGAAAGTCTCAAAACAATTACCAGACATCATTGAGCGGCTTTTGTGGAAAAAAAAAAAAAGGTACATCATTACCACATGAGAAATTTTCCATAAAGCTGAAAACATATCACAATTTAGTTCCACGAGCCATAATTATAAGGCCCAAATCAGCTGATCATAACTTGAAAATGTGCCAACTTTGTTGTGGTCCCAACAAATAGTCTGGACAGTGGTCAAAGTTCTGCTATGGTCAGTATGTCAGGAGTGAGCAGGGGCCATAATCTGTACCACACTGTTATGCAACAAATGGACCAACTTTTGTCAGGAGTCACAAATCCGGCACACAGTGCTAGCCTCTGCATCAGAACATAGATTTACTTTGTGCCCAGCCTAGAATAGTCATTCAGTGCCATATCTGGTACAATTATAAATATAGGCAGGAGTGCTGATAGTCTGGATGTTGAAATATCTTATCAGAGCTTGACTTCGTTTGGTCTCTTCAGATAAAAGGCCCCTACTGTGTACATCTTATGTAAATGATCTATAGAGTCTGATTAGTAGCCATGATTTGTTTCTACCATATACACTCCCCCGGAGTGGTGCCTTTAATCTAATCAATCAGTCTGTAGTTTTGCAACAGGAGACAAAACAAGAACCCAACCTCTTGAGCAATAGCTCAAGAGTCAGTGAAAATATAACAAGTTTAATCAAGGGGAATATTGACCAGATAAATGACAATAGCCTTGGGTTCAGCCCACTAAACAAAGAGACCGTGTCATTTTCAGTTCTGCATAGCTGATGCTGAGGTGGAACAGCTGCCACAGCCCAGTGGGTGCCATCAGGTTTCACCTTAGCCAAACTATCAGTGAACCTGGCCAGGTATTTAGGGGAAGCTCTGCGAATTGAGGAGCCCACTGATTCAGTAGCTTTGGTTCTGTCAATGGAGTAGAAAATGGAGTTTTCCCTAATGAGATATTTTTCATACAAAACTAAAGAGCCGTTGGGGCCAAGTCAGCTGTATTCTTGAATATAACTTTTCCATTTGATTAGTTAGGTTTCTGGGCTCTATCTTTGTTAATCGTTGAGTCTGAGTTGATCTACATTTTAGTAGGAATATTTGATTTTGGAGTCATAAGACCTTCATAGTTCATGTTCTCGGTTTATACAAGAGTTTAATAACAAGCAAATAGCTTATTATTTTGAAAATATTTTGAAAATAAATATGCCTGGTAGCTATTCCAGGGAGATAATGAATATAAATCCCCAAGGAGAAGCCTGCTTCCCATTGCCAGAGGTTCCAATTTTCAAAATCATCAGTCACAAAGACTCATATTAAAAGGGTAATTAGAATGGTGGGACCCTGAAGTTCTTAGCACTTATCTACACATGCTTTTTTTTCCCCCCATTAGGGGAGTCCCTTCTGGTACTTAAGGGAAGAGGAAATAGAACCATTTAACACACTGATTCCAACTACATATTCACGTGTAAAAGCAATGACAACAATTGCACAGAACTGGCTGTAGAGGTTCCACTAATATCTTCTATGAGCAATATTTTCTTCTTTTGGGCAGATAGGGTGAAGAGCCAATCATCTCAATAAAATAGGGGATTGCACTGGTTTGGAGATGATTTTTTGGTATAGTTAGACTCAGGGCACTTCTACTTCACCCAAGTTCCATATACGGGTTCTGCTACTGTCTGAATGTTTGTGACTCCTTCACATTCATATGTCAAAAATCTAATTATCAAGGTAATGGTATTAGGAGGTGGGGCCTTTGGGAAGGTGATTAGGTCACGAGGATGTATCCTTCATGAACAGGATTAGTGTACTTATAAAAGAGCCCACAGAGAGCTGCTTGCCTCTTCCACCGTAAGAGGACACAGCAAGAAGCCAGCAGTTAGAAAGCTGGAAGAGGGTTTTCACCAGACCCTAACCATGCTGGTACTTTCATCCTGGATTTCCAGACTCCAGAACTGCGAGAAATAAATGTTGCTTATAAACCACCTAGTCTGTGGTATTTTGTCATTGTAGCTTAAATGGACTGAGACAGGCTCCTTCCAAACTTTTGACTGAGTCTAAGTTTCCTTTTCCTCAACCCTGAAAGTTGAGAGTTCTATCCTCCAGAAGACTAAGCTGAATTTTTAATCTCATTCCAAGCAGATTAATATTTGCTGAATGATTTAAGAGGCGACCAACCTTGACTTTGCGGCAGGCCCCTTCATTCTAGCTAGCCCTTGTATCCAAAGCACTGTGAGACTGTGGGGGAATTCACTCCACTTTTCTGGCTTAGTCCACTGACACGGAACTCAGAAAATGTCTCAATTTGAAAAGCCATCTTGTGTCTGGGTCAAGTGCATAATGTAGTGAGGCAGACTGTACTTGCCGTAGATGGCCACAACAATAACTTTCATGTTACATATTCTTCATGCAATATGACTTTGAGATTCTTTTCACTGCAGGCTTTTCGCCAGGCTGGGCGTGGCCACCATTTCCGAGGTCCCAGGAGGTTGCCAGGCTGGTCCTGGCACACCGAAAGCCGGAATAGGGTAAGAGCTACTGGGCACTATTCCATGGATGGGGCACCCAGGCAGGGTGTGTTGTGTGCTCTGCTGGGTGGAATCTATGTTCTCTCTCCTTCAAATTGGGCAGGATTTTGTTTCAAAAGTACGATGGAAGGAACACAACGTGAGCTCTAGCTCATAAAATGTGACTCAGCTTCTGTCTTTCTTGTTGGATTCTCTCACTCTTACAGGCTTCAAAGGCAATGTTAACAATTTAGCTGCCCTGAGGCCACGGAAATGTGAAGAATCCCAAATTATTCCATAGGGGTTACATGGACAAGCTCTGGGACCACATGGAGAGAGAAAGAGAAATGAAGACAGAAAGAGCCATCTACCCCTCAGCTACTCCATCATTCTACTGTTCCAATTCCAGTCACAACTGAATGTAACCATTTGAGAGACTCTAGGCCAGAATCACCCAGCTGATATTTCCTGGAATTCTTGTTCCATAGAAACTATGAGAAAGTACAAGCGTTGTTTTAAGTCAAAGTTTAAGCCCGGATTTTGAAGTGATTTTTTTTCAGAGAAATGTATAACTGGAACATTCAGTTTCCAGGCTATGATGCCAGCACGATAAGCTGGTCAAAATTTCTGCTCTTTTTTTATACCCCTATAAAATTTGTCTCCTAGGGCCAAGAGAAACACAACTCATGCCAAGATGTGACAAATTCCCAGAGGAAATGAAATAGCTGGCCATTATTAAATCATTTGAAAAGACTTTTTTCTATCAAATTTTAGTGTACCTGGTCCTTGTTGCTTCAACTAGTCTCTGATATATTTAAAAACACATTTATTTACTCATTTGTTTATCTGAAGTTTATTCTTTTATTTTCTCATTTCCAAAGAGAAATTCTTGGCCTGCTAAGACATACTCCATTCTGTGCCCATTCTGTTTAAAGGCAAATATCCCCTTCACTCACTATACCTACTTCCAGCCAAGTTATACCATTGCATCTGTCACTATTTAGAATACACACACATACACATACACAAATGTTTTGCTCAGTTTGTTATAATACCCATATACTAATCAATATATTAATCTATACTACTCAGTATATAGAACCTAGGATTTTCTGACTCCAAAATAAAGTTATAGATATGCTATTCCTTATCTCGAATGATAGATAATTTTTTTTTCTAAATTTCACCATTTCAGAGTGTTATAGAACTAGGTAGTAAAGGCAGTCATACCCAAAGCAAAGCAGATGCCTTCTGAAAAAGCTGTCTTACTTCTCAATAGCCCAGATCAGTCACACAACCGTACACTAACCAACCACCACATTTTATCTGGGATGTAGTAATTGTTACAAGCCAGTTAAGGCTCACTCCTGTATTTGGGGGCAGGATGATCACTAAGGATTTTGAGCTTCTGGTTAGAAGGTAGAGGAAATATACTATGAAAATATACTAGTTGGTATTCTGAATACCAAATGAATAGCAAACAATACCAAAATATCTTTAATTTCTGCTAAAAATTATTAGAACACTATCAGAGGGCCCATTATATATATTACCTAGTTAACCACTGTAGAAATGGAATGGTGTATAATTTAAAGAAATATCATAAATCCAAGAATCTGTTTATTAAGATTCCACCTACAATAAATTTGTGGCCATGCCACAGGATCTACACATTCCAGAACACTCACCATTGCATTGCTTACCTATGGCTTCCTAGGTTCCTATTCATTGCAAAATTATAGTTCTGAGAAGAGGTATATTGTCCTCATTAGGGTTTAAGTCAGGTCCCATATCCAACTTCTCTTGGATTTATCTGAAATATTCAGATGCTGCCTAGTAAAAGAAGAATAACAACAACAACAATGAAAAAACAAATGTCCATGTTATGTCCTTTCCTTTTCTGCGCAAAGCTGGTCATACACTTTCACTTTCCAACATAGATAAATTACAGTTCAAGGTTTCTCAAATACATCCATTGCATTAGAGGTCAAACTCAATTGTGTTCCAGACCTTCATGACCATGGCTAAACTATATCTATTGCTTTGGTAATAAGTTATCACAAATTTAGTGGTTTTAAACAACTAAAAATTTATAATCTTCCAGTTCTATACATCAAAAGTATGGCATGGGTCTCACTGAACTGAAATTGAGGTGTTGGCAGGGCTGCACTCCTTTCTGGAGGTTCTAGGGAGAATCCTTCAAAGCCAGTAAATGGCTTTTTTTCTGTGGTGTCACATTTTTGGCTAACTACACCAGGAGTTTCTCCCATTTTGATTATATTGAGCCCATTTTAACAATAAAGGATAATCTCTCCCATATTAAGGACCTTAACCCTAATTACACCTCTGAAGTCCCTCTTGCTATGTAGAGTAACATATTCACAGGATCTGTGGACATTGGGTTGGGGGGAGACGGTTTGAATGGGGTACCTAGTTTATTTCTGACACAGGTGGATCCCTGCCTGGCAGATTCTGGGATGAAGGCCTGGGTGTCAGGGGCTGAGCTAGCACTCCATCTTGCAGGTGTGGAAGGCATTGACCCCTGTGCACGCTGCTGTGCTGTTGCCCACAGAACCATGATGCCCAGCACCTGGTGCATGGCGTGCGTTGTCTCGTATTACTTGTGTGTTGTCATGCAACTGAAAGTGAGTATCGGGTCATCTGGAGGTCACGGCCCCACTGCCGCCTACGGGTCAATAGCCTGACAGTTACTGGCCCCTCACCCTCTTCCTTGCACTGGTCCTGGACGCTGATGACATAGCAGGGCCTGCACACCCGTGAAAAATCTCATTTACCAGGTGAGCGCTGCCCCAGAGGTGCAGGTAGACCAGTTGAGGTAGACCAAGGGCAGGGCAGGGAAAAAGAGAGGGAGCCGGCTGCTGGGTGACCCAGATGGGCTTCGAGTTGCCCTCCGGGGATTAAGGACTCTCTGGACAGGGACCCTCATCACTAGGTTTGCTCTAGGCTCTGAGTTGCCGACTGGCCTGGCCCTCAACAGCCACCCCCCCTTGGTATTGACAGTTACCAGAGTGGCTTTGAAGGAGGCAGTATCAGCGTTGCGGTGAGCCAGGAACTTCCTCATATTGCTGAGGCCCTCGTATTGCTGACAGCCAGGTCTGCTGCGGAGAGGGTGAACAGCACATTGAGGTCCACCGTGCAGATGTTGGGTGGGGCGGGCAACAGTGGGAGAAACTCGAAGGGTTCTGGTAGTGAGGACAGGCGAGGAACACTTAAGTCCTTCTTGTCCTCGTCGGAGTCCGCAGTATCAGGGGACGGTGGTTAGAGACTCGCCCTTAGCGCACCAGCCCGCCCCTGCCACTGGAGCTACAAGGAGAGAAGGGTGTCGGTATGGTGGGTACAAACTTGCAGGGCTCAAGCTCTTAAGACTACTCGAAGTATAAGCCTTCGTGGCGGGAGGAGGTACAGAACTGCGCAGGCGGGCCCTTAGGCGAGCTTCAGTCCGTCCCCCTTCGTGGTAGTGCGTAGGTACGCTGCAACGCTGCGCAGGTACGCTGCAACGCTGCGCATGCTCAAAGGAAGCCGGGAGGGAGGCCATCTCCGCGTGGCGCCGAGAGCACTCGTCTGCAGAGAGCAAGGGAGTGGTCAGTGTGGGTGGGTGGCCTGGCCTGGCGTCCTTGTCCAGCAGTGGGTTCAGCGATAGCCACCAGCTTTCCCCAGCCTGGTGGGCTCCCGCGGGCAAGAGAGTGCGAGGGCAGGAGCCGCTTGTGACCAAAAGCAGTGCCAGCGTTTTCTTCTCTAAACTATTACTGTCTGACCCAAAGGCGTCAGCGCAGGCTGCAGGCTTCTGGCCAGGCTGGGCGTGGCCACCATTTCCGCGGTCCCAGGAAGATCCCAGGCTGGTCCTTGCACACCCAAAGCCGGAACGGGGTAAGAGCTACTGGGCACTTTCTCCGTGGATGGGACACCCGGGTGGGATGTGTTGTGTGCTCTGCTGGGTTTGTGGGTTATTTGAGGATCCGCCGTCCTCACACCAACCACAGGGGAGGCTACCCTGTGTACCTACTGGGGGGGGTGGTTCTGAGGGGCTCCTGGGTTTCCTCCTAGGGGACCTGGCTGCTTTCTCAGCCCTGTGATGGGGCTTGGCTGTAGTGGGTCATTCAGGGCATCTCGGGATGCTCCTGGGCACTCTTCTTGGAGTTTCCCAGGGAGTTCACACTTTCCTTGCTCTCAGCCTGCTGAGGTTCTGCTAGGATGTGGGGGGTGGAGGGAGCGGTCACCACATGCTCTGCAAGAATCCTGAGTTCTGCAAGGGGACCAGGACTTCCAGGTGGAGTGCAACCGGGGAACAGCACCTTTTTTGGTGGGGCCATGGGGGTGCCACACCAGCCAGGCATACATGGAGGTCAGCATGCAGTTGGTGTAAGCTGAGGTAGGTGCAGCTGACCAATGACTGTCTTCTAGAAGAATTTATCAGGCTTGGCTAGCAGCAACCAGTGGCTCAGGGGTAGGGGCCTGATGCTCAGCCAGTCCAGGAGGCTCTGGGCCAGCTCCATCAAGTACTCATAGGGCACCAGCTCTAAGGCACACTGGCATTGAGGAGCAGGGCCCCCAGGTTGGGTGAGATAGGTCTGCAAAGCCTGCTTTCTCTAGACCCCTCATGGATGGCTACCTGATCATACTAGTCCAACTTTTATAGTAGGAGGTTATTGAGGCTACAGAGGCTGTCAGGACTCAGGTGGGTCACCAGGATGGCTCCTACCTGGTCCAGGTGACTCATCAACTTTTAGAAGCTCATTGGGGATAGACCTGCACTTGAGAAGCACTGTGGAGCCATTGATGGTGAAGAAGGTGGCATCACCAAAGGCCTTAGGGAGGATGTAGCAGCAGGGCCGCCTTAAGCCTGGGAAAGCCCACTGAGGCTGGTACCTCCAGCAACTCCACCACTTATCCTAAGAGCACTCCCAGGCCTTTGGAGGCTGGCAGCTGCATGCTTCCTGCCCGGGGGATGGAGTATCAGTCTAGTGTGGACTTGGGTGGCTAGCTACCCTTTTTGCAACAGGGGTGGCAAGGAGTGGGGAGTGGAGATCTTTTGTTTTTCTCATAGAAGAGGTTTTATCGCAGGTTTTCTCCTTCTCACTTCCACCCTACCTCACTATCTCAGAGCCCTTCTTTCCCCACTTATTATTGTCATGAGTCTCTGGATTACTTGATAGTGCTTTTTAGGGTCACCACTGGGGCCACTTGAGGGGTCAGGCTGGGCTCCAATGAGAAGGAGCCGATCTTGCTGTTATGGAAAGTTGTGAATCTGGCCAACAAGTACACAAAGTAACTGGTACAAAGTACTAGTTAGACTGGATCAGTTGGAACTGATGTAAAAATAGTAAAGAAACTAAGACCTATGCCAAAAACCTATCCTCCCAGCAGCAAGTGGACCCAGCCCTGAGACAGTTTAACCAGTCAGTGTGCAATGAACAGCACATTGGGGTAGGAACCTCCTTCTGTCTCTGTATTGATAGGCAACCTCAAGTCAGGCAAATCCTATATCCCATGGCTTCCAGGAAGATGGTGTTATTACCTGACTAATACTACTTTTTTTTTTCTTTTTTTGTCTTTGAAGAGAATTCAAGAAGTGTTACTCTGGTTTATCTGATATTGATAAACTGGATATTGCAGGAATGACACAGTGTTTAAATTTTGAGAATAGTTTAGTCTCCCAGTATGGAGCCTCTCTCAAGTTAGATATGGGGAATATAATTTTAGCAGTGATTTTAGAGCCCTATAATCCCAGGTTTTCAGATCCAGAGACAGTTCCAAATTTGAAAGTGGCACTTGCAGCAAGATGAACTTATTGATGATAACACTGTAGTCAAGAATCAAGGTTTACTATGGCAGTCCAGATCAAGATGTTGCAGGATTCTTGAAATACCTGATATTGCTGTGGGAAGTCCAGCATTTTGTCTGAATGCCCAGGGTGGAAGGAATAGAGATGCCCCAATTGGTTTTATACGTGAGGAGCACAGAGACCTAGCACTGCAGTGGCTCAAACATCACATGGAGACCCAGTACAACGAGGTTTACAAAGCGATTTTCTTAAACTTGCTGGTGATACATCCAAAGAAGTAGCCCAGTTCTTCCCCAAAGAAAAACAAGTCGTCTTCTGCATGTGAGTGCTCACAATTGATAAAGTGGTGGCCTTTTATCACTGGGGGAAAGGAAGCCATCTTCTTTGTTACTTCCCTGGACGGTAGGCCGACAAGAAATGCTTTATGTCTTCTTTGCTCCTGAAGAATTTGCACAGAACACATGGAGGAAGCATAAAGATTTATTGGGTAAAAGATATATTGAACTCTTCAAGGGCATAGCAGCTGAAGATCAGCAGGTGATGGCTCAAGTCTCAGTCCCTCTCATTTCTCTTCTAACCATTATTTTGCCTCAGCAGTTTGTACTCCTGTAAATGTTAAAGACCTTATACATCTTTGAGATCTTTCCTACGCAGCCTCAATTGAGAACATCCTGGACTTTCTTGGGGGAGTTTTCTACAGATACTCAACTGCCAGGGTTCACATGATGTAGAAACATCAGGGCTACCCATAAGGAGATACCTTTATCCAGATGAAGTCTACAGACAAAGCATTTACAGCTGCACAGAAGTGTCCTAAAAACAAAACAAAAACCAAGCCAAAACAAACAGGCAAAAAAAACCTGAAGGCATACATGTCAAAGTCTTTTAGTCTTCAGATAAGGATGTGAACTTTGTGTTCATGGGATGGGGCACATTTTTTTTTTTTTTATGTTTACCAGTTTATTATACAATAAAACATATGACAAAGGATACAGATGAACAGCCAGTTGAAAATGTACATAGAGTGAGGTCTCAAGCACAAGAACTTCTGTCCCTATGGACTTAGGGTGTGCCATCCTCCTGGCATGTGAATGTGCTCACCAACCCATAAGCTCTCTGAACCTCATTCTAATTGAGATTTTTTTATGGAGGCTTCATCACACAGGCATAATTGATAATTAACTCCATTTATAGTCCCTCTCCTCTGTAGGGAGAATGAAGGGGTAGGGCTGAAAGTCTCAAGATTCTAGTCATGGCTTGGTCTTTCTGTGACCAGCCCCCATTTAAGACTCCACCAAGAGTCACCTCATTAGAACAAAGACACTTCAGGATCTTCCAAAAGATTTAGAAATCCAGTATTGGTTGTTGCTATTACTTAGGAAATTGCAAAGGACTTAGGAGCTCTGTGTCAGCAACTGTGATCAAAGATGAAATGTTAGGAAAAAAGATTCTCCCAACACCTCTATTAAAGAGGTTTCGGGAGCTCTGCATCAGGAATCAGGAGCAGATATATATATATACACACATTATTTCACACCAGGTAATCTGAGTTTCTTTTTTTCCTCCCACCCCAACCATACAGTTGATTTGGTTGATCCAAAATCCTAGACTGTTGAGATTTTCTTAGATGAAGCCACAGTCCTGGTGCCAAGAGGTAGTGATAGGATGTCTGCATTAGTTTTCAACTGTTGCCTAATGAATTTAAGCCAACTTAGTGACTTAAAGAACACCCATTTATTCACAGTTCTGTAGATCAGAAGTCAGGTTTGATTGTGCAGGGTCTCACAAGGTCAAAAAGTATGGGCCAGGCTGAGTTCTTATCTAAAGGGCATTGTTTTTTTGCTGGTCAGGTAGCCAGAGTGGGGCCAGTGAGCCCCAGACAGATCACCCTACCATGATTGCTCCTCACCCTCTTTGGGAGAGAGAAATTCTGACTCTGCTCTGAAAACTCCCAACTGCAAAGTTTTCTCCTTCAGCTGTTGTGGTTGAAGGGAGCTTAGGGACCCCACCTGCTTTGCCAGGTGAGGGCCTGTGGTTGCCGAACTCTTTAATCTTCCTTAGTACAGTAACTAGCTGGATGCTTGGCCTCAAAGAGAACAAGTAAACCAAGAAGATGTGGATGGTGCCACTTCTGTTCTTCATCTCAGAAGCATATCACTCTGGATCCTGGTAGAAAGAGTTAGTATGGTCTGGCCAGGAGATCACAGCATGATTTCAGGTATGGAAGATGGTGTGGTGATCCCAGGTGCCTGTGAAAAGCTCAAGACTCTAGAGTCTTGATAGCTCTAATGCAAATAGGTACAGCAATATGACATTCACAAAGAGAATCTGCCAGCTCCAGAAACCACGTTTATGCCTAAGAGAAAAGTAAGAATACTATAACCCTGAATGTGGCAACTTGTTACTCCATGGAGAAAGGGGTTGAGGGGGGGACACAAACAACAATTGAGAAAGATGGCTTGGTGACAGAAACCTTGGTTGGAATCATAGTTGAGGGTTTTATTAGCCATTGCATTCGTTAGTGGGATCACCATTGCAGCTGAGTGAAAAATGTTGGAAGGATACCCTGAAGAATTTAAGAATTGTGCCATTCTGCCCACGTGTTTCAAAGAGTTTCCCATTTTTCCCATCTCTGAGCATGTGGGAAAAATGATCCATGGAAATGCTTGGCCACTCCACTCAGAATCCATGATGATCCTTCCACTTGCCAAAGGTAACCAAAGGAAAGATAATTCATAAAACTTGCTCTTCTAAGCATTTTGTCTTTTGATTTTTTTAAAATACATGTTTTGTAAAAGGAGATTTAAAAGAAAAAATGCATAGAAAATGGAGCAAAACTATATAAACTGATTTTTAACAAAAAAAGACAATATAATTCAGTGTTAGAAAATATGATCATGTCTTTGTTCTAATTCTGTTATTGTTAAAATGCAAAGGGAATATTTATTCCAATGGAGTCCTAGGGCCTAATGCTATGTCAATAAGTGGCATACACATTCTGTAATTTCTAATCCGTTAAAATCTACACATCCCGGTCTTAGTTTTTTCTATTTTTAAAGTTTAATTTGGTGTGAATACTCAAGTAGAAAAAGTAGACTTGGATAATATGTAATGAACAACTGTCTTTCACTTGTTTAGATAAATCATTTCAAAGGCATCCATTTTAAATCATAAATAGGAAGTTTATACTTAGGAGAATGCATTTTGTTTCTCACAACAAGGACACCAGGCAGCCTGCAGGTTTGCTTTACTGCCTTCTTCAGTGACTTGATAACTTTATGACTGAAGGTTTGCCCATACCTGCCACCTGCACTTCTTTTGGATGATGGGAAGGCAGAGCTAAGGAGGCTGACATCTTTATTTTTTATGGCACAAGTCCTTCAGATTGGCTACTTTTTTCTGGAGTATGGAGATCTCTGTCCTGTATTCAGAGGAAGCTGCTACACACCCATTGTTAATGCAGGCCCAAGTGTTCTAGAAAGTAAGAACCATGATAGTTCCCAAACTGAAAGAAATCCTGTATGGACCTCTAGCATGAGAGATAGAACCTGTCACTTTTCTAATGTTTAATTCTGCTCCAGAGGACAAATGTGGGAAGCAAAAAATAATCTTGCAACTAATTTTAAATATGTAGCTTAAAAATTAAAGATTTCCTAGTCAGGGCAACTGGGTGGTTAGGTCAATTAACCTCGGGTCATGATCTCAGGATTGTGAGATCAAGTTCCTCCCTGGGCTCTGCACTGGATGTGGAGCCTGCTTAACATTCTCTCTCTCCCTCTGCCCCTGCCCTCCCTGCTCACACACACCCGCTCTCTCTTTCTCTAAAAAAAAGATACACACACACACACACACCTCCCTTGCTTGGGCCAAGAAAATTGCTAACTAAAAGTATTTATTAATGATTTAAAACTCAAATCAAATATTAAGAGTAGGTTAGGTTATGATCCCAGGGTCCTGGGATTGAGCCCTGTAGCAGGCTTCCTGCTCAACGGGAAGCCTGCTTCTCCCTCTCCCACTACCCCTACTTGTGTTCCCTTTCTTACTGTGTCCTCTCTGTCAAATAAACATATACATCTCTGCAACCATATGTGTGTGTGTGTATATACATACATATATAATAGAATATATATATAGACACATACACAATCATATATATATGTATATACATGTGTGTGTGTATATATATATATCCCTTAACATGTGAATTCTTGAACATCTATGATACCAGGAAGTGATAAGGTTCTTAACAGAAAGAAAGGGCAGGTCTAATGGTCAACGCTATAATCATTTGTGGAGAAAGAGGAAGAGAAGGGAGAATGATGATGATGATGACTTATTATTAGATTATATCCTTATGCAAGTGGTCGAGATTAATCTCTCCATCAATAAGAGTCATGATAGAGCATGATCCAAATTGGTGGCATAGGAAAATCCTGAACAAACTTCCCCCAATACACCAAATCTACAGCTACACATAAAACGATTCCTTCCAAAAAAAAAGAAAAGACCTGAAAACTAAGTGAAAACCTTCTTTATAACAAATGATAAAAGGGCTACATCAAGATGGGTCGAAGAGGCAGGAATCTGGTTTCACCAAAAACTCCATCCCTAGCAGAGTAATCCACAGTCAGGAAAGATATCACAAATCAGAAGCTTCTCAAAAGTTAAAAAATAGGAGCTACCATATGATCCACCAATTCTACTTCTGTGTGTTTATCCCAAGAAAATTAAAAAAAAAAAAACTAATTGAAAGAAACACATACACATACCTATGTTTGTTAAGGCATTATTTACAATAGCCAAGGTATGGAAATGACCTAAGGATGCATGCATAAAGAAGATGTGGTATATGTACATTGGAATACTACTCAGACATAAAGAAGAATGAAATCTTGCCATCACAACAGTATGGATGGATCATATGGGTATTGTGCTAAGTGAATTAAGTCAGAGAAACACAAATGCTGTATGATGTATGTATGTTACATGTTACATACATATGTAACATACATATGTTACATACAAATGGTATATGATGTTATTTATATGTGGAATCTAAAAACAAAGCAACAAGAAAGAAAAATCCAAAAAGAAATGAACAGACATAACTCATAGAGAACAGAATGGCAGTTGCCCGAAGAGAGAGGGCTTAAAGATTGGTGAAAGGGATAAATAAAGGAGGTCAAGCTTTATTCCATGTTCCAGTGGAACATAAAATATGTAGGCCATGTGAATGTGGTGTACAGCATGGTGACTGTAGTCAATAATATTGTAGTTCATACTTGAAAGTTTCCAAGAGAGTAAATTTTCCATGTTCTCATCACAAGAAGAGGACGGAGAAAGAGAAGGAAGACTCATTGATATACTGTACCCCCATTCAGTCACGTCATCTCTGTGATATTTATGCCCCCTACTTAAAACTTCATTTTAATTTTATGGAGACATTAGACATAATGAGGAACATTCTGCAAATTCAATATGTGACTAAATTTTTGCAAAAATATTAAGGTATTGAAAGACAAAGAGTGACTGTCAAAAATATTGGAGGAATCCAGAAGACAAAACAATCAAACGCAATGTATCTGTAATAGATCTAGAAATAGGAAAAAAAGGAAATTTGTGGAAAAACTGTGAAATTAGAATAAAGTTACAATTTAATTAATGTTATTGTATGAATTTTAATTTCACTTTGGTTATATTAGATGTTAACATTCAGAGAATCTGGGTAGAGATGTATGGGAACACTATTTTTGCAAATCTGTAATTCTAAAATTACTTAAAAATGAAAATTAAAAAAAATATGGCTAGGAAACTCATTATGTGAAAATAAACTAAAAATGTGTTGCTTAAACCTGGTAGTATAACCAGTATTTTACACTATATATTTATATATATATGTATATATATATTTACATTTCCATATCTCAAAAAGACATTTAAGATATAGAAATATCTTTAAGATACAGTATTTATGACCACAAGACTCTTTAAAATATAAGCAAGGAAAAAGCTGGAATGAACACACAAAAGTATCAGCTCTTGTCATTTGTTCAACTAACTATATGTTTAAAAGCTATTTAGTGAGAATCTATTATGCAGTAGGTACTGTGATGGACTCTAGAGAGCATGAGTGGACAAGACAGAAAAAGTCTTTGCCTTCAGGGAACTTACATAAAATTTTGGGAATAGATAAAATAATCATATAACATAAGTATTTAGTAACTAAAATAAATGCTATAAAAGCAACAAAAAAAGTGGGCAAGTTGGAAATTAATGGATATGGATAGACCTACTGTAGTAAGAATGGTCAGGATGGTTCTGGGAGCAAGTCAGGTAGGGCGAGTCCTGGATGATGAGGAAAAGCTGGCCCTGCAGAGAAAAGAGAGAGAAAAGATTCCAGGAGGAAAGAGAAAAAGAAAAAAGAAAAAAAAAGAAAGAAAGAAAAAAAAAGTTATGTATAGCGGTCTTCTAACAGCTAAGGCTGTGGTGTCCTGAATTAATTAAGTAATTTGAACTTAGTAGGTGATGAATGTAGAGAGACAGAAAGTATTCAGACATGCAGGACTTAAAAGTGGAAATGCATTTGGATTACTTTTGAACAAAAAGTGAAGTTCCTGAATTGTTGTAAGTAGGGAAGTGAAAGTCGAATGGGAGGGGATAGGAAGGTGTGGACTTTCAGGAAGTGTTTCTTTTTAGAATTCAAATATGGGCCCTGGGCTGAGGGCTTGCATTGGAACTATAGAAAAATAGCTTGAAAAAGCTTTGCAGATAGAGTGTTATGGTGACCTGGATATGGAGAGTGAGGAAAAGGAAAAAACTGAGACTGACAGATTTTTGTATTGATTAATACTGTGAGAAGAAGTAGGAGGAAAAGAGAAAGAAAAGAGGGTTTGTTTGCTTTCTTAGCAAGGGCATGCTAAACCTCCAAGAATTATTTTGTTGTTAACTATGATGGGAAGGTTAGAGTAAACAGTGAACAACAGAGGTAGGAAAAGGTAGGCATTACCATATATATATTTTTAAAATGTTATTTGAAAGATATGCTAAGGGCACAGAGTTAACAGTGGTTTTCCAGTAGAATATTAGAAATGTACTCTTGTTTTTTGTGGGGTTTTTTTTTGAAACTTTAACCTTCTAATTGCTGAAATACAGTATTATTCCATTATAGTAATGTTGATATCCCCTTAAGTAAGTGTGTATATGTGGTAGTATTTCTGACATGGATAAGAGGTAAGGAAGAAGAAAAGATTATTCCTGGATAGCTCTGATATGTATTTTTTCCATCCTTTACTTTAAAATATTTCACAGAGTGAATATATATTACTTTACAACTTAGTTATATTGCATTAGCTAAAGAAAGTGTTCCAAAATATGCCAACTTGGTGGAAAAATAAACTACCATCAAATAATTATTATAGATGGATATCAATTGATTTCAGAATCAAATAGTTATGTTTCACTTTGCAAGGGAATTAATGTTTTTAATATAAAAACAAATAGATATTGGTACTCACAAGACTTGTAGACTGAAGTTTTATTTTTATTAATGCACATGTGAGTCTTAGAAGCTTCCTAAATTTACTTATTAAATTGGAATGTAGTTAGTATAAAGAGAAATTGACCAATATGATTTTCTTTCTACTCTAAGTGTAATGCACATAATTCACATGAGTGGTTGACCTTGACTTGGCTTAAGGAAGTTAAGTGAAGCTTTCATGCTTAAAAATCTGTTAAGAAGAATTATATTTTCCATCCCACGCTCTTAAAGTGCTTTGAAGTAATATAACTGATATTTAGATTTTAAAAATCACATGATTTATTTTTTCAGTCACATCTTGCCCAAGTGTGAAAAACTAATATATCCTGCTGAATATATATAATTTTACATTTCAGTGGCAAAGAAATTTCATATCTCTGTTGAAACATAAGTACCTTTTACTTTTATATGGGTTTAGTTTATTTCAATAAATACAAAATTTTGTCTTTTTCATAGCGTGTTTGGTAGTAAGGAGAAGAAAACCTACTCAAATTAGTTGATAGAAAAAATGATTTTAACAATGAATAAAATACCCTTATGCAAGAAATGGCACCTACAAACCAGAAATGGAGTATAAAATGAAGTATAATCAGGTAATAGTGCTAACGACCTGATGGTTTGTCACTTACTTTTTTTGGGGGGGTAGTATTTCTACTTCCCTATAGAGACTTGTTTCTGCTTACAGTACACTTAGTATCTGGTGCCTATAACTGTTTTGCATATGATCCTGGATTTTCAGAGTCCTAATCCTGTTCTTAATTTTGGAAATCTGGACTTTCATTGTCCCAGCACTGCCTATTCATAGACTCAGAGTCATGTTTTCAGAGGAAGGAGAATTTATTGATAATTGACTAGGGTTGTTTCAGTTAGTTAAAGCTCAACATTAGGCTAGGGGTAAATATTCTTTTATTACCAAGAAGGAAAACACAAATTAGACCTTTATCCATTTCTTCAGTTTGGAGACTATAAAGGAGTTTCAAACTTGTATCTTTCCCCAAGTGTATGTAAGTACAGTAGTAATCCTATTAAACCAAATTCTGTCAATATTTATTTGAAAATTAGCATTAAGTTGACAGGTGGCATGCCAGTTCTTAAGTCTTGCTGAGTATAGAGTTGAGAAGGATCTTAAGGCTTAATCTGGGTTCAATAGTCAAGGATATCTTGTTAATAATTAGAGATATAGTCAACCGTCATGGGAGAGTGAGAAAGAGACTAGAATGCCACACATTTGCCATCATATAAAAGCAGTGAATAAGAAATAGAAGAATGTCAGTCCTCAATACCAACATTTTTCAAGCGTTTTTGTACGAAGTATCATCTTGTGAGCTCATAAAAAATTTCAGGTATTCACTCTGGAGATTATTGTTCGGTAGGTTTGAGATAAGTTTCCTTAATAAGTACCCGCATAAGTCTGATGATACTGGAATAATACTCATACTTTAAAAGTAGTGTTCTCTTTAACAATCTTTCTGTTCACCCTACAGCCCCCAGAATGCCAGTGAACTAGATAGTTCATCAAAATGATAAAATATCTGAACTAGTGAAAATGTGAGGCTAGCCCAAATATCTAATCTTTCACATGAATTCTTGCTATAAACAAACAAATAAACAAACAAACACAATATATTTCATTCAGATTGTTTATGCAGCCTTAGGCATGGAGTATCCTTGATGTCCTAGAGTATCTATGATGATTTTATGGGTGAAGTCAATCTATCTGTAGATTCTAGCAACTAGACCTTGTTCTGACTTATGAAATGAGCTCAAGTAATTTCTAATCACTTTTCTACAGGTAATCATCCTATATACACTATATACTCTTTTCCAAGAAACCTACTTTCTTTAATATTTGCTTGTATTTGTGGCTTAAGTTGCTTTTCCATCAGAGTTGCCTAGCAGTTTGCTAATGACAGTCATAGTGATCTTTGCCCAGGTTTAAATGTATTTTCCCATGTGCTTTGATGCATGAAGAGTGCAGTTTGATTACTGTTCATCATCCAGGCACTTTATATCCATTAAAGTAGCAGTTCAGCAAAATCCTAGAGAAATTACAGTATAGTATACTTGTTAAATACTTGTAAGTTGGCCTGAGACAGATATGGGTTTGAATTCTGACTCTTGTTTATTTAGGTATCTGATTGTTGTAACAATGCAAGATGGATGGTAAAGAATTTTTGAGGAAATAGGTTTAATTCATTTTCTTCTCATAATGCTGAAAAAATTAATAGATTTGTTAATTTGGCTCTTGGATGAAGAACTCAATTTTAAAGTAATTTTCATTGAAGGAAAAATTTAAATGAAAAAAAAAAAAGGTTAGAAATATAATTGTGACTGGTAAGATCCTAGCTGTACAGGGAATTTGATTATATGACCAGATTGTTACCATTCCAAATTGAACTATACCCAATTAGCACTGCAGACATGATCTTTTCTAGAGCCAATATTTCTGTTGCCAAGATGTCTTGTTTGCTTGGATCATAGCAACAAACTGGCAGACCTGCCCAGTCATGGCAATTGCCTGCCTGCATTCCTCCTGGCATTCAGAGACCTGAACTCCATGCCAAGCGATCCAATCTTTCTTACCCGATTCCACAGTTCCTTTTTTTTTAACTCCTCTACTCAGAATTATCTAATTGCTGTCCTTAATCCTTGTGACAGAAACTGCTGCTCGCCTCATCTTTATCAGTTCTCATCTTTTTCACCAACAGAAAGGTGATTTTGCTGGGAGTGGAATGTGCCTGGCAAAGAATATACAAACAGGCTGTACAAATTGGGCTACCTTGTAGCCATGACCTGGTCGATGAGCTTTAACAGTAGTTTTTGTTCATGAAAATCAGGAACTCAAAAAGCAGAGTTTTAAGTCAACTGGCACGTGTCATTTTATCTTTCTTCTTTCTTGCTGCCTGAAAAGTCAATGGGATGGTGAGAATACTAGTGATCATCTTGTAAACATGAGGTCACTTTGAGGATGGAAGCCTGAGGATGGCAGAGCACATATATGGAAACAAATAGGAAATCAGTAAAATCATTGAGGAGGCCTGAGAAGACCAACTGTACATTTCATTATTTGACAGGAATGCGTTCCTCTCTTATTTTTTTTTTTAAAGATTTTATTTATTTATTTATTAGGAAAGAGAGAGAGTGAGAGAGAGCATGAGAAGGGAGAAGGTCAGAGTGAGAAGCGGACTCCCCATGGAGCTGGGAGCCCGATGTGGGACTCGATCCCAGGACTCCGGGATCATGACCTGAGCCGAAGGCAGTCGCTCAACCAACTGCGCCACCCAGGGGCCCCCCTCTCTTATTTTAAGCATCATTTTCTAGTGTCTTTTACTCCCAGCCTAACACATTTAAACATCACTCTGAGCGGTAACTCAGATAAAAATGATTGTGAGAATGGTTGCATAGACTGCTGCAATTTTCCAATGGGACCTTTCTGGTTTTTAAACATATTTATTTCTTTCAAGTATAGCAGAGTTACTAGGAAAGAAGAGATTGCCAATTCTTTGAGTTTTCAAAAGTTTAGAGGAAATTAAATTTGAAGCTAAATATTTCCTACCTGTTTGTGAAAAAGTATTAGTGAATAATGCAGAACTATAAAGATTTTGCATAGCATAATAAATGTGTATGGTAAAATATTTTCTATAAAATTCATAATCCACAAAACATTCACATTTGTTAAAATCTGTTAGGAAAAAAAATTGTCGGTTTTGAGGAATTATTGGAACTTTGGGTGAGGCAATAATTTGTCATTAAGAATTGTCCTATTTATTGCAGAAAGCTTAACATTTCTGGATTCCACCCACTAGAACAATATTCAACCCCCATTCAATATAAGGGTCAAAAAATGAGTATTGAGGAAATATTAATTCTTTGTCCCGCCTTCCCTCAACTCATCTTCCCTCATGTCCCTGTCGAAAACCAGTGTATCAGTTGGAATCTGAGATAGTTTTGCCTTGAGAACCTGTTACATTTATTCTTTTATTTACTTCACTTATTCCACACTTAAATCTCTATCTCCATTAATTTAAAATATTGAAGTCAGGTAACCTTCAATTTTCTGTAATGAAATTTTGTCCATCCATGACTCCCTCCTCTCTTGATTCCCATGCAAAATTTTGGAAGATTGTAATCAACATAATTTTAGGAAGGACATATTAATGAAATAGTTAGAGGCCTATAATAGAAACGATTGGGAATTTTAGACTAGATTCACTCTTAATTTGCTACAAACGTTTTAGAGTTTTTATTCATCAGAAAAATTCAGTTAACAGTATTTTCAGTTTCAGTCACCTATTAGTGTTATTAAAAACATACAGAATAATGTATAATCGTTTTACATGAAACACTGGGATAGTGATATTTCTTTGAAATGTAGAAAATCTAAAATGACTTTATATATTTATGAATTTATATTTTGAGCCTCAGAGTCAGATTATTAGATTTATCAGTTTCAGGTTAGTTTTAGCAGACATATGACTATATATAGAAAAAATCGAGACTATGCCATGGTTCTTATTTGCATTTATTTATTTATCCATTCATTCATTTTAAGATTATTTATTTATTTATTTATTTATTTATTTATTTGAGAGACAGAGAAAGTGAGAGAGAGCATGAGAGGAGAGAAGGTTAGAGGAAGAAGCAGACTCCCCGTGGAGCTGGGAGCCCAATGTGGGACTCAATATCGGAACTCAAGGATCATGACCTGAGCCCAAGGCAGTTGCTCAACCAACTAAGCCACCTAGGCGCCCTCTTATTTGTATTTAAATTTATGTTTATAATCATTGTGGAAGAATCACAGATATTTATAATCATTCCCCATAACTCACATGTCCTTTATATTGATAGGACTGAAGTATGCTTGGTATGATATATATTTTCCAAAATATATATATATTAAATATATATTATTTAAATATATTTAATAAACACTCATATAGCATATACTTTGTGACAAACTCTGTTTACAACCATTACATCATTTATTTTTTTCCATTACATCATTTAATCTACCTTAAAAACTTAAAAACTACTCTATTCTAAAGATGATAAAACTAAGACACAAAAAGTCCAAAGAACTTTTGAAAAGTAATATGGTCTGGATTTTTGGGATCCAGACTGTAATTCAGGTAGTCTGATTAAGGAGTTCATATTATTAACCATTGACAATACAAAGAATTTATATATTTTAGGTGAAAATTATTTTGATAAAATAGTCATTCCTTTTGAGTTCTTTTTTTTTAAGATTTTATTTATTTATTTAGAGAGAGCACAAGAGCTGAGGGAGGGGCTGAATGAGAAGCAGACTCCCCACTGAGCAGGGAGCATGCTGTGGGACTAGAAACTGGAACCCCAAGGTTTGGTCCTGGGGTTCCAGGATCATGACCTGAGCTGAAGGCAGATGCTTTACCGACCTAGCCAACCCAGGCACCTCTCCATTTGGAATTCTTAAAAGGCATTTTAAGCTCTAAAAATTGAGTATTCAGTTTTGCCATATGGTTGCTGCCTAGTCAAAATCATATTTTTTACTTTCTTCAAAAATAAACATCTGAATTAAAAATGCCTAGTGGAGGCTATAATTTGTGAACGCTTTATAGTTAACCCTTGAACAATACAGAGGGGTAGGGGCACTGACTCCTGCATTGTCAAAAATCACCGTATAACTTTTGACTCCCCCAAAACTGCTTAATAGTTTACTGTTGACTGGAAACCTTACTGATAACATAAACAGTTCGTTAACAAATATTCTGTATATTATATGTATTATATACTGCAATATTACAATAAGATAAGCTAGGGGAAAGAAAACGTTAAAATCATGAAGAGAAAATACATTTATAATACTGTATTGTATTTTTGAAAAAAAATCTGTGTATAAGTGGAACCACATAGTTCAAATTCATGTTGTTCAAGGGTCAGCTATATTTGTTTTCCTCTTGCTATTTTTGGCAATAATAGAATTGGGCTTTTTGTTTACATATACTTGGCAGCATTGTGGCAGGAGAGGGCATGGCAGGAAAAAAAGATGGAAAATATTAATCAACTGTAAGATACCAATATGCTTTTAATTAGAAACTGTTTAAGTGCTGTAGATATTCTTAATCTTTCCCTAATGACCAATGACAGGAAAATGGGGAGGGAAAAGATAATATTAGATTGTGAAAATATTCTGCTAACATTTTAAGTAACACATTATTCCATATTTTTATATATCACATATTTAAATGAAATTTTATATAAAAAACATTTTCATAAACTAGAGTCATAAATTTTGAGAAAGTCTCAAAAACATGACTTAAAAATCACACCCTGATGCACAGAATGGAAATAAAAATGTACTAACATGTATTATATTATTTCAAACTATTTCCCAGTAAAATAACTGGTAAAAATCCTAAAAGATACTTGTTTATTTTTTATGATGTTAAATATATTTCCTGATTATGAATTACAAATGAATGTAATGAAGTATTGATGATGTCAAAAAAGGAGATTTTCAAGCTTTTTTGTTGCATTTTTATTATTTATTTATTTATTTAAAGATTTTATTTATTTATTTGACAGAGAGAGCGATCACAAGTAGGCAGAGAGAGAGGGGGAAGCAGGCTCCCTGCTGAGCAGAGAGCCTGATGCAATCCCAGGAACCTGAAATCATGATCTGAGCCAAAGGGAGAGGCTTTAACCCACTGAGCCACCCAGGTGCCCCTTTTTGTTGCATTTTAAAGATAATGAAATTGTTTTTATAATCATCTTAGTTTACTTCCTGATAAAATTCCATTATCAATAGGAATATATTTTCTTTTCAAAATGTCATATTTTGTAAATATTTTAAAAAATGAAGCCTATAAATATTACAAAATTATATCTGTGAATTCGGTGATATGTAAATAGAAATAAGTGTGAAATATAGAATTTGTCTATGTTACTTCACAAGATTATAAATTCCGGGGAAGCAGAGAATTTTTCTGTTCTTTTTCTTTTTTCCTCTTTTTCTCTTTGTCACTTTGGTATTCCCAAAGGCTATAATAGCAGCTGCTCATAGTAGGCAACTAACAAATATTGCTTTATAAAAGGTAAGTAAAGAATAAAGCAATAGTATGTTGATCACTTTTTCTAAAAATTTGCTCTGTTCATTCAGTAATCTTTTAATATATTTTAAGACAGTTTGCATTTCGGGAACCTGGGTGGCTCAGTGGTTAAGCTACTGCCTTCGGCTCAGGTCATGATCCTGGAGTCCCAGGATCGAGTCCCACATCGGGCTCCCTGCTCAGCGGGGAGTCTGCTTCTCCCTCTGACCCTCCCCTCTCTCTTGCTTTCTCACTCTCTCAAATAAATAAATAAAATCTTAAAAAAAAAAAAAGACAGTTTGCATTTCTTAAAATATAGCAGTCATATATAAACTTAAAAGAAATGAAGCAGTGTATGTGTTAGGACCTGCTTAGCCTAAGTGATTCCATCTTGTCTAAGCAGTCATTATGTTGTGAACACAAGCTGACCTTGCCTTAAAGGAACAGTTAGCCTGGAGGAACTTACTTAGAAAGATAAGTCCAGGACACCAGTGGAATGTGGTCTGCTGGTTCTGATGACAGTCCCCCAGAAGAACAAGGTTGAGTCAGGCCAGGTAGAGACATCCAGTCAGTAAAGGACACATATGCAACCTCCCTTAACCCCACTGCTTCTGAAGTCAGGTCAGGTGGAGATGTCCAGTCAGTAAAGAACATGTATGTAACCTCCCCTGACCCCACTGCTTCTGGCCAATAAGGACAAGCTCACAGTCGGTTTGAGATTTTGCCCTATAAAAGATAACCTGTAAGACTAGGCGGGGTTGCTCTCTGCTTAGAGACGGCCCTGACCGGCCAGTGTGATTCTCGTTGCTTGGCGCGAAATAAACCTTTGCTTGACCTTCACTTTGTATCAGTCTTGTTCCTTTGATCACGGACCTTAACATGATTTACAGCGAACATTATGATTGTGGCAGATTGACCACAATAAAAATAAAATAATAAATTATCCAATGATTTACAACATGGCTTTTTAAATATTGTAAATACGTATTCTGATTTTTATATCAAATAATATAAACCACTGGCAGAGAGAAAAATCCAGGTGCTTTCATCTCCTTGAAAATAGAATTGACAATAGATATTGCTACTTTGCTTTTAATGTGATCAGGAATGAAAAATGAATTTATGATGTGGAAAGAACCTAAAAAAGAAGAGGCTGCATCATTTTAGTGTTCATAATAGACAAGGAAAGTAATGTGAAGAATTAGCAGACTTGAACAAAAGATATTAGGAAAGTAGATTTTAAAAAGGTCATGGAAAGTATATCATACAATTCCAACAGCCTGTAGGTGTGACCATAGCTTAAAATGAATGGAAAATGTGTTAAGGAAACTCTGATAAAACAGTATGAGGCACTATCAGTGAGAAAGAAAGGAATATAAACCTAAAAATCTGAGTAATTTCCCAAGGTACTGGTTATGCTAAAAGCTTATACACATGAAAATGTCGAACATTTTCAGTCAGGTAAAGCTGAGACAAACTGAGACCTGAAAAGTGATGAAGGCCAAAAAATACATGCTCCCCTTTCTAAGAGCCAAAAGATGAAATGGGAAGTACTTTTGCCTACTCATGGAAGAAGATGGTATACAGATCTATACTGAAAATGAGAAAAAGAATCACTTGACTTACTATGGGAGAAATACTAATGTTTGTCAAGATGGTTTTCTTCAACATAGCAATTGCAAATAGGGCTTAAAACTGAAAATGTCTTAAAAAAAAAAAAACTGAAAATGTCTTTTGGCAGCACTCACAATTTTATCAGTGAAGGGCCAGGGTGCAGGGTAGTTCATACTTGAAAGGAGATCTGGACAGTGCATTATAATGTAAACTACAATCCACTTATTTGAATAGGGTTCTGGGAGTAGTTCCTCATGGATCCCAAAGGAACCTCTTTAGCTAAGATACTTAGAAGATGAAGGTTAGTGGATTAAGTATGAACTATTGCAACTACAGCTAATATTAGGACCGAAACAAGACAGCCATTATTTCCATGCAATGCTATACATTCTTAATTCCCCTGACCTGATGCTTTATTTTGTGTTGTGAAACCTAATCCCTTAGGGTTCTAAAACATTGGTTACCATGCCCTTCTTAGCCTGAGGTTGCTTCACTCTTCCATTTATTTATTTACCATGTCTTGTCTATCTTTGCTGATTTTTGGTCCAGTAAATTTATACATCATTGAGAGTGGGGTTTTCAAGTTTCCAGCTACTATTCATTTGCCCGTTTCTCCCTTCAGTTCTCTCTGTTTGCTTCTTATATTCCTATATTGTTTTTATGTGTGTATATTTTTAAAAACCATTATATCTTCATAATAATGAACACTGTTATCATGAAATATTTCTTTGTCTCTAGGGATATAATTTGTTTTAAAACTCATTTTGATAGTCTTTCAGCTCTTTCATGCTTTATTATGCATTATATTTTATTTTATCTTCATTATCAGCCTATTTTTGTCTTGATTTGGGATAGAATTTAGAGTTGTGATTAATAGCCCTTTCTTCATCAGTTTATTGATATTCTGTTATCTTCTAACTTTCATAATTTTATACTAGAAATTTTCTGTATGTCTTAATTTTTTCCCCTCCAAGCATAATGTCTCTTCTTTCAAGATTTTTTCTTTATCTTTTGCTGGAAGAACTTGAATGTAATTTACCTAGGTGATTTTGCTGGAGAAGCCTTTCTCCTGCTTAGTTTTCTCTGAGATTCTTGGATCTGTCACTTGGTCTTTGTTACTAATTTTGGAAATTTTTCATCCATTATGTCTTGACTTATTTTTTTCTTCTCTTTTTGGATTCAATTGTGTGTATATTACAATATTTGATGTTGATTCATAGCTCTTGGTGATCTTTTTCTAGTTTTACTTTTTCCTCTATGGTATTTCAGTATGGATAATTTTTAATGACTGCTCTGTAAATCCATTAATCTTTCTTTGGATATGTTGACTATACTGGAGTGCCTGTTAAAGACATTTTTCATAGCTTTAAAAAAATTTTTATATCATTTCCATTTAATTTTCCTTTTAGTTTTCATCTCCTCTTTGAAATTTGCCATCTGATTTTACACCTTTTCCATTAGCACCATTAACATATTAACTCTAGGTATTTAAATTCTGTCAGTTGAATGTCAGTGTCACATAATTCCTGTGTGTGGTTCTAATGATTGCTTTGTTATCTTTTGAGTGACCTTTTTCTTGCCTTTTATTATGTCTTTTTGTTGTTATTGTTAAAAGCCAGACATCTGTGTAGGACAGTACAGACTGAGATAGTTTTATGCCTGGAAATGTGCACTCCTTTCCTTCTATTAAGTTAGTATAATTCGAGTATGTATAGATGTGATTTTTTTTCTTCTTTTTTTTTTTTTTTTTTTGGCTGCTATGACTACTCTCAGGGAGACACTGGTTTCAAATTCCTGTAGATATATCTTGTGTTTAGGGTGCAGGTTGATTTTTCAGAGTAATGCTGTTGAAATGTGAAATAAAAGTTTTTCTTTGTGCTATGCCTCGTGGAAAGTTGTTTGCATTTTCTTATTCCATTTCTGTGCTTCATCCAGGAGTAATCTGCTATCACTTATTATTCAGTTAGTTGGCTTAACGGAAGGATAGTTGGAGGAGTTAATTCTCTGTTGTTTTAATTAAGCCTCACCCTTAGGGACATGTTCTATAATCCTGGGTCTCAAAAATGTGCCCTTATTTTTCCTTACCTTTTAATGACTGTAGTTATGGGCAAATGTGTATTGTCCTTTCCTTAGGAAAAGTTTTCTTTCCACCTTTTTCCTTCCCTCAGATGCACTGAGTCTTCAGTGATGACTTAAAGGCAGCAATGCTTTGTGTCCATAAACCCATGTACAATGGCTTTGCTTCATAGTGGAGGTCGGAAAGAAAGATCCTGGTGGAATTTCTTATACTTTCCACACAGCTACTCTTTACCCCAGTTTTGTACCTCAGTGAATACTTCTTAGAGCTTTTTCTGATCTATTCTGTGAATGCTCAATGAAATTTGTGGAGAAATAACTTTCAAGAGGATGTAGATTTCCTCAATTTTTGTAGTCCCAGGTGTCAGAATCATAATGCCTATAAATATTTAAAGGTCACTTTCAACATTTACTAATTTATCAACTATTCTATTGGAACTCTTTTTATTGATGACCAACTTATATCTACCAAGTTGAGCAAGTATTCACTTCTACTCTCTCAGCAGAAGTCATTTATCCTTGTATATGCCCCAGTTTGTTGTCCTGCAACCTCAGCTATGTAGTGAGTTTGGGAGGAAAAAAAAAAAAAAGCCTTTTCAGTTATTTATATCCATGTGTAAAAGGATACTTAATTTTTAATTGGTAAGTAAGTATTCTCACCTTTTTATTACTTTACCAGATTGTATCAACAATACAAGCATAGGTGGTGCCTAGGTGGCTTAGTTAAGTTTCTGCCTCTGGCTCAGGGCCAGAGGGTCCTGGGATCCCTCCTGTCAGCAGGGAGCCTGTTTCTCCCTCTCCCACTCCCCCTGCCTGTGCTCTCTCTCCCTCAAATAAATAAATAAAATCTTAAAAAAAAGATAAGCATAGAAATAGCCATCTAATTATGTGTCTTAATAACCATAATTTCTCCTTTATTGTACTTCTCATTTAAAATTGCATAATTTGTGTCAGTGAATATATTCATTTCATAATATAGGATATTAATTGACCACCAATGAAAGTTTTATAAATTACATACTTACTTTTTAGGTAATATCAGGTAGTATCTATGCTTTATCCACTTCCAATAGGATTCTTATTATTTTCAAGGTCGAAAGTGTTACAGCTCCAAAATTTCATTTTAATTTTATTTTTTGGTTATTCCTTTCCCCCACACATTCAAATTTGGTTCTATAAGAAACAATTCAAGCCACAGCTAACCGTGAAGAACACTTATGGGAGAGTGTGTTTAGAATCAACATCTTTGGGAGACAAGGAATGGAAAGAAGGTTGAACATAACAGAGAATTTTAGCCAATGTGGTCCCAAAAAAGACTTCAGCTGACCCCCACAGGGACATCTGGAATTAGGATGGTATGTGAAAGAGCCCTGAGTTGGTATAAGGGGTTTTATACTCCTGTGTGATAGGTCACTGGAGGAAGATTTTCACTGAAGGAATATGACCTTGAGAAAAATAGTTTTCTTTGGCTGGGGCTTATAACTAAGACTTGCCAATTAACAACACTATCAGTAGGTGGGTGAATAATGTCTTCATTCCAGAATAGAGATTTGGGTAGCATATTACAGTATCACCATGGTTATTTTTACTCATTTTCCTATCAAATAAGAATCCCTTAAAATTAATATCCATAATTATTACAGATCTGGAAATTAAAATATTTACATTTTTGGTTCCACAGAATTCACTGACTAGTTGGGGATAGAGAAGTAAGCAGGCAATAATTACTGTAGGGCGAATATCTATAATATCATTTAATTGGCACCTTTCTGTTCTGAAAAGTATTCCTGCATCCTTCTACCTTAGATATGGGAGCACCTGTGTCAATATAACTTAAATATTTGTTCCAAGAAATTCTCACCCAGGAAGTTAAGACTGCAAACCAATAAATAACTTTACTGTTTGCTTTGGGAGATTGTTGCAACAAAAGTATCTGAGAAAACAGTTTGCTCATTTGAGCAAAGAGTTGTCAAACAATATTTTTCGTATCTGAAGAAACAGCTCATTTATTATGACAATAGTTCCATGAAAAATTACCTTAAAATACTGACCCTGCTTTGTCTACTGATCCTATACTATTATGTAAACTAATGAACAAAAACTTTAATTCTAAAAGTTTGCCCAACTTGAAAGACCCAATTTAAAAGCATTTGAAGTAAGATTTATAATCCTGATTTATTCTGAGACTTTACTAAGACTGTGTCAAGGTGCTGGGCTCAGTTGTTGCAGCATGTTTAATCAATTTAGATTGATTTAGTCAACAGGTTTTTTGTTTTGTTTTGTTTTGTTTTTGGTCTTTGGGGGAGACTGTAATTGTGAGTTCTGAAGATCACACTAAGAGCTTCCCATTATCTTCTTTCTGGCATGGTTTACTATATTCTACTTAGAAACAGTGCCCTCCTCTAAGTCCTTATATCCCATCCAAGGATCTCTATGATCACAGTAGTAAATCAAGCCCCACATTTGGTCTAAGTTCTGATTTCTGTTTGTCTTGATCAAGGATTATCAAGATATGGCCTGCAGGCTATATTTGTTTGTTTATGTCTATGGCTTCTTCCCTGCTGCAATAGCAGAATTGTATAGCTGGGACTAAGCAATTAGTTCCCATAACCGAAAATACTTGCTATCTACTTTTTTAAAGAACAAGATTATTGATTTATTGCCTAGATCCTAAATGCTATATTTATCTCCTGAGAATGGGGATCCCTTTTTTATAAGTCATTTAATTATGTGTTCATGAATTGATACCATATGTATACTGTATATATAGTAGTTATATATAATGTATATATACAGTATACAGTTACATATATAGTATATAGTTATATATAGTGCGTGTATATAGTATACAGATATATATACATAGTGTATATATATGACTGTATATATATATACAGTTTTTTCTCTAGCTGTTCTTTTCATCTTTGTTTTGAATCTGTAAAAAGAGTTCATAAGACAGAGTGGTCATGGGTCCAAGAATTCTTTTTTCAAGATAGTTCCAAGGGCTGCAAAGATTGGAAAGTCTTATTATATCTGTATTGTAGGATAAACTTTGCCATGGTCAACTTTTCAAAACTTTATAAGAAATTCCCTATGTCTTGTCTTTGTTTTCTGTTTATCTAGATCCATTATCACCAAATGATGTTCTACTGGCCTCACTCTATTTTTGGGAATAGCTGGGAATTGCTTTATTTGGTTGCTTCTATCTAACACTGGATATTTTTTGTTTTACGATTGGCAGTAGTTAGTCTTAGGCCAGATTATGGAGACATTTGGTTTTATAAGCACCAAACCATTGAAATTCTTTTAAGGTCTTATCATTTCCATTGGACCTCTGAGTCAAATACAACTTTATTTATATGTGTATCTAACTGGGATAATTTCACCAAGAACAATTTGAATATTTACTAGCATTTTCATAGATATTTTGACCTGAAGATAGTTGTTCAATTTAGAACACAAAGGAAAGAATTTCCTTGAGGAAATTCTGTTTCTTGTCTGTCTAAAGGGAGATTCCTTGGAGTAACATAGGCAACACCCTTTTTTGCTTCCAAGCATCAGAGATTAATAATCTATCACACTTTAATCTGTATGTCTTCATTTAATTTTCTATTTTATTTCCTCTTTTCTGGATTAATTTTCTAGTCTGTGGACAGATACCTCTTAACTATGATACCAATCAGATCCCTGTCATTAGTACTTTGTATCCATAGTCACTTCTTGGTAACAGTATAATACCTGACTAAATTAACTTTTGATTTTGCTAAAGTATGGAATGAAAATGACTGTTGGGTTTATTCTCTCTTTGTTTTGAATGAATCCAGCTCCCTCTGATACCACTTCAATGGATGATTTGAATTGTGGGGTAATTGCCTTCAATCATTAAACAACTTTTGTAATGTAAAATCCACTACAGGTCAGGAATCTCTAATCCACTATAATGTTATATCTACGATGAGAGATTCCTGTCCCCATCCTCTTAAAAAAAAAATACCCAGGAAATCTTACATAGGAACGAGGCTTGTAACTGTTTATAGAATTAGATCATGAAAAAGATCATAGAAGAGATGTTAAATATATAGAAGTATCTTTTATAGATCTTATAGGAAAGAGTCACTAAAAGTCAATGTTCTATTCACTTATATTCCTATCTCTACCTAATAATCTCTTTCCTATATAAATATAACTAACTATTTAGTATTAGATTATTCTTATTAAATAGCACTGAAAAAGATAATATTGTTCAACAAACCGAAAGGACATTTGGGCCCAAAAATATCCCTGGATTTTCCATAATGACTGGTTTGATGAGTGGATCAAATATGGAAGATCCAGTATTTGGAAAGCTTTCTGTATTAAAATAGAAAGTTAGGAAGTTTTGAACTAAATATTGAAAGAATAGAGATATAAGAAGATGGATGAATCACCAGGACTTAACTGAAAATATGGAAAATACATAAGTACTTTATCTGTGATCATATTTTCAAACTAATTTGTTCATGAACCGACACTGGATGATTGAAAATATTCTGAGTGGTTATCCTTCACATCATAATTCAGGGCCGTGTGCTTACAGAAATTCTTCCATCTTCAAAACTCTGTTTCTAAAGGAACTCACTGAAAAGAGGGGAGTGACATTTATCATTCTAGTGGTGACAAGACATGGGGAAATATCTACAGGAAGATTTTCATGGGTTAACTTTGTATATGTCACATATCATTTTTATTAACTTTACATGGCTAGAAATCAGTCCCAGAAAAGGAAAATATGTATTTTGGTAAGTACATGGTAACCACTTCCAAAGTTATTAACAAAATTTAATCTTAGAAATCTTTGGAATCATAGAGAATGGACAAGCACTATATGCAGTACTATAAATCTACATATAGAAAATATTACACTGATCACTAAAATGAGGAAATATTAATACCAAAAAAATAAGAATTTGAACCTGAAACTGATTCCTGAATATATTGTAAGATTGGTTATTAAAAATGTAGTTTATGAATTTTATAAAGAAATGAATCACTAATTATGCTTTGCATTAATTAATGCAAATTAATTAAATAGTGATTAATTAATTGCTAAGTACAATTTGCATTCTTCAACAAAAAGGCCAAACTGAAATAGTAATATTATAAAATGTTGGTATTTTTTTTTACCATGACATCACCGTCAGCACTGTGTACTCAGACTTCAGCTTACATTTCAGGCTAAGAATGGCTCTGTCTTGCTGTAGGTTCTTTACTCGATGGATAAGTGGCATTATTCACATGATTCCTTGAGGTTCTGCTACCATGAAGATGGGCTGCAGATTAAGATACAAACTCCCCAATTTATCTTGTATTTAGTGGCTGCCGTAGTGTCCACTTAGACCCCTCATAATGACTGAGGGCACTCATTCCTCATCTCCTAAGATCATTGGCAGCTGATGGCTCAAAGCTGAGCCTGTTTTTGGGAATTACTCTCAGCCAAAGAGAGATGCTACACCCCAAATTCTAAGCTCTCCCTAAGTTCAGGCCATATCTAACAGTCTAAAAACTCGGTTTCCTTGCATCAAAGATAGAACATCTCTAGAAGGCTATTCGCATTCCAGTGAGATTAGCTGAGCCATTTGTTGCCACTATTATCACAGCTCACCCTCTGCTTCTTCCAGATTTTCTTCATAAATGTTCGAGTCATTCCTATTACATGTCCTACATGGCAATATGCATCTCAGGGTCTGTTTCCCATGAAATGTGATTTAAGACTAGTCTTACCAAAAATAAATCCAAATCCTTTTATTTTAAAAGATTAATTTGCATGGGAGAGGAAGGGAAAAAGCATGAGATTTATGAAGAGTCTGGTATCTTACTCATAATGTATATTAATAATCATAGTATTTCAGCAGCTCACTTTTATTAAGCCCATAACACATGCTGCATAGGCTCTTTATTTTTATATACATATATAAAGTAATTTAATTTTACCAACCCTTAAAGTCCTGGTTTCCTAAATTGTGTGTCAAGGCAACTCATAGTGGGTACTTTGCTATATTTTATAATTTTTCCCCCAAATATGTTTATTTTATTTTTTCAGTGTTACAAGATTGATTGTTCATGCCCCACACCCAGTGTTCCATGCAATATATGCCCTCCTCAATACCCACCACCAGCTCGCCCAACCCCCGCCCCCTCCCCCCAAACCCCTCAGTTTGTTGCTCAGAGTCCACAGTCTCTCATGGTACATCGCCCCCTCCAATTTCCCCCCATTCACTCTTCCCTTCCTTTTCACCACTAGGATGCTCTCTATCTTCTGGATACCTTGTGAACTACTGGCTTAAGAGAGATCACAGTTTCAATTTTGGAATACATTGCATTCCTTTCAGTGATATCATACGTATACAAAAAATGATTTATGCGTCTGTTATGTTAAGGATCAAATGCCTTCTGGGGTGCCTGGGTGGCTCAGTTGGTTAAGCATCCAACATGATTTCAGCTGAGGTCATGATTTCAGGGTCCTGAGATGAAGCCCTGCGTCCTGCTCCATGCTCAGTGGGGAGTCTGCTTCTCTCTTTCTCCCTCTCTCTCTCTCTCTGCCCTTCCCCACCACTCATGTGCACATGCACTCTTTGTCTTTCTCAAATAAATAAATCTTAAAAAAAAAAATCAAATGCCTTCTGAAAAAATCACTGTGGAACAGAAATTGAATGTGGCAGTGCCCAATCTTAATATAAGATATGAGAAGGGCATGGTAATCAACAGGCACACAAATCAGAATAGTAAGTAATTTTGGTTAAGAATTAAATAGTCTTTTTTTTTTTAATGGGCAGAATACATGAACAGACACTTCTCCAAAGAAGACATACAAATGGCTAACAGATACATGAAAAAATGTTCCTCATCTTTAGCTGTCAGGGAGATTCAAATCAAAACCACCTTACCCCAGTTAGAATGGCCAAAATCAACAAGAGACTAAACAACAAATGTTGGAGAAGATGTGGAGAAGGGGGAACCCTCTTCCACAGTTGGTGGGAATGTAAGTTGGTGCAGCCACTTTGGAAAACAGTATGGAGATTCCTCAAAAAATTAAAAATAGAGCTACCCTATGACCCTGCAATTGCACTACTGGGTATTTACCCCAAAGAAGCAGATGCAGTACAAAGAAGGGCCACATGTACCCCAATGTTCATAGCAGCAATGGCCACAATTGCCACACTGTGGAAAGAACCAAAATGCCCTTCAACAGATGAATGGATTAAGAAGATATGGTACATATATATGGTGGAATATTATGCCTCCATCAGAAAGGATGAATATCCAACTTTTGTATCAACATGGACGGGACTGGAAGAGATTATGCGGAGTGAAATAAGTCAAGCAGAGAGAGTCAGTTATCTTATGGTCTCACTTACGTGTGGAGCATAAGGAAAACCATGGAGGGCATTGTGAGAAGGAAGGGAAGGGTGAATGGGGGGAAATCGGAGGGGGCGATGAACCAGGAGAGACTGTGGACTCTGAGCAACAAACTGAGGGTTTTGGAGGGGAGGGGGTGGGGGGTTGGGTTAGCCTGGTGGTGGGTATTGAGGAGGGCACGTATTGCATGGAGCAATGGGTGTGGTGGATGAGCGATTAAACTTGTAACACTGAAAAAATAAACATATTTGGGAAAAAAAAATAGTCTTTTTTTTTTTTTTCAATTTGTGTGGCTTTTTTCATGGTTATTAGTTTGTTAGAACATTAATATGTATTAAGTTGTTTGGACCTAACTACTTAATAAATAAAGTTTATTTTGACTTCTGGGTTGTCTATGTTAAGTAAACATACAATCAGATCCTTACTGAAATCTGCTGAACATCACTAGCAAATGTCTAGAAAAGTATGATAATTTGACTAATATGATTTTTTGATCTTTTTTAACAATTGGTAGTTTAAATTCTAAGCATTGCATATGTTTCTCTTCCTTTTTTTTTTCCTTTTTAGTAGTTGACTTATAGTTGAAATTCTTTCCTTTGTTAAAGGTTGCAAAGAAAACTATGTGAGAGGAGCAATTTGTAAAATTACAATTTAAAGAAGAAAACAACTGCAAAAATTTAAAGATTCTCACAGATTAGATACTTTTTTTTTCTTCCTTTAGCCAGTAGTACAGATTAAACCTAAGAATTTTTATGGTGGGCTAATGAAAGTATCAAATATGTGAATCTTTTTTAGGAAAAATATAAATATCAAAATTGATACAGAAAATGAATAAAAGTCTCCATGACAGCAGCTATTCTACTTGAAGTAGCTTTCTTTCAATGCTACAAACATTGTTGAGTAATTTCTTGCTTACTTGTTTCTTTAGCAGCCGTATTTCTTTGGTTATCTCCTATATCACTTGTATATACTGTGATTTTGTATTAAAACCAAATACATGTTTGGTCTTATGAAAGATAAAATTACCTTTCAGCTTTGTTTTTCATGGAAAATATACAGATAATTTTTCTAGGGGAAATGCCTTCCTTTTAGGTCTGCTAAGACCTGATTATGGATTGAATTCTTAGAAAAGACCTTGGGAAAGAAAGAACAAATAGGCAGTTTATCTTAGTGAAATCTTATTTGGCAATTTTAGTCAACTCAAAGAAATTTTTACATCCAACCTGCCAATGCATCCTGAAAATATGTAACTTTAGGTGGAGATGATTTTTTTCGGTTCAAAAGATTATTCCTTCTCAAATATAGAAATAACCGTAATATTCTACTTTTAATTTATATTGGGGTAGATCTGTGTGGACAAAACTCAGTTGGAGAATTTCTTTGTAAAGAATTTTTTTAATAAAAAAAGTCCTCTGGTTTTAGTCTTTACTCAGTGAAGAAATTCAGGACATGCCATCCAAAAATGTACCACTTTGGCATATTGATATCTTGAGCAGAAACACTTGAAAAATAGGAAGTTAAAGAGCATACTGACCTCTCCTTTTCTTCCTGAATGCAGAGGATGAAACTCCCATCTAAAGGCTGCCCTCTCTATTCTAGGAGGAAAACATTTCTATCACCAGAGGTGGGGAGTCAAGGGCAACAGAAATCTGTACCGACTTTTTTAAAATAACTTTTTCATCTTTCTTTTGTCTCCCCATATATTTTAGTTACCTTTCCATAATTGTCACTTGTTCAACCTAATCCATAGGCACTTCAGTTTAGCCATTTCTTTTAGTCTTCATTTCCTTGTGTTGACTCCCATATATGTAAATACATTATGTATGCTTTTCTCTTGCTAATGTATCATCTCTGTTTAACAATTAGGGCAGTCACAGAACCCTAAAAGTAGAAGGAAATTGTGTGTTCCTTTTCTTGCCTATATCAATTCCGATGTTCTTTTATTATGGAAACTTCCAGTAATACATGATATTTTCTATCACAATGCCTGAGTTACTGTTTGAAAATGCATTCAAATATGTTTCATAAGAGAGTTGCTTCAAAAATTTTCATGATTTTAAAAGACTACGAATGGTCAAAAGTTAGGTTTAAAAAGTTTTGGTGATCCACTAATCTAAGAAAAAATGTACTTGTTGACTTTTCTTATTTATAGTTTTGAAAGGGAAATGTCTGAAAGTTCTGAAAATAATTTAGAAAAGTAAGTTGATTAAAAAATTTATGAATTACACTATCACAGTGCTATGGCTGGTCTCTTCAATAAAAAAAGACTGTGTGTCTTAAAAAGTTTCATTAAATGCCTCCTGTTTAGGTTCCTAAATTTACTTAAGACAATGATCTTTACAGAATTCATTGACAGGACAGCCCAAATATCAGGGCTGTTTTGTACTCTGCTAATTTCAAAAGATATATAGCTCAAGTGCAAGCATTCTATTGCAGATGTTAAATATCGATATATCGATATTTATTTGATAAAATAAATTGATAAAATAGAGATATTTAATAAGCTCAACAGACTTATAATATAACTCATTAATAACTGTAAAAATGGAAAAGGTAACTGTAGTTACCTTTCCAATTATGTAAAGGTAACTAAAATATATGGGGAGACAAAAGAAAGATGAAAAAGTTATTTTAAAAATTCTGCTGTTTGTCTACCATTTTCATTCTGCAATTTTCCAACCATCTGAGACTACTAAAAATGAAAGAAATTTCAATGAAAGAAATTTCTAAAGTTTTGCGTTTTATTAAGCATCTTACCTTAGTGCTTCATTAAATTATGAGGAGGCTATTTTAGCTGATATTTTGGCATAGTTGGAAGGTGAATTTGTGATACTCCACTTGTCATATTTCACTTACTGGCCTTATTGTCATATACAGATCAGTTGATCTCACCTCTAGAATAAAAGTTTTAAAGTAATTTTTAATGCAGCAAGTTGATGCATTTTGCTGCATTGTTCAAAAAAGAACACTACAGTATTTCAAGAGTGGTGGTAGATAACTTTAATAGGATCTCATAAGTATTTTTAAATTATTTATTAAGATAAAATGAAAATTCACCCTGGTTATGCAAAATCATATGAATTTTATCATGCTTTACTTCCACACAAAGTGATGTATATATTTTAAATAAATGATATGTGGTGATGCTACACAACTCTCTCTCCATAAATTCTAGTGAAATGTGCCTCTTTGAAAACAATTTACAAATAGTTAAGAACCAGTCTTTTGTGTTGTTGGAATATAAATAAAGCATAGGAAGACAAGGGCTTCAGTAATGTGATAATTGAGTTAAATCTTTATCTTTGAAATCAAATTCAAGGCCGCTAAAGAGTATAGGAGGCTATGAATAAGTCATAAATAATTAAGAGAAATTAAGAAATATAGTATTTGCCCTCAGGAATGAATACATTGACCTTTGAACAACACGGGTTTGAACTATGTACATCCATTTATATGTGGGTTTTTTCAATAAATACAATAATGTAATGTATTTTCCTTATTTTGTTAGTATCTTATTTCTTCTAGCTTACTATATTGTAAGAATATAGTATAGAATGCATAGAACATGAAACATATGTGACATTGTATATGTTATCACCAGGGTTTCTGGTCAAGAGTAGGCAATTAATAGTTAAGTTTTGGTAGAGTCAAAAATTATATACCGATTTTCAGTTGCATGGAGTTTGGCATACCTAACCCACCACTTTATTCAAAGGCCAGCTATATACTGACATAGTAAAAAATATGTAAAATATAACAAAAATTAAAAGACCATCTGAACCATTATGCAATTAGTTAACAAATAAAAATTTCAAGTAATAGTTCCATGAGTTCAGTGAATATAGATGGCTCAAGTCACTGAACAGTTTCGGGATGACATCATGGAAAGTGGCAGGACTTGAATTAAGCCTTGAAAGCATGCATAGGATTTGAAGGTGAAATGGAATGGAATGGTGGTAACTTGACTTGTAAAAGTGACTAAAAGAGCAGAAGTGCAAAGTCAAAGTGTAGGAAATATTTTGGGGGTTCCAAAAAAAAAAAACACTGGTTAGGTCAGGTGGTTCATGGAAGAGTAGTAGAGGATATAGCTTAAAAATACATTGGGGCACATCCAGTTAGAATGGCCAAAATCAACAAGACAGTAAACAACAAATGCTGGAGAGGATGTGGAGAAAGGGGAACCCTCCTCCACTGTTGGTGGGGATGCAAGTTGGTGCAGCCACTTTGGAAAACAGTATGGAGATTCCTCAAAAAATTAAATATACAGCTACCCTATGACCCTGCAATTGCACTACTCGGTGTTTACCCCAAAGAAGCTGATGTAGTACAAAGAAGGGCCACATGTACCCCAATGTTCATAGCCGCAATGGCCAGAATAGCCAAACTGTGGAAAGAACCAAAATGCCCTTCAACAGACAAATGGATAAGGAAGATGTGGTACATCTATACAATGGAATATTATGCCTCCATCAGAAAGGATGAATCTCCAACTTTTGTATCAACATGGACAAGACTAGAAGAGATTATGCGGAGTGAAATAAGTCAAGCGGAGAGAGGCAATTATCTTATGGTCTCACGTGTGGAATATAAAGAAAATCATGGAGGGCATCGTCAGAAGGAAGGGAAGGGCGAATGGGG
>CM052802.1:81070196-81097174 GCA_028533885.1 Nasua narica | reverse complement strand
GTGCATGAACAATCTTGTAACACTGAAAAATTAAAATAAACAAATTTGGGGAGAAAAAAATACATTGGGGCACAATTCCAGTGTTTCTTAAAAGATTTTATTTATTTCACAGATTGAGAGAGAGAGAGAGCATAAGCAGGGGGAGCTGCAGAGGCAGAGGGAGAAGCAGGCTCCCTGATGAGCAACGGAGCCTGATGTGGGGCTAGATTCCAGGACCCTGGGATCATAACTTGAGCTGAAGGCAGATGCTTAACCGACTGAGCCACCAAGGTACCCTAATTCCAGTGTTTTGAATATTTAACTCATTTAGTCATGACCTTAGAAGTAAAAAACAATAATTAAAAATATTTGAGTAATTGGTAACAAATAAATGTCATGATAATAAAACATACTGCTTTAGGAGGATTGGAAGACATTCATTTGCAAAGGAAGAATTGAGTGTTGCAATGATCAAATACTGTTTTTCTTTGTTGTTAATCCTATTTCATTGATTGTTATTCTCTAGAGACATGGCAAAATTATTTATTTTTGAACATCTACCATTTAGTATTGGTATTTTTATATCCTGGAAATCTCGCCTAAGAATATTAAACTATTGGCAAAAACCCAGTACAAATATGGCATGGTTAATTAATTAACTTCATAATTTTTATCGCATCTTTTTCTAGATATTTTTAAACAGCTATAAAAATGAAAATTTATTTATTTTTTTTTACTTTCCAACTTTTATTTTTATAAAATATGAATCTTAAATGAGATTCCCAGTCCATTGGTTGGGTGAGGAACAAAGTAATATTGGTTAGAAAATTCTGGAGGCATCTCCAAAGAGATAGGCAAGGTAAGTGAGTGTTCATTAGATTGGTGGTAGCACTGGGATGGGCAGCACAGAACTGAAATATATTGTGGAGTCAAAGAGGCCAGGATTTTGTATTCAACGTATGGGGCAAAAAAGGAAGAAGTATAAATTAAAGGTGAACTAAAGTATTTCAGTTTGAGTAGCAGATTGAATGATCTGACACCAAATGAGTGGTCAGTCACTAAAAGAAGTTTAGTTTTAGGAAAAATGATGATATTTTCTGAATATTCCCTGCTTGGAGAGAATTAGGGTGAGGGGCAAATTATGGGGGCCTTGAGTAAAGAGGTGGCTAAGGAAAAGCCATGAGGAAGATTGAGGAAAAAAGTTTAGAAAGTTTTGAGGAGAAAAAGAGGAGCAAAGGTGTTCTGTAAGCCAAAAGGAGGAATGTTTCAAAATATAGTGAGTGTTCAATGATGTCAAATGTGGCAGAGATGTCCCATAACATAAAGTCTGCCAAGATAATGAAGCATTCTAGTAAAGTATTAATCTAATGAGGCCCTTAGGTACAGTTTATAAAGAATTGGTGAATGGTTTTCTTTGCGGAAAAAAAAAAATACTTGATTTATATTCATTACAATGCACTGCAAGGATAAGATGCTCTATTTATTGTAATAAATTGTCTCTAGAGCACATTGAACTTCCCAGTTAATTAAATAATGCCATAATTTATTTCTATTTATGTTTTATTATTTTTCCCTGGTGGAATCTAAAGCATTCTTAACATCTTGGGCCAGAATATATAGTGCATTTTTGGAGCTACATTAACTCTTTCCTCTTCATTCAGTGCATTGAAGACAATAATATATTAGCATACCCATACAAATGTAGGCAAATTGGCTTCATTCATCTGTGTGATCAGGGACAGTTTTACATTAATCCTAGAAATGATCTCTTAATGTAGACAGTCCTCTTAATGTGTAAATTACTTTCTGTGTGAAGTGAATCATTTTTGAGTCAACACTAATGTTTGCAGATGATGATTAGTTACTGACATAGTGAGTTTACATAACAGCTACAAAAGCAATGTTGAGAAGGAAATTGTGGACCTTTAATTTATATGGGCACATAAATATGTATAAATGCACATACACAGAGACAGATAGATATAATCAGAATATAAGATAACAGCCTTTTATTTATTATATTGTGGATTTATTCTATTTATTTATTCTATTCTTTTTTCTGAGTAATTTATTTATTCTATTTATTTATTTATTTATTTATTTATTCTATTCTTTTTTCTGAGTAAGGTCCTTGCTCATTAGCTGATTCAATGGTAGATAAATTGATTTAACAAATATTCACTGATTGTGTAATCCAATAGAAAGTGATAGGTTTGGAGTGTCTAACATAAATTGAATGATAGCATTTTTGGGTGTCCATGCAACACCCATTCTTCTCTTACTCCATTTCACCATAACCACAGCCATTATGTATCCAACCGTCTAACACCATACAAACAACTGGTTTTAAGATGATTGCATTCAGAGTTCCAGTATGAGTCTTAACCATAGTCAGTCAGAGCATGCATACCTTTGCTAACTATAGACATCGTGTGGTTGGCCACATGACCTAATTTCTCCAGTCAAGTGGAAATAAAGAATTTTATTTCATGGATGACTGAAAGGTTGAAACGTCCTTTGTCTTCTAGGTAGTGATGTGAACAGGAAAGCATTTCCCTTAAAAAGCTGTTCTACAGCCACAAAGGAAACAAATCAAGATAAAGCTAGTTGGTTGATGATGGAGTGGAGAGAAAGACTGTAGATTTCTACTGATATCATTAAGCCACTCAGTCAACCAATTCTGAAACCTATCTGTATCTGAAGATTCGCTTTTAAGGAAAATACATTTTTTTATTAGTTAGGCAGTCTGATTTTAAGTATGTTACTTGTATTTCGTACATGCTTGTACTAACTTATCCATCCAGCATACTAATAGAGAGATATCCCCTCTGAGGAACATAGATTTAATTTGACTGGTAAATTCAGGAAGGAGACACCATGCAAACATCAGCAGAAGGAACATTCCATATAGTAGGAACAGTACAAAAATATATGGAATAAATAAATCCAAAATAGTAGAACACAATAGAAAGAATCCTAATGTGGATGCAGTTTATTGAATGAGGGGAACAGATTTTTGAAGATGTTGTAAAAGTAAATGGGCCAGATCATTTATAGCCTTGTAATGATAGTTCATCATATATAGAAGCCATGGATATATACATGTTATGTGTTAAGTATTCTATATCTTATATAAAACTCAAGGAAGAAAGATAATGCATCAAACATTCTGTGAGACTTGCCGTATTTCATTTTTTTTTTTTTTAATTTATTTATTAGAGAGAGAGAGACTGAGAATGAGAGGTGAGAAGGTCAGAGGGAGAAGCAGACTTCCCGCAGAGCCGGGAGTCCGATATGGGACTCGATCCCGGGACTCCGGGATGATGACCCGAGCCGAAGGCAGTCACCCAACCAACTGAGCCACCCAGGCGCCCTGCCGTATTTCATTTTTAAATAGAGAAGCACTACATAAGGAATTGATGCCATTTTTTGCCATTTTAAAAAAATCTGAATTAATGAAACATCAAGCTACTTGCATAGCTAAAATGATATGAGATCCTTGAAAGAGAGAAAGAATCCAGAGTATGTCAGTTTGACTCTTCACTGCAGATACAAATTCATAAATATGTGGTAGGAAATTATAAGAGCCTAATCAGTTTATTGCATATCTCTGTAAGAATAAGCTCTATAACTCCTTATTTCTACAAGAAGTAAGTGAACTTTCTTTTGTCCTTTCTTCCTTTATTCACATTCTCAAAATCAAAATTCCCTTTGTTTTTTTAATTTTTTTAAAAAAGATTTTATTTATTTGACAGAGAGGATAGAGATCATAAGTAGGCAGAGAGGCAGGCAGAGAGAGAGGAGGAAGCAGGCTTCCTGCTGAGCAGAGAGCCCCATGTGGGGTTAGATCCCAGGACCTTGAGATCATGACCTGAGCGGAAGGCAGAGGCTTGACCCACTGAGCCACTCAGGTGCCCCAAAATCTCCGTATTATTTGTAATAATGATGCTATTAATTTTGATTATCATTTAATTCTTATAATTCATCAAGTACCTTGTGTTAGGCCTTTATTAGTATTTTAAGAATATTCTTTCTACATTTTTAACACATTTTATTAAGAAAATATGTATTGACTACTATTTGTCATTCATAGAAATAATGAGTTCACAGTTGATTAAAATTCATTTACTGTATTATTAGAGCTTCTTTCCAGTAAGAAAAGCTAAAACTAACAATGATTGAGGGATGACACTTTATTTCCCCATTTTTGTGAGAAGGTGGCTTTCTACCCATTCTCTTTTGTTCATGTGTGTTTTTCTGCAAGCCTTGTAGTGGAAAGATTATACTACTACTTTTTTAGTGAGAAAGGTAATTTCCACTTGTTTGCTGGATAAATATATTAACCTTATGTCACTTTCTGGGTAATATTTTCCAATATTCTATCTGCCCGCAGAGTTGTGAATTTGCTATTGATTCATTTCTAGTACCACAGACTATAGTAAGTTCTAGAACAAAGTAGAGGTAACTTGAGAATGAGGCAGCTGTGAACCACTGTACACATCAACAGAGAAAGTGCCTGTCTTTAAAGATTTCATATGAATGTTTTTAAATCTGTAAAACTGACAGGTGTGTGTGTGTGTGTTTATATCATGATCTGGCATGTGCTCCTGTTAATATTAACTCTACAAACTTCCCTTGCTTCTGTGTTCTGATAATATATTCTACTCCCAAGACCACAGGGATGAACATGAATCTCAGTAAAGACATTTATTGTTCCCTTGCATAGATGGCATTACCGGCTTCAATGTTTTTAGTTCTTTCTGATCTGTATTTTTTGCCTTTTTACAAAGGGATCTTGAAGAACTATGGGATTTTTACTTTTTTGTTTCTTAACTAAGGATTGGCCATGTGATCAATAAAAATAAGAGAAGTTATAGTGTATATCTAAACCTAGGCTAAAGAAGGTTTACATGTGTCCTCTTGCTTCTGCCACACATAAAAAGAACACATTTAGGCTAAAGGGATGAGAGACATGGAACAGAGTTGATTTGACCAGACCTGATGAGCGGCCTTCAGACTTGCAGGCTAAATAAAAGGTTATTGTTTATTGAGATCTTACGGGCTTTTGTTTTATTTTATGCAGCATTATTTGGGCTACAGTTAAATTATATATGGCTCCTATATACCAGGTCTCAATGATAAATGAACATGTAAACAATAGACCTAAGTCCTTCCCAGGCATTTGCTATACTAATCCATGGGAAAATAAACCTTTATCATCTAGGATAACCACATGTATGGATAAATTCCAAAACTGCACATTTTCTTGTTTGTTGGCAGTAAGAGAAAGAGACCCACAGTAAAAGAAAATGATGTTGACACAAAGAGATAAGCAGACGTTAGAGATAGGAAAAAAGGGAGAGCTAACAGTGCTTTAGTCCCTGGAGTCTGTTATTCTTAACATCATCATCTCCACTTTTATTTCAGTGGTGTTAAATCTTGAGTAATATTGCGAGTGGCAGACTTTAAAATATGGCTAGTTGGGCTGAGGCACTGAGAGGGGCAAGATCCTGAAGTAGGAAGATAGACTCCTTGCTATGCACTAGCAGGTGTTCCATTTTTTTGTTTTGTTTTGCTTTGTTTTTCCTAAGGGGATCAAAGCAGGGACTACACAGGCTTAAACTTTGCCACCTTCCTTTATACTATTATAACAATATGTTATTTCTGGCTCTTAAGAGAAACTAGAATTATATTTGTTTTATTTATATTCATATTATATTTTCATGTATAAGACAAAATTTTATTTTTAATACCTGATAGACAATTATCCTAACATCACTTGTTAGTCTGTCCTGTCTTTGAAATGTCAACTTTACTATATATTAAGTATCACATATGCTTGGATCTCTTTTGTTTTTTAATCTTCTGATTTATTTGTTTACCTTCACTTCAATTGATACCAATTGTTTTAATTATTGCATATTTTAAATTGATATGTATGTTTATATATTTTATATATATATTTATAACCAGTATGACTGTTCCATTACCATTCTGCTTTTCCATGATTTCTTAAATATTCTTAAGATTTTTTCTGTCAGCTGAATTTTAGAGTCAGCTTAGCAATTTATTTAAAATGCATTTTGGATTGAATTTATAAATTAACATGGGAAAAATAGATGCCTTATAACATTAAATATTATCATCTAAGAATATGGTTTTTCTCTCCATTTCTTCAGTTCCTCTATTATTAACTTTGCTAGAACTTTACAGATTTATTTATGTCATTATTACACATCTTTTTTTTAAAGAATGTATGTTTAGAAGATTTAGTAGAAATGTGTGTGGTTGTTGAATCTTGTTCGCTATTCTTTGTGAACTGCAGTAATATACTACAGGAATATAGCAGACTTCAACTTAAGGAGGCCATCTGAAAGCAAAAATAAGAAGAGTTATATGTTTTTTTCTGATGAAGATTCTTTATGCCTCTGGTTAATGCTTCTAAACAGCTGATAAGTGGGCAGACCAGAAATGGTGATATTTGAGAAAGCCAGAGGGATGGAGGGAAACTATTCTTACAGACTTATTTTTAAACCTTCCTCTTGTGAATTTCTCTCCCAATAAAGAAAATCAACTTTGATGTGTTTTGGGGATTAGAAAGCCTATTAGCACTGCTGCTCAAAGGAGTATGGTTTTTTCATGTTGAGGCCAACATGACCAAGACAGAAGCCTTTGATTCAAGGGCTGGATAGATGACTGGAAAGAAGGAAACCACAAATTCAGTATGTAGACTCAAATATTACTGCCTTAACAAGTCTAATACTGACTATGTGGCAATGGAGTTGTTAGAGGAGGTAGAGAGGACATGACAGGTAGTTGACTCCTGAGCTGGACCCAGGCAATCAGAGGCTCCTTAACCCATCCCTTTCCTTGGCTTATGCATTCCTCTTCACTTCCCTGCTCCCAGAAGGTGCCCCAAGGATACAACTTGAGGTAGAAAGGTGGTGGTAAGACTGTTTGGACAGTATATGTGGCTGAACCCAGTTAAGGCCTCTATATAAACTTTAAAGATTTGGTAGGCAGGTATGGAAATCTACTCATCTTGTGACTGCCCAAAACAAGCCACTGCCTTCAGTATATGGGAAAGGTGTGTGTGTTTGTGTGTTTGCGAGGGGGGAGGAGGGGCGGGAGAAGGAGCTGCTTTCAGGTTAAACAGAAGCTCCTAAGGAGGTTGTAAACCAATAAGGTTTAAAATTGAAAATTAAAATTGAAATTTGAATTCACTTCAAATTGAAAATGATAGGTAGCCACCAAGAGTGTTAAAAGACTTGTATTGAGAAACCCTAATTTTGGCAAAAAGGAGTCCAATATTTCTCAACATTTAAGTCATCTCTAGGTGCTTATAACTAGTCCAGTAGGAAATATGCATCTAAATGGAACCACCTTCAAAATAAAAATCAGCTCTTCTATTTACTGTCATTTAGACAGTACATAAAAAGAACACCATAGCTAGTAAAAGCAGGAAAACTGGAATCATCAGCACAGGTGTTTTCTCCACCTCTAGGAACGTAATTGAAAAAACTGATTCACTTTGTCACATCTCTGACTGTCAGTTTATGAAATATGCTTCTTGCTGGTGACCACTCTGCACTGCTTCCTATTTCTTCATCTTATATATAGAATTTTTATTGTGATTATGATTGCATTTGGTTGTGAGATGGACATTTTTGTCATTTATTGGGTAGTTTGTCATGTCTAAAGAAACTAAGATTGTGGGTTCAAAAATAGAATGCTGAGAAAAAGTTTTATTATTAAGCAGAAAACTGAGGTTAGGCTATGTGTAAGCAAAGAGTGAGGGATGGAAAAATAAATACTTGTTTTTTAAGCAGAAAATAACAATCTCTGTTTCATATTTAGGAGCAAAGTTTCTCAGTGATGCTAATCAGTTGATAATATCTAGACCAAATGGTGAGCGTTGGGTAGGTTCTTACTTGATTGTGATTTTTCCGGAAAATCAGCTTTGCTGCTTACATGAAGTAACCAATCCAGTTTTATGTAACTCTGCTTGTCATTTTAGTAGAAGTCAGGTTTGTAATGTTATCAGTAGATTAGGTGGCCATGTCAAGATTCTTTGGATATATAACAAGGTAACACATCTAAATTTTATTGAGTAGAAGGCTCTTCATCTGGAGCTTCTCTACTCAGAGCTGTATGTATTAGTTAGACATGGGTAGATCTTTATATCCTTTTATGTGGGGCTGTTATTTTATGTGATATTTTGGGATTTTTTTGAAAATGTATAAGAAATCTATTATGAAATTCAATTCCAAAGAGACAACTAGAGCTCTAATTTTTTGGGGGGTGTGTGGGCGTTATTTTTGTTTGTTTCATTGTTGTTTCCTGCTTGCTTGCCTGTTTTTATGAGTTTTATCCCTTGGATTTACTTCACCTTTACTTTAAGTAATAGCACTTGCTCTCATCCTGATCATAGGGAAAGATAAAAAACCTAGCGTGGGATAATCATATTTTTCTAATTCTCTGGGCATGAATATTGGGCTAAGCATAACATGTGTCCATAACATGTGACACTCTGGGATTTTATAAGAGAATGTACTCATTTATTCAATAAATATTTTTGAGTTTCAACTATATTATAGTGTTTTTGCTGTACTAGAACACTATGTATGTGTTATGAAAAAATTAACCAGGAAATAAGGGTAGGGATTTTGAAGAGTATGAATAGAAAGTTACAAATTTAAAGGGAGTGCCTGCCATATTGAGAAGGTGAAATCTGAGCAAAACTTTGAAGAGGAAGAAGGGCAAGAAATTTTTGGACACTTGAATCTGGGTGAAGTACATCAATCTCCCTTAGTATTCAATATCAAGAAATGTGATATGTCTGAGATTTTATGCTATTTGTAAGCTAATGCAGTAGCCTCCCATTATTTTATGAACATTGGTTCAAGATACAGGACTCCTAAGTCAGGGATGAAGGACAGTTTGTTACTCCTAGCACTAGCAATAGGCAGAGAATCATCTTCTTTGCACCCTTTCTTAAAGCTCCAGTCCCCATATGATAACAGAAGAGGGCCAGATTACATATGTATACAAGTAGGCTGTGTTACATGAGTGGAACCCTGACCTAAAGGAAACGACTCATTTTATGATGGTAGGAACCATGCTTGATGTTTGTTATGGAGGAAGACATGATTTCTGTCTCCCAAGTCTGTTCACTATGAAAATCCCCTTGAAAAGATTGTCTAAGAGTAGTTAGTATTTCACTTTATAAGGCATACAGAAACAAAAGGCCAAATTCATACCTGACTTTACATGATTTTAAGGTATCAAAAGATAAAGTCTCCTCCTTTACTCAAAGTTGCTGAGGTAATCTGCCTTACACTTTCAAATGAATTAGGCTTGACTAGTATGTACACGCATATACACTTACATATGTCTTGAGTAGATTGTTGAGGCTCTTTTCTAATGTAAACTTGTGATATTCCCTCTTTTCTTACAGCATATCACTAGATATCTTTCTATCATTTTAAAAATATCCAATTGGATTATGTTAATTGTTACTAGTGTTGAAATTGTATAATTTTAATAAATTACATTTCTCATGTATTTTCCAAATGACAGCATTGAGAAATATCTTTATTTGTTTTACATACTTTAAGTTATTAATGAATACTTAAAATGTCAAATTGGTGAAAAGTGGTTATATACGTTTTTCAAAGTTATTTATATACTGGTCTTCATATAGAGGCTTCATAGGCATCATTATTAGGGCATATGCTAAATACATATTTTGCACTATCTTACCCAAACTGCCTGGGTTAAAATCCCAATTGTGCAACCTACTAGCCATATGGCCTAAGACAGTTTATTTAACTTCTCTGTTTCTGCATTTTTAAAAAAGATTTATTTATGTATTCATTCATTCATTCATTCATTTTTATTTGAGAGAGAGAGGAGGGGCATAGGGAGAGAGAGAGAAAATCTCAAGCAGATTCCCCACTGAGTGCGGAGCCTGTCACAGGGCTCAGTCCCACAACTATGAGATTCATGACCTGAGCTGAAATCAAGAGTGGGGTGCTCAACAGACTGAGTCACCCAAGCACCCCACTCTCCATTTCTGTGTATATCTAAAAGGGATAATTATATATCTGCCTCTAATGGCTACTGTAAGGACTATATGAACTCTTTTTTTTTTTTTCCTGTAAATTGGAACAGAGCTTGACACATAGCAGTAATGCAGTGTTATAGTTGTAATTCTCCTATTTTATCTCATTTCCTTGTGACTATATGCATGTATCTATACGATGATTGACTACTGTTATAATATAACTTATGGGTATGGAAGGCTTTCTCTGGGCATAGCTAAGTAGCCCATATGGAAATCAAACATGCCATTCACTTTATTTGAACCAAGCTAAAACCAGATGAGCAAATTAGTCTGGATACAGAGTTGGCTGCAGTGAGCAAATCATAAAATAAGAGAATTGATTTGGAACTACAGTCTCATCCATTCCTGAACTCAAAGTAAACACATGCATACTACTCTGTCACTGTTTTATGCCAGATATTTCTATGTAGAATTATTAGTATTCTAGGGAGGCCTTTTCTGTGTAAGAACAGATTTATTTATGTTGCAAAGATAATAGGCCTATAATGGGAAGGGTAATGTAGATCTGTACTGAGGGCATAATGCTGCGATTCTTGTGACTTGTTAAGATCAGTGCGTGCACACAGAGACAATAGCACTAAGAAATGATGAGATGATCATTATGTGTTTTAAACCACAGTTAATTACACAAATTACACATATTACGAGAAAGAGAATTAACCACTCACTTTGTACGTGGCTATTTGTAACAATAGGTGGCCTGATGAATATAAGAAAACAAGAAGTCAAAAGAATACCCATTCTCTCAAAAAACCATCAGAAGAACCAAAACAATATTGTTTGGTTTCTGCTACTATTAGGTATACTCACTCTCTAAGTTCACTGTAAAAAAAAAAATGAGAAAAATAGTGGGTGTCTATAAAATACAGCAAGATAAAAGTTAGTTAATATAATACAGTTACACACACACACACACACACACACACACACACACACACCTTGAAGTCCTCAAAGTCCCAGAATTTAATACTGACTAGACCGTTCTCCCACATTTATAAACGCTGCTAAAACAACTCTAGAATTGAGTTCTGGACTCTACAACATATGTAATAACATTGACTAGAGAAATATTGCAAAAATAATCAAAAGTTACAAAGTTTGAGTAAGAATTTATAGGGAGAAGGATATGGAGAATTTTTGCTTCTTAGCCGGGGCAGGGGGGGAAGGAGGATTAAGTAACAGATTTCAACTATGGAAACAATTACTTTCCATAAATATTTTCTATTCTTTATGAACTATGAGAATTTTGAGAGATTAACTACCATATTGGATAATTTTTTTTTTAACCTGGAACCATAATGTAGAAATCAGATACCATATATGTGCAAAATAGTCTATCTTATCACAAATATTGTGCCACTATCCTCAAAATTTCAACTTTTCTGTATCTTGGAAGTCAGCAAACTTTATTCACAAATTCCATTAGTAAAAGATGCTGAACTCAAGAAAGCTGAAAATTTTAGACAAATGAGTGCTATGGAGGAATAATCATGGGATTTTAGAGAGGGTAAACCTGCATTAACTAATTTGCTCATACTTTAAGTCTAATTTTATCTGTGTCTTGGGTGTTATAGCATAAACTATTTTCCTTGAGTGGCTTGAGGCTTTTTTCCCTTTGGGTTACTCAGGGCTTATGCCTTCCCCATAGCTATGCCATTCTTCTTTTCCAAGTGCGCCATTAAAGAAAGAGTTATCCTTTGAAAGCGTAAATTAAGTCTCATTGTCACAATATTCTACACCTCTACAACTATTTCCACGATGCACACCGCGTGTACCTGGTTCTGGAAGATGCTCCAAGGGGTGAGCTCTATAAGGAGCTGCAGAAGAGCCACACATTAGATGAATGGCGCACAACCACGGTAATGGAGGAATTGGCAGATGCTCTGACCTACTGTCACAAGAAAAAGGTGATTCACAGGGATATTAAGCCGGAGAACCTACTGCTGGGGCTCAGGGGTGAGATGAAGATTGCAGACTTCGGCTGGTCTCTGCACACTCCATCTCTGAGGAGAAAGACGATGTGTGGGACTCTGGACTACTTGCCCCCAGAAATGATTGAAAGGAAAACATACGATGAGAAGGTTGATCTGTGGTGCATTGGAGTGCTGTGTTATGAGCTGCTGGTGGGAAATCCACCCTTCGAGAGCCCCTCCCCTAATGAGACCTACAGACGCATCCTTAAGGTAGATGTAAGGTTTCCTCCATCATTACCTTCGGGGGCCCAGGACTCGATCTCCAGGCTTCTCAGATACCAGCCTTTGGAGCGGCTGCCCTTAGCCCAGATCCTGGAGCACCCCTGGGTCTGCGCCCGCTCTCAGAGGGTGTTGCCTCCATTGGTTCAGATGGCTACTTGAGCACTGTCTGCACCTGTTTTGTGTGGTTGTCCAGGGAGCTCTCCTGGCTCTACTATCTTATATTTTGTTTCTTCTAGATGCAAGATGCTAATTAATAAAAGCTGAGCCATTTCGTAAAAAAAAAAAAAAAAAAAAATCCAGTTTTCCCATTTATATCAGTGAAAAGGTTGGGATGCCTGGGCGGCTCAGTCAGTTGAGCCCTAGGCTGTTGGTTTTGGCTCAGGTCATGATCTTATGGATCCTGGGATTGAGCCTCCAGTTCAGGTTCTGTGCTCAGTGGGGAGTCTGCTTAAAGATTCTCTTCCTCTGCCCCTCCCCCGAGTCGGGCATGCTCTCTCCCTTTCTCTCTCTCAAATAAATAAATAAATCTTAAAAAAAAATAATCAGTGAAAAAGTCAAATTTTTAAATTGTGTGTTACTATCTATATATTAATTTAGGCCCCGTTACATTTTTGAAGTCATCTATTAGTTACCCAGCCCCTGTTCTCTAGCCGGAGACCTTCCTGATACTAAACAAGCCAAATATGTTCTCAGTCACCTTTGCAGGTGTTTTCTCAATACCTAGAATGTTCTTCCTTCTCAAATCCACACAACTCATTTCCTTTATTCTCTTAGCTCTTAATCAGTGTTACCTGTAAGCAAGACCTTTGCAAGATCAGCCTATATGAAATACGAAGCTATCACCTCTGTGTGTTTGATACCTTGACCTTCTATAACTTTCTTTATAGAGCTTTTCATTATTTGAGTTATATATTTATGTTGTTTCTTTCTTCTATACATTGTATGAGTGAAAGCATTTTGTATGTTTTTTTTAATTCTATCATTCAATCTTATCTGCGTCTGTATCTCTAGCACTTAAAACAATGTTGGACATCGTATGTCTTCAATATTTATTTGTTAAATAAATGAAGAATTGGAAGCATGAATGAATGGTATTGTCACTATTGATGTACTTGCCCCATTTTCCTTACTAAAATTTAACTCTGAGAGGACAATTCCTTCTGTAGTTAAAAGATAATCACTAAATTAGCAGTGACTGATTAATATGTTTATTGACATTTAAATAGCTAACAGAAAATGGTAATTCATTAAGGAAAAGCATGAAAGAAAAAATGGTTTGATTGCATTTTAAGATGTTTCAGATGAGAATAACTCTGGTCCTAGTAAATAGACTGAAGAGCACATTAAGATTGTTGTGCATCAAAGTTTGCATCAGAGTGTAATCACTCAACAATTAACAAACGGTTATTGAGTGCCTATGTTATGATAGACATTGTACCAGGACTTGAGGATATAACAGTAAGAAAGACACTATGTTTACTCTCCAAGGACTTGGAATCAACTGGGGAAACAGAGAAATAATCAGATGGTGAATAGAGTCTGATAAGCTACTGTGTAGGATGACACCTAATTCAGTCACGTCATAAAAAGAATTATTACTGAAGCATGTTATACAACTTACCACACAATTTAAGAATGAATAGCATGGCTGAATTAAGCCTGAATTAAGCATGGAAGATTTTATATATATATATATATATATGATATATATATATATATATATATATATCATATATATATATGTTTTATATATATTACTTTAATATAATTAATATATATCACGTATATATCATATACATTATATATAATATATATATGATATATTTATATATCATATATATGATTTATATATAATTAATATATATCATATCTATTATATATATAATAGGTATATATTATAATTATATATAATTAATATATATCATATATTTAAATAATATATATATTATATATATGACTTTAATATAATTAATATATATCATATATATCATATCATATATCATATATAAAGTCATATTATATATATGACTTTAATATAATTAATATATATCATTTTATGTATATATACATATATGTGTATATATATCTTGCTTTACTAAGATGAAGTTTAAAATAACCAATGTGATGGGAGAATATAATGAAAAAAAATGTTGAAAAACCATAAAGCTAGAAAAGGGGGGTAATAGATGAAAAAGACCAGATAAAGCTAAAAATTAAGCCAGGAATTGGGAAAAATTTTCAAGTAGTCTAACTTGAACAATAGAAGTCCAGGGGCATCTGGGTGGCTCAGTGGGTTGAGGCCTCTGCCTTCGGCTCAGGTCATGATCTCAGGGTCCTGGGATCAAGCCCCGTGTCGGGCTCTCTGCTCAGCGGGGAGCCTGCTTCCCCCTCTCTCTCTGCCTGCCTCTCTGCCTACTTGTGATCTCTCTATCTCTGTCAGGTAAATAAATAAAATCTTTAAAAAAAAAAAAAAAAAGAAGTCCAGAAAGACAGGAATTAGAAGTAACAAGAATCTGTGAAAGTAGTAGCACAGTTAAAATGGAAAATAGGAGACTTGGCTAAAAGTCTCTATATAAAGCAATTAGTCTTCCATATTCTCTCCCCAGCCTGAAAAGTTGGAAAACTTCCCCTCCTCCAGCCCAAATAAGAAGATAAAATTGAAACTCAGGAAAACTAGACTTAGCTTCAGAAAGTATGGTTACTCTACTAAAGAAAAGGTGGATTGAATTAGTCTATTTAGAAAGTGATAAGACTATTAATTCTTTCCCCTAGTTGACTCTGAGAACATTACTAACTGGACCTATACATTCAATGAGGGATTTGATGGCTTTCTCTTTGGGAAAATGTCTATGACAAAATTAAAACAAACCAACAAAAAAATCTTATATATAATAAATTGACCTAGTCATAATAACCAAGAGTAAAGCATTGACTCAGAAAGGCTTTCTCAGCAACAATCAGATGACAACCATGAAAATGTCTTCAAAATTCAAAATAAAAACTGTTTTTTTTAAAGATTTTATTTATTTATTTGACAGAGTGATCACAAGATGGCAGAGAGACAGGCAGGGGGTAGGGGGGAAGCAGACTCCCTACTGAGCAGAGAGCCCGATGCAGGACTCTATCCCAGGACCATGGGATCATGACCTGAGGCGAAGGCAGAGGCTTAACCCACTGAGCCACCCAGGCACCCCATAAAAAACTGTTTCTACATAAAATTATACCAAGACAAACTATTATTCATGAGTGAGATTAGAAGGCCATTTTCAGGCATGCAGGTTGTGAGAAACTAACATTCCATTGCATGACTGGCACCTGTGGGATGTTTTCCACCAAACTCAGGGAGACATCTAATAAAGAAGAAGATCTGTGATCCATGAAATAGGGGATTCAGTGCAGAAAACAGATAAAGAAAATCCTCAGGATGATTAAGAGTAAAGAAGAGTCTGAAAATAACATCCTTGTAGTGGGGTGGTAGAGAACATAGCAAAGATTGGAGCAGGAAGACAGAATTTCAGAAGAGACATTTTGAGAAAGATAAAACATTATCTTAGAGGCTTGGGTGTATTTCAAGGAAATGCATGCTTCTGAGGGAGAATTAATTCATGTAGACAATGAAAAATATGCAAGTGAATAACTATAACATATATTAACATAATCTTTATCAGTTTACTTCCTTTCCTTACTTTATTCTGCAATCCCCTACATTTGTTTTTTCACTTGTTTGTTTGTTTTGGTAAAACTACCCCATTAAGCTACTTGCATGTAAATTCTTATTTCAGATTCTGTTTTGGGAGAATCCAAAGTAAGCAAATATATATATATATATATATATATATATATATATATATATATATATATATATATATATAGTGAAATATTGTATTAGGATAGAATGGCAATTTGATATTTTATAAAAATTACTCCTTAATTTGGGAAAAGTTTTGAAAGAGATGCATGGTCTTCACCAAGTACAAAACGGTTCTAGTAATCTAGATAAGAAAGGAAGAGGAACTAAAACAAAATAATTAGATTGTGGAAAGAGACAAGCAGATAAATATGAAAGCTAAGTCAAAGGTAAAATCAAAAGGAATTAGCATTTGTTTTGGATGTTGGTGGTAAGTGAAAGTAAAAAGTCAAGGGAATCATCCTTCCTTAGGCAACTGAATAACTGGGTATGTAATACAGGAGGAAGATCAGATTTAGGGAGTACTTTCATAAGTTGAATTTTTTCAGAATTGGATATATTCAGTTGAACTACCTGTGTGATGCCCAGTAGGCACTTGTACATACGTGATTTTTAGGTTTAGGGTTACAAAGTGTGATATAATGGAAATAATTAAAGATTATGAGAATTTAAATGGTAATTAGGTACTGGTTTAGTATAACATATCTTAGTATAATAATAATGTTGTATAGTAACTTAAAACTTACATAGTACTGTCATATATCAATTTTAGTTATAAATTGCTGAATATAATGCATAAAGAATGTCATTAGAACTCCTTTTAGATTGTGTGGTAGGATATCAGCAGGTAATACTGTTAGGCTATGGAGACTCCCTAAATTAAATTTGAATTATCTCAATAATCCTGCTACTTTTGGTTTGGTTCAAAGTGACTATCCTTTTTAGTGTTGCTGAGTAAGCAAAACCTATATTAGTGTATAGAAAAACATGCAAATTAAAAGCTCATAAAAGCAGATAACCAAAAGGTAATTTCAACTGTACTTGAAACATACCATGATTATGAATTTTAATATGGAAGCTTTTAATCTTATAGCAGTTTGATGATTTAGGAGTGCTGTTTCAGCTTGGAGGTGAACTAGAACTACCTAAGGAAATTCACTTTCTTTTGGAAGACTCCATGTTATGCCACTTCCAAAAACAAATTTCTCTGGAAAAACCCCCTACCGAGGGTGAAAGTCACCAATGGAAACAGAGATTCCTGAACTGCCATTTCTCATTCCTGTCTTTCAAATCAGCAAATCGAGACACTTACCTTGATCAGGTCTAGCTCAAATCAGTTCAGACATAGACTGATTGTGTAGATCATGACCCTAGTTTTGTATAGTAACTTTGAAAAGAATGGACTCTCCCTGAATTTGACTGAGCAACTTCTTTTCATTGAACTGCTTTGAAAGCTGCTTCTGTGTATAGCACATTTTCCACAATAGAAATTCAAGGATTTTTCTCTCTCAATACTGTCAGCCCAAATGACTTCAAGCAGTTTCGGTTCTGCCATCTATAAGAGATGAATTTGTTCAATCAAGTTAAATCACTGTACCAGCTCAGTCACTGCACCAGAAAACATTCTAGTTTTATCTAACTGTTCTTATTCCAAAGTTAAAATAATGTCTAAAGTTACAAATTTTGTCTCAAACCAGTCACTTATATATTAATAAAATATAGTTATAAAAAATAATTTAGGTAATTTAAGGAGTCTCATGGAATGAAATATATGTTTGGGTTTCTACTAAAAACTTTTAAGATTAACTTTTTTTAAAAAATATTTCTTGGGACACCTGAGTGGCTCAGTGGGTTAAACCTCTGCCTTGGGCTCGGGTCATGATTTCAGGGTCCTGGGATCACCCAGCATCTGGCTCTCTGCTCAGCGGGGAGCCTGCTTCCCCCTCTATTTGCCTGCCTCTCTGCCTACTTGTGATCTCTTTCTCTTTCTGTCAAATAAGTAAATAAAATCTTTTAAAAAATGTCTCTATTAGCTGAATTTTAACCTACATATTTTATAACTTTATAGTGTATTCTGCCTTCTTAATACATGTACACACACGCATGAAAACATACAGGCTCATTGGTAGAAGCCTCAAGTTCAGCTTACCTTTAAAATTTCCTGATCTTCTTTGCCCTATTCAGGTTATATCAGATCTTTTTACACATCCAACATTCATCATCTTCATTTTTCTTTTCTTACCTACAACTACCTTCACCTGTCTTGATTCCTTACCTAAAGATAGGAGCTCATTTCTTTTTCTTTATTTTATTATTTTCCCAGGGGCTGTACTAAAATTATTTATCAAAGCACTGATAATACAGTGAGAAGACATGTTTTAAAATTGCAGAACAGAGTGTTTAATGTAGCTGTAGGAAGTTATCTTTGGCACCTCGAGTATGCAGTATACAAAAGCAGCCATCTTACTTTTCTAAGGCACCAGCTCATGGTCTTGCTAATTCTAGCACTCTCAGTTGCTTTCAGTTCTTTACACATGCTCTTCTCACCAGCAGTTATAAATCTTTCTTCTCCCTCCATTCCCTTGATTTATTCCTAAATAGGTTTCTGTCCTCAGTTTAGAAACTATTTCTTTTGTTTAGAATCCCCAGATAGGTTAAGTATTAATAATATGTGATCTCATAGCATATTTTATACGGAACTAAGAATAAGCAAGCAGCTTAGTTTTTTGTTTTTTGTTTTTTTCCCCTTACTCTTCTGGATTATTTTGCCATTTATTCTTAATGCTTTCTTTCATTATTTTGAAATACTGCATTTTTTAAAGGAAGTTCTTTTCCTTGTAAGTGTAATATACATACCCTGTGCAAACTTTGGAAAAGTACACAAAATAAGTCACTTCTGTGAATTTTTTTAGGCTCAAAAGTGACTTGTCATCAGCATGCACAGGGATAGACATAAAGTGACATAATTAAATATGTTTGTCATTTTGAAATTACAAAATGCATTCCTGTGTATTACCTGATTTAGACTTCATTACCCTCCAGTGAGGTGACCAGCATAGATAGTGTGATCTAAACTTAGACATGAGGGTTTTATGATGATGTCCATCAGTCATTACATTGCTTTATAGGAATCATTGTTAATCTCTATAAGTGTCCCTTGCATTTCCTACCCAGAGCTGTTCACTGAAGTGTAACATGAGTTTGACAAATATGTGTATAAAGGTTTTATTCCCATTTTACATATGAGTACATTATGTTGCAGAGAAATTCAATTGCAGAGCTCATGAAAGAGTTAATAATTCAACTCTAGTTTTCACATTTAGATTCCTGAATTATTTACATTAATTGCTAAGTAACATAATAAATGGAAAGCATTTAGTACCTTGCCTGGAAAATAGCAAGTGTTCATTTATATAAGCAATTGTCATTAGTTTCCTTATTTTAAAAAGTGAAAGGGACTTTGTACTATTCTTGAAACTTTTCTTTAAATTTGGCATTATAGTAAAATAAAAAGTTACCCCAAAATGTCCCTATTTTTGTAGATACCAACCAAAATATTTATAAACATAAAGGTAACTAAAATATTATGCCTGGATTTGCTTTAAAAAACTCTGCTAAACACAACAACAAGTGAGGGGGTTAGAAAAAACAACAGTAATAAAAGGCACAATATGAATACATATTGATCTGGGAAATTATTACTTGGAAGTCTATTATACTTTCTACTATGTATACGTTTGTACTTCAAAATAAAAAGTTAGGGGCCCCTGGGTGGCGCAGTTGGTTGAGCGACTGCCTTTGGCTCAGGTCATGATCCCGGAGTCCTGGGATCGAGTCCCACATCGGGCTCCTGGCTCCATGGGGAGTCCGCTTCTCACTCTGACCTGCTCTCTCTCACTCTCTCTCTTTCCTAATAAACAAATAAATAAAATCTTAAAAAAAAAAAAGTTCAAAATAAAAAGTTAAAATTAAATATACATGTATATGCTAGAACCACCTATATAAATTGTCAAGTTACAGAATAAAGATATATGTGCTAACATTAATAAAGGGGATGAAAACGGCAGTTTTAAAAATATTTGCATGTAAACGCTTTGAATATCTGTGATACAACTACCAGAAACCAGTAAGATAAATTTTCTCCTGAGAGGAAAACTGAGTGTCTGGTTACCTGGCATGAGTGAGGGGCTATTCATCACACCGAATAAAATATTAGGAATCATGTAAATGTATTGCCTATTCAAAAACACATTAAAAATTAATAGTTTCTGGTGCGCCTGGGTAGCTCAGTGGGTTAAAGCCTCTGCCTTAGGCTCAGGTCTTGATCTCAGGGTCCTGGGATCCCACCCCGTATCAGGCTCTCTACTCAGCAGGGAACCTGCTTCCCCCTCTCTCTGCCTGCCTCTCTGCCTACTTGTGATCTCTCTCTCACTATCAGATAAAAAATAAAAATAATAAAAAAATAATAGTTTCTGATAAAACAGGCATACGGAATTCTTTGAAATGCCCATGAAATTCCTTTCCTTAATGTAATAGGGAGTTTGAACTTAAATAGAATACTTAGGGAAAAAGTCATCGATTGGCCTGACAGTCTTCTTTCTCTTAAGCAATTATATAATGCAAATATAAAACAAAATGCTGAAAATTGTTGCTAATTTAGTCAAATTTTTGTTGTTTCTAGAATATCTTATAGACATAAGATGTTCAATTAATTAAATATTGTCTCTGACCCCATATCCCATATAAACTTGTAGGGAAAAATATATTGAGTTAAAAAAACAAAATTAAATTCATAATTATCAGTTATTAATACTACATTAAAATGAGATTCTAAGAGAAAATTATAATAACAGGAGAGAGCTAGTAAAGATCTGATGAAATTACATTTGGATTTCATAAAAACTAGGCAAAGAAGAGGAAAAGAGTATTCAATAACCATTCAAAGGGGCAAACTTAGAAATGCAGATTGAAAGCTGATGATGCTGGATCTTGTAAATCAGGCTTCAGAGTAACTATGTTTTCTTAAATGCAGAGGAAATTCCTAAAAGAGTTTTGGAAGCCAACTGATTTTGACAGATGCACATTAAAACTATGCTTCCAAGTGATTAAGTCCAGCTCTGTGTAATACATATTAAGGCAATAATCGAAGTGATATATTAGAATGTAGGGAGTAAAGTTAACTAAATTCGAAATATATTTGTAGGTAAAATCAGTAGGATCTAGTGATGATTGACCCAGTGTTAAAATAAAATAGGCGGCTATGACGGTGACTGTTTTGTGGTTTGGGCACTTACCCAATTGCCTGAAGGAAGCCTACCCAAAAGAAGTAGTCTGTTATTAGAAATAAAGAAGACTAGAAGAGAAACAGATTAGGGGTAGGGGAGAACTCAAATTATAACTAACTTTTGAAGCTGTTGTCATCAATTTGGGTGTTTTGGTATCAAAATGCAGCCTGTGCTTAACACTCGGAACAAATCCAACAGCAAAGATGTTCCTACTCTTTTTTTTCTCTCCTGCAGGAGCAGTAGATCTTGGTTTCATTACTGTCTGGCACGGACCTCTCTCTTCATTTAGAATTATCTGATATGAAAATGAGCTCAGTGCACAGAAGGAGAGATTCAGACTAGCAAAATTGCCTCCCATATGGCAGGGTAGTGAATACTGTTAAGGAAAAAATGGGGAATATTATCACCTTTATCAGAAAATGACACACAAAATGTCTCAAATTCCCAACGTCAATTAACCTGTTTGTTCAATGTCATTAGCAATTATAATTTACTAAGCAATTCTCATTGTTCATTTGGAACATTTCTTTATTTAGCCCTTTAGAAGTCAATTTTGAATTGGCATGTCACTTTGCCCCAGTAGGTACCATGGAAACTGGGATAGGCAGGCTAAAAGAAGATTATTTTAAAATTACCTCTAAACATAATTCTCTTTTATAAAAGTGTATATGTACTTCTCCTTTAAACTGACACAAAACTGCTGACTGTTTTCCAAATTATTTTGTAAAAATGGCATTTTCATTTCAAATGACTTTAATACTTTAATAAGGTCACATAAGAAATTTGTGGTAATGATTTAACATTAATATTTAAATTGGTTCTAGCCTCAGATCAAGTTTTGACTTATGTTTAACTTTTTAAATGATAAAAACTTTAACTTATTATCATACTTCTTGCTACAGTTTATTCGTAGATACTCTGTGCTAAAAACCACTCAAAAGAAAAAGAGAAGCTCCAGTGTTACTAAGTCCTGAGCTAAACTGCAGGACTTTATTGTTAGTTTTCATTTCTCAGACCTCTAGAAATGGGCTGTCTCAGTACTGTTGGAAATTTTACATTCAGAGACAATCTCTTTTACCCATTTGAGGCAGCTATGGTTAGAACCCTAACCACTATCTCTATAGAGATACGATCTGCTTTTATAAATGCTGAATTTAGCTGTACAGTTAAACTTGTTATTAATAAACATTGGCATAAATTCTGAAAGGAAATTGTTCTTCAGACCTGGGAAAAGGATCTCTTAGGAATAATGACTTAAGCTGTTGTGCATCAAAAAATTGCCAGCCAATTCTCAAATCATTCTGTGATTTTCATGTAGTTCTAAGTGTGTTGTGTGTGTGTATGTTTTGCAAATGAAGACTACTTTTAATCTAGGATTCATATTATATAATATGTATGTATTCTTTTCTATTAGAGAGTGGAAATAGTGGATATCAAGGCCAAGTATTCCTGGCCAGTTGCATGAGATACTAGAATAATGAAATAAATTGTTAATATAGGTTAATCTACTTTTAGCCTCTCTTGGCTAGATTGGCAGTAATCTCGTGTGTCTTACCTTAGATGTCTTTTATTTTAAGAAGATATCCCTAAACACACATATACACAAAAAGTTACACTCTTTTAGTGAATACAGCTATTACAGAATTCTATATTATAATAGCCTGTTTTATTTTTGACTCTTCCTTCCTCATTAAGACTATTTTAATATTGAAGGCAAGAAACATATCTTCTTTCCATTCAAAATATAGTATGATTCTATGGGTACACCAAATCTTTTCCTATATTTTCTTTCTGGACACACAAAAAATTATAGCTCTCATGTTGTAAAATGCAGCCATGTGAATGTCTCTGGGCAAGGATGGCTAGGTGACTTTTTTCACTTCTGGGCTGGATCAACAAATACCCTCTACCTTCTCTGAAACAGCCACCATGAGAGGTGTGTTGAGAACACAGAGCATTCGTTAATCTCGGTTACTAAGTAAACATGTAGAATGAGGGATATATTACTTTTGTTTGCTAGTCACTGATATTTGGGGTTAATTTGTTTACCACAGCTCATTTTTACATATCCTGAGTAATATGGTGGCCTGAGAGCCTAGAAAAATGCTAGGTTTACCATATTTAAAAAAAAAAAATAGGAATTGCCTGAATAAATGGACACATATCTTCTCCTCTGCTGAAATTCCAAATGTCACTAACTTTGAAGTAGATATTCATGTTGCATTGTTCCCATGAATCAAAGAAGCATCATTTTCATTCATATTCTTCATGATTTACTACACGTGGTGCATACTGATGTCAAGAATCTTGAAGGGTCTGAAATGTTACCCTGGGAAAAAGCTAACAACTTAGGCTGCTATAGTTTCATAAATTCTGGCAGAAGACATGAGACTTTGGGGTCAGAGACAAATGACTTATTAATCACAACAGCAAGCAGCATGTGTCTCATGTTTGCCTTGGTTTTACTTAATCCTAGTTCCCACAGAGTGATGCAGAGTGTGACTCAAGGGTTGCTGCAGAAACAGTGAAATTGCATTCCTTAGAGCTAAGAATAACCTAACCCTTTAAAATAGCTGCAAGCAAATCTGCTTGGATGTTGTTCTGGTCAACAAACAAATCTGTCCTTGGAAGGAAACACTGTATCTGTCTTCTAAGGATGCATAATATGCAAGCATCCTTGAAAATATAACTTGGAACAAGAGTTATCAAAATGCCTCTGCATGGAAGACACATAGAAAGAAACACAAAGGAGTCACAGAAATTTGTCTGCCAGTGATTGAGAATACAGATACGTAAGGAATTAATCTTTTCTAGGGATTGGTAGACTACATATTCCCATCAAAACATATTTCACATTCTCATTTATTTGTTCACTGGTTGTTTCTTGAGACACTTTTATATTAACGAGTACAGGGTTTGGTGCTTAATACAATTTTAATTACTCAAAGTATGTAATGCTTTCATGGATGATATCCTTAGAAGAAAGTTTAAGAAGTCCAAATATGGCAGATTGAGGATAGGCAATGATAGGCAGGATTGATGTAGTTATCAAAAGAAAAACAAAAATAACAATATCTAATGTTTTTGACAATTTCTGGGTTCCAAGTGGACTTTAATACATTACTGCCTTTGATAAACAACAGGTTAGTGATGAATACACTAATTCCTATATTCTCTATATTTTATTTGCAATAGATTTAGTAGTTTGACTTTAGGGATGGATTTAGGCTGATATGAGTTAGGCAGGGTCAGCAAGCAGAGGCTGGGTTTTGTCTTTAATTAAAAATTTGACATTTTGTCTATGTTGAATTCTTGTTGGCCCTGTTCTGTCAGATGTCAAAGAACACTAACATATTTTAGTTGAGACTTATTTATTTGGATTCTGATAGAGGAGGTATTTGATGAACGTTTTTATCCACTTTATCCTAAGCTTGGATATATATAGTAATCTTCATAATTGCATTTTGTGGATGATCTGTGAGGTAAAACATGTATTTGAGAATACTTTATTTAAATTTTTGCTAAATAGTAAATTTTCAATGATCCTTATGTTAACCTACACATTTAAAAATTTTTTTCTACACAATCATAGCTAAGAATACTCTCCTTGATAAATAAGAAATTACTGCAGAAAGAAGACAGCCAGGTGGCTTAGAAGGGCTACCTAGCAGGCAATATGATCGTACTGGTGCTCAGGATTATTGAATGTTTCATTCTATTCCTTTATTAAGGCCATGCCTTAGAAAGTTTTCTTAAGTATTTAAGAGGCTTAATATTCCCCACTGCTTCCAAAGTTTAACAATGGACCTCTCTCTCCAAGATGTAGGAGGAGACTTCTTTCTAATAACAATCGATGCCTACATTTGGGGAGTTAAAGTCATATTAATGCAGCCTCTGATTCTATAAGGAAAAGAAATGAAAGAGTCTTGAAGAAAGGTTCATACCACTTAAAATTTTTCTACTTTGAAAGGCTACTCACTTTCTTAATAACTTTTTCTACTCTAATCCAATCAATACTTGTTCATTCCATTAAAGATTTGGGGCAGGATCAGAATGAAGAAGCAGAGAAAGGTTGAGACTGGAAAGATGCTGGAAAACAAGCAGGAATCTATACAAGAGCAGGAGTAAGAGCAGAGGACAGGAGAGCAGAAATGACTGTAGTGTCTTTTCTTTCTTTTATAATTTTATTTGTGTACTCTGTTTTTTATTGTCTTTGTTTCATTGATCTTTTTCATTATTTTTCTGTTTATTTATTTGTGCTCTTGCTTTGTTCTTGCCTTCTTTCTGCTAACTTTGGGCTTAGTTGTTTATCTTTTTTCTACTTTCTTCAGATGTAGAGTTAGATTGTTTATTTAAGATTTTTTTTAAAACATAGCCATTTAATGCTATAATCTTTCTTTTTAGAATTCCTTTGCTGTATCCTGTAAGTTTTCATATGTTGTATTTCCATTTTTATTTGTTTCAAGATATTTTTTGATGTCCACTTTGCTTTTTTCTTTAACTCAATGTTGCTTAATTTTCACACATTTGGGAATTTTCCAGTTTTCCTCCTATTATAATTTCACTATTTTCAAAGTTTCTAAGATTTGTTTTGTGACCTGGAAAAGGTTCTATTCTGGAGAATATTTTCTTTATGTTTGAGAGGGATGTGTATTCTTTTGCTATTTGATGGAATGTTCCATATATGTCTATTAAATCTATTAGGCCCATTTAGGCTAAACTATAGTTCAAGTCCAATGTTATACAACTGATACCACAAAAATATAAAGGATTATAAGAGATAACTATAAATAAATACATGCAAACAAACTGGACAACCTAAAAGTGGATATATTATTAGAAACATACAATTTACTAAGGCTGAATCATGAAGAAATAAAAATATGAATAGGTTAATAACAAGGAGATTGAAGCAGTAATAAAAAACCTCCCAACTAAGAAAAGCCTAGGACCAGGTGGTTTCGTAAGTGAGTTCTACCAAACATTCAAAGAAGAATTAATGCCAGTATTTCTCAATTCTTCCAAAAAATTAACTCATTTCATGAGTCCAGCATTACTCTGATACCAAAACCAGATAAGGACATTACAAGAAAAGAAAATTAGAGGCCAATACCTCTGATAAACGTCGATGAAAAATTCTTTTTGTTAAAAGATTATTTATTTATTTATTTGCCAGAGAGAGAGAGAGAGAGAGATCACAAGTAGGCAGAGAGGCAGGCAGAGAGTGAGAGAGAGGGGGATGCAGGCTCCCTGCAGAGCAGAGAGCCTGATGCGGGGCTCAATCCCAGGACCCTGAGATCATGACCTGAGCCGAAGGCAGAGGTTTTAACCCACTGAGCCCCGTAGATGAAAAATTCTTAACAAAATGCTAACAGAATCAAAAGAATGAAACTGGACCATTTCCTTACACCACACACAAAAATAGACTCAAAATGGATCAAAGACCTCAATGTGAGACAAGAATCCATCAAAATCCTGGAGCAGAACACAGGCAACAACCTCTTCAACCTCAGCCGAAGCAACTTCTTCCTACAAACATCTCCAAAGGCAAGGGAAGCAAGGGCAAAAATGAACCACTGGGACTTCATCAAGATCAAAAGCTTTTGCACAGCAAAGGAAACTGTCAACAGAACCAAAAGACAACTGACAGAATGGGAGAAGATATTCACAAATGACATATCAGATAAAGGGCTAGTATCCAAAAT
>CM052802.1:80949507-81069696 GCA_028533885.1 Nasua narica | reverse complement strand
ATGTTTGGAAATTAAGGAACACACCCCTAAATATCTCGCGGGTCAAGAAAGAGTCAGAATGGAAATTAGAAAATATTTAAGTGGAAGGATAATAAAAATATGAGAAAAAGTTTGAGGTATGCAGCTAAAGCAGTGTTTAGAAAAAAATATATAGCATATTTTTTTTAAGATTTTATTTTTAAGTAATCTCTACACCCAGGTCAGTGCCCAGACCCACGACCCCGAGATCAAGAGTCACATGCTCTACCGACCCAGCCAGCCAGGCACCCCAGAAAAATATAGCTTTAAATGTGTACATTAGAAAAGAAGAAAGACTAAACTTTACTTATCTAAATTACCACCTCAAGATAGTAGCAAAAGCACTAAATTAATCATAAAAGAAAATAGAAAGAAATAAATAATAAAGATAAGAACAGAGATGAATAAAATACAAAAAGTATACATGAGAGAGGAAATCAACAAAATCCAAAGTTCAATCTTTAAAGGAATAATAAATTCATATACTTTAGGCTGAGCAAGGGGGAAAAAAGAAACAATAAATTACTCATGTCATGAAAGAAATGGGGGAAACTAATACAGAAACCAAACATTAAAAGAATAAGGAAACACTTCTACAGAATTCCAGCATATGGGAGATAAAAACATAACAGCAAAACAGCAAAAAAGTAAAAAAAGCAAAAACAAAACCAAAACAAAACAAAACACATATTCTTTTAAAAAATGAGCATTTAGTCTTTAGAAATTGTATTAAGGGTAAAAAAAAAAAAAATGCTAACAGATTAAATTTAGAAACACAGTAGCATGAATTATATACCATAATCAAGTGTATCTATTCCTGGGCTGCAAAGATGGTTTAACATAAGCAAATTAATAAATGTGATATATCATAGTAATAGAATGAAATATAAAAATTATATAATCATATGAATAGATACAGAAAAAAACATTTTATAAGACTCAACATTTGAGGCACCTGGGTGGCTCAGTGGGTTAAAGCCTCTGCCTTCGGCTCAGGTCATGATCTCAGGGTCTTGGGATTGAGTCCCCCATTGGGCTCTCCACTCAGTGGGGAGCCTGCTTCCCCCTCTCTTTCTGCCTGCCTCTCTGCCTACTTGTGATCTCTCTCTCTTTTTGTCAAATAAAATAAAATCTTAAGAAAAAAAAGACTCAACATCCTTTGGTGATAAAAATGTTCAACAAAGTCAGTATAGAAAGAACATACCTCAAAATAACAAAGGTCATATATGCTCAGCCCAGAGCTAACATCATACTCAGTGATGAAAGATTGAAAGTTTTCTTTCTAAGATCAGGAACAAGACAAATGTGCCCACTATCGCCACTGCTATTCGATAGAGTACCATACGTCCTAGTCATAGCAATAGGCAAGACAAAGAAAATGCATCTATCTTGGAAAGAAAGAGGTAAAATTGTTTTTGCTTTCTGACAGCATGATTTTGTGTTTGGAAAATTCCAAAGACCACCAAAAACTGTTAGAACTAGTCAATGAATTCAGTAAAGTTGCAATATACAAAATCAATTTGCAAAAATCAGCTGTGTTTCTACACATTAACACTAAACTATTTGAAAAGAAATAAAACAATTGCATTTATAAGCACATCAATTTAAAAAATTAAAACATAAATGAATCATAAACTTAATCAGGTAATAAAAACTTTATACACCAAAAGCTATAAGACATCATTGATAAAAAAAAATTGAAGAAAGTGCAAATAAATAGATACCTAATGTTTATGGAATCTCAGAGTTAATATTGTTAAAACATCCACACTACCCAAAGTTCCTTATATATTCAATGTAATCCCTATCAAAATCCCAATGATATTTTTCACAGAAATAGAAAAAAACCCAAATAATTCTAATATTTGTAAGAAACCACAACTCTAAATAGACAAAGCAATCTTAAGAAAAAGCAAATATTGGAGGCATCATACTTCCTGATTTCAAACTATACTTACAAAGCTATAGTAATTAGATCAATATGGTATTAGCATAAAAACAGACACAGACCAATAGGACAGACTAGAGACTCCATAAATAACCTCCCAAACCGTCAACTAACATATGACAATAAAGCCAAGAATACTTAATGGAGAAAGGATAGTCTATTCAATAAGTAGTATTGCGAAAACTAGATACTTGCATGCAAAAGAATGAAAAAGTATAAATTCTTAAACCAGTCATGATTCTGCACCCAATTGTCAACACTGGCATATTTTTTACTTCCTCACACCACCAAACAGTTCTCACACACCAGGTGGGTATCCTACATTTCAACTCATTTCTGACCTTATTTAATTGGATATAGCATTACATTGCACAAGTAAAGTTCTCAGTGCCACAAAGACTGCCCTGACTTCAGGTGACAGTTTCAGGTCCAGGTTGTTATCTATGCTTCTGGCTGATGACCTATAAATTAGCAGTTCCTATGACCCCCTCCTTGAGTTTGATTAATTTGTTAGAGTGTCTCACAGAACTCAGGAAATGAGTTTACTCACTAGATTACCAGTTTATTACAAAGGATATTAAAGGATGAGTCAATAGCCAGATTAAGAGATATATAGGATGAGTTCCCAAACAAAGGAGCTTCTGTCCCCATGGACTTTGGACCTCTCACAGTAGCATCTGGAAGCATATTGGTTGACTGACCTGGAAGCTCTCCAAATCCCATCCTTTTGGGGTTTTCTGGAGGCTTCATTACATAAGCATGATTGATTAAATCATTGGCCATCTGTTATTGATTCAAACTCCAGCCTCTTTCACCTGGAAATCAGGGATGAGACTAAAATTTCCAACCCTCTATAAGTGGGTTCTCACTGGCAACCAGACCCCACTCCTTTCAAGAAGTTCCAAAAGCTACCTCACTAGCATAAGTCATTTGTGGTTGAAAGGCACTTGTTATAAATACCAAGATATCCATCTCACCTTATAGTTCTGAAGTGATTTCAGTAGCTAAGGACAGGAGACCAAATATTTTAATGAAAGATATTCTTATTGCTTTTATCACTTAAGAAATTCCAAGTGTTTAAAGAGCTGTGAGCTAGGAACTATGAACAAAGACCAAAATATATAATTATTGTAAAACACTAATTTACATCATTAAAAAGCAAAACAAAACAAAACAAAACAAAACTTGAAGTGGATTAAGTATTTAAATGTAAGACCAGAAAATGTAAAACTCCTAGAAGAACACAGAGAAAAAGTACATTGACATTGGTCATGATGTGGATGTTTTGGTTATGATACCAAAAGTATAAGCAGCAAAAGCTGAGAATCAATCAACAGGACCACATCAAGCTAAAAAAGCTTCTGTACAGCAAAGGAAATAATCAGTTAAGTGAAAGACAGTCTATGGAATGGGATAAAATATTTGAAAACCAAGTATATGATAAAGGGTTAATTTCCAAAAGAAAAAGATCTACTACAACTCAATAGCAAATATATACATATTTGACATATATATATTAAAACATATATATGTTAAACATATATAACATATATTTATGTTAATAAATGGGGAGAATACCTGAATTGACTTTTTTTTTTCCCAAAGGAGATGAACAAATGACCAAAAGTACATGAAAAACTGCTCAACATCACTAATCATCAGGAAAATGCAAATCAAAGCCACTGTGATCTAACACCTCACATCTGTTAGAATGGTTGTTATCAAAAAAGGCAAATAACAAATGCTGGTGAAGATGTAGAGAAAAAGAAATACATTGTTGATAGGAATGTAATTTGGTATAACCCCTAGGAAAAAGATTCCTCAAAAAGTTCAAAATGGAACTACCATATGATCTTGTAATTCCACTTCTGGATATATAGCTAGAGGAAATAAAATCAGGATCTGCATTCCTATGGCCACTACACCATTATTAACATTAGGTAAGACATGGAAACAACCAAATGTCCATTGACAGTTGAGTAGATAAAAAATGTGATACATATATCTCACATTATACACACCACACACACACACACACACACACACACATACAGATAGATGATATAGATATATAGATCCAATGTATGTATACCACACACACATACACACACAGAGTGGAACGTTATCCAGCTGATAGGAAGAAAATCTGATCTCACGTAAATGTCAAATCTAAAGAAGCTGAACTCATAGAAGCACAGTGTGGAACAGTGGTCACCACCAGCAAGGGCCTGAAGCGAATGAGATATGGTCAAAGGACGGACATACTTTTATATGAGGAATAAGTTCCAGGGATCTAATGTATAGCATAGTAACTATAATTAACAAAACTGGTATCGTATATTTTAAAGTTTCTATGAAAGTAGATTTTAAATGTTCTCACCATAATAACAACAAAATGGTTGTTAACAAAATGGTAACCATGTGAGATATATCAACTGTCCTATTATAATCTATATCAATGTATCTGATCATCATGTTGTACACCTTAAACTTATACAATGCTTTCTATCAGTTATATCTCAGTAAAGATGGAAGAAAAAAGATGATAAATAAGGAGAGAGAGAGAGAGAGCAGCCCACTAGTCACATTTCAACATGGAGCATTCCAATATGGAAAACACACAAATCTGAGAACCGAGATGGGCTAGTAATCCTTGCAAAAGCTATTGCAGAGCAGTTGCGCCTATGGTGATTTTAACTGGGGTAGGGAGAGGAAATCCAATAATTTGGTGAAAGTTAATTTGGTAAATCATTTAGGAAACTTTCCTTTGACAAATTGGCTTTGAGTAAATTAGTCATTTGGTGATTTTTGCTAATTAGCCAGTACTAGAACAAAATCAGGGTGTTGTTTGGCCAGGAGTTAGCTTTGGTAGACCCTAAACAGTGTTAGGTTGCTTCTGTTTGTGGAGAAAAAGTATACAAAGTAAGGGTTACTACCATGTATGAAGAGGGAATAAAAAGAAAAATATTAAAGAGGTTTTTCATCTTTAAACATCACTATTCTGAGAATCAAGCTACAATGAATATTGGGGGCATCTGAAGTTGAATCCTTATACATGAAAATTTCTTAATATTTTTATTTACTATTTTAATATTGACAATATTTTATTTCTATTTTTTCCTTATTTCTCTGGATACACTGTGATTTCATTTTTAGCCACACTTAATTTTGTTTCTGTATTAATTAGTGTTCCTTTATATTTTTGGACAATGTGATTTAATACAGGATTGATCAAATTCCAGTTTTGCTTATTATGAATGAAGAAGTCTTATTGTCATGTAATTTATTTGTATATTTTGTTATTTTTTTAATGTGAAAATATCAAACATATGCATTGATCACATGGCTTTGTTGACACAAAAACAGATTATCAAAAGATATATATGGGACAAATAACATTCAGAATAAGTCAGTTTGGAGATTAAGATTTTGTCTGCTGTCCTGCCTTTTTTAACTGTAGTGTTCACCATTTTCTTTTAGTTTTTAGTGAGAGTTTTCCAGTAACCTTCAGCATTTCCTTTTTTTCTTTAAGTTTTTATTTAAATTCCATTTAGTTAACACACAGTGTAATACTAGTTTCAAGTATAGAATTTAATGATTCTTCACTTACATACAACATCCAGTGTTTATCACAAGTGCCCTCCCTAATAACCATCACCCATTTAACCTATCCCTCTGCCCATCTTTCCTTCAGCAACTCTTGGTTTGTTCTCCTATTGTTAAGAATCTGTTTTGTGGTTTGACTCTCTCTCTTTGCTTTCCCCCATGTTCATCTCTTTTGTTTCTCAAAATCCATATATGGGTAAAATCATACCGCATTTGTCTTTTTCTGACTGATCTATTTCACTTAGCACAATACACTCTAGCTCCATCCACACTGTTGCAGATAGCAAGATTTCATTCTTCTTGATGGCTGGGTAAGATTCCATTATATATATATTCCATTCACACACACACACACACATACATACATACATATACACACCACATCATCATTCAGTGGACATTTAGGTTTTTCCATAATTTGGCTGTTGTTGCTAATGCTGCTGTAAACATCGGGGTGCATGTATTCCTTTGAATCAGTATGTTTGTACCCTTTGTGTAAATACTTAATAGTGTAATTACTACCCTACTATGTAGGGTAGTTCTATTTTTAACTTTTCGAGGAACTTCCATACTGTTTTCCAGAGTGGCTGCACCAGTTTGCATTCCTACCCATAATGTAAGAGGGTTCCCCTTTCTCTGCATCATTTCCTCTCATAAGAGGTTCCCATATGATCTTAAGACTTTAGTTTGACCTCAAATTATCCAGGGAATGTGACACTCTTCCTAAAATAGTGTGCTGTTGCTATCTTTCCATGTTCTTTTTTCTTTCCAGGGAATAATATTTAGTATAAACTTTATTAAAGGGCAATTTTTTTTAAAGATTTTATTTATTTATTTGTCAGAGAGAGAGAGAACACAAGCAGGCAGAGAGGCAGGCAGAGACAGAGAGGGAAGCAGGCTCCCTGCCGAGCAAGGAGCCCGATGCGGGACTAGATCCCAGGACGCTGGGATCATGACCTGAGCTGAAGGCAGCTGCTTAACCAACTGAGCCACCCAGGTGTCCCTAAAGGGCAGATTTTATTGGTCTCAAAACTTTAGCAAATTCATATTTTCTGTGGATATGGGATTCCAATCACCATTGTCTAAACGTTATTTTTTTCTACTTCTATACCATCACTTTGTGTGTTTTGTTCTTTTTCCTTTATAACAAAATGGCGTAATGTAGAAGGCAAAATATGGATCCTTGTGTGGACTTCAGAGGGTGCACTAATCTCTAAAATTATTTACATATTTTTTGTCCATTCATAAATATGGGTAAGAACATATTTTTTTCTTGGGGAAAGAGCCCATAGCTTTCACTAATTTTCTAGGAGTATATGATTAGAAGACAGTTCAAGAAGCTACAGATTAAAATTATTTCAGAAGTCTTTAAACTATTTACCATTTGCCATACAAGCTATATCATCTAAAACTTGGTGGAAAAGTGTGCTTTTCATGTTTTCCCATTTTTAGGGGCTTTCTTTCTTTCTCATCATAGCAATGCAAATATTCTTAAGATATAAATTTCTACTTTTAAGACCCAGAAATATTTATCAAGCAAATATGATCATGACTAAGTTTCCAATGGTAACTTCTTGAATTTGGTAGATCTTTCACATAAAGTACTTGTTTTATACTTTTTTTTTTGAATTTTGTATTTCAGAAATGTTACTGGATTATTCATATAAGCTTATAGCAAAATATATATATTATAAAAAAAGTAATGGTCAGTATTGTGGGCAAATTATGGCCAAAGAAGAGTAGTTTATATATATATTCATATTGTTTATATAGTAGTTTATATGAGAACAAATCACTCTAAAATCAAGCACATCTTATCAAAGGGATTTATATTTTCCCCTTTAACTTAAATGACAGTAAAACTGATAAACTTTAGGGATGCCTGGGTGGCTCGGTTGGTTGAGCGGCTGCCTTCGGCTCGGGTCATGATCCCGGTGTCGTGGGATCGAGTTCCGCGTCGGGCTCCTTGCTCGGCGGGGAGCCTGCTCCTCTCTCTCTGCCTCTGCCTGCCTCTCTGCCTGCTTGTGTTCTTTCTCTGTTAAATGAATGGATGAAATCTTTAAAAAAAAAAAAAAAAAAAATGATAAACTTTAAGCACCTACTGGGCTAGGCCTCTCCAACTTTGGAGAACAGAGGGCTTTTCTATGCAGACCAGATTCAGAATAGGTATTTACCTTTTATACAAAATGACAACCAGACCAAAAAATCCAAGACAAAACACACACACACACACGTATTCTAAGTCTTAGAAAGGCTTTTCACTAGATAACCTGTCAGAAGCATGGACAAAATGCATGTTCATTGTTTGTAATTTTTGACAGTAATTCAAAGAACCATTATAGGCCTGAACAATTATATATAAACAATGCACACACTGTACTTGGTAGTATGAAATCAGTAAAATGGTATCTTCTGCGAGTTTCTCTGTCAGAAGTTAGTTTATGAGTATAAACACATTTCATGCTTATAAGGAAAATACATATTTGTTAGGTTATTTTGAAATGCAGATATCATCTACTCCTTATAATATGTTCTTAATCTTATATTTTAATTGTTAGATATGACATTTTGTAGAATTATGGAAAAGAATAATCATTGGTTCACTTTTGGCTTGCCTATCTCCACTGTGATACTGGGAATAGACATTAAAGAGTTCTAGGAGTAACTGGAGGAGAAAATGTTCTGAAAGTGGATGTCATCCCTCATTTCAATGCATATTCTCCTTATTTGGGGATGATTATGTAGCTTTTGCCAACAATCCATGTTGCCTCAGGATTGTGTTAATTTGATATACTAGGCAAAACAGCAAGTTAAAAACAACTACAGTGTAAATAAACAGTGTATAAATATGCAGTGTAAATAAACAGATATCAAAATTTATTTTAGGTCAAAATATTTCCTATTAGGTATATAAGTGATCAAGAATATTACATTGTAAGATACTACTTAATTTAAATTCTGTTACTGAAATTTTGAAGAAAGAAAGAAACTCTATTTGAAGATTTTTGACAAAATGGCTGATATTTGATTGTTTGGTTAAGGATGTTTTGTAACTTTTTTATTATATGTATTAACCATAATTAATGTAATAAACAGTTCAAATTATATATTCATGGTATATTTGATAAAAATTAGAATTTTATTTTAGTATCTATTACTAGATAATAGTAGAAATAAGCTAATATAAAGTATATACAGTAAGTATCTTCAAAAATACTAGTGGATTTAACTAATTCTTGTTGCCAGTGAATAATAGAAATGAAATCATAGAAATGTAGGTAAAAAGATTCTGTACCTTGAATACCATAGTATTCAAAGAATACTAGTCATTATAACTCCCCCAAATAAAATAAATATCCATGAGTCCATACTGATACTAATTAGGAATGATTAAATGCATAAATAAATTGTGTGGAAAGGACAACTTTTCCTTGCAGAAAATTTCCAATAAAGAATTGTTCAAGTAAGGAGAGAAGTAGATCGATATTATAAAACTAATAATACTATAGGCAAGATCCACTGATGAATATTAAAATTAGTAAAATTATCTTTAAATTAAAATTTAAAGATATATTTGCATAACCTAAAGTGTCCCCCCAAATATTTATGAATTACTATGGTGGTTTTAACATATATCCAAATATTCCTTTATTTTCCTTGCTCATGTCTCTTCTTGAGTATAGTTTAGATATAGCAACTTGCCTCTAATGAATAGGGTATGGAAAGGGGAAAGTAGTAAATTTCCACTGCAGTAGCTTGGACATTGTCTTAATTAGGTGATCAAGATGAACATCACCTGTAATGAGACATATTAGTATCGTGTATCCCCAGATATAATGTCATGAGAAGAGTGTATTACCTGACTGGTATTTTTCCCAAAATTCATTAATTTCAATATAATCATGAAAAGTATCAAGGAAAAAAACCCAAATTGAGAACATTCTAAAAAATACCTGATCAGTATTCTTCAAAAGTGTCCTGGTCATAAAATTCAAGAAAAGACTGAGTAACTTTCACAGACAGAAGGACACTAAGGAGATATGATGACTAAATGCAATGTGGGATCCTAGATTGAATAATCAAAAAGAAATGTTATGTAAAATATATAGATTCTAGCGATCTAGTATACACCACAGTGTCTATAGCTAACAATTCTGTATTATATACTTAGAGTTTGCTAAGAAGGTAGATCTTATGTTAAATGTTCTACCACACATTTAAAAAATACATACCTACATACCTAAAAAAAATAATAACAATAATAAAGGGAATGGGAAGTAACTTTGGGAGATGGTAGATATGTCTATGACCTTGATGGCGGTGATGCTTTTATGGGTGTATGTTATACCCAAACTCATTAAATTGTATATATTATAATTATGTACAATTTTTTACATGTCACTCATAACTCAATAAAGTGGTCTATTAAAAATGGAAAAATATTAATAAAGTATGTAGTTTGATAGTATTGTGCCAATAATTATTTATTTATTTTTGATTATACCATGGTTATGTAAGATTTTAGCATTAGGGAAACTCAGTGAAGGATATTGGAAACTCTGTGCTACCTTTGCTAGTCTTCTGGAAGATCAACATTATTTTAAAATAAATACTATTCAGAATTAATGCTATATTAAATATGAAATATGAAATGACTTCTGTTGTTTTGCTGATACCATTATCTTGCTTCATACCTTGGAAAGATACCCTTGCTCTATGTTTCTATATCCTATCTGCTTTCTGCCATCATAATGCTTATAATAATTGTGCGTTATGTTTTCTCCAAAGTGGTATACAGTATCTTGGACAGTAGCTGTATCCCGAAAGCACCCAATATATAATGAATTTATATAGATGTATATCTGAAATCCATTTTTAAGTATTTAAAAAGAGCTCATATCACACTTTATCTTATACTTGATATCAAATCTGTTTTATTTGGTTCCAGTGTATGAAAGGACTATACCAAAATCAAAATGACTTCATTCAATTACTAATGGATTTGAATTAATTTTCCATATATTACTTCATGTACAAAACAACTTGAGAAAGTTTTTCTTTGTACCTTAGTAAAGTTGGATCTTTGATTTTCACAATCTCAAATAATTTTATTGAAGATACATAACTCGTTCTATATTTTAAAAATTTGCATCTTAAACTTATTACTATTTCAAAAGAATAATAAACTTTTACACATGCACCTTTTTTTACTCAATTCCAGGAAAACTAATCAGCGTCTTTCAATATAAATCCCTAATCCTCTAGGTACTTCTAACAACTCATTATATTGTAACATGGAAATAATATAGCCATTTTAATTATTTCTAAACCTACTGAGTACTATTACAATTAGTTTTAAATAAGTCACATGACAGTGTACCAATTGTTCTGAGAAATGCAGGTTCATTAATTTGAGTGAATGAAGTTGTTTAACAATGGACTCATTCTTGCCTCACAGGGAGTCTCAGGAAGCAGATATAGAAATTACTAAGATTCCAGAAGTATTCATAAAACTATATATATTTATACAAAAATACTAAAGTTTATTTTACAAATATTAAATGATAAACTTCATTATTAGCTATACTCTCTGAAGTCTTGATTTGAATGTTTTTAAGTGCAAATAATTTCTCCATCATTTCTTTCAGATTTTTCTATTTCGAGGAACTGTTCTTCCCTCATGTATTAAGTTGTACATTTAGACACATTAATTATACACACACACACACATATATATATATACACATCTTGTTTATAATAGAAACAAACTTCTACATAATGTAAAGAATCAAGTATATGGAAAGGAAATGTTTTATTTTAATTTGTAGGAAATATAGAGAAGATAATTTATTAGAAGGAGAATGATAATAATTTCCCAGTACTTCTGAAACATGCTAGAAGATAAAGTCATGATGCTGATACTGAGGTTGATGTTCTTGAAGAAAATGATAACGTGCACTCTGCCCGATACCCCATTTTTGGACAATAATTTGTACCATAGATAATGTTGATGCTCTTTGTCTACATGGACTATGTATTCAATATTTGCTATAGAACCATTGATTTAGTGACTACTGGACAGAGAAAAACCTTATTATTAAGGTTTAAATTTATTTAAATTCAAGGCTTATTATTGTTTTTATGACATTTTCAATTATGCTAATTGTAGCAAATCTAAGGTAAGATTATTAAAAAGTGATTTCTGATGAATAATACATATCTGAATGCTGGAATTTGTTGTTAAGGCTGCAAAAGTGAGCTATAACTGACTTGTATTATCCAATGCCCAGGAGATTCATTCAACGATATCTGCATGCTGGAGAGAATTATCTGTATGACAAAGACCCTAAAGAGTATAAAAACAGGAGAGTGTCATGAACTTAAGCTTTTTCATTATCAGAATTAGTTGCTATCTTAGTATGTTTAGGACTTTACTTTCTTCCTAATGAAAGAAAATGTTAAGTACCTATTTTGTATGAGGAACTGCATAAGAACTTTTGCATATTTTATCAGTAGGTTGGGAAGGTTATTTTATTTGAAAGACTCATGACTTAGTAAAATTATAATGTTAACACTGTGCCCCATCCAGGGTTAACTATCCTGATATTTTCTAAAGATTTCAAACCTTTTTTTGTATCTTTGGAAACAGGTTCTTGGTCATATACCCTTACAAAATATATCCAATAAACTTCCAGAGGCTATGATCATGGCATTTAATACATCATTCCCTTAGTAAGCTTCCCCAGTCATTTTCTGCTTAGACTTTCACAGAATGTAGCAACTTAAAAAGAAGGAAAGAAAGAAAAAGAGAAGATATGTAACTTTAAAGTCTAAGAATACTAACAAAACAAACTTTAATAAATGTGATGAAGAATCTCTGTAAAGAGAGAGTCAAAGAGTGTGGCAATAAAAAAAAAGATTAGGTAGTAAAAATCTTGTATGAACAAGAGCATAAATTTTGATCCATCATTTTCTTATCATATACTGTGATCAATTTCTCCGCTACAACAGTGTTCTATAATTCTGTTTTCATCTCTCCTCAGGAGCAAAGCTTAGGAGAAATGCAGAGGAGAGTAAGTTTAATAACCCTTTATCTGATTAGTGTGCTGAAGCAGCATGATTCAGTGGGAAGAGCTCAAGCATTGGGAATCAGATATACCTGTCTGTGAATCCTAACTCAAGTCAGTTCCTTAAACAAAATTCTTAATTGTAAGCTTCTGAATGGTATTGCAAGCCAGTCTCATCATGCAAACATGCATGCATACATTGAGGTCAAATTTATGGAAAGGACACTGGAGTATGTCAAATATCTTAGAAAATGTTCATCAGTAAAGATTCGACAGTAAGACAAATGGAATTTGTGAACCTATATTTATCCACCTGACATTGATCTAACTTAGGTTTTACTTCTTTCAGTGTCTCTCAAATTGTTGAACAAGAGAACATATTTGGTTCTACTTATATGTGCACTTATCCATTCATGCATAGTTAGATATGTGTAATGCAGAAGTTAGATGTGTGTAATAAGTGTGTAATAGAAAAGGGGTCCTTTTTTTGTAAAGCAGATTAGTGTTTTATTAAAGCCAGTGAATATAGAAAATCATCTAAAGAATTATAATCATCTAAAGAATTATAAAACAAATATAAACCTGTGAGAGAGGGAGAGAGAAAAGAAAAGTTAGCATCTTCAAGTTCTGAATACACTGCACTGTTTCAAGAAATTGTGGTAATCAGAGTGGACTGTACTGACCTGCAAAAAGAGTTCTTTTACAAAGAAGTACATAATCCATGCAAATTCTCTAAAATAAATCTACTGCATTAGACTTATTAGCTGCTCAGCCATCAAATGTCTTTTCATGTATATAAAGTTCAAAAAGTTTAACATGTTCTGACTTTTGCAACTGTGTTAGATTATTTCAGGAATGACTACCAATTTGTTCCTGCCTCTTTGTATCTATATCCCTATACAACATGAAGTTAACTCTCTTTTCATTAAAAGGTGGAGTCTGATTCTCCACCACTTGAATAGAAATTGGCTTTTGATTTGATTTTTCTAACTGAAAATAGCAAATACGATACCTACCAGGACCTGAAATACTGTTTTGCACTGGTATGTGCCCTCCCTTGATGATGGAATCTCTTCTCAGTCTGAGATAAGAGGAAGAAAGAGGGCTCAAGTCTTCTCAGATATCCCAGCCTCCGACTGGCACAGACATGATTGAAGTACCCTCATCATTCAGCCTCAGCTGACTTGGTTCCTGGTTGAAGAACCATCAGAGTCTATAAATCATGAAAAAATAATAAATGTTTGTGTTTTAACTTTCTTGGTATTAGAGTATTTTATTTTTATGTAGCATATGTTGACTGATACAGAAGTTGGAAGTGGGATGTTGCATAATAAAAAATTTCTTAAAAAATTTGGAAAAAAGTGGGGTGCCTGGATGGCTCAGTGGTTTAAAGCCTCTGCCTTCGGCTCAGGTCATGATCTCAGGGTCCTGGGATCGAGCCCTGCATCAGGCTCTCTGCTCAGCAGGAAGCCTGCTTCCTCCTCTCTCTCTCTCTGTGCCTGCTTCTCTGCCTACTTGTGATCTCTTTCTGTGTGTCAAATAAATAAATAAAATCTTTAAAAAAAATTTGGAAAAAGTAGTTGGTGGAAGCTTGAAAAGCAATGAGGAAACATTAAAACCTGGAAAATGGTACAAAATCTGTCAGTAGATAGAAAATTAGTGAGGAAACTGCTATAGCAGGCTAAAAGTAGTGTCTCATATTTGTATAATGGTGAAACAATTAGAAAATCATCTCTCTTAATAATATGGAAGATTATATCTAATAGGCTTACAGATTTGGCTATGGCTATTTCCAGGTATAAAATTGAAATTTTGAATAGTCTTCTATTTGACATTCATAATGAGGTATAAGAATAGAAAGAATACCATTTGCAAGCTACCCTTAGAGAATATATAGAGGATCCAGAATTTACCTGCTCAGAGAGTAAAACCCTTTTACATCTTTGTTCTTTTGAAAACAAAATATTCTTAAAGAATTGTAAGATAAAGATCAAATCAAGAGAATGGCTCTAGGTCCCTTTTCAAGTATCTTTGAAAGATTTGAAGGCGTAAGTTGTAGACCTTTTAAGCTAGACAAAAAAGCTTTCAAGATTAAGGGTTGTCTCATAGCAACCTGGTATATGAATTGGTACATATATTAATAATATATAAATATATAAATCATTTGGAGGAAAAAAGAAAGATGTGAGATAAGATAGATGATGGGAAGTTAGACAATAGAGCTATAAAAATTTTTACTTTAAGAGGGAGAAAAGTAAAATGGAAAAAGAATGATCACTAAGTCATGGGATAATGCTAGAGCCAATTATTAAATATAAGCTATATCCCAGCTTTTAAAACATAATAAAATAGCCTAAAGCCTTAAAATTTATAGGAACCATTTCAGTTCACCATTTTGTGGGATATAGATTTAGGGAAGATTTGAGTGGAAGTTCTCACTTAGAGTCTCTCATGCAATTAAAACCAGATGTTGACTGTAATAAAAGCCCAGCACGTTTGTGCATTCAAGATAGCTCTCACTTTTGCCATTTACAGTGGTTTTCAACGATAGGTTCAGCTAGAACTGTCTACTGAAACACCTATATATGGCTTATTCAGCGTGGCGATCTCGGGGTTTTCAGTCATGTTACACAGAGATTTGATATTTCAAAATAGAATGTTCCAAAAGAAGTAGGGAGAAGACGACTACATTTTGTGGCCTATTTTCAGCATAAATTACTTCTGCCATCACAGTGTGAGTTTTGTGGCATGGCTTGCTAGTCATGATCAGGTTAAAAAAAATTCAGATCAGGGATACTATTCTTGTGTATCTCATGGAATCAATTGACCATAGTATGTTCTGGGACTCTATTTTACACTGGTGAACATTAATCTAATCTTTATACAAATATCATCCTGCCTCATTTAATATAGTCTTATTAAAGCTAATTTTTTCCTAAAATCAGAAAATGTAAGGCATCTAACTTTGTTCTTTTTTATTTTTGTTTTGTGTGTGTGTGTGTGTTTTGTTCTTGTTTTGTTCATTATTATTATTTTTAAACAATTGTTTTAGTATTCTAAATATTTTGCATTTCCATATGGATAGTTGAATCATCTTGTAATTTGCTGCAAGAAAGGCCTGCTTCCAGGGTGCCTGAGTGTCTCAGTTGGTTAAGCAGCTGCCTTTGGCTCAGGTCATGATCCCAGGATCCTGGCATCCAGCCCCACATCTGGCTCCTTGCTCATTGGGGAGCCTGCTTCTCCCTCTCCCTCTCTGTGGTACTCTGCCTGCTTGTTCTCTCTCTCTCTCTGTCATATAAATAAATAATTAAATAAATAAATAAACATCTGCTTCCATTTTGATTGAAATTGTGTTGAATCCATAGATAACTTTCAGAGAACTGAATTTTTAACAATTACTGAATCTCCTAACCAATGAATACAATTTCTCCATTTATTTAGGTCCTCTTAAAATTTGTCTCAGCATTAGTTTGTATATTTCAATGCACAGATAGTGTATATGTTTTGTCAGATATGTCCTGTAGTATTTCATATTTTTGATGCTTTCTAAATATTTTAATTTCTGATTAATGCTAGTACGTAGAAGTACAATTGAAGTTTATATTGACCTAGTTGACTACAATTTTGCTAAATTTGCTAAATGTGAATTTATTAGTTTTAATGACTTTTTTGAAGTTCTGTGAGATATTTTAGTATGTATTATTTCAAGAGACAGCTTTAATTCTTCCTTCTAATCTAGATGTTTTACCTCTTTTCCTTGACCTATTACACTAGCCAGAACCTGTAGGACAATGTTGAATAGAAGCAATGAAAGGGGATGTTCTTGCCTTGCACCTAATATTAGAAGCATTCAGTCTTTCACCATTATGTTTCTTTCACCATTAATTATTCATTTTGCATAAATGTATATTTGTGAAAATAAGGGAGTTACATTCTGTTTCTAATTTGCTGTGATTGTTAATAGAAACCAGTTACTGGATTTTTTCAACTATTTTTACACTTTTTGATTGTATATTTTTTGTTTTTAGTTTGTTTATGTAGTGAAATATACACATTGGATTTCAAATGTTAAAACCAATTTTTCATTTTACGAATGAACTCCACTTCATTGCAACTTATTATCCTTTTTATATATGGTTAGATTCAATTTGCTAGAATTTGTCAAAAAATTTACATCTGTGTTCATAATGGATATTGAACTGTAGTTTGCTTTTCTTGTAATGCCCTTGTTTTATTTTGGTATTAGTGCAGGTAATTCTGGTCTTAGAGAAAGAGTGGGGAAATATTTTCTTCTCTTTAGAATTCTGGAAGTGTTTGTGCAGAATTTGTTTTATTTTATCCTTATATATTTTATTGTATTTACCCATGAAACCATCTGGCCCTGAAGTTTTGTTAGCTTTAGTAATTTTTATCTTCTGAGGGTTTGGTTTATTTTATCTAAATTGTTGGATTTATTGGTATAAACCTGTATATAATGTTTTTTAATATCCTATACTATTGGAATATTAAGTGAAGTCACCTCTATTCCTACACTTGGTTATCTGTGTGTTCTTCCTCTTTTCTTGATCACTCTAGCTAGAGGTTTGTCAGTTTTACTGTTCTGTGTTCTTGTTTCATTTGTAACAGCATTTTGACAGGTGTGAGATGATATTGTGGTTTTGACTTACATTTCTCTGATGATAAATGATATAGAGCATCTTTTCATGTACCCTTTGGCCACCTATATGTCTTCTTTGCAAAAATGTCTATTTATGTCTTCTGCTCATTTTTAATCTAATTCTTTTTTTTCTTTTCTACTTGCTTAATCTCTACTCTCATCTTTTTTTTCTTCTGCTTAGTTTCATAGTTTTAAATGTTTCATTATGTTCTAACTTAAATTGTTTCCAATGAGAAATCAGCTGTCATCTTTGCATTTGTTTTGCTATATCTACTATATTTTAACCATTCTGGCTGCTTTGAAAAGTTTTTCCTTTCACACCAGTTTTAAGCAATTTGACAATTACATGCCATGATCTAATTTTTGTCATGTTTGTTGTGTTTGGAATTCAGTGAGATTCTTGGATTTGTGGGTTTGTACTTTTCATAAAGGTTTCAAGACTGCAGACATTCCTTCCCCCTCATTGCTTTACTGCTTTGCTGACTCCACTTGCATATAAATAAGACTTCTCGAAGTTTCCTTATATCACTGATACTTTGTTCCATTTTCCCGTAATCTTTTTTCTTTCTTTCTTTTATTTTGTATGCTTTCCATCACTACTCTTTCCTATTGCTGTGTCTAATATTCTGTTAATCACATCCACTGTGTTTTTTAATCTACTGCATTATAGTTTTAATCTCTAGAAGTTCAAGTTTAGTCTGTTTCTGTATTTGCAATATTCTACAGTCTACTCAGGTTCAATCTTCTAGCTTTTTGAACATTTGGAACAGTTGTAGTATTTTAAAAATATTTTAAGTATTTTCCCTTTGGGGTTAGTGTTGATTTTTTTCCTACTCATTATGGGTCTTGTTGTCTTACTTAATCCTCAGAACACTTATATGATTTTTAATACAATTTTATTTTCCAAAAATCAAACCTAGCACTCTATTAAAATATATTTTTCTATAGCAATGACTTCTGAAGACTTTTCCCTCTATAGCAAAATTGTGTGTTCAGTTTCCTTTTTTAAGGACATTATCTATTTAAAGTATATTATTATTTGTACTATATATTATTATTAATTGAAATTTATTGTAATGCTTTATTTTGATACAATATTAATAGAAGATTATATTTTAAAAATATTTCTATCCTCAAATTAGCATGTTTTGTCTTTACAATAAAATTTGGGGTCAAATAATAAGCGATTATAAAGAAAAAACCAATTTCCTGATGAAAATTTGATTTATACCTCCAAAATCAATCAGTAATAGTAAAGACTTATGCTTTTTGTTAGCCATATGCTCATAATTGTCACTTCAATCATTATTGATTTGATCGACAAGATTAATGTTTAGTCAAGTCTGACTGTTACCATGGATAGCATCCAAGAATCTGAGTCGCAATGTGTTTAAATATCATATAGACCGATTATCAACACAGATATTCGTTCTGTGCTGATATGCTTTCTATAGATTAGTTTAAATTCTTTGGAGGAAATAATAAATTTTCTCTTTTAAAATATATTTTTTAATTTTACATCATATAACAGATTAACTACTTTATGGCCATTTTTTTTTCTTTTGAAAAATTTTAGACTTACTAAAAATTTATTTTAAAGATAATTTTTGTCATCAGTATTTCATTAAAATTGCATGTACTAAAATTTTTATGACTTCCTGATATATATCAGTATGTTTCCTAAAATTTTGGGAGGTATAGAAGAGTGGGATACTGTTCCTACAATTAAATTCCTATGTATAATTTAAATTTCTTCATTTGTTTTGGCTTTTCTTGTGTCCTGGTCCTTGCTCAGAAGATCCTAGATTGCATGGTTAATTTTATGAACTTTTAACTATAAACAGTTCCCAATTTAAGATGGTTTGACTTCTGATCTTTTATCTTAACCATGGTGCATAAGTGATACACATTCAGTAGAAACTGTAATTCAAATTTTGAATTTTGGTATTTTCCTGGAGTAGTAATATGTGAGAAGTACTCACTTGTGATACTGGGCAGTGACACTGTACTGTAGCTCCCAGCCAACCATGTGGTAAGGGTAAACAACCAATATCCTTACAACCGTTCTGTATCCATACAATCATGCTATATCTCACTTTCAATGTGCTATTCAATAGCAATGTGTGCTATTCAATAGATTACATGAGGTAGTCCACATTTTATTATAAAATAGGCTTTATGTTAGATGATTTTGCACAGTCGTAAGCTAATGTGTTTTGAACACATTTAAGGTAGACTATGCTAAGCTATGATGTTTGGTGGGTTAGGTGTAATGATGAATTTTTGATTGATTTATCAGAATGTAACCCCACTGTAAATTGAGAATGATCTGTACTCTTAATAGCATGTCTCATGACTCATTCTCTATTTTCTGGAGAGGAAATATACTCATGGTGTTCTGCTTTTGTTTTATTTAAATAATTTCTCCATAGGCCTTTTTTGTTGTTGTTGTTCCTTTTGGTTGAACTTGTTTCTCTAGAGCAGTATTTCAGAATGTAATTCAAAGATCCCAGTAGTCCTCAAACCTCTTTCTGTAGGTCTCCAAGATCAAACTACTTTTGTGTTCATAGTTGACTGTTGAACAACGCAAGGGTTAAGGGCACTGATCCCCTTGCAGTAGTTCAAAATCTGTGTATAACTTTTGACTCCCCCAAAGCTTTACTGATTGTCTACTGTTGACCAGAAGCCTTCTTGATAACATAAATAGTCAACAAACACATATTGTGCATGTTACAAGTAGTGTATATTATATTCTTACAATAAAGCAAGCATCTGCCTTTAGCTCAGGTCATGGTCCTAGAGTCCTAGGACTGAGCCCCGTGTGAGGTTCCCTGTCTACCTTCTCTTCAAGGAGCCTGCTTCTCCTTCTCCCTGCCCCCCCATACACTCTCTTGCTCTTTCTCAAATAAGTAAAGTCTTAAAAAATCATAAAAGAGAAAAATGCATTTACAGCAGTGTGTTGTATTTATTGAAAAAAAAATCTGTGTATAAGTGGATAAGGGCAGTTGAGACACATGTTATTTCAAGATCAATTGTATTTGTCTTTTTTGCCTCAATCTTTCACCAACTATGTAAGGTGTGATGTTGCAGCAGATTGTATAAGTTATCAAATAGGAGAATCCAGTTTTTTTTTAAGTCACATGCTAAAGAATTATGAGAAAATGTAAAACAATTAGAAAATGCAGAAACAGTTCTACTATCCCTGTAATATTTTTGTTTGGAAACTAGAGTTATTTTTCATAAAGATTCTGTTATTTATGTGAACAGATAATGGATTGATTACTCTTTTAAAATGAATTTATGAATATTTTTAAAAATTCTGTTTTCACTTCTATGGTAAATTCATATCTACCTATATGTAGATCTAGGGGTATGCTGGGGCCAGTTTGCACAGGTTTGTGAGAGTTGATTTTGCACATTTCTTTCCAGTTGTCTGTTCAGTGATACCCCATTGGTAGCTTGAAATTGAACATGGTAGAAATATTAACACCATCAAAATCAACAAATGCTGCAAATCAGGGTTTGCTCACACCATCCACTTCCCGTGCCTAAAAGTCTGTTATTAAATATTCATCATATCACCGGAAAAAACCCACATGATCAAAATATTTTTGGATTCTTAAGACCAAAAAACTTGGAAACCATGGCTCCATTGAACCCTTTAATACATTGCTACCTAAAATCAGTTTGGAAAATAAAAAATGTTCTTATTTTTTATTTTTTTTAAAGATTTTATTTATTGGGGCCCCTGGGTGGCGCAGTTGGTTGAGCGACTGCCTTCGGCTCAGGTCATGATCCCGGAGTTCCGGGATCGAGTCCCACATCGGGCTCCCAGCTCCATGGGGAGTCCGCTTCTCACTCTGACCTTCTCTCTCTCACTCTCTCTCTTTCCTAATAAATAAATAAATAAATAAAATCTTTAAAAAAAAAAAGATTTTATTTATTTATTTGACAGAGACACAATGAGAGAGGGAACACAAGCAGGGGGAATGGGAGAGGGAGAATCAGGCTTCCTGGTGAGCAGGGAGCCCAATGCAGGGCTCAATCCCAGGATCTTGGGACCATGACCCGAGCCAAAGGCAGACGCTTAATGACTGGGCCACCCAGGTGCCTCTAAAAAATGTTTTAGTAAAAAAAAATTCTGATTTCCAACTTCCAATCCTCTTTGTGTTGTAGAAGTATATACAGTGCAAGCATGCACTGATCCTGATTTTGCTTCAATTTCTATTTATTAGATCGGATACTGGAGAAATTTGACAACTAAAACTGTGGCTCTTTCAATAAAAGTTTTAGGTCCTTAGTTCTTGATAGAACCAAAAAACAAAAACTATAAAACTATTACGTATCACTTAAAAAAAAAGGAAACCTATCTTGTTTGACCTTTTCAAAGAATATAGAGATTGTATTTTGTTTGTTCCAATACAATGGTATGCTCTCAATGCATTATGTTAGTTTGGCAGAGTGCTCCACTAGAAATTAGAGAACTGTAAGTCTTAGTTGTGGTTTCGTTGCCTACTACAAATTTGAACTATTTGAAGCTTAGTAGTTAAATGACCTTGTCCAATTTATCTTCATTGGTTGAAAGGTGGGATAATTTTATCAGTACTATCCAAATTATAGAGCTATTTTAAACATCAAACGAGAAAACTAACATTAAAATGCTCTCTGTATAGAACAGCTTTCAGCAAATATAAAATAAAAAAGCGTATGTATACTTTTAGTACAGAAACATAATGGGGAAAAATAGAAATTATATAAATGTACATTTAAAGATCTGTGAAAGCAATATTATTCAGAGCTGTTTATTAATACGTGTAAGGTCACTTTATTAACATAAAATTAACAGTATAGTCAGCATGAAGCACCTCTTTTTCCTTTGCAAATAAAATATGGAATTCTGAATATTTCCTGTTTCTATTACAAAATACTAAAATGCGAATGATTATATAGCTCTCTATATCTGCAGGTATTAATAGAAAATAATATATGGACCTAAATTTATATATTTCATATGTAATTTACACATTTATTAGCTTATTATAAAATACATTTTCATTACGAAAGTAGAGTTAAGATAAAATTGCAATCGAATTGTCCTATTGTGCATTTTAATAAATAGTTTTTAAATATTCTATATTTAAATGGACATATAGACATAAAGTTTGAAATATTCTTTGATACTAATTCAATTTTATTATCAGAAACTAGCACAGTGGGAAATTGGGAAACTGGAAAATTGTAGATTCGGTTACTATTGTTGAACTCAGGAATGGATCTGGTTATACTAATGTGTTATCATTTTTAAATTGAATATTTTGAAGTATGGAAACTATAATTTTAGGATGCCAAATAAACATGCATTTTGAAATGGTAAGCTAAGGTTTACAACACTTTCCATAATAAACCTCATTTTTCATGGGATGACAGGGGAGGAAATTGAAATCTGCTGCTCTTTTTATAGCTGAGCAAACTTCTAAGAGGTAAACTTATTCATGTATTTCATCTGATTCTCTTTATAAATAACTACTTTGAGACTTAGGGGATTTAGCAGTTTGTATCAATGAATATGCATCCTTTATGAAGTGATTTTATTGTGATCCACTTAAATATTGTTTAACGTTAAACTCTGTTTTTCTTCTGTGTTTGTGTTTATTTTTCTAGTTACTGATAAATACTTGGACAAATCATTAACATGTGACCAAAATTATAGTTCCAAATATTTATTATTAAGCATCAAACACACAAATTGCCTCTACTTCATAAACATAACACATTTTGACAAAATATGTGTTGATAATCTTTTTACCCTAGGTCCTTTATATTTGCTTTTATTTTCCTATGAGAACTACTAATTTAATTTAAAATGTCTTGGAGGGCTGACTACTGGGTGGCTCCATAGGTTAAACATCTGTCTTCAGCTCAGGTCATGTTCCCAGAGTCCTGGGATCGAGTCCTTAATTGGGCTCCTTGCGCACCAAGGAGTGCTTCTCCTTGCTTCTCCCTCTGCCTGCTGCTCCTTCTGCTTGTGCTCTCACTCTCTCTTTGACAAATAAATAAATAAAATCTTTAAAAATTAATAAATTAAAACAATAAAATATCTTGGGGAAAAAAGGAAAAAGTGTTTTGGAATTCAAATGATACGGAATCCCCATTATGTAAGTCAAAGTAATTCTTTAGAAAGTTTCAATCTAACACAATTACATATACAAAATATATATTCATACACAGCTATGAATATATATTAAAATAATATTTATATTAAAATTATAAAAATGACATTTTTTTAAAAGATTTTATTTATTTATTTGACAGAGAGAGAGAGATCACAAGTAGGCAGAGAGGCAGGCAGAGAGAGGGGGAAGCAGGCTCCCTGCTGAGCAGAGGACCTGATGTGGGGCTTGATCCCAGGATCCTGAGATCATGACCTGAACCAAAGGCAGATAGTTTACCCCACTGAGCCACCCAGGCGCCCCTACTGGTGGTATTTAAATTGATTTTTTTTTTACATTAGGAAAATCACTGGTGAGCATAATACAAGTGAACCACAACAACTTATTTGTCATAAATGGTTTAAATTTTATGAGTCAAATTTTAATTTTCATTCTATTAATTGATTTACACTTTCACAAGTAAATCTTATAATAGTCAAAAACATTTACTTGAATCAGATTACAGCAGCATTTGTCTCCCAACATACTCGTCATTTTTATTATAATTTTAGTCATCATTATTTATACTACATTGATTGCAACCTCTGTCCTGCCACATTATTGCTGTCAATTACTCCTACACTTCAGTTTACTAATTAGTCTACTCAACCCATTCATCTCTTTCTCACCCTCCTGTCCAATTGCTATTTGGTGGAGTGCACATTAATAATCTGTATCCATTATAGATTGCACATCACAGTATTACTTTTTGTACTTGCTAATCTTGCTGCTGACTAAAGGACATAAATTTATTAAAAATTATTGATCATTGATTTATCTAATTTTCTAATACTAATTTATCTGATAACGAAAAATGCTCGTAATTCTACATTTGAGTTTGTGTTTCAGTATTTTTCAAGCGTTTATTGGAAAGTAGAGTCCTTAAAGGATTTGTGGGTGTGGGTGTATGTGAATAGGTTCAGATCCGGACTCCTTCAGTTTCTAAGTATATGATCTCAGACAAATTAACCAATAAACTACAGTCCCTCCTATTAACAGTTGAACTCAATACTGCCACTTCTTTCACTGTATTTAAGTGAAATAATATACTAAAGCTTAATGCTATCCAGGTTGGCAAATTTCAAGTTCAAAATAAGCTATTAATTATTTTTATTATAAATATAGTGAAAACAACACAAAATTTTCTTTTGTCCATGTAATAAAATATAATGCCTTTAGGTCTTATTTTTTTTTTTTTTGCCTTTGGCTCTTATTAAGTGATTTTAAAAGATTTTTGATTAAACATTCAAGGAAAATTTATACCTTTTTTTCTAAGATAACAATACAAATCAATATGCCTAATCTTTATGTATGCATTAATTTATTAATTTCAAAAACAATTACTGGATTTGTACCACATGTCAGGTATTATACTCTGTACTATGAAGACAGAGACATCATTAGAGACCTAAGAAGTCTACTGGGAGGAGCACCTGGGTGGCTCTTTCGGTTAAGTATCCAAATCTTGGTTTAGGCTCAGGTCCTGATCTCAGGGTTGTGAGATCAAGCCCTACGACTAGCTCCACACTCAGGAAGCTGCTTGAGATACTCCTTCTCTCTTTCTCTGTCCCTCCCACTCATGCACTCCCTTATTCTCTCACAAATAAATAAATAAAACCTTAAAAAAAATCCTACTGAGAAATCTATGAGAGAGCAAAGTAACACATTCCTTTTAAAAAAAACTTCTGTTTTCCATATTAATAAGAAATGACTAGTCCTAGTATAGGAATAATAATCATCTGGAATCATGAGTCAACTGAAAATGTTTACTTTTATCTTTAACATAACCATTTCATACCAATAAAAGGATAGACAGAAGTAAAGAGATATTTGGGATATATCACTGTTATTACAGACTTTCAATCTGAATGATGTCCTCAAAGTGTTTCTAACATGTCATCACATAAAATACATCTTAGCTACCCCATATTAATATACTCTGAACTGATATTCTATTCATTAATTTATACTTAAAATACTTTGTTTTCCTTTTAGAAAAATTCTGAGTCAATTGTAAGGAATTATACCTTTTTTTTTTTAAAGTGCATCATCTCTTGCATTGGAGGCTAGTATTTATTAAGTTTATATTTTAGTTTGAAGGAATCCATGATAAAATTTAACTACCATTTGTTTTAACATAGGTTAGCCTCTAATAATGTCCCCAAATTTTAATTATTTGAAATACTAGAGTTTCCTTATTGAAATTCTATTTTCTAGTAACAGTATTCCCAAATGATAACTGAAAACCAAGTCATATTATTGTGTTTTTTATCCTGTTGATCTAAGATAACAAGTTCATTGAACAGGGATGCACATTATACTTCACTTTACGTAGTAGTGAGTGATTTTTCAGAGGCCATGAAAAGCCTGTGTTGGAGACATATGAGGTAGAGTCTAGAGTCACTAGCAACAACATTGCTCTAGGTAATCAGTGTTGTTGGCCACATTGCTGGCTGTAACTTATAAAATAGATGTACAACTTTTGTCAATCCTGGCACACATCTTTCAATTCTTTATTACATTTTTTTTACATTTTTTCATAGTCACTCACAAAAATTATACATGTATACATATGTACAAACATATACACAGACACACTATCACATACATACACACTTCTTTTAACAATTGAAATACTGTAGAACAGTATCAGAAACCATATTAAATACTATATCAGATCAGATACTATGAAACTATAAAACTAAAACATTTATTTAAAAAAAATAAAACATTTCTTAGATCCCTCTGCTGTTGGAGCACTGGATAGCAATTAAATTGTGATAATTAGTTGTACTTTTAGGAGATTTGGGGGACAAAAGTGAGGCTGCTTTGGTTTTTTCCAGTCCTACTACCATCCATAGCCCCTTTCTTTTTTTCCCGTGAAAGAATATTTTAATGTTCTGGCGTCACCTGTATGAAGATCAGTATGATATTGTGGTAGTTTTAGTAGCTTTCTATATTCTGGATTTTTCTTGAAGTCATCAATGCTCAGGGTAGACTTCTGTTTTCCTGGCTTCTTCACTGTGTGGTGTAATTGGGAGTCAAAACCCAGCCCAAAGTCTACTCCTTGAAGCTTCTAAATCTCACTTGCTAAAACAGCTAAAATGATTTGTAACTTCCACAACTAAGTCCTTACTATGAGCAAACTGTTGTAAAGAAAACAAATAAACATCTAAGAAAACAGTACATATTATGTTACAGAACACACCTATTATAGAGAAAACAATGCACTAGAAAGTACAATATTAAAAAATAAATTAGACATTCGCTCTTAAGGATTTTAAAAACTTTTTTAAACTTCTCTCTGAGCTCCACTCTCTATTTGAATGTGTTCCCTTTCCAGTTATGATTTTTATTCTTCTAGTTTTGTATCAAGTTTTATACTTTTTTTTAGAGGTATTTTTTTGACTGAAACTTTTTTTTAATTTTAATTCCAATATAGTTAAGTGCAGTGTTACATTAGTTTCAGGTGTTAACAGTGATGGTGATCCAACAATTCCATACATCACCCAGTGCTCATTCCACAAGTATAATTTCTTAATTTCCTATCACCAATTTCACCCATCCCTTCACCCATGTCTCCTCTGATAACCGTCAGTTTATTCTTTAAAGTTAAGAGTCTTTTTCTTGGTTTGCCTCTCTCCCTCTTTCTTTTCCCCTTTACTTGATTGTTTTGTTTCTTAAATTCCATATATGAGTAAAATCATATAGTATTTGTCTTTCTGACTTACTTCACTTAGCATTATACTCTCCAGCTCCATTCATGTCATTGCATATGGCAAGATTTCATTCTCTTTTATGGCTGAATAATATTCCTCTGTGTGTATGTGTGTGTGTGTGTGTGTTCTTTATATATTCATCTATCTATTGATGGACACTTGGGCTGCTTCCATAATTTAGCTGTTGTAGATAATGCTGCTATAAACATTGGGGCACATGTATCCCTTTGAATTAGTGTTTTTGTATTTTGGGGGCAGATACCCAGTAGTGTGATTACTGGGTTGTAAGGTAATTACATTTTTAATTTTTTGAGGAAGCTTCATACTGTTTCCCACAGTGGGTGCACCAGTTTCCCTTCTCACGAACAGGGCATGAGGGTTCCTTTTCCTCTGCATCCTTGCCAACACCTTTTGTTTCTTGTGTTGCTGATTTTAGCCATTTTGACAGGTGTGAGGTGATATCTCATTGTGGTTTTGATTTACATTTCTCTAATGATGAGTGATGTTGAGATTCTTTTCATATGTCTGTTGGCCATCTGTATGTCTTTGAAGAAATATCTGTTCATGTCTTCTGCCTATTTTTAAATAGGATTATTTATTTTTGGGGTGTTGACTTGCATCAGATCTTTATATATTTTGGATATTAACTCTTTACCAGATATATCATTTGCAAATATCTTCTCCCATTTCATAAGTTGCCTTTTAGTTTTATTGATTGTTTTGATTGTTTCCTTTGCTGTGCAGAAGCCATTTATTTTGATGTATGTAGTCCCAATACTTTATTTTTGCATTTATTTCCCTTGCCTCAGGAGATATATCTAGAAAAAATGTTGCTGTTGCTGAATTCAGAAACATTACTGCCTGTACTTTCTTCTAGGACTGTTAAAGGTTTTAGGTTTCACATTTAGGTATTTAATCCATTTTGAGTTTATTTTTGTGCATGGTGTAATAGAAAATTTGAACAGACCAATTACCAGCAAGGAGATTGAATCAGTAATCAAAAACTCCCAACAAACAAAAGTCCAGAACCAAATGGCTTCACGAGCTACTTGTACCAAACATTTCAAGAAGTTAATACCTATTCTTCTCAAACTTTTACAAAAAATAGAAGAGAGAAGAAAATTTCCAGATTCATTCTATGAGGAAAGTATCATCTTGACACCAAAACCAGATAAAGACAACACAAAAATAAAGAACTGCACCCCAATATTTCAAATGAGCATAGATGTAATATCCTCAACAAAATACTTGCAAACTGAATTCAACAATACATTTAAATAATCATTCACCACAATCGAGTGGGATTTATTCCTGAGATGTAGGTGTGGTTCAGTATTTTCAAATCAATCAATGAGATATATCACATCAATAAGAGAAAGGATAAAAACCATATGACCATTTCTATAGACACAGGAAAACCATTTGACAAAGTACAACATCCATTCATGATAAAAGCCCTCAACAAAGTAAGTGTTTTTTTTTTTTTTCCTTAGTTTTTGCTAGTGATAGTCCAATTTTTAAAATTTAGTGATAGGAAATTTTTGTGTTAAATCTCAAATTCTCAAAGACATGGAGGTATATAACCATTAAGTCAGTTTTGTGCCATTACAGTTACACAAAATCAATCAAAATATTTCCAAATTAATACATAAAATTAGGCAAAGAATATGTTAATGCTATAGTTTTGAAACCACTCCAAAAATGTCTACACTGTATAGGGAAAACTGCCATCCCTTCTATTTATTCTACTCTTTCTCCCATCAGCTATATGATTTATCTACAAAGCCCCATTAATGCATCTTACAGATGAAGAAGGGAAGTCCCTAATGGACAGGGACAGGAATGAAAGTGGATTGCTGCTGAAGTGAGGAAGAAAAAAAAAAGAAACAAAATGATAGTATTAATGTGCTATATCCCAAGGAGAATTTTTAACTCAATTTTAAGGATCTGAGGACTAGAAAGAGAAGTGAAATAGACAGGTCCGTTGATACCATGCAACGGACTTTTGGGACTTCAGTCATGGGAAACAGTACCTTTCAAAAAAGATATCTACAATTTAGTATGGAAAATAGTATTTGACATACTATTTGAACACTTGCAGATTTAAATGAGTTATATAGAGTATGCGTACAAATATTTTGAAAATGACAAAAGAAATATAAATATTAGTTTAAAGAGAAATAAATTATGGTGTCTGTCATGGCTTCATTTTTTTCTTTTGTCTGGGCATTTATCCATCTATTTTTCTTTGTTATCAGACTTATCAGTATATAATGTAGTGGTTATCTGCTTTTCTACTTCCTTTTTTTCTTTTTCCTCAAAGATTTGAAATTATCCTGTTACTAAAATAAACTAACTTGGTTTAAAGAATATTTTTAGTATTTTTTTTTTACTTCTTTAATTGAAACAAACAAAAAGAAACAATACTGATTTCTCTTTTTCTTCTAATACTCTTCACTGTTTCATTTTTTTTCACTCCTTAGGAACTTGGGGAAACAATAACAGCAACAACAAAAACATTCCTTCCTTTTAAAAGACAATTTGGCTCTCCTTCCCTTTGAGCTCTGGAAGGAAAGCTCAGTCTCCATCCAGTCCCCCCCTACATCATGACATTCTTCTCACTACATTTGAATGTGGAAATCTGTAAAACAGGATCTTTTTTTGCCAACCACATATATTTTTATATCCTTTGATTGAAAGGACTTAATGGAAAGGGAATAATATTTTAAACGATCCTAACACCTCTTACGTATAACAGCATTGGCATGTACCTAAACACAAAGCAAAAGAAACTTTGCATAGATACATAAAATGAAAATCAATCAATATTTGATACACATATCATCAACCATCTAGCATTCACTATATAGAAGCACAGAAGATCTTCTACTTTCTAAGTGAGAATGGAGGAAAATACATGCATATTTATTGCATTGGGCCATTTTTGCTACCTACTGCATTTACTATTTTGGGAGTTGTTTTTAATTATTAATTTTCTAAACTTCACTAAATGATAAGTTAAACAACAACATCAGATTTAGAGACTATCCAACTTCCCTTGTAATCCTCAGTGGAATTTAATATATGGCTGTATGTGTCCTAAATCTAGTTGCTCTAAACTAAGAATATAAGGGAAGCTCTGTTTGTTGGAATCTTGGAAGCCAATGGGACAGGGAGTGACATTTGCTAAACAAAAGAGAGCATAAACTAAGTTCAGTGACTTCTGAACAGATGGATACTTCTCTAACAGAATGGCAAAGAGGCATGCAAAACCCCTTCTTCACAGCAGAATAACACAGGTCACAGGCGGAACGATGGAATCCCTGAGTCACATGGGCAAAGCACCAAAGAGTAGAAGTCATTATGGATAGAGTGAACTTATGTCCAACATATCTGCCAAAACAATAAAGGAATGACAATAATTATGCTTCGGATTTAGATAGATCTCTGTATTCATAAATTGAGAATAAGAGTTGCATAGACTAAATAATTTCTTCAGTAGGTATGAAATCACAGATTCAAAAAGCAATCCAATGAATCCATTCTATTGCAGCTTGCCTGAAACTTGGAAGAATATCGAGATTATCAGGGAAACATAAGGAGGTAAGAATAATTTTAGAATCACTATATTTCCTTTTAAAAATTGCTTAGTCAATGTTATCTGCAATTGTCCAATAAAATCTGGAAGAAAATAGCTGAATGATTCTTATAGCATTTATGGTTTTATACATATATGTGTATGTGTTTCATATACATTGGACAATTTTATATATTTTCAGTTAATACAATATTAATTTAATAACATTTTATATTTACATTCCATTTTGGAAAAGTAAATGTATCTAATTTAATTCAAATATGATTCTGGGTCACCTTAAAAAGACTTTTCACAAGATGGTTCTTTACAATAATTATTACTGAGTATACTAATATATACTTTGATAAAAGACATAGCAGAAAGCATTGGGTCAAATAGAGTCTGAAACATGTTTAATGAGTCAGTGGGTAAATGAATGAAAAAAAGGCAAAAGAAAACATAATTGGCACAATAAAAAAATCATTGCATTGGTTTCATTTATTCTTTCAGGAATATTTGAGTTCCCAATTATATACTTTAAAAAATCACCCTCAATATTCTTTCAAGATAAGATGGACTTTTTAATAATAAATGTAAAAGTCATAATTGTTCAAAGGAAACTCTGGCTAAAAAATATGCCGTTAAAAATAAGTACTTGGGATGCCTGAGTGGCTCCATCAGTTAAGTGTCTGCCTTTAGCTCAGGTCATGATCCCAGGGTCCAGGGTTCAAGTCATGTATCAGGCTCCTTGCTCAGCAGGGAACCTAGTCACCCTTTGTCTGCCTCTCCCCTTGCTTGTGCTTGTGCTCTCTCTTTTTCTCCCTTTGACAAATAAATGGATAAAGTCTTTAAAGAAAAATCTGTTACCTTTAAAAAAAAAAAAGAAGAAGAAGATAAAGAAGTACTTGTGGGGACCTGGGTGGCTCAGTCATTTAAGCCTCCAATTCTTGGTTTGGGCTCAGGTCATGATCTCAACTTAGGTCGTGATCTCAGGATCATGGGATTGAGTCCCATGTTAGGCTCTACACTGTTCAGTGTTTGCCCCTCTCTCTCTCAAATAAATAAATAAATAAAATCTTTAAGCAAAAAAGATATACTTATGCCATGTCTCTATCGTTAATGATTTTGTAGAAACAGTTATTTTTGCATATATAAAAAATACAGTTGGAGACAGAAGTTTCTACCTCTTTTTTTTCTTAACATATTGAATGATTATTTTTTTGGTGTGTAATTGAATCATTTGTTACAAATATAAACATACTATATCTTCTGACTATTTTTTCAACAATAACTGATTAATTTTAAGTGAATGGAAATTTGCTACTAAATTATAGCATAACTTTTCCATTATTGTTAGATATTATTGATGTATAATTGTAATGTCTATTATGACATTTATAGCTAAACAGGGCATTTCTTTCATATGGCCTTTATATTATTTTCAACCATGACATCTACTGAAACTATGCATTTTTTTTTGAAACCATGCATTTAAACTAACTCAATAGACATTATTGTTCTTACTATAATTATTATTCCAACTACAAGTATTTTCTAATATAAGCAAAGACAGGACTCTAAAGTTATAAAATAAGAATATTTTGAAAATATATTCATTATTTATAATAATCTCCTCATTTAGTTTTTAGGCATGTTGTACAATGTGTATAATGTTTGTGTACATGTGTATGTATATTATAGAATTACATAAATAAACATATATTTCGATTCATGCTAGAAAATGAATTTATTGATGGGGTAAGTAACCAGAAACTTTGGTGATTACAGGACTAATATGTAACTCAAGTCTTTTCAGGAGTCAAATTTATGAAAGTTGTGTGTTAATTCCTATACAGTGAAAAAGTGGGATATTTTCAACAACCAAATATCCCAAGTACCTTCAATAACTAATTGAGGAAACAGAAGGTCAAATAAAATGCTTCAAGGACACTGTGTCAGCCAGCCTGAAGCAATGGGATATCAGGGCAGACAGCTGGGAAACAATGGTAGCTGACAGTACCAGCTGGCATTTAACAACCAGGAAAAGAATGGTTTATACATTCTAAGGAGCAAACAAACTGAAAGTATTAACATGGAGAGCAAATGAAAGGCATGTAGGCAAGGTCTGGCCTTTGATGGAGTCTCACTGAGTAGGGAAAGATTAAAAATCCATAGACGCAGTTTTTACTCTTTAAACTCAGTTTAAATAAGAAACCTGTAATGTGTCATTATAGTTTTAATTTAACTTGCAGAAGAGTTGTCAATAGCTTCTAAGAAATATTGTCAAATAGCAATAAAAATATAAGTTAAATAAAACATTTGCTTGTTCCCTTTATATAAAAATACAGATTAATTTCCTAAGGTGGCCAAATTCAATACTGTTTTTTAGAAATCCATTTTGATAAAAAGAAATCAGTAACCATCAAATAGCATCATCAACTGTTTGTCATCTCTTTTATCTGATGCTGCGTAGTTTGTGGAGAAAATACTTCAGGTGTTTTCTCGATCCCAGATATAGATTATCTAAAAATAAACACGATTTTATTGCCATATGACATAATAGAGATAATGCTAAATGCTAAATTTTCTAATCTCAATAGATTTCAAAAACAAGGTTTATGTATTGTGCATGCGAGAGTCCAGTGTGGGTATTCCTTGTTGGATAGTTCTCCTTCAAGTGATGATATGGGAATCCAGATTGCTGTCATTTGGGGTTTACAATATTCAACACATGCTTCCAAATATTACTCAGGAAAGAGTAATCCATACAGTCAGAAAGAGGTGAAAAAAAAAGTGGAGAAATGTGTTTGGGAATGTTTCTGGGACAGTCTTGAAGGGGGTTCATTCTTTGTAGCCACACTTCTCTAGTAGAAATTAGTAATTTTACCATATCTAACGTAAGGTAGCTTGAACATGTCTACATTATGCATAGGTAAAAAAAAAAAAAAGGACTTGTTTACCATTTAACTCTCTTTTCTTCATATTTTTAGAATTTCCTATTTCAAACAGGTTTATTTTTCTGTAACTTAGTACGTATTTTGATTCTTACTAAATAGTTCAATCTGTGGTAAGGACTCTGAAGATCCTGGGTTTTCTTATTCAGTAAGTCTTAATTTAATTTTTAATGTTTGAATTGATGTGTTCTGCCATTTTAACCACAAAATTACTTAATTTTTTTCACTCCATGAACTTCTTTGTTTTCGCAAACTTGTAAAATATATCTTAATCATCTTAAAATGTGTATTTCCTACATACCGTTTTATATTGAAACAATATATAGGGCCTTGGATTTTCACAAACCTAAGAAGTTTTTCTATTAGTCTATTTGAACTAGTTATCAAAATACCACAGACGGAGGTTTACACAACAGAAATTTATCCTGTCACAATATGGAGGATAGACATCTATGACCAAGTTTCTGGCTGATTCAGTTTCTGATGAGAGTTCTCTTGCTGGCTTTTAGATGGCTGCTTTCTTCCTATGTCCTCACATGACCTTTCCTATGTACACAAAGAGGGTTAAACAGAGGGAGACAGAGAGGGTAGGGGACATGCTGGTGTCTCTTCTTATAAAGACACTGGTCCTAATGGATAAGGGCCCCTATGCATTTAACTTTAATTACTTCCCTATACCAAATGCCAGCCCCACTGGGAGCTAGGGCTTCAACACATGAATTTGGGGTAGACAATCAATTATTCAATAACAATCCTGAATTCGTATAAAATGACCTTCTTAAATACTTACATATATCCTTATTTATCTTAAAAGGAACTTTAGTGGGAAACCATTCTATATATCATTCATAGTGTGAATTACTGGATGTTTTAAAATGAGCAAAACACATTATGCTTTTGATAACTTTAACATTTATCTTAACTTTTGTAATTATTTTATTACATCTTAATTTTCTGTGTTTAAAAATGTATAAAAATATAAATTACTTCCTCATTTCTCTAGATCACCAATGTACTATTTCTAGTGAGAGAGTATTGCTTTATTTTTAAATTTCTCTTAAAATGTACATTTATTTTTCTGCTTTTGGAAAAATAAAGTGCTTGAAAAGAATAAGCAGATATTATACTTATTGATTTTTGTACCATGGTCACCACACCTTACTTACTCTTCTAGAAGCTGTATTTTCTCATTTTAAAATTGGAGTTTTGCTTACATGGTCTCTGATGCACTACCAGCTCTTTTTTTAAAAATATTTTATTTATTTATTTGATAGAAAGAGATCACAAGTAGGCAGAGAGGCAGGCAGAGAGAGGGGGAAGCAGGCTCCCTGCCGAGCAGAGAACCTGATGTGGGGCTTGATCCCAGGACCCCGAGACCATGACCTGAGCTGAAGGCAGAGGCTCCAACCCACTGAGTCACCCAGGTGCCCACACTGCCAACTCTTAAAGTACTGGTTAAGAACAAGACTTTTTGTACCATAGTACCATATCCAACCAATATTAAAATTAAAATAAATAATTTGTCAAAGAAATACTTTAAAAGGTCTATATAAAGATAAGGAAACTTTTTGAAATACTTCAATTCAGTATTAAGTCTCTAATTAAGCTTCTGAAGGTTTAGAGATTGATGCTAATGCATTCGCCAGGATCTTTTTCTGCAAGCAGGAGATGGATGTCTCTCCAAACAGGTTAGAAACAGAACTAATAGAAGAGGCAAAACATGTTTGCGTGTTACTATCCAAGGAGTACTTTCTCAGAACATTCTGATAGACCATGTCCACGGCAGAAATTCACCTTTTGTTTCTCCTTGAAAAATTGGAATAAGGGTTTTTCTTTTTTCTCTCCTGTAGTCCCCATTCCCCCCAAAGTAACACTTATTAGTTCTTTACAGAAATAAAACTGGGGCACCTGGGTGGCTCAGTCGGTTAGGCCTTTGACCCTTGTTTCTGGTTCAGATCATGATTTCAGGGTCCTGGGATGGAGCCCTGCATCAGGCTGCATCAGTCTGCTTGGGATCCTTTTCCTTTCCCTCTGCCCCTCTAAAATAAATAAATGAATAAATCTTTTTTTTTTAAAAAAAAGGAAAGAAAACGAATAACTGCAATTTGTATAAAATTACCTTTCTTATGTAATTGGTAAGCTCCAAGGTAAGAGAAGCATCAGAGCTTATGGGTAAATGAAACTTTAATGCAAAGTATTAGGTTGCTGGGGGGCAGGGGGATTAGGGATAGGGTGGCTGGGTTATGGACATTGGGGAGGGTATGTGGTATGGTAAATGCTGTGAAATGTGTAAGCCTGATGATTCACAGACATGTACCCTGGGGCAAATAATACATTATATGTTAATTAAAAAATATATTAGTTAAACTAAATCACAATAAACACACACAACAATCACTATAGACAACTAACAGAAATATACTGTATAAGTGAACTTACTTAGTTTTCCAGTCTGAATTAAAAAACAAAGTGAAGAAAATTTAAAATAATTTCCTTGTGAAGTAATGCCTAGTTTATTTAGAATTATTTAACCACTAAAACCAAAGTTTTGATCAATTAAAAGACTTTTCCCATGACTTGTCTGAACAGTGACCCTAACTCTTTCTTCCATTTGACTGTGAGGGGAAGAAAAAAGAGAGAGAGAAGAAAAGAAAAGATTAAAAAAGAACAAAAGTTTTATATTGTGATGGATATTTTCTGATGCCAAATTGGTTGCCTGGGAAATACATGGAAGTATATTGCTTTTAACTAGAATGGATTTATGTCTATTTTTAGGTGATTTTAGATTAATGAGAGCTTGTTCTCTACAGCAGTAACCATATGAGCTTTTGAGGTAAATGTGATGGTCACCTGTGAGAATTTGAGCAAGTTTTACCAACTGATTATTGAGGGGTTTAGCAGCTTTTGTTGGTAGCTACTGTGATTGATATGGATAGTGACATAGAGCCTTTTGAATTTTTAGAAAACTGTTAGTAAATCAGGATCCCCATTACAGTGTTTGTGCGTGTTAATTATGTCTTCAAGGATATCAAAGTGCCAGCGAAATGTAACTATGTTTGAAGACATAAATCCATTCTTAGATGCTTATCCAGGATCTATGCTGCTATATTCTGATCTTTAGAAAAGAGAAAGAAAAATACATATAGTAAATTAAAAAATGGTTATTTCCATTCTGTGGAATATCCTATAACCTGCACATATCTATTACATTTAATACTAAGGCTCAATCTCTGGTATGTCAACAGGCGTATGACAAAAATAGAATACTTTAATAAATAAGAATAAGTTATCTGATAATTTTGTGTATAACAATATGAATTCTGCTTCCTAAATCTAACTTTTGTTACATAATTTCACTAATTAAAAAGGAAATTATGATGTGCCATCTCCGCCACATCCAAGGATGTAATTTTTTCCCTACAAAGCCATAATAAGCTGTCCCACACATTGTCCTACATATACTGTCCCTTTAGACAGAATAGCATTGGATTTTTAAAATGTCTGTTAGCATCAGGTTATGAATGATGGTTGATTTAAGTCAACTCAAGGCTTTATTTTAAAATATAATTAATAAGACTGAATCAGAAGTAAAGGGCAAAATCAACAACAAAAATACAAAAATACTAATTCACCCCAATGTTTATAGTATTTTTGTATTTTGGGGGTAAATACCTAGTAGTGCAATTGCTGGATGGTAGGATGTTCTATTTTTAACTTTTTGAAGAGACTGCATACTGTTTTCTACAGTGGCTACATGGGTTTGCATTCCCACCAACAGTGCAGGAGGGTTCTCCTTTCTCCATATGCTTACCAACAGCTATTGTTTCTTGTGTTACTGATTTTAATCATTCTGACATTAAAGTTTTGATCAGTTTGATTCCATTTGGGTAAATTTTGCAAATTGACTAAAATGATAAATTTATTTAATATCAGAAGTAATATGAACATTTAGGAGTACCTGGATGACTCAGTCAGTTAAGCAGACTGCTCTTGATTTCAGCTCAGCTCATGATCTCAGGGTCTTGAGATCGAGCCCCCAGCAGGTGCTCTGCTCAGCAGGGAGTCTGCTTGAGATTCTCTCTACCTCTTCCTCTGCCCCTCCCCCCACTCTCACATGCTCTCTTTTTCTCTAAAATAAATAAATCTTTGAATAAGTAGTAATATGAATATTTTGATAAACAACTTCAAGAACATAATGAAAAAAAAGACCATAATGTACATGAATCAAAAATCCAGATCTTTAGAAAAGTCTGAAAAATTCGAGTTTTAGATTTTATCAAAGGAGATCAGGCACAAAATGTAGCTAATGACATTATTTGCATGCCATGTCCATCTTGCAAGAGGACACAATCCTTATATACTTGTGCTTACAATATCTTACATCACCACCAACAGTGTCAAGGTTCTAATTTCTCCAACATTTTTTTGCCCATTTTTTAATTGTGTTATGTGTTTCTTTGCTTTGGGGTTGTAGGTGTTCTTTGTGTATTTTGGATATTAATCTGCTGTTAGTTTTGGCTACTATAACAGAATAGGCTACATTGGGTGGTTTAAAAATAACAGAAATTTACTTCTCACAGTTCTGGAGGCTGGAAATCCAATATCAGATTGATAGGATGATCTGGTTCTGGTAAAGTATGGATTATAATGCCCACTTCTCATTGTATCTTCCCATGGTAGATTGCAGAGAGATGCAAGCTCTCTGGACTCTTAAAAGCATCAAATCCATTAATAAGGGCTCCCCCCTCATGAACTCATCTAATTCCAATTACCTCTCAAAGGCCCCACCTCCTCATACTATCACATCGGGGATAGATTTTCAACATATAAATTTCGTGGGGATACATTCAATTTGTAACAAATCCCTTACCAGATATATGGCCTGCAAATATTTTTTCTTATTCTATAGGTCGTTTTTTTCACTCTGAGGGTTATTTTCTTTGCTGTGCAGAAACTTTTTGGTTTAATGGAGTCTTACTTGTCTAATTTTTCTTTTTATGCCTATTTTTGGTGTCCTATCCAAGAAATCATTACCAAGTCCAATGTCATGAATCTTGTCACCTGTTTTCCAAGAGTTTCACAGTTCAGATCTTACATTGAAATATTTAATTCATTTTTAAGTTGACTTTTATGTATAGTGTAAGAAAAAGGTTTTCTTTTCATTCTTTTGCATGTGGATATCTAGTTTTCCCAACACCACTTGTTGAAGAGACTATCCTTTTCCCTTGTCTTCTTGGTTCCTTTTTCAAAAGCCAGTTGACTGTATGTGTGGGGGTTTATTTTTAGGCTCTCTATGCTGCCCTGTTGGTCTGTATGTCTGTTTTTATGCCAATACTGTACTGTTTTAATTACAATGGCTATGTATTATATTTTGAAACCAAGAAATGTGATGCCTCCAGCTATGTTATTCTTTCTTAAGATTGCCTTGGCTATTTGGGGTCTTTTGTGATTCCATATTAATTTTCGGATTTTTTTTTCTATTTTTGTAAAATAAATGTTATTGGGATTTTGATAGGGATTACATTGACTCTGTAGATTATATTGGGTAATATAGTCATTTAACAAAGTTAAGTCTTCCTGTCCATAAATATGGAATGTCTTTTCATTTACTTTTGTCATTAATTTCTTTCATTGATGATTTGTTGTTACCAGTTTGTAAGTCTTTCATCTCCTTGATGAAATTTATTGCTGAGTATTTTATTCTTTGTGAAGCTGTTGTAAATGGAGTTTTCCTAATTTCCTTCTCAAGGAGGATATTATTAGTACATAGAAATATAACTGACTTTTATATGTTTTTGTATCATACCGCTTTACTGTATTTGTTTATTAGTTTTAATGGCTTTTCTTCCCATGTCTAAGTTAATCTTACATTGGAAAAGTACCCAGGGTGGAATAGGTTTTATATTTTGTCAAATTATATTTTTTTGGAATTGATTTTCTCAAAAAAGGACAAGATATTTCTGTTTTCTAAATTGCATTATTTTCTGGAGCTGGTTGTGTTTGGCTGATTAATACAACTGGGCTTCCACCTCAGTAATCTAATTGAATTTCAGATCTGAATCTTAGCTGAGTTAGTTCTAAATCAGAGCTCTTTTTATTACAATGCTAATACACAGACTAAATCTTCACAATCTCCACTTCACTGACTTCAGTCTTGTTCTACATGGATAAGCATTGTACAAACAATACATGGTGATCTGTCTGAAGTGAAAACCTGCCATTGTCTGGAAAGTACTTTTTGAATATCCTATCTATTGAACATGGAAGTTGTATTTGAACGTCAACATTGAATTTATTGGCTACCCCTTCCTCTAATGCACATATCTAAATTTCAGCATTTCTAAAACCTGGGTCCCCTCACTGTGATTTCCTTCCCTATGCAAGTATTGCTGCATCCCAATTTGCTCTGTATTTGGGCCTGAACACCCAGGTTCAATATGTATAAAATGATTTTCTTTAATATTTAACTTTCTTATTATGTATATATTTTTTACATGTATAAATTTTAAAATAGTACATCAGAGGGATCAACAGAATTTTAATGTCACTGAAATATTGTTATTTTGATTTTTATTGAACATATTTAAAGATAATGTAGTATAGATACTCTTTAATAGTCAGTATTTGAAAAAATATAATGGGCAAAAGAACAGCATTTTTTTTTGAAAACCATAGTGATTTAAGAAAGTCTTGCTTCACTATATGGTGCAAAGGATATTCTTTTCCTAATCTTAAGATTAGGAAATAGTGTTTATAGTTAGGAATGGAAATTTCACTCGAGTAGCTGTCCTTAAACATTTTGACCATAACCATCAAATCATATTTAATAACTGTTACTGTTGAACATATGGCATTATACAGTGGCTTAAATTGAATCACTATTTTATATGTCCATAGTCATTTTTTTCCCAGTAGTCAATATTCTAGTCATTTTTTCCCCAAATGCTCTATGTGAAACACTAGGCTAGGTGCTATTGGAAACAAAAACAAATAGGAGTAAACACATAAGGCCAGTTATTATCTAAGTTTACCCATAATACCACACAAAAATATAAACTCAAAACTGAAACAAAGTACTTTGAGGAATGAGAAGAAAAAGAACTCATTTCCATCCAGATCAGGAAAGGCTCTGCAGGACAGGACACTGAAGATACCTTGAGAAGTAGATAGGGTTTGAGTATGTAGAGATCATAGGAAGTTATGGGAATTTTCCTCAATAAGAAGAGATGAGCAAAGACAGTAATTGTAGGGTAAGCATATTGAAAATAATTCATTTTGGTAGAAGCATGAGATAAAGGTTATTATATATATATATATATATATAGCATATATATAGCAAATAATGTGAGACTATTCCATGGAAAACTTAATATGTAGTTCCGTAGATTATTTTTTGTAAAAGCAGTAATCATAAACCTTAAGGATTTTTTTCTATTTTTTTTACCATAATTATACAAGTGGCAGATTATTCAAATTCTTGGATATACTCTTTCCTTTATAGTTTTTTTATTTTGATTTTTTTTTAACTTCTCCTCTCAGTGCTAACCTTCCCTGGTTCTACTTTTTAGTTTGTTTATTCTGTGGTCCCTGTGGCTGAGCCATGACCTGTCAAACCTTATGTATGATTCGCTGTGTGAAAATAAACATATCTCTCTCAGTTCTGGCAAGAAGAAATTTAAATTGCAGAAAATACATATAGTAAAAGTAACCAGCTGTTTAGTGTGTGTTCTTGGGGTAAGGATGGTGAAAAAGGGAATAATCTTTCCAGTAGCACTTTTCCAGGAAACCAGGAATGTGCATGTGCATTAGTGAAGTTTCAAATACATAGCTTCCTAATCCCTCATCATGCAAAGAAATCTGGTTATGTAGAGGTCATAGATTGACAGTTATGACCCTGCAGTTAGGAACCTATATTATTACACTCTGGGTAGAGACACCAGAAATTCCGCAGGCTCCTAGCAGGTAATGAACATGGTATTTTAGTTTTAGCTCCCAAGAGAGATCCAATGAAAGGTCAGGGAAAATAAAGGTGATATAGTATGAGTGAGTTCATTGTGATCAGGAGTAGAAGCAATGGAGTGATAAGTATATAACATAATATTGCTGGATAGAAATGCATAGATATAAGACAATGTATAAAAACCAAGAGTGAGGGGCGCATGGGTGGCTCAGTGGGTTAAAGCCTCTGCCTTCCGCTCAGGTCATGATCTCAGGGTCCTGGGATTGAGCCCAGCATCAGGCTTTCTGCTCAGCGGGGAGCCTGCTTCCTCCCCCACTGCAGCCCCCCCCCCCCGCCTACTTGTGATCTCTCTCCTCTCTGTCAAATAAATAAATAAATAAAAAACAAGAATGAGTGATCTTAGAAGAATTTATAATAAGGATAAGGATAATTCTAGTATTATAACAAAATAACTAAACATTAAATGCATACAACTTAAAATAATGAAGATGAGAACATGTAATCAAAGAAGCAATTTGCAATGTTCTTGCTTTTCTGACTTTTTTCCCTCCTCCCTGGGTAGAGAAATATTAAATTTAGATCAGTTCTAAATTCAAATCCACACAGTTAAAGCATATCAGTAATTAGTCATTTACATTAAACTTAGTAAATATAGTTTAAAATAATAATTCTCCTAAAGGATGAGATTAGGAGTGATACTACTTAGATTTCTATAGTATACACCAAATTTATAGAGAGTGTTTACAGATTTCTTGGTTTTATTAAAATTATGATGTATATTCTCACAAGTATTTAAAGGAAAACAAAAGAGTAATTATCATTCTTATTTTTCAGACAAAATTTAAGAGGCAGAAACAGCATATTAGCATTGACATTTGGGACTCCCATGCTGACAGTATGCTCGTCATCTTTGGTTAGATTATTCTTTAAAAAAATTATCACCTATCCCATGCAACTATTTTTGTATTTCTTAAATTTGGAACCTCAGTAGAATTTTGGTTATGTTAACATTCCACGTAAATTTAATAAGCCATTTGACCAGGAGCTGCATCAGGATTAGATAATCAACCCAGAGCTCCTTTGGGAGGGTATACAGAAAGGGTTTGAAATAAATTGATAAAGCATGAGTTTTATTCATGCTTTATTTTTTTGACAGGTTCTTATAGTTCTTTACTCACTGAACTCAACCTGGATTTTCTGCCATTCTTATGAAACAGAGTAGATGGAGATATTTGTTAACAAAGGATCTGCAGTTGTGACCAAGATTTAAGTCAAGAGGATATATCTCTTAATATTGAAAATGGATACACAAGTCACCAAAAGAAAAGAAAATCTGTATAAAAATATTTTTCAATTTATGAATTTTTATGTGGAATAATTTATTTTTGGTTTAAAGTTAGTATTAAAATTATCTGGAATATATTTTCAGTATAGTAATGACACGATCCATTTGTTAGTATTAAAATAAGGAAATACAAGTTCATATGTTCTTGATCCTAAAATGTCATCTCCTATAAAAAATATCATAAATTTAATTGTAGCTCTTCAAGAAAATAAAAGCTACCTTAAATGTACATATCCATTTTAATATATAGTCCAATTTTACAAATATTAAAATGTGAGCAATGAGAATATACTTGAAGAAATAAAATAATTTTTGCAACAATTATGATATCATTTTTAAAAATTCAAATTACCATCAAGGCATAGTTTTATTTTTTGACTCTAAGAATTTGAACTCTGAGGATATACTTTTTTTCTTTATTATTTACCTCTACCATTTTTAGTATAGCCCTCAGAAGTTATTTATTCCTTCTCTACCATTGTTTCCTTGTCTATAAAATGAAAGTCTTAATAATATCTATTTCATTAGGATAGTTTGGGGGAAAATTAGGTTAATACTTATTGAGTTATGAGAGAAGATTTAACATATAATAAGAATCAGTTAGGGTTAAATGGCTAACAGACACATGGAAAAATGTTCATCATCTTTAGCCATCAGGGAGATTCAAATCAAAACCACACGGAGATACCACCTTACACCAGTTAGAATGGCCAAAATCAACAAGACAGGAAACAACAAATGCTGGAGAGGATGTGGAGAAAGGGGAACCCTCCTCCACTCTTGGTGGGAATGCAAGTTGGTGCAGCCACTTTGGAAAACAGTGTGGAGATTCCTCAGGAAATTAAACATACAGCTACCCCATGACCCTGCAATTGCACTACTCGGTGTTTACCCCAAAGAAGCAGATGCAGTACAAAAAAGGGCCACATGTACCCCAATGTTCATAGCAGCAATGGCCACAATAGCCAAACTATCGAAAGAACCAAAATGTCCTTCAACAGATGAATGGATACGGAAGATGTGGTACATCTATACAATGGACTATTATGCCTCCATTAGAAAGGATGAATATCCAACTTTTGTATCAACATGGACAGGACTAGAAGAGATTATGCGGAGTGAAATAAGGCAAGCGGAGAGAGTCAATTATCTTATGATCTCACATGTGGAGTATAAAGAAAATCATGGAGGGCATCGTGAGAAGGAAGGGAAGGGCGAATGGGGGGAAATCGGAGGGGGTGATGAACCAGGAGAGACCTTGGACTCTGAGCAACAAACTGAGGGTTTTGGAGGGGAGGGGGTGGAGAGGTGGGCGAGCCTGGTGGTGGGTATCGAGAAGGGCACGTGTTGCATGGAGCTCTGGGTGTGGTGCATGAACAATCAATCTTGTAACACTGAAAAATTAAAATAAACATATTTGGGGAGAAAAAAAAGAATCAGGTTAATTAAGTTCCATTATTAATATCTTTCTTATTATTTTATGCCAATTATTATTCAGTTAGTATGTTTTGGGATAAAGAAATCAATATATTAACTAAAATTAACGATAGGCAGAGTTTCTTAAGTTAATCTAATATGCCAAATTTAACCAAAAAATGTATTCTCTTTCAGAAAATATGTGTTGAAATTTTTAAATATGGATTTTTACCGGCTTGGCATCTTTGATTTTAATGCTTAATGCTTTAATGCTTTTTCTCCTTATATTCATTTACTCCTTATTTTTTATTTTACTTTATTTCATTTTTTTAGCCTATGGTTTTCTTTGTGCTTTGAAAAACAAGATCTTGCTTCTGGACACCATTATTCCTTTGCTCGAAAAGAAGACAAAGGTCATGAGTTTACCATTTCTTCTCTTTTATCTCAATTCTCAATCCCTCCTCCCCAAAAAAGAAGTTTATCTGGTTTTATTACAGAATCGATTTATCTCTTATTTTTTTGGAAAAATTTCATCTCCTTATAAATATTTGTGCTAAATTTTAGGGAATATTTTGGATGAAATGTGGGTGTTTAGGTTAATTTCTAAAAGCCACCTCTTTTACTTATTGTGACATTTAATCCATCACTAAATATTAAAAGTTCTAACTCTGAAATGTATTGGAAATCATCTACTCTTCTCTGTCCATCTCCATTGTACCACCCGTATGTGCATATGCACATCACTTTCATCTCTCATTTTGATTCCTTCAGTAACACTTATTGGTCTCTCGTATTTCACTTTTTCTTTATTTATTTTTCAGATAGCAGCCACACATTACATTTTAAAATACAAATCAATTATACCATTACATTTATTAAGTTTGGAAAGGAATTCTTATTATAGTACAATGAAGATAAACTTTATAAATTATGAAATAAAACTATCAGAAAAATGTATAAAATATAATAATGATACAATATTACCAGCTCTTAGTTTGGGGATTAATTAAGCTTAAGATAAAGCTTAACATGGCATTTAGATTCAAATAGTATGTTTGGAAGCTCTTAGAGAGCAGGCCAAGAGAACAGAAAGAGTGAGATAAGAAAAAAAGCCAATATGGGGTTACTCTACTGAGGTTGCTCCTCTTAAAAAAATCCACCAAACTAAAGAATCATTCCTGTGCTTGTCTTTTGAAAAGAAAGAAGTGGGGCATTTATTTTTTACCAGGCTTTATCCACATTATTTCAAGATTACCCAAGGGGAATCAACTTACCCAAAGTTACAGATTGCTCTTATCTCCAAGCTTAGTGGACCCCCACTGCTGCAGAGGAAGTCTTGTGGCAGAAGTCTGAAATCTGTGAAGAACAATTGAACTAAGATGCTCTCTTAATCTATACTCCCATGGAACTGTCTAATATATTAAAGGCCAAAATTATTGGTACTCAAAAGGATGCAGTGCTGAGTAGCCAGAAACGTCAACCACAATCCATTCCATTTATCACTCAGATTTTTTGAGCCTAAAATTAAATCTACTCTGTAGGAAATTTTGAAACAGTGGCCAGGTCACTGGCCACATAAAATGTATATATTTCATTCCTTTACTACCTTCACTAGCTTCCCTTCACCCTCAGCCAACACTTCAGCTGATCTAGGATGCTAACCAGAAAGGGTGACCCAGATGATTGTCCCTGAAAGATCTGAGCCTTTCATTGCATTGTTGCTACAGATACCCACCTAGGATTATCATAGGCCATAAAGTAAAAGATGCCACAGCGAATCCTCTGAGAATACACTACTCTTTTCTCTATTCTGTTGCAGGACCCTATTTCTTCATGGTAATCAGGATCAAATACATTCTTCTGTATGATATTTTCTGGTGCACTGGACGGCTGGACTTCTGACAGGAAAAGTAGTCTCTCAGAAAAGTAACTTCTGACAGGAAAAGTGGTAGGGTTGCTGGTTAAAGAGGTGCATCTTCGACAGTTTGGCATTGAGGTTTATCTTCAATGTTGGAGAGGTACATACTTCAGAAGATATAGAGTATACTACTTTATTTTCTAGTCTTCAGTACTGAATAGCATTATATAAATAATAAAAGACCAATGTGAAAGGCTAAGGAATAGTAACATGATCAGAGACCCCTGGGATTATATTATGTCTGAAAACATAGGAGTCACCATGTTTCTGAAGCAAAGATGGTAAAAATGTACTATAGTTTTTCCCACATAAAAGTGAATTATTTTTGAACTTCTTTAGTGATCAAGATTGAAAGAACATGTTTTCGGGTTCAGTAGCTATATACTAAGTGCCAGAAGGCCTCTTGATGTTTTACTAAAGACAGTGTATGGGCACAAGTTCAAGGAGTACACCTCATCTTCCATGACTTACTGTATTTGTACAGGGACTGCACATACGAATTAATTGTGGAAATATTGGAATCATCTCTCCTGTGTCCTTTCTCTTTGAAGAAAGTGCTAATATAGGTAATTCCAGCAAGACCATAATGCTGTTTCTAGTTTAAAATCTGGTCTAGGGACAGAGAGGTAGTTTCAGGGATTTCTACTTGGCCCCCTCTACATTAATTATCCTTCAGTCAAAAAGCTGTTGTGTGGGCCCTATCCAACCTGCTAAGTATCTCATTTCAGTTGAGATTCGGGGAGGTAACAAGGAGCAGGACCATGGACCTAGTGGATGTACTGTGGGGTCAGAATTTGACTTCCCTAAGCTTATAATTTAACAAAGGGGAACATGTGGGAATATTGGGTAAGCAAAGATAATGTATGTAATAGACCTCAGAATGTCTTGATACTGCCTTTTTTCCAGTCTGCAGTTTCCAGTAATGGCAAGTTTTTTGAAAATAATTAGGTGGGTATCTATTGTATTTATTTGAGATGGTTTTGCAGTATCCAACAAATAGATCCAGTCTCCATTTCAAGTGTGTGGACTCTGGGTCTCAGAGTCCTCAGATATGAAAACTGTGAGGAAATGTCATTTTACAGATTACAAAACTGACATAAGACATTTATTCCTAATTTGGCTGTTCCAGCTACCAGAATCTTTTTTTTTTTTTTTTTTTTTTTTTAGATTTTATTTATTTATTTATTAGGAAAGAGAGAGAGTGAGAGAGAGCATGAGAAGGGAGAAGGTCAGAGTGAGAAGCGGACTCCCCATGGAGCTGGGAGCCCGATGTGGGACTCGATCCCGGGACTCCGGGATCATGACCTGAGCCGAAGGCAGTCGCTTAACCAACTGCGCCACCCAGGGGCTCCGAGCTACCAGAATCTTATAAAATATATAAATACATGTACATAGGCACCCAGTGTTATTAAGATGCACTTCACATAGAATTCACCCTTTTAATATATCAAATTCACTGGTTTTTATTATAGTCACAAAGTTGATGATCATCACCAGTATCTAATTTCCCAACATTTTCATCACCCCTAAAAGGAACACTATACCCATTAGCACTTTTTTTCCCTCACTTTCCTTCCCTCATTCCATGGCAATCACTAATCTACTTTTTGTGTCTGTGGAATGCCAATTCTGATCATTCCATAGAATTTTCCATATAAATAGAATCATATTGTATGTGGCCTATTGTGACTGACTTCTTTTACTTAGCGTAATGTGAGCACAAATATATTCCTAAGCATAATTTAGTAAAGAAAACAAAAGATATTTTTTATGCCAGAAAATTAAGAGTGAAAATAACTTTTTATTTGGATAAAATGGGAGGGTGACCAAGATGAAAGTTGTAAAGTAAAAGATTCTTGAGATCAGGAAGAAAGATGCAAATCCACTAAATTTAGAAGTAAAGATTTGAAATGAAAAAAATCAAAGCTGGTGAAATCAAAGGAAAACTATTCCTATTTCTAAAAATGCAGCAAGCCAGCCAGGTGCCCCATGTTTGATTTCTTTTGTTAGCAATTTCTAGTATTACTGCTTTATTACAGGACAACTTTGTACTATTTCTTTTTTATGAAGTATGTGTGTGTGTGTGTGTATGCATGTGACCTGTATGTGGTCAATTTCTTAAATATTCTTTGCACATTTATAGGTATGTTGCCCATTATTACAGTTTTAAAATTTGATATGTATGGCAATAGGTGTAGGTTATTGGTTTTGATATCCACTCTCCTTAATTTTTCATTGTTTAGTTAATCTTTCTAGGCCAGAGGGTAGTATGTTTAATCTCATTACTTCTGTGTTCCTTCTGTTTTATCTTGCATCTATATGAAGACGGTGGCTGTGTAATAACCTAGAAAGTACCAAAAATGTTATAGTTTCCCCTATGAATTTTCATTCTCAGAAACATAATTTTTTAAATACTTTTTTTAAGTTAGTTTTAGGTTTACAACAAAATTGAGAGAAAAGTACAGAGATTTCCCATATACTCCCACTGCTTCCTCCATTATCAGCATCACTTATCAGAATGAGACTTCTTATCAGGAATAGACCTGCATTGACACATCATAATCACCCAAAGTTTGTAGTTTATGTTAGCATTCACTCTTGGTATTGTATATTCTATGTGTTTGGACAAATGTATAATGATATATATCCATCCAGAGTATTTTTCACTGCCCTAAAATTCATTTGTGTTCTGCCTATTCATCTCTCTTTCCACATTCCACCATCCTGAATACGCTTCTGGCAACCACTGATTTTTTTTTTATTGTCTCCATAGTTTTTGCTTTTCTAAATGTCATGTATTTGGAATCATACAGTATATGGCCTTTTCATATTGGCTTCTTTCATTTAGTAGTGTGCATTGAAGGATCCTTTATGCCTTTTATGACTAGGTAGCTCATTTCTTTGTAATGCTGAATAATATCCCTTTGTCTGGATATATTAGCATTTATTTAACCATTCACCTACTAAATTGAAGGACATGTGTTGCTTCCAGCCTCTGGTAATCATGTATAAAGCTGCTACAACATCCATACGTAGGTTTTTATGCAGACATAAGTTTTCAGCTTCTTTGCATAAATACAAAGGAGCAAAATTGTTGGGTCATATAGTAAGAGTATTTATAGTTTCAGAAGAAACCGCCAAACTGTCTTCTAAAATGGCTGTACTATTTTGCCTTCCTACCAGCAGTATATGGTATTCCCTATTGCTCCACATCCTTGCCAGTGTTTTGTTTGTCACTGTTGGATGTGTGGATATCCATTGTTTGGATTCGGCCATTCTAATGGGTTCGTGGTGGTATCTTGTTGTAATTTGCATTTCCCTGATGACATAAGATATGGAGCATGTTTTCATATGCTTATTTGCCACCTATATATCTTCTGTGGTCAGGTGTCAGAGTGAGCCTTGCATAGCCTCTGCTTGTCTTCCCTATTCTGGCTGCAACCCCATAGGGCCCTGAATGCCATCTTTGTTCTTAATAGGCTGGGAGTAATTGTCATTAATAAACTGCTGTTGGATTTATCTGTTTAGTATTAGATTGTGTGTCTGGCCATCCCCATATCCCTAGATTAGTAATCCCTCATTCATCAAAGGGGTGATTAATACAATATATTTGTATACTAAACAGCTATGAATGATAATGTGTCTGTTTCTGGAACAAAAGACTGGTAGGTTTACTGTCTAGTGTAATGAATATATCTCTTTACAAGGCAAAGGCTAGACAGATTTGCTTGCACCTCATGCTAACAGTCTCTGATTCCTAAAATCAGGGCTCATTGGCTGTCATACACAGCCACTGCATATGTAGCACCTCCTCAGTTGCTTTACCAAACCTCTGTGGGACGTGAAGGGCCAGGGGAATCAGTGTAAAGTTAAGTTTGTGCTGCCTGCTGACTTGTGAATAATAATGTCCCTTGTGACCCAGGGTTATCACATCTTCTTCCAGCATACATGAGACTGACAAAATAGTTTGTTAACTTTCAAGTAGAGTAAAATCGAATTCTTCATATTTCTTGACAACCTTGCTTTTTAAAATTTGCATTTGCTGCCAGACGTTTGCCCATCCCTTTGTTTTTAGCCTTTCTCAATAACTTTGTTTTGATTTGTTTGTGGACCTTTATATAGCCTTGAGTTGTTTTGCTTTGTGGTGTTTTAAAATTATTTTAGTAAGTGATTATATCTATTTATATTTATTGATGTGATTACCATGTTTGGGCTTAGTTCTGTGATATTATTTTAGATTATACTTACTGGTTTAGTTTATAGTATCAGTCTGACTCTGGTTTGTTGATTTTTAAAATTACTTTTATATTGCTTTTTTTCATTACTTTCCATTCTACTTTTCCATTCTACATTCTAAGTGATTGCCTTAATAATCATACTTCTTACGGTTTTCTATAGTAATTTATTTCTTTACTTAGGTTTCTCTTTATTAGCTTTAAATGCTAACAATTTATTCCTTGTCCTACTTATTTTTGTAGCATTTTATCAATAAGCTTCTTCTGCTTTGTCCATTCTACCTTCTCCAATTTATTTAATTGTGTTATTTCTACTTTGTAGAGCAAAAAATGTTGCCATACTATTCTTGCACTTATTTTTACTTTTGATTTAGTTTTAGCTTAAATATTTAAGTTAAATATGTCTGATGCTCATTATGAGACCTTCTGCAAAAGTCTCACCAGTATATTTTATTTGGGCGAAGTTTTCTAGTAGATTTTTCTGGAAGATCTATGTATATGATATCCTGAATTCTTAAATTTTTATAATTCTAGTATAATAGCTTTTGCACCTAAGGATAGCTTTATTTAATATAAAACTCTTGGCTTAAAATTTATTTCCTTGAGATTTTTGAAATCTCAAATTGTTTTCCTGTTGTCTCATTTATATGCTGTTTTTGAGCATTTGGGAGCACAGTGGTTTTCTCTCCATTTCATTTTCTTGATCTTTTTGCCCAGATCCAAGAAATTTTATAAGAAAATGTCTTACTATAGGTATTTGGGATCAGGATTTTCAGTTTCACCATGAGTCTGTTTTATTGGTGGATTCAAGTGTTATATGTATTTCTGAAAATTTATCTTGTTATAGTTTAAATACCATTTCTGTCTTTTTTTTTTTCTCTTTTCCAGAGATGTTAACTGTGCATATGTTGGAATTTCTTCATCAATCATTTAAATCCACCACTAATTCTCTAATTTCTTATACTTCTTAATTCCAATATTTCTGACATTTTCTTTTTTGGTTTCTGGCTGTTTTCTTTCATCAGTACCCTGTACTGCATTTTTAGTGAGAACTCTTCTCCTTTACGTACTTTGAATTTAATCTTATTTCTGGGATGAGTTTCTTCCGCTTTCCATGCCGTAATTTCTTTTATGAATTTTGTCAACTCTTATTTTCATATAGTCTTATATTTTGTCCATTGCTATCTTGATTTTGAGTCTCTGTTTTTTATTTTGTAAATTAAGTGTTTTGTTTCACTATTGGTCTTCTTAATGATTACTTTTTTGTTTTTTTAAAGATTTAATTATTTTAGAGAGAAGGGGGGGGTGGAAGGAGAGGGAGAGAGAGAATCTCAAGCAGACTCCATGCTGAGCATGGAGCTTGATGGTGGGTCTCAATCTCAAATTCTGAGATCATGATCTGAGCCAAAATCAAGAATCTGACGCTCAACTAACTGGGCAACTCAGGTGCTCCAGTGATTGCTTTTCTAATGAGTATTTTTATGAGCTGAGATGTTTTGATCTGACTTTTTTCCATTTAGTATCTTCTTATAGACGTTGCCTAATACATTCTCTTTATTGTGAAATGTCCTATACTTTCCTTAATTGACAATAGTTGGTATTGGATTGGATAATGATGGCCATTTCAACTAATAAATTAGTAATTTTGGAGGGGAAGGGTTTAGCCTTTTCTGATTTTCTTATTTTCTTAGATTACTTTGAGATCCTTAATTTTTACTCATTTCTTCCTTCTAATCCTTTACCAACAAGCCTCCACAGGATGCCATCTCCTCCTCCCCAGTCATCTCCCTTCTGTCCAGAAGGTAGGGATTTTCTTAAAATTACTATTTCTTCTTACAGCCTTAGGTGTTTTAACCACGACATCTAGACCTGTTTTAAAAAATTTTCCACTCAGGGAAATTTGGGGGTTATTTTCATGTGTGTTTTGCATTGTTGATCCCACTGTTTTATCCTCTTTGTTATGAAATCTACACAAGGCTTTCTGCTCCAGTAATGCCCTTTGAAAGGCTCTGCCTTGTTTCCAGTGTTTTATTACCTTTGAATTGAAGGTCATAATGATTTTAAGGAAAGCACTTGTGATGAGCACTGGGCGTTGTATGTAAGTGATGAATTATCAAATCCTACACCTGAAACAATAACAAACACCAACCAACAAGGCAATAGATAAAACACATCTATATCTGTCTTTAAGGCTATTAATTTTTTTTAATATTTTATTTTCATCCGTTTGAACTGCCATTGCAAAATACAGTACTCTGGGTTGTTTATAAACACCAGAAATTTATTTCTCCACCATTCTAGAAACTGGCAAGTCCAAGATCATGGTGCCAAAAAATTCAGTGTTCGGTATGGCCCATGTCCTAGATGGCACATTTTCACTGGGTCTTTACATGGTGGAAGGGCCTAGCCAGGTCTGTAGGGTCTCTTTTATACGGATACTAGGCCCATTCATGAGGGCTCTACCATCATAACCTAAGCACCTTTTAAAGTCCTCACTTCCTAATCCTATTATCTTGGGCATAAGGATTTTAACATACGACTTTTGCAGGGATGCAAAAATACAGACCAAAGACACCTCTTAACAGCTTGAATATAGAATATTTTCTCAACATCTAAATTAATACCAGGGAAAAAAATTCAACCTCATGTTAAAGAGTGGATTCTTAGCTTCAAGAAAGATTTTAGCACTCTTAGAAAGTCTGCTTTCTCAGGATTGCTAAAGCATCATTCTAACCTCTTTTATTATCAAATTTCACAGTAGTATAATTAGAATACTACAGTATCAATTTCCAATTTTATAATAAATATTGAGGAAAATAAATGCATGTTGCCTGGTGAAGATACACCCTGACTAGTATCAAGATAACCGAAAATGCAACATAGTTCACAAGGTTTGAGTGAAGGTATTGGGACAGAATTAGGCAATATTTTCTTTAAACTCTAGATCATTGTTTCTTTTTTGTGGAAAATTAAGAAACTCAGTCATTATTCAATAGGTTCTCTCAAGGGAAATATCATATTTTTTCTTAAGTAATCCATATTATAAGCAATAAATTCAGGCAATATCTACACCAGAAATCTTTCCTGATTCCTAGTCTACTCTGTCCATGACAGATTAAAACTCTCTTCTTGGTTCTGTCAAAGAAAAATTGCACTGGATAAGTTAAATAGGCAAGAAAGGCTATTGCAATTGTAATCAAAGAGAGGGAGATTAAATTCATTGCTACTGAAACAAAAGAGAAATTTTTTAGTGCTGAGGAGAACAGTGAAAAAATACCAGAGGAAGTTTAGGGGAAGGAAGATGGGTTAATTTCATTAGGTCATTTGTGTTATGCTAATTGGTGCTAATGGAATTTAGGCTCCTATCCTTCCATAGAAATGAGAAGATAGGAGCACTACTTTTTTTTTCTTTGATGACTACATTTCAAAGTGATGTCCTTGAGAAAGACATTCCTGTGTTGTAAAACTGGCAAGTGACTGAAAGAAGATTGATACCTGAAAGGATCAGAGAAAGAATTTATAGCTGCATGTTTTCTAAAGTAAATACTCTAAGGAAAGGGAGATCAGGGGTCTATAGTCAGAAAGAAACCTGTCTAAAGTTTAGTCAAGCTAAGGAGAATATGGCCATCTTGGTCAGTTTGAATAATTTTACTATGACATAACTTTTGAAAGTTACATTTTGTTCATTTCTCTTTCCCTTCCACTGCACTGTGAGCTTCTTGTGAAAGATATTTTATTGAATGATATAGTATGGTATTTTATAATATTTTATTCACTTCTTGTTATTCATCCCCTTTATTCACACCATCTCACAGTGATGTCAAGCTGGCCTTGTGATTTGTTTTATTCTGTATGTAGAACATTAGCAATTATGACATAAACTGAGGCTTGAAAAGCCTGTATGAATTCGGACTTTCTCTCTTGGTTTTTGGAACATTGATGCTACCAAGTAAAGAGCATGGATTATATATATTGTTTTCCTGAAATTAATATAACACTGTATATTAATTACACTTGAATAAAAAATAAATTTAAAAAGCCTGTTATAGTCAGCAATGTAGATATGTACTAGAAGAAATATTGATGTATTCAAAAAATTAACATTGGTTATCTCTTCACAGTATTATGTACACACTTTTCTGACTTTCCTTATCTATACTTTCTAGTTTTTATGGAAGAAAAAAACCCAATTATTATTTTGTTATTTTGATAAAATGTATATGATCTTGAGGTGCCTGGGTGGCTCAGTTGGTTAAGCATCTGACTTTTGATTTCAGCTTAGGTCATGATCCTCAGGGTCATGAGACCAAGCCTCATGTCAGGCTCTGTGCTGGACATGGAGCTGGTTAAAATTCTCTCTCCCCGTCTCCATGCCTTTTCCTCTCCCCATCATACATGCACACTCTCTCTCTAAAAAAAAAAAAAAAAGAAAGAAAAGAAAAAAGAAATAAATGAAATGTGTATGATCTTAAAGTTCTTTGAGTAATGAAACTTTTCATCAAACTCATTTTTTGAAATATGTAATATTAAATTAAAATTAGCTTGAGTGGCTGTTACTTAGTTTTATATTTAGAATACTTGGGTGATTAAAAAAAAATTATAGCAGATGCAATAAGTGTTGTAGCAGTAGCATCTAACTACTTCCATGTATGCCAGCCTGACTTCCAAGAGCCAGCATCTACACCTTTTCCATTGATCTGTGCTCAGGATGTTGGCTGTGTTTGGAAATGATCCCATTGTGGTGAAGCCTTAATCACTGAGCAGTCAGCGAATGGATGTAAATACACCAGCTTCTTTACCTCTTGGTTAGTAATACTGAGGCTTGTATTTGTGGCAGTATTCTCCATATTCCATTATGTAGCCAACCATTATCACTGCCTTTCCTTCCCTGCATTTTGGTTCCTCACCTACTCTGGCATTTCCTATAAATTGCTTGAACTGAATCCTTGATTTCGAGTCTAGTTCTGAAGGTACCCAAACTAACAAAAGGTATTTAAAAATTTTATCAATATGAATAACTTCTGTTTGCCCTCAAAACACTACCAGGTGGAATATATAACAAATAAAACAATTTTGCTTTGAATTGCTTCACTAGCATAAAAAAATACATACTTGTCTATTTGAAATAAAATTTTCTTTTTTTTCTTTCTGAAAAATTTTCAATTGAAGAATAAATTGCTAAAATAGTTTAATGTGATATTAGGAACTCTTTATTTTCAGAACTAAAGGAAAATTATGCATCAGTTCTATTAGTGCGAATTACAGACTAGAATTCTAAAGGATGCTTCTTCAGTAAATGAATGTTAATACAAAAATGGAAGAAAAACTGACAGCTAATAAACAAACATTGTCAGAGACACAGTTATCTTATTTAATATTTACAACAGTTTATAATAAGATCTAGGTAGATACTGAGGCCTAACAGTGGGTATAGGATTAGATTTTCAGCTGTCTTGAAACTACCCTTTTTCTGTTATATGCTGTTCTACATAAACTGAAATTAGAATGACACCATGCTGAGAATATTCTACTATATATTTGTAAAATTCATATTCTAGTTATCTAAAGGTATATCTATATATGTAAACATATATATTAAAATTGTAGAAAAATTTATGTATATATGAAAATTTATGGAAACATAGTGTCAAACCTTTTTGCTTTTATATGAGCTAGTTTTTCAAGCACTACTTATAAGTTCTTCAAACAGTAATGCCTAAAAATGTCTTCCTTCAAAGAAATTATTCTTAGAATCTAATGTTTTAATTACTTCTTTATATGCTATAAATTTTAAATGCAAAATCACTACTTTTTTCATTGTTGTTATATCCAGAAGTAAAGCTATTATCCAGGTAACATTTTTGATAGTTTTATAACAAAGACGAGTTTATTTCAGTTATAAAATAGAAGAACAGGTGCTATCAAAACATTTTATATCTTTGCTTGATATAAAAGCTCTATTACATGAATAAAACTTTAGTTTTTCTTCAAATATTAAAATAGTGGAGAATTTTTAGAATGATATTTTCAAGGTTTAAGAAGGCATGATATTGTACTAGAAAAAAAAGAGGTAAATTTAAGTTATCATCAATTACTAAATGGAAAAAAGAAACGCAGTTTTTTGTTTTTTTTTTATTCTGTCAACTTACTGAGTATTAAAGGTGACATCACTGTGATTACCACATTGAATTGCAGAACTACAGCTAAAATGTTACTCTGATGTTTAAATTAGATTTTAAAAAACACTCATATATTAGACATATTATGCAACTTGAACTAATCTATAGTATATCCTTTCCTTACACATGGCTATTATTTTCTGCTTTAATGGAGGATTTTTATGAGTCTTGTGATTAAGCACCTAATGTTAATTCAAATTATGAAACATGGTTCTTCAGAGCCCCTGCTAGAAATGTAAAAATCATGTGTCTTAAGTTTGAGCACTTTATTCATCACTATAAAAAATGCTATTGTTGATTAGTTTATAATTTAAAAATAGCTAGATAATTTAGCAACTCCTGAGTCTGGGAAATTTTGGTTTCTTTGTTAAGTAAGACAACTTAGAAAAAAATTTTAAAGAATTTTGGAAGAATTTTTTAAATAAAGAAACAACTACTCAAGCAAACAAAATTAAATCCTAACACAGAATCAACTGGAATTATAGCTCATAAAAACATAAAGCCAAGTATTAATTTGATTGAGAGTGGGGGGAAGCTTAGCCACTATAGCACCACCTTGCATCTTATGTAAATTTCACTTTATTCTAGAGATAAGGACACTGAGGACCCTCATTTTTCATTTAATACTTCCAATTTCTATACAACATCTGTCCCCTTTTTCATGCCACTCATAACCCTCCATTTCTCAAGACAATGTATTTAAGGAGTTAGGATCCTGTGACAATGATGATTCTTTAGATTGTTGTTTGATCCAAAGATAGGAACTTTATTGCACAAGCAAGAGTAGCTATGTGCTGTAGTCTCAAGGTTTAATTTAAGATAATATTTCAAATCTAGGTCATTTTAACTTTAAATATCTGAGAAATATTTCTCTTTCTCTTGATAAGTGTATTTATGGTCTCAGTCATAGTCCCTCAGTCCTTCAGTGCGTTTCTGCTAAAATGATTGAAATCAGTGTCCATAACATTGTGAGTGTTCATTGTACGGGGACTCCTTCTTAATTTTTATTGTTGTTGTTGTTGTCAGTGTTCTGTAACAAAAAGGGGTAAGGAATATACAACTTCTTCATTAAGTTTCTTTCTCTTAAAAATTGATTAGACTCAGGGCGCCTGGGTGGCTCAGTCGTTAAGCATCTGCCTTTGGCTTAGGTCAAGATCCCAAGGTCCTGGGATCGAGCTGCGCATCAGGCTCTCTGCTCAGCGGGAAGCCTACTGCTCCCTCTCCCACTCCCTCTACTTGTGTACCTCTCTCGCTATGTCTCTCTTTATCAAATAAATAAATAAAATCTTTAAAAAAATTGATTAGACTCTGGCTTAGTGTATCCACACAAACACATTCATTACACACAATACAAATGCAGTCTCAAAATTGTAAAAGAGGATGTTTACATTTGAATAAAAGCATTCTTATTAAATGACAGATTTAATTCTGAGTTTACTCAGTAAATTTGGAAGCTGAAATTTAAATAAAAGAAAACTACTTTTATATGTATCTCTTCCATATTACAAAAGTGATAGCAGGTAGTTCAAACCACAAAAAGATTCATTTAAAATCAAATAAACTTAAAAATAGATAAAAAATAAGACAAAAACATGCCAGAAAACATTATAAACCTATCAAAATTGTTAATACAAATACATGTTTTCAGGCCTTTTATACTTTTTTAAAAACATTTTATTTATTATTTATTTGACAGAGAGAGAGAGAGATCACAAGTAGGCAGAGAGGCGGGCAGAGAGGGAGTGGGAAGCAGGCTCCCTGTGGAGCACTATCCCAGAACCCTGAGATCATGACTTGAGCTGAAGGCAGAGACTTTAACCCACTGAGTCACCCATGTGCCCCCCTTTTATATTTTCTATCTCTGGGGAAAAATTTTTGATTATGTTTACATTAGCTAATGTGAAGCAGGAAATAAAGTCAGTTATAGATTCCATAAGGTTCATAAGACAAACAGATGATCAAGAGAATAATTATTCTCAGGATGGAGGCCAGGGCAATGTTTCATTAAAAGGTCTGAAACATGAGCAGTGTCTGACTGGCTCAGAGAAGATGTCACTTGATCTCAGGATTGTGAGTTCAAGTCCCACATCAGGTGTAGAGATTACTAAAAATAAACAAAAAAAGTCTTAAACATGAAAATACTATATAATATATTGATATATTGAATGATTTCCCTCAGAATAACCCATCCAGTAAAAATAACAGGGGGGTTTATAGGGCTTTTTCTTATTCGTTTATTCATTTATTTTTTTTTAAGATAGAGACAGTGCGTTTACGCACAAGTAGTGGGAGAGGCAGAGGGAGAGAGAAGCAGATGCCCCACTATGCAGAGAACCCCATGCAGGGCTCTATTCCAGGATCTCTGGGATCTTGCCTGAGCTACAGGTGGATGCTTACCCGACTGAGCCATCCAGGCGCCCTGAGAGCAAGTGCATTCTTCAAGTTATGATTCCCTATACACCTCAAGAGTTTAGTTGTTTAGATTATTTAGGGTTAAGCATTCATTAGAATAGTGTTTTCCCCCTTCTGTTTTCATTATTGCCCCCCATTGAAAGTTTTAATTACACAGATGTGCTGTATATCTCTTTATGTACTATATGTATATCTCTTATATATAAAATAGTAAGATTTTTTTTTTTTGGCTCTCTTCCCCAAAAACAAATTTTCACCCTTTTCAGGGCAATAGCACTTCCACTGTGGAATCATATATTATAGAAATAGAATTTCTTCCTGCCAAAACTAATGATTTCTACTACTATAATTTGTATACTATATTAGCTCTAGTCCCATATCTATATAGTCTAAAGGTAAGGAGGTAAAGGTGCTTCCTTCTTCCATACCTTGGGACAAATTTCTAAAACGCAGTTTTGTAAAGACTGTCCAACAGCTGACCAGCAAAGCACTAATTTTCTGCGTACACATTTCTCTGATTTATTCTATGAGGATATTTTAGAATATTTAAAACAAAAAATAACCCTACATTCTTTTCAGCTGGCTTTTGAAATATACTAGCGATAGTTTTCAATATTGTGCTAATAAATTATTGGTGTGCAACTAAATATTCTGTATTACAGTAAAATGTAGAGATTTTGTGCACAGTTATTAAAAGTGAAAAGTAAGGGAGAGCTTTTTTGTTTGCTTGTTTTTTGCATGAAAACTGAGAATGTAACAATAGGACCCATGGAAAGGACTCAGGGCTTCCGCCAAACTTTCTTGATTCTTAAATTGTGAAACATCTAAAAGGGAAGGTACTACTGAAGTCATTCGTTTCTTGTACAATGAATATATCCTCTAAATGAAATGGTGAGGCAGTCCATTTTATACTTTCCATAAAGTTTTGTCTTTGAAATAAAGGATAACCACATACTCCATATACACACAGATTTTTGTGTATATTAAATTAAAAGAGAAAACACAAACCAACTTTTTTCAAAATTAATTTTATGTTTTATACTTATATTTCTGAGGATTGTATATTTTACTGCTTAATTCTATGAGTTAAAGGTCAAACCAAAGAAACCCTCAGGTAGTTTGCCTGTTATTCTTCATGATGGGCATGGACTAGATGAACATTTTGTTCAAAAGAAATTAATTCTCCCCTAAGTTTTGAATATAGGAAATGGTCTAGGAAATGAATTCAGAAGGAGAGATTAGAAGGAAGTAAACTGATATGAACATTAATAGTTCTCTGGGTAATTGCATTTTGCCCAATGGGTGGGTCCTAAGAAAGAGGAAGGAAAAATCTCAATAAGATTTAGAGATGGAGGCTCCTGGTTAGCCCAGTCCATTGAGCATGTGACTCTAAATCTCAGGTCTGTGAATTCAAGCCCCATGTTGGGCATGGAGCCTACTTTAAAAAAAAAAAAAAGATTTAGAGATGGGACAAAGATACTACAATATGTAAATAGCGTGTATAGCTCATATTTTTCATATGCACAGAATCATTCATATTGGTTTAATTAAATTTTGAAAGTTGGGAAAATTGATATGGATCTTACCTGACTAAAGTATAAACATAGGGAATTGCTAGTATCAGTCAAAATATTGGAAACCAGTCTGAGACAACTTACTAATCTCTCCATATGCCATATGATGGCCAAAGAGCTCATGTTTTAAAACTGAATTGATATTTTTGACCAATATGAATGTCTCTCAATAAATGTGTCACATATTTTTCAAGGACCAATAGGTCTGCCTTCTTCAGCAAATATAAGATGAAGTATAACATGTTGACATGATATCAGTTTAGTCTCTTTCTATAAGCACATAACCTATCATTCAGTAGATTATGAGCCTGAAGCAAACATTTTTCCAAAAAATCTGTACCTTGGAAGCAACCTGACTCAAATTATAGCTATATCTCAGAGTCTAAAAAGTATATTCTTCCTATGACTTGATTACTCCTAAGGAAGAAAAGAACAATTATTTTATAATATTAAAATTAAAACTAAGAAAATCATATTTAAATATTTTAGAATACATGGAAAATTAGGTGAAATGTAAAATATATGGGCACTTTTAAGTTTGTCATTATTTTGTAAGAACTGAAAAGAAATTAGCTTAATCACTGCTTATCACTACTTAATGTTGTTTTTATGCATGACTGTATCCTGTAATAAATACAAATCTCTGTTATATATTTTTTAAAGATTTTATTTGTTTATTCGTCAGAGACAGAGAAAGAGAGAGAAAGAGAGAGCATAAACAGGGGGAGCGGCAGGCAGAGGGAGAAGCAGGCTCCCCACTAAGCAAGGAGCTCAATGGAGGACTTGATCCCAGGACCCTGGGATCATAACCTGAGCAGAAGGCAGACACTTAAATGACTGAGCCACCTATGCATCTCTCAATTACATTTTTATATGAACTTCTGAATAATGAAACTTTTAGCATGTTTCTGACAAAGTATTTTATTGTAGATTCTTTATAAACCGAAAAAAAAAAATTGAATTGTGCACCTAGACAGGCAAGGCCATTTCTGATTTTGAAAACATGGGAGTTTGGCTGTTAAATTTTCTGAAACTCAGCTTGTTGAACTGAGTTTCTACTTCACTTACTGTGTAAAAAAAAAAAAAAAAAAAAAAAAAGACTAGGTTATAATCATCCATAAACTTTAGGACATAATAATACCCTGATTCTAAAATAATATTAGATACTGATCTCATGTAGAATTATTTTTGTTGTATATAATTCATTGTCACCATGGACTGCATTCTTTATTTTTTGACCCATTGTGCTAATACTACTGACATTAATCATTTTTATTGGACATTATAAGCATGCTTTAATTTCATACATGTTGCTATTATCTACCTGCAAACATATTGAGTGTGCTTAGAACCTAATGTTAACATAGCTTTCTCTATGTTCTGTTACACATGTATCAAGAAAAACATAGCCATAGCAACTGCCTTAGATTTTAAATCAGGAGATTTTGAGAGAAATTAAACATTTTTCAGGTATTATTATTTTTTCCAGTTATCAGGAACTTTTTTGCTTACCTGAAATAAGTAAGGTAGCTTGCAAGCTGAAGGTTTCCATAGAGAATAAAAATTCAATTATTTTTCAAAATGAAAACTATCACTGCCCACACTAACCAATTTAAAAGCACTAACAACTGAGAAAGTAATCTTAACCAGAAGCATAAAGCAAACACTAGGACTATCAGGAAACAACACTGAGTTGCATATTTGCTCTTTTCATAGAAGAGAAAAATACAGTATTTTTAATAAATTGGAAATAAATATTTGTTTTTTTAACATCATGAGGAACCATATGAGAAATTTGAGGTTACACCATATCCTCTGCTAGCCCCTGCATCAGAATCAGTGTCCAGTAACAGGAGTGTACTACAAGTCAGCTTTAGGTTCTTTTTCAGTATGCCCTGGTATGACTTCACTTCTTCCCAAGCAATAATATCAAAATATGACAGCATGGATTTGAATTTGACAGCATGGAAATGATTCTAGGTGAATTATTAGCTACCTTTTCACATATTTGTGGTCAGAAATACGAAGTTTGTGGAATTCACAATAAAAGAATTTATTCCATTTGTTCCAAATAATCAACTATTGCTGTATGAAGGAAATTAGAACACTATACTATGTCTATATCTCCTAACAAATTATGACCATAATAACCAAGAATTTTCCACGTTTTGGTGTATGGGTAGAAGAAAGGGTTAGAAAAAAAATGACATAAGTGAAGAGTAAAAGAGAAAGAAAAGAGAGAAGGTGAAAGTTAGAAATGAAAATCCATAGGAGATTAAAATGATATTTTCTTCATCTGAGTAGTAAGGAACAGTTAAAACTATTAAATGAAAATTCAGTGTGCTCTGAATTGATTCTTGAATCAGTTCATCAATTTTACTCCCCTTAATAACGTGTTCATATATTATCTAATTTCTTCTTTGATTATTACTCAGTAATGAGCTATCATATTCCTGATTTATGCATTTGATAATTTGTTTAGATGGAGAGGTAAGTTTGGTAAGATGTAGATTTAGGGATATGGGGGGTAAAAAGAAAGTAATGTAGCAAAGAGATTAGTTAGAAACTAACAATCCAGAAGCTGAGAAGAGAGAGACTTAACATAAGTGTTCTGAATGCTAAAGCTAGAGAGAGGTTTAAAGAGCAGTGAGGTTATTTGGGGTAAAAATGTATTATTACCAATAATTTACATTTTTAAGTGAATTACCAGGACCTGTCACCTGGAGTATCTATGGCTCTTAGTGTCTTGGGAACTTGAGCAAATCAAAGCTTTTCAGAGAAAAAAAAAAATCTTTAGATTTAGTTAAATATAGGGTATTATGTACTCTGTGAAAATAGGCAATAGCAAGGAAATGACTCTGGATACAAACATGTGTCCAAAAGGAAGGGTGAATTGGGGGAAATCAGAGGGGGAGATGAACCATGAGAGACTGTGGACTTGGAGCAACAAACTGGAAGGTTTTGGAGGGGAGGGGGTAGGGAGTTGGGCGAGCCTGGTGTGGGTATGGAGAAGGGCACATATTTCATGGAGCACTGGGGATGGTACATGAACAATGAATCTTGTAACACTGAAAAACTAAAATAAAAGTATTTGGGGAAAAACAAAACAAACAAAAACATTTGTCCATATCTTTTAAGTTCCAGTGCTACATTGTTGACATGGTATTAATAATGTTCCCTATTATTAATAGAGCAACAGACATAGCACAATTTGTATAAGTTTTTGTCATAATTTCCTACAAGTTCTCGGAAGTCCATCACTTATATTTGATTCCTTTTTTTCTTACTTATAAGTTTTGTCCTTATCTTAAAAATATGGAAAATACAGGAGATTGTTTTTTTAACCATTAATAGGAATAATGCAAAGAAGAAAGGATTAACAGGCAAAACATTGAAGCGTATTCAAAGTCATTCACAAAGATTTAGAGAATAAAATGAAGGATAAATTCAAGTGTTCTTTTTTTTTAAGATTTTATTTATTTATTTGACAGAGAGAGATATCACAAGTAGGCAGAGAGGCAGACAGAGGGGGGGGGGAAGCAGGCTCCCCGCTGAGCAGAGAGCCTGATCTGGGGCTCAATCCCAGGACCCTGAGATCATGACCTAAGCCGAAGGCAGAGACTTTAACCCACTGAGCCACCCAGGCGCCCCTAAATTCAAGTGTTCTGTCTCAACTGAGATCACTCTAATTTGACTTTAAGTAAGCTTTTAAACATTAAGTCTTCAATTTTCAGCAACTTATTTATTTATTTATTTATTTATTTATTTATTTATTTGAGAAGGTGAGAGTGTGTGTGGGGGAGGGCAGTAGGGAAAGGGGCAGAGGGAGAGAGAGAATCTTAAACAGATTCCATGCCTAGTGCAGAGCCCACTTGGGGCTCAATTTCAGGACTCTAAGATCATGATCTGAGCCAAAATTAAGAGTGAGACACTTAACTGACTAAGCAACCAGGGACCCCTTCAGCAACTCATTTATGTGATCAACCACAGAAAATAAAATAAATTCATTGATGCTATAAATTTCAGATTTCTTTCCAAAAATCAGATAAGTTTAGGGTTTTTGTTTGGTATCTATTTAAGTAACATTGTAACAAAGTATATTTAAAGAATATCTAATGAGTATGTTTTATTCTCAATTTATATCAATTATAACACACTTGATGAAAGAGTACCTGATAAAGTAGACTATCTGAAATCTTTTTAATAGTTAGTCACAGAAGTTTATGTGTTTATTCAGAGGCTTTAGAAAATGTTTTTTTGTTTTATCAGTTGTGATTTTTCTTATAAAATGATACACACATTGAACAATGTTTCTTTTATTTTTGTGAACATTATATTTGTACATGCACTCTTAGAAGAGGGCAGCTTTCTGGGGAGAGACCTGAGGGCAAAATTAGCACACTGAGGAAAGATTGGGCAGGTAAAAAGAATCAGGGTACTAATGATGCTGGTGAGCAGCTGGATTTATCAGCTTAGATACACTTTGGAATTAAGGTTTCTTTTTAAGAGAAATAATATTTTTCTCCATTACAGTGTTTATGCCAGCTCCATTGAGGCTTATAATATTTACTTGAATGATGTAATTAAAATGCATCATTTTATGATTTTAATGATTTTAATGCTATGATGCATTAAAAATGCAATCAATTTTTTATTTTTTTAAATAGCACTAATTTCTCTGGAAGTAAAAAGTTCTTTGCAAACTTTCGAATAAACTAAATATTTTGAAATGTAGAATTCTGATGGAGAACAAACAAATATTAAATAATGATTTATGAAATGACAAAAAAATCACAGGATGTTTACTTCAAACTTGAAACAGAAGAAATACAGTTGATTTCAAGTAAAAATATGATTTATTATATGTTTTTAAAGATTTTATTTATTTATTTGACAGAGAGAGACAGCAAGAGAGGAACACAAGTAGGAGGAGTGGGAGAGGGAGAAGCAGGCTTCCTGCTGAGCAGGGAGTCCAAAGGCAGGTGCTTAATGACTGAGCCACCCAGGCGCACCTAATGATATGATTCAAAGCAAAAGAAAGGCACTATCAATGAAGAAATAATTATTCATAATATAGGATTAAAATCTTTGGTAGACAGTTAAGAAAAAATTAGTTTGGACCAATTCTTCATATACAACAAGCTAAGATCTAGAGAGACTAGAGTTAATTACTTTTAAAGAATTAAAGATGTACTTAGAAGAAAATAGAGGTTGATATTATCAGATATCTGAAATGAACATGTGTCCATATATAAGCCAGTAAACAGCAAGAGTAAAAGAATTGGAAGGATGAGTCTAGATATGTAAAGAACCTAACCTGGAAATGTGTGGTGCATCAGCTTCCATGAGTCATTTCGTACGGGTGTATATAGTAACAAAACATAAGAGCTGCACTGGAAAAAAAAAAGTCAAAGAAAAATATTAATAGATTATTAAAAATTTAAAATTATATTAGATATTTTAAAAAACAAACAATAGGGAAATATATTTACAATGCATTTTTATATCAAATACTTAAACTGTAAAAAATCTTTATATAAATCAAGTTATACAACATATCCTTTACCCAGAAACTTCCTTTGTGCCCCTTTCTAGTCAATGTGCCAATTAAGATCCCAATAAGTAGTCAACAAAAGGTAATTATTACCAATTAAATTATGGTATTTCAAACAAGAGAATATTTTAAATGCATTAGAAAATATCATTGTAAACTTAAGTGGAAATATGGATGTCTGTTATTTGTTAATTTTTAGTAAGTGCTTGGCATTCATTGAAAACAACTGAAAGAGAATATATACACATGCATACACAAACACATGTTAGTATTTGTGTTTAAGTGTTATGATCAATCCATCAAGCTGCTAACTTGGCAAATGAATGGATAAACCATGGCATGCTGCTGCTGCCAACGTCTCTACCCAGGGAATCCTGAGGGGGCTGGACAAATCAAAAGCATAGATCTTAGCTGAGTCTGCCAATGCTGTTGTGGAACGAACTTGGATAAATTCATTGAGAGAAAAGTGTTTGGGAAAGAGAAAAGGATACATTTATTTCCAGTATGGGCAGCAGGGGAAGGTGGCAGACACAAGACGTATCAACTGACCTCTCCACTGACAAGATGGACATCTAGAGTTTTATGAAGAAACATTGGGTGAAGTGGTTGGGGGGGTACATGCAACGGAGCAGGCAGAGAGCACATCGTCATGGGTGGGTGCCAGTATATGATTAGCCCATGATCGTAGGCAATGAGAGGGACATATGGAGTGTGTTTTTTTTTTTTTTTTCCTATGAGGGTTTTTGGGTCTGGTAGTTGTAATATTCGATTCATTGCCAAACACCTTCATCAGTGCCTCAAGAAAGTGTGCTAAGAAATAAGCACAGAGGGTTTTAGTTATATCAGGAGTTAAGTGGTCTCTATTTCTGGTTTTGATGTTGTGGACTATAGTTGAGCAAGCAGGCTCACTAACAAGATTTATAGAATTATAAACTGATCATTTTCTTCCTTCTTTTTTCCGTCCTCCTCCTCCCCCTTCTTCTTTCCTAATTTTCTGATACATTGTTACATTATTTTATTAAAATATGCATAATGATTCCCAAACATGATACGTACACATTCATCAATACTATGTAATCCATAATTCCCTATATAAAAATTGAAGGCAGAAACATTTATATTTATCATATAGTAGCTTCATTTCAGCCAAAGGTTAATGATGATTTTTAAATGTTTATTTTCCCTGAAGACCTTAAAGATATTTAAAATGTTTAGTGAGAGGTACCTGGGTGGCTCAGTCATTAAGCGTCTGCCTTCGGCTCAAGTCATGACGCCAGGGTCCTGGAATCGAGCCCCACATTGGGCTTTCTGCTCAGCGGGAAACTTGTTTCTCTCTCTCAGACTCCCCCTGCTTGTGTTTCCTCTCTCGCTGTGTCTGTCTCTGTCAAATAAATACAATCTTAAAAAATAAAATAAAATAAAAATAATAAAATGTTTAGTGAAATAATTTTAAATTTTCCTCAATAATTTTCCACTTTAATTTACTTAACTTGACATGTCTCTGTGAAAGACAATTTCTGGTTACTACATAGACAAGAAAAGTTCCCCTAAATTTGTACTAATACTTACATGTAGTGAAATTGCACCAAACTACCACATGATCCCTCTACTAGTACATTCCTCTTTTTTAACTGTTCCTGTGTCAGGATAATTGATGAGAAATCATCTGAACATATGACATAAATGCCTATGTAAAGTATTTTTAAACTGTGACTGAGTTTAGAACTTCAGTCTGTGAATGCATTACTTTATCCTCACAATAAAAGTACGCCGTTTATTCTTGGATCAACTTATATTCTAAACTACCCTGTCTCTGTGAAATGGTAAAAAATTGAAAATTCTCATTGGAATATGCATGGAAATATTTGTGATCCAGCTAAAAGAAGTTGATCTGGAGAATATTCAATTGAATTTAATGGGCTATCTTTATGAGTTTTGCAAATCACTTTTGTGTAAAAACAAATTATCACTAGCTATCCTATAATATTCATGCAAATAGGTCAGTTTGACCTTCATAATATGAATGTCCATGATTTTATTTGCTGCCTAAGGGTACAAATGTGGGTTTCCAAACTGCTTTTTTCTAGAAAAGCTAATAGACAATATAGTTATTGTGATATTACAACTTCTTAGAAATCATTCCCTAGAGAAGATGGAGATTAGAGTCTATTGTATTTATGCAGTTTGTGTTTATTTTTCTTTTATTTGCTATAAGCAGAAAGTAGAATATTAGTATATCATTTCTTGTTAGTGTTCCTAATGTATTTCAATAATCTATTCTATTAAGTGGGAAGAATGTAAAGGAGGTGGATGGTATTGTTTTTTCTTACATCAGTATTTTGAGGTAGAAATTATATAATGTCCATCTCTAAGATCTGAAGTATCCACTTCAATGAGTAGTTTGACTATGGTAAATATCCATAAAATTACAATGTAAATCAAGATGCATACATCCCTATTACCCAGCAGCTTGCCCCATGTCTTTTTCTAGACAATGTACTACCTCTCCTGTCCCCACATTGCTAGGGATTTTTTTTGTTAAATTTTAATATCCTGGATAGATTATTACTGCCTGTTCTTAGAAGTAGAACCATGCTGAACATTCTCTTTGCAACTTTTTTCTTGCTCTTAATATAATGTTTGTGAGATCAGAGCTTGATAGGTGCACGTGTCAGTATTTTGTCCATTTTTTGTTGCTAAGTAGTATTCCGTTGTGTGAATGTAAAACAGTTTGTTTATCCATTCTCCTCTTGATGGTTTTTGGCTCTTTTACTGGGACTGTTGTGACTTAACAGTATTTTCTTGAGGAAGTGGCAGGGTAGGGAGGAATACCTAGGATTGAAATTCATAGACATTTGAGTTCCCAGTTTGGTGTTATTATGAATAAAGTTTCTATGAATATCTTGAACTAGTATTTTGTGTAAATGAGTGTGTTGTTATTATTGTTGTTGTCTTGGTAAATACCTAACAGTGGAATTGTTCATCATAGTATATAAGTAGGTTTATGTTTAATTTTATAGGAAAGTGCAAAAGAATTATTCAAACCAATTGTAACATTATATACTTTTGCCAACAAGGCATGAGAATTCCAGTTTCTACTCAACTACACAAATTCTTGCTTGTAATAATTTTAATTTTAACAATTGCGGTGGATATATGGTACTGTTTAAATTGCATTTTTCTGAAGAGTAAATGTATTTTGATCATTTTTTCATGTGATCATAGTTATCCCAATATCTTCTGTGTAGTATCCAAGTCTTTTGTTTCATTTCAATTAAAAAAATTTTTATCCTACATTAAAGTGTTTTGTAAATGTCAATTAAGTGGATTGAAAGTGTTCTTTCAATTTTCCAAACACCAAGTTTCTTTCTTTTTTTTTTTTTTTAAGATTTTATTTATTTTTTTATTTATTTGACAGAGAGAGAGAGCGATCACAAGTAGGCAAGAGAGGCAGGCAGAAGGAGAGGGGGAAGCAGGCTCCCTGCTGAGCAGAGAGCCCAATGCGGGGCTCGATCCAGGACCCTGGAGATCATAACCAGAGCCAAAGGCAGAGGCTTAACCCACTGAGCCACCCAGGTGCCCCACTTACCAAGTTTCTAATTCCTTTATCAATTATGGACAGAGGAATGTGAAAATTTCTAAATATAATTACAGATTTCTTATTTCTTTCCCCATTTCTGTCAGTTTGGAACCTCTCATATATTACATGTATATTTAGCATTTTTACATCTTCATGATGAAGCTTTTTTCTTTTAAAGCCCCTAGTATTCTGGTATTCAGAGAATGTCTTTTTTCTTAAAGTCTCTTTTTTTTTATTTGAATAAACTACTTCAAGTTTCTCTGTATTAGTGTTTTCTTAAAATATCATCTTTTGTTTTTGTTTTTCTTAACTTTCAACATATCTATGGGTTTATTTGTCTTTTAAAATATTTATTTATTTATGAGAGCGAGAGCACAAAGGAGAGAGAGAAAGAGAAGCTGAAGCAGACTGTATCCTGAGTGCAGAGTATGATGTGGGGCTAGATCTCATCCCCACAAGATCGTGATCTGATCTGAAACCAAGAGGTGGAGGCTCAACTGACTGAGCCAACCAGGCACCCCCACATCTATGAATTTAACATGTAACTGTTTTAAACAGGAAATTTGGGTGTCTTATTTTTTAATCTAATCTATAGTCTCTTCCCTTTTTTTCCCTAGAAAATTTGAGCAACTCGTATATAATTAATTATTAAAAATAATGGATTTTATTAATGTCCTCAATATTTGTTTTATGATTGTTCCATCTGTTGCTTTTATCTTTTTGTTTTTGTTTTTTTTTAGTATTAAACTGTTTTCCTTGTTATTTTTTCCATTTTAAATTTCATTTTATCCTCATGAATATTTTTATTTTTAACTATATATCTATGTTTAAGTTTTTAACTGTTGTATAGGAATATAATATACATTTTCAAATTATCACAAATACCTGTGACTTAATGCCATTTCATGTATAACATAACATTGCAACAGGGTGCCTGGGTGGCTCAGATGGTTAAGCATCTGCCTTTGGCTCAGGTTATGATCTCCAGGCCTAGAGATGGAGTCCTACATTGGGCTCTCTGCTCAGCAGGGAGTCTGTTTCTTCCTCTTCCTCTGTCTCTACCCCTGGCCTCCCCCACCCTGCTGGTGTGCTCTCTCTCTCTCAATAAAATCTTAAAAAAAAACAAAAAACATTGCAAGAGTATGCTCCCATTTACTCTTTTTATTTACCCTTTTTGTTCTTTATGCAGTGTTATTTCATTCTGTGTGAGTTCTCAGCTCCATAAGATACTGTTATTTTTTTGCTTTGCATGCTAATTGTTCCTTAAATAAATCGAAAAAAAGTAAATAATTTGTTTTCTATACTTCATATATTCGTCATCTATAATGTTTTTCATTCCTTCCTAGATAAAGTTGACATGTGGTATTATTTCTTTAGCTTAAAGAAAAATTTCAAAGCTATTTTTGCGATATGAATCCACTGGTGACAAATTCACTGACTTTATGATTCATTTATATTCTATATTACTGAAGGATATTTTATTAGCAATAGACTAATAGGTGGTGGTTGTTTTCCTCTAGTTTTTTTTTTTTTTAAGATTTCATTTATTTGTTTGACAGAGAGAGAGAGATCACAAGCAGCCAGAGAGGCAGGCAGAGAGAGGGGGGAAGCAAGCTCCCTGCTGAGCAGAGAGCCCAATGTGGGGCTCGATCCCAGGACCTGGGATCATGACCTGAGCTAGAGGCAGAGGCTTTACCCACTGAGCCACCCAGGTGCCCCTTCCTCTAGTTTTTAAACATCTAATTTATTATCCTGTGGCTTCTGTTATTTTCTAGCTAACATTATTCTTAATATTTGTTTATAATTGCACACAAAACTGGTCACAGGTCACTATCATATTTTAGAGGTAGAAAAACAGACCCTTCTTGATAGAAGATTCTGCAAAATATTGTGGCCATGATTGTCAGTCTAATATGGCCTATACACCCTCAAAATGATTGTTTATATTAATCCCATGCAGAAATGTGCTCACTGTCTTTTCCAAAAGTGTTATCACAATACTGCATGAGAACATGATTAGGGTTTGGTATCTTGTTATCTAAAACACTTTCAAAAGTGGATGAGGCAACTCAAGTTTTGTTCAGGATTTACAGTTTCACAGTAAGCCTCTTAACTTAGAAGCTCGTAAAATACAAATACCACCACAGGGTGAGACAGGGACGAAATAATAGCAAAAGCCATTTTCATTCAATAAAGAGAAGAATGAGAGCACATAGTAGTCATTATTCCTCAGAAATTTTGAAATTTGGGCAGACTTCTCCAGAGCCCAAGGAATACACAATAGGTCTTCCTAGTACCCAGTTCGACAACCTGGGGTTTTCAACCCTCTTTGTTCTTGGGTCATCATCTGAATCATCCATACTTCTTTTCCGTGAACTGTGTTTCATGTTTGCAGCTGGGAAGATTTATCAGCCTGATTCATGCTTGAAGGTGTTTGGTGGATTTTGGTGAGTTTCCTGTTTGTTCGAAATGAATATATGTTGTAGTTTGGGTTTAAGTGTGATTAAGTTTTCATTGTATTGTTCAAAATGTTAACATACCAATTTTGCATTTGAGTTTGTGCGTGTATGTATGTGTGTCTGTAGTTACTTAAAAAGGTAACTTTTACTTAAAAAGACATTTTCAAATTACTTTAAATTCACTAACTATAGTTGAGGATTTTTCTGTATCTTAGGTTAATTTCCTCAACATTTTGTTCCAGAAATATGTAGACTATGTTATTAGGCAGTTAGTTTTATGATGGTTATATTTCCTGTTAAATTGGTTGTTTACTAGTTATAAACTGCCCCTTTATAACTCTATTAGTATTTCTTGTCTTAAAGACTTTTTTATGACATCAATGTTTCTTTTAGTTAGAATTTGACTAGAATTTTATTTCTATCCTTTTTCTTAGCAATGCATTTGTCTATAGAGTCAGTGTTTCTTGTGAGCAGCAAGTTTTTAAAAGTCAATTCTGACATTCTCTTATTTATAATTGGAATATTATTTTATATACATTGAATACAGTTACTTATATCTGTGGGCTTAATAATACCAACTTTGGGTTTTTTTTGTTTTTATTTATCTCTTCATTGACCTTTTTTCTTCTTCTTTTATTAACCTGTATTTTTTTAATTTATTTTTCCTTTCACTAGCTCATTAGTATACATGCTTTTATTATTTATTTGATGGTTACTCCAGAATTTTATATGTATACCCAGTGAAAAAATATACCTTCTTACTTTATTATTTTTGCCACTTCTTAGGCAAAGCAAAGAAGTTTTCCACTACATCTCCTTTTCACTCTTAACTTTTGTGAAATAATTGTCATGTTTTTCAAATCTACATATACTTTTTACCTCACCACATTATCATTAAGGCTTACAAAGCCAATAATCATTCCAAGTTACAAGCATGCTTTTATTTCTTTCTGAGCTACCATGTTTTCATATAGAATAATTATCATTTTACCTGAATACACACTTTTATAATTTTTTTTATAATTTTCTTATAGTGCATATACACTGATATTAAATTCTCTCATTGTGAAAAAATATACATTATTTTTTTATCCTTTTTTACTGGAGATTATTTTTACTGGATATAGAATTCTACATTGACAGTAATTTTCTTTCAACCTTTAAAGGTACTCTCAGCTTTATGCTGTTATTATTATTATTATTATTATTATTATTATATTTTCTGGTCAGAGGTTAGTTCACAGGCTTATCATGGGGACTTTGAAGTGAATATATATAGAGAGATGAATGTAATATATATGATATATATTCATTTTCATACACATTTACTATAATACATAGTTTTCTTCATGTATTCCCTTTTAAAAAAAATCAGTTTTGGAAAATTTGTTTGCTAATAATCTATCAAATGTTAATGTGTCAGCCTTTTTCTCCTCTCATAGTGGAACTCTATTTATTTTTCCATTTTTAATTAAGTAGGCTCCACATCCAATATAGGGCTTGAACTCTTTAAAAGTTGCATGTGCTCCAACTGACCCGGACAGATGCCCCTGAAACTCTAGTTATAAGAATATTGAAATTTTGCATCATTTCACACATGTCTACGATTTATTAATACATTTTTATCTATAACTCTTTGCTTCAATCTGGATAATTTATTCTTGTATTTTTCCAGTTCACTAAAATTTGTTTTACTGTATACATTCTGCTTCTAACCTTTACTTTTGTATTTTTTTTAATTCTAGCATTCCATTAGAGTTTTTAAAATTCTGATTCTCTAGTAAAATTCATTTTTTATAAAAAATGCACTTCCTTAAAATATTAGCCATAGTTTTAATTTTTATCTAATAAGTTGGATTATTTGTGTCTCTTTCTATCATCTTTTCTTTATGATTTTAACCATTCAGCTCAATATTCTGGTAAATCTAGTAATTTATTTTTTATTTAATGTAAGTCTTTGTGTGTGATAATTGTACACACTTTGACGGACGTTATCTTCCTTCAGAGAAGATTTAATTCCTTTGGCAGATGGGTGCAAAAGTAAGGGAAGGTTACCTTGAGGCTATTCCTAATTTTTTCCTTTACTTGTATGACATCTTCAGTTACCCCATCATCTCAGTTGAAAGCCCGAAGTGTTACTGGGGCCCTTCCTACTTTCAGGGTTGAATTTCCAAGATTTGTTGTCGTCTTTGTACTGTATTACTGCTAGAATCTATATTTGATGTTATATCTGGTTAGCAAATACTGTAGAGGTCACTTTTAGGCAATAGTGGAAACCAGAGTAAGGTAAAAGGGCCCACAGTGACCACTAAGCTGAAGGCAAACAGGCTCATTAAGTGACCCACTTCAAAATAATCATGGGCTTAACTGACCAATTACCTCCAGGCACAATTCCTAAGATTACCAAAAAAGGAAAATTCCATATGTTCCCATATTCCTCACTCCACCCTACAGCTGTGGTCTCACTCCCTCATCACAGGCACTCTCTTTGCTGTCCTGCCTGCCACTTCCTTGGAGTGTATTCAGTAAACTTCTATCTTCCTTGTTCTGCTTGGGTGAATTCCTTCACTGTCCATACCACTGGCTTCCACCCAATTGAGTTGCCCCACATTTTGGGGCCCCCATCCAATTAGGAGAGACACCACAAATAAGTTTTGTTAACTTTCTCAGGGATTTGACCATTTATGTGCAGCATATAATTTACCATATGCATCAAAGAGAAATCTGCAGAACATTGGGTTCACTTCTCAGTGGCCATTTTTTTTCTGAAATTCTTGTCTCTGGAATCTTTGCTGCATTTAAAGATTCAAACTCCATTTTTTCCAAGTTTAGTGAAACTGCAGAAAATAATATGTAGATTTATTTTTCTGTTAGGTCTCTAAGCCCCTGGGTGTGTATTAGCAAATACTCTGAGGATAAAATGCTGAAGAGAAGTTTGGTTTTGATAAATGCACTTCCCTTAAGTGGGAAGGTCTTGGCCTCTTAAGTCCTGACTGCATTTTAAGATTTGATATTTTCAAACCTTTATTACTTTTTTCCAACTTTGTAGATGTTCTTTGTGGGGAGATCAGTCTGAAATCAGTGTACTAGCTAGAGGGGAATGGACTCAGTACATTCTTGTATACTGAACAAACAAAAAAATGTATTTTTATTGCTAAAATCAAAAATACAATGTTTCTGTGCTATATTTCCATGTTTTATTGGCACAAAATATATGCAGTAGCTTTATTTCCTTATATTTATGTTATTCTTATTTAACTTTTCACTGCATAACTAATTAAAAAAAGAGATAAGATAATATACCCAGACAGTCCCAGATTCTAAGGAGCTTACACACACTCTCCAGAACAGTCAATTCAGTACCTGATTTATACTCTTTTAAAATGTTCTTTTAAATGATAACTACCTCATAATTATTTATGTGTAGTATATTTATATGCTTTCAAAGAAAACTGGCAAGGAGATGTCAATCTATTTTTTAAAGAGTCTTAAAGCATTCTTCCATAATTGCTTATTAATTGTGTCTATGGAAAATTAATTCTATACTTACATGGACTTTTGGATTATCTATAATAGTGTGTTATGTGTATGTAAATACTTTGTATTGGATGGGATTAGAAATGTCTGGATTTACATTTCTCTGAATTTCTACAATTTACTATAATTAAAATATGTCAAGAAAATGTACCACATGAACAAAAGAATTGCAGAAACTAATGATGAGTATTTAGATTTAAAAATATATATTGCCATATTATTCTTGCCCCTGAACTCACAAAATATTTTGGATCCAGTTTATGGGAGAAAATTGCTTCTTACATCTGATATTAGATGCAATAGTTACGGAAATTTTCTCCCTGGATAGCTCCTTTCTCATTCAGCACCAAATTACCATTATTGTAACAGCTGTGTCAGCTAGCCAGAGTTCTTCTTTAAGCAGTTGGGAGTTATGCAATCTTTCACTCACTGTCATGCAAGATAAACTACAATCTCATAATAATGCTGGAGTTCTACATAAAAACCAATTACATAGCACTGGCCCATTTATTGATGAAGATTGTATTAGAACCTAACAAGAAGTAGTCAAGCTTTACATTTCCAGGTTGGAATGAATGTGAACTAACAACATGATGCAAATTTAAAAAGTAAACTTAAATAGTATGGAAAGGCAAAGCATGCTATGCTAGAGGAATATTTTTAAAAAATTGAAAATAATTATATGAAATGGTGAGCTAATTAAAATTAGGAGTATGGCACAATACAAAACATGTCATCTGTGGTTATCAATATTATTTAAAATTGTTGACTACAAATTGATCAGATATAATACATAAGTATAGCAGCTTGCAAAATAAGTTCGTATTTATCACTTCATTTAGTCTTCAGAGAGAAAAAGAGTAATATAATTTTCTAAGCCCTAAATATGCTTTATGTCATTTAAAAACCTAATAAGATATTAACACATTATCATGATTTGTGAAAAGTAATTTCATATATTGGTCTTCATGTTCAATGAGTGAAAATATTTTAGAAATTTGAAAAATCTCAATATTAGAAAATTTAACTTGTGGTTAACTTGTTGCAAACAGGATTTCTTCTAATTTTATTTTTTATCTTTTAAATATTTATTGATAATGATTTTTACTAGTTTGCTTTTAAAGGAACAAATATGGAGTTTTTCTAAGTATGGCAACATAAATAAATACCTTGTTCAACAAACCTGTTCAGTTTTTTTTTAAATGCAGAGATGAGCTTACAAGTTAGATACAAATTAACTAGATGGCAAGAACAAAGAGAAAATAGGTATCTGAATAGAGAGAAATGCCTTGCAGACATCTATACACCTGGTGATTTGGGCTTCGTTTTCAATGCTTGTGTTCAGAGACAAAGCTCAGGACTTGTTCTAGTGGAGGTTCCAAAGAATACCTTCAAATAATGCTGACCTGCAAAGAACTATAGTTCTTACAAGAAAACTAGAAATAAATTCATTCCTCTAAGAGATAGCAAAGAAAATTACCCACCTAAAAGGTTGATACTGAGCTTAAATAGAAAAAATACCTTCACATAATTTATAAAATTTATAAAAATGGCATTTACCTAAGACATCTATTTATTCTATAAATTTATTGTAGATAAAATTATATATATGTATATTTTGTTTAAGATATTCTTTAGGGGCACCTGGGTGGCTCAGTGTGTTAAAGCCACTGCCTTTGGCTCAGGTCATGATCTCAGGGTCTTGGGATCTAGCCCCGTATCTGGCTCTCCGCTCAGCGGGGTGGGGAGCATGCTTCCCCCTCTCTGTCTGCCTATTTGTGATCTCTCTCTGTCAAATGAATAAATAAAATCCTTAAAAAATAAAAATAAAGATATACTTTAAAAAAATTATGCAGTATTTTTCCTAATTTTTTACTGCATGGCTATTATCTTTGCTTGTTTTCTTAGAAACCCTTTCCCCACTCCAGAGGAAGATTAATATTTACATTTTGAAGTGTAATTCTGGTTTCTTTTTATATTTAATAGTTTAATCTACTGTAATACCAACTGAAGTTTGGGATGAGGAAGGAGTTGAACTTACTTTCAACAGTTATTTTTTTTTCTAGATCATTAGGCTTTCATAGGGTATTAAAGTTAATGTGTGGGTAAGTTTAAGGAGTGTTACCATTCAAATATTTAGAGTTCTCTTTAATGGGTTCTTTCTGTTTTTGTAAATTTTACCCTTGGGTATTTGTTTGCACTTATGGCTAATGTCATATTTCTTTTTTTACCTCGATTTTGGAGGTTTATAGCAAAACATTTGTCTGTCTATTTATTGTAACCTGATATGATACAGTATAATACTTTTATTTCTTGGTTTATTGGTCTTTTTTTGGAAGGTAAAATAAATATATCTCTGGTTCTTATTTTCTTATGATACTTAATGCTGGACTTCTAACACTTAGTTTTATTGTCATTTAGGCTTTATTTAGCATGATAAAATAAAAGGTTTTTTGCTGTTTTGTTTCGTTCTTCTATATTTCTCCTTTCCCTGATAATAATGTCATTGCTGCAATTTTGGAATATAGTTTGGGTTTGGTAGGGTGAGATCCAGAGCTGATGACCAAGAAAGCCTTCTTGATATGACTTTGGTGCAAATTGGTGGTTTTGGTGGTTTTATTAAAGCACGGGACAGGACCCCTGGGCAAAAAGAGCTGCTGCCCCCAGTTGTGAAGTGTAGCTGATTATATACTTGGGAGTTGCGGGATGTAAGGAAAAAGGAGGTTTCAAAACGATTTTCATATGTTAAAAAAGACTCACAAGATACCAGAGGCCTTGCCAATGTCAAGTGAAGGTTGTTTTTCCCTTAGCAAGGCATTAACATTAGGACAATTGGGACCTTCCTGGAGTAATGTCATGAGTATCCCACCCAGGAGTGTGTGTGTGTGTATGTGTGTGTGTGTTGAGGGGGGAGGTTGCAGGCTGTCAGCTTCCACTTTGTCTTTAGCTAGTCTTCTGCTCCCTCATCATCATGACATTTTTTTTCTTTTTGATTGATACATAATTGGTCATCATTTCCATTATTTTTGTGTGTATAGTTGTTTATCCATTTGTTGTACTTTGATTATATTGTAGACAAAGTGTAGTTGATTTTTTTTAACTCAAACTATGAATCTTGTATCTGGTCAGCTTGTTTCATTACCTTTCTTCTATTAATGTTTCATTGTTATTTCCCTTAGTTTCCATATCTTAGTAGTATCCATACAATAAGCAAAATCATGTCTAATTTATTTTTAAAAATACATATAGTATAGTCAAGATTAGAATATCAAAAAGAAGATGATGTACAGATACCTTAAGGAAAATGTGAGCTACTTTCATTGACTGTTATTTGAATATTTGTAAATTCCTTAGAGACAGACTATTTTTACATTTTAACTTAGATTATAGCTAACTCATTAACTGTGAAATATTTAGTACATCATTTAATTATATTTACATATAAAATATTTCATAATTTTCTGGTTGGCCACTAAAGGACATGAGTATTTTTCATGGCAGTAATACTCTTTCTATGGCTGAATGTGAATATCAGTTGTCAAGAAGACCTTCCTCTGCCCTATGGTCTTTCCAGCTGGACTTGGAATCGGATTTGACATAAAATAGATTAATAAGAGAAAAATCAGATTTAATAGCCAAAGTACAGGGATCCACACAGACATGAAATTCCAAAGACAAGGAGGCAACATGAAGCTTATATGAACTAAAGAGAATAGCGGGCTGGGACACAGAGGGGAGAAAACTCATGAGCAAGAAGGTGATGAAGGATATTTGGGGAGAAGCAAGTTTGCTCTATTCGGTAAGTTCCTTGGTAAAGAGGAGCCTCTGTAAATAAGCTTTCTTCCTGTTGCAAGCTCTCCTTTCCAATATAAATTTAAGCAGTTATAGGGGAGGCAGAGACCTTTTATTTCATCTACAGGGTTTTTATTATTTTTTTGAAGATGTATTTATTTATGAGAGAGAGTGTGCACGTGTGGGGAGATGGGTAGAGGGAGAGAAGTCAAGTAGACTTCCCACTGCCTGTAGAGCCCAACATGGGGCTCAATGGTGTGACCCGTGAGATCATGACCTGAGATGAAACCAAGAGTCAAATGCTTAACTGACTGAATCACCCAGGTGTTCTGAATTTTTATTACTTTTAACTTGAAATAATCTTTATGCCAAATTTTTTGGCATATTTTTGGGCATCTCATCCTATTCCCCTTCACAATCAATGAAGATCTATTTTGCATTATAAATTGTTTCTGATGTAGGAAAGATGTTAGGGTTCAAAGCCAGAGGCCCCAAGAAAGAAATCTTGAGACATCTTTGGTGCAAAAAAGTAGTTTTATTAAAGCATGGGGACAGGACTGGCGGGCAGGAAAGAGCTGCACCTGGATCATGAGGAGTGGCCCATTATATACTTTCAAGTTGGGAGAGGGTTTGGGATAGCTAAGTCTCTGAGGAATTTGGAAGCAGGGTTTTCAGGACCTTGAGGAAGCTAGCTAGCTATTGTTAGGAAAAAGTTATTTATTACTCTCTGATAAAACCTTAGTCATGAGACCCTTCAGGTGGGCAATACACTTGGGGGATGATTGCCAACATGTATTGTGGGGGTTTTAGAGATAAAGGAAACTTCTGAAGAAATTCTTAAAGGTTAAAATAGACTTACAGGATCCTGGGAGTCAGGCTAAGATTCCTTTTTGCCCTTAGCAAAGTATTAACATTGAGGCAGTTGAGTCACTAGAGGAATGTCACTCTGCCTGTTTCAAAGATTTGTCAGTGGGCTGTATAGTAAGAAAATTTAATAATTTTTCTTCTGCCTTTGTTTCCCACATCAAAAGGACAGATTCAGAGTAGATGCTCTTTTTTTTTAAGATGCTCTTTTTATAACACCTTTGAGTTATTTATTAAACTATTCTTTAAACAGCTTTTCTTTATATGAGCTCCTTTGAGAGCAGAAAGGACATTCCTTTACCCTTGTATACTATAAATGATGTAGAGAACAAAGGCAAAAGGAAATGTAGATAAAATTAAATCTCCTTACAACTTGGAGCCCATTGACAAATATTTGAGGAAGGCAGAGTATGACATTCCTCCAGGAACTCCCAACTGTCTTAATGTTAATGCTTTGCTAGAGAAAAAAAGAAACAATCTTAGCTTGACAGTAGCCAGGCCTTCAGGATCCTGTAAATCTTCTTTAACACACAAAAATTCTTTTGGAAACTTCCTTTGTCTCTACCCCTTCCAACTGAAAAGTATATAATCAATCCTGCCTCACAGTCCCAGTGCAGCAATTTCTGTCCAAGGGTCCTGTCCCTGTGTTTTAACAAAACCACCTTTTTTACACTGAAGATGTCTCAAGAATTCTTTCCTGACCTCACATCAAATCACATCATCAAGACTACAATAATATTAAAAGGACAATGACATCACATCAATATTAAATATTAGCCATTAAAAGTAAAAAATCAGTTAAAAATTCTAATATTCTTTGTATTTTTTTATTATCATCAACAATACTCTAAAATGGCATGAAAATAGCTGTGGGAAACATATCTTGACCTTTATTTCTATTAATGGTTCTGTCCTTCAGTAAAATTATACCCATCTTGATGAGAAATTATTTCTTGACATTCTTTTAATTCACATATACTATAGCTTAAAATATCAAACAGTAATATACTCTCCTTATTAAGAAAAGTGTCTAATTTATTCCAAAATGATTGGTGTTGATAATTGACACAAATGAAAATTGTTTCTTCTTTAAATGTCCTTGGCCGGATGGTTATGGGGAAGTTTAGAAGAACATGATCATCTGTTACCCTCATAAAAATATGAAAACAGCAACAGCACATCTGATGTTGAAGAAGAAAATTGCATTTTCAATCAGTGTCTTGTGAAAGTAATTAGAAGTTCGGTCTGTGGGGTGCCTGGTGGCTCAGTGCCTTAAAGCCTCTGCCTTTGGCTCAAGTCATGATCTCAGGGTTCTGGTATCCTCCGGCATTGGGCTCTCTGCTCAGTGGGGAGCCTGCTTCCCCTTCTCCTTCTGCCTGCCTCTCTGCCTACTTATGATCTCTCTCTCTCTCTCTGTCTCTGTGAAATAAATAAAATCTTAAAAAAAAAGTTCTGTCGAGAGAGCAAATCAATAAAAACAAGCATACAAGCAGTGGGGAGAGGCAAAGGGACAAGCAAAATTGCTGCTGAGCCTAGATTCTGACCTGGGGGTCTATCCCAGGACCCTGAGATCATGACCTGAGCTGAAGGCAGACACTTAACTGACTGAACTACCCAGGTGCCTCCAGGTTCAACTTCTATAGTTCATTTTTGTATCCCAGTGTTTCTCAAAGTGCTTGGCAGAGAGTTGGGTGTTCAATAGTTGTCTTTAAAATTATACCGAACTGCAAGTAGAGGAATACTAGGAATAATTTATTAAAATATAGTCATTCTGTGATTACACTGTTATGATTAATGGACAGCCATATGGTATTATTACAAAACTGAAATGAAAAATCTGAGGAATAAACAAGATTATCTGTTAGTCTTTCATCCATAATCTGACTTGATCCATTGCTTATTTATGGCAATTTAAATAAAAATAGTGCATTATTATGATTGTGGAAGATATAAATAAGGATAGGAGATGTAGCTTTGAAGAAATAACTTTCTAGCGCCAATAACCTTCTTTTATTAAAACTTAAATCCACTTTATTTTCCCTCTTACATCACTGAAAGTTGTTCCACCATTAAATGAGTGATGAATAAAAGTTGCCATTTTGGAGGGTCCTGGGTGGCTAAGTAGGTTAAGTATTGATTTCAGCTCAAGTCTTGATCTTAGGGTCGTGAGTTCAAGCCCCATGTTGGGCTACACACTGAGCATGGAGCCTACTTAAATTAAAAAAAAAATGTCATTTGTGTTTTTATCTATAACATGGATCTTTAATCAACTATTGTTTTTATGTATGTTCAAATCCTATTTTTTAATAAGCTACCAATAAAACCTGACACTAAATTCAATCTGAACCTATTAACTATATCTAGGAAAGCTTAAGAGTCATTCTGTAGCTTCATTTTTATATTTTTAAATCAAATTGAGAAATAATGCAGAAAAAACATTTAAAAAATGAAAAAAATTATTACACAAGGTTCATATTTACTAACCATTTGACTTCAATAGAAACAAATTCTTTGTCTCAATTACAAAGCCTCTAATTTTGTAGTATCTGATTAGTTTTCTAAGAGTGTTGAAAGAGTATTTTCTCCTGCAAGTAGATTATATGTAAATGAAATAAATATATGTCTATGTATATTTGAAATAAAAGTGGTACAAATTTCACTTTATGATTGTACCACATCAAGTTTTGGTGATAAAATATTAAAATATAGTTTAATATAAGAGGAGAAATCTGATAATTCAAAACTGTATTTTTAAATAAAATTTATCTCTTAGAGCAGTTTTAAGTTCACAGCAAACTTGAGGGGACAGTACCGAAATTCCCCCCTCTCCACACATATGCACAGCCTCCTCACTAGCAAAACACTGCATCAGAGGGGTACATTTGTTATAATCAATAAATGTATATTGATAACTTATTATTACCCAAAGTCTAGTTTATCTTAGTCTTCACTCTTGGAGTTGCCCATTCTGAGGATTTTGATAAATGTATAATGGCATGTATCTACCATTACAGTATTATACAGAATAGATTCACTACCCTAAAAATCCTCTAGGCTTTACTTCTATGTTTCTCCTTTCCCTACAACCTCTGACAAACACTGATTCTTTTACTATCTCCATAATTTTGCCTTTTCTAAATTGTCAATTATTTTCAGTCGTACTATGTATAACCTTTTGTGGTTGGCTTTTTTAACTTAGTAATAGGCATTTAAGTTTCCTCCATGTTTTTTTCATGGCTTGAAAGCTCTATTCTTTTTAGCACTGAATAATTCTGTTGTCTGAATGTACCATTGTTTATTTGTCCACTTATCTACTAAAAGACATATTGGTCACTTTCAAGTTTTGACAATTATGTATAAAGCTGTTATAAATTTCTGTGTGAAGGTTTTGTGTGGATCTAAGGTTTCAGCTCCTTTGGGTAAATACCAAGGAGCAGAATTGCTGGATTATATGTTTTGTTTTGTTTTTCAAAGTGATTGTGTCATTTCATATTCCATCAGAAATCTATGAGAATTCTTACTGTTTTTCATCCTCCCCAACCTTTGGTGTTGACAAGTATTCTGGGATTTGGCCATTCTAATAGGTATGGAGTGGTATCTCATTATTTTTTTGTTTTTTTTTTTTTAATATTTATTTATTTATTTGATAGAGAGATCTCAAGTAGGCAGAGAGGCAGGCAGAGAGAGGGGGGAAGCAGGCTCCCTGCTGAGCAGAGAGCCTGATGCAGGGCTTGATCCCAGGACCCTGAGATCATGACCTGAGCCAAAGGCAGAGGCTTTAACCCACTGAAGAACCCACCCAGGCACACCTCTCATTGTTGTTTTAACTTGCATTTCCTGATGGCATAGGAGGTAGAACATATTTCCATATGCTTATCTGCCATGTGTATATCTTTGGTGAGATATCTGTTCAAATTTTGGGCCCATTTAATGAGGTTGTTTGTTTTCTTACTGTTGAGTTTTAAGCTTTCTTTGTATACTTTGGATAACAGTCCTTTATCAGGTAAGTCTTTTGCAAATATTTTCTCCCAGTCTGTGGCTTATCTTCTCATTCCCTTGACCTCATCTTTCACAGAGAAGTTTTTAATTGTAATGAAATCCTGATTATTCATTATTGCTTTCATGAATTGTATTTGTGGTGGTGTTTTGATCATATATTTTATATGTGATTCATATACATAATCATGTGCAATCATATATGCTAAATTTATGAAATTTCTTCTTTTATATTTCACAGTATTTTAAATGTACAATGATATATGCTAATATAAAATATATTTAGGATGCACTATCACTGAAAACAATAATCCACATAAAATGTATATTACATACATTTTATATAATTACTATAGACCAAATACTATAATATGTATTAAACATCAGTATAATATAAATGACAAAATATTAAAGTATGTAAATATATTTTGATATAAAATTAAATATATAAAATATCTAACAAAGATTCTATGCCTTTATAGCTTAGCACAAATCAAACAGACATAATACATACTATTTTGAGAATTCACTTTATCCAGCCATTCAGTATTTAAATTTGGCTTTCTCTGATGTGGATAAGGGGTTGCTATTCATTTACTCTAGGTTCTTTCTCTCTGTCTGATCTGGAAAAATCGAATCTTAGTCTTTCAGAGATCACTTAAACAAATATTTCTCTATGTTGAAATTTCTAGCACCTCAAGCATTATTAAAGTTTTTTTTCTAATGTGTCACCATAATAAGCACCCAAAATACTAAAACACCACTGTAACCTTTAACACTTAAATATTCAGTAGTAAAATCATTTGTGAATTTCTAATACAAGAATAGGCTATATTGAGTAAAAGATCAAGAACTTACTTGTTTTTTTTACTCAAAATAAGGGCAATGTTTGGCTTTGAAAAGTTGCTGAATAAAAGGTTGGTTTTTTGTTTTGTTTTGTTTTCCCCAAAATTTGTTTATTTTTTCAGTGTTCCAAGATTCATTGTGTATGCACCACACCCAGTGCTCCATGCAATATGTGCCCTCCTTAATACCCACAACTAGGGTCACCTAACCCCCCACACCCCTCCCCTCCAAAACTCTGTTTGTTTCTCGGAGTCCACAGTCTTTCATGCTTCATCTCCCCCTCTGATTTCTCTTAATTCACTTTTTCTTTCCTTCTCCTAATGTGCTCCATGTTATTCCTTATGCTCTACACGTAAGTGAAACCATGATAATTGACTCTCTCTGCTTGACTTATTTCACAATAAAAATTTTATTAATTAATTAATACAATACTTTTTGGATATAGTAACTATAAGTAATGGGTGGCCGTGTTTCCTGTACTGTTGTTTCATTACACATCTAGTTTCCTATTCTCATATTTATGGCCAATTTTTTTCTCCTTTTTAATTATCTCTCACCCTTCAGAATATATAATAGTACCTTAATAAATAGTCATTAACAATTTTTGGCTTAATAGAACTTTATATGAAAATTATGCTCACTTTGTGGATTTTACTGTAGTATTTTGTTATCCATAGAAAATCCTAGGATACCAACAGTCCTTTTCCAAATGTGGAAAAACCTGGAAAAAGTTTGGTAGAGATAGAAAACTATGAATAATGTTTGTAAGAAAAAAGGAAGAGAAAGAACAGGAATGGAGGAAAAGAAAGCAATTCATAGTGATACAGTTATTCAGGTCACAAAACATTTCTATTTTAAAAAAGAAAACTTGTTTAATGGCACTTTTAGAGCATATATTTCAATGAATAATAAAGAAATTCTAAGAACAATGTTTAATATGCTACAAATTATTTAATTTGTACTCTATGGTAGATATGTTTTGAGTAGGATGCCAAAAGATTAATACTGTAATCTAAAAAAAAAAAATAAAGCCAGTGTGTAGTTTTTGATTGTTATTGTGAATATTCATACTATTTTTTCCATTAACTTTAATAGCATTCACTCAACTTCACAAAACATCTCCACTACAAGATATTAACTCCTATCTTCCAAGTAAAAACCAATTTTCTATCTCTCTTACTCCTTTCTCACTACTGTTTCTTGACCAGTCATTTAGAAATATTTCCATACTGTCTTTTCCATAACTCTTTTAGCTCCATACTACTGTTATTTTCCAACAAGATTTCATAATTCATCACTTTAACTCTCTTTACACAGCTTTCAACCCTTTTGCTTTCCAGGAAGCCAGTAAGTGAAGGCATACCCTGGATTAATCCACTACTATACCCAGGTTTTTTACCTGGAGGTATAAAATCACTTGTTTATTCATGATTTGGACCAATGTAAATTCATCCCCTTCAACATTTTGTTGGTGCTTCAGAAACTATGTATGTGACTTGAGTTTGCTTCTTTGCCCCTTCTCCATAGTAGAACATTTGGAGATTTGCCACTTCCCTCAAATCTCCGGTATTTATTGCCTCTTACTCTGAGAAGCTCTAATAGGATATATATTGTAAGATCATCAACATTCAAAGAATAATATTAAAGGAGTAAAAGTAGACGAAAATCTACAAGTATCCCTCAGATCCCTTTTGCACATTAGTCTTGACTATCCTTAATATTTGTAAAATTTAACATTTTATCAAATTTTGATAAACAGTACATTCAGGCTACTATAAGGAAGGTACTTTACAAGACTTTAATACTTTTCAATATGTTAAGAGAAGTAGCTACTAGAAATAGGCTAAGGCATTTTTATGATTAAGAATTGTGAATTGAGCTGATTTTATTCAAAATATTTACTTTTCCTTTTTTTGTGTGTGATGCTTGTCTAAAGTTACATCAATTTTCCTTTGAGAAATTAAATATGAATATTTTATATCTGTAAAGCATTTAAAACCTTCATTGGTGTTTAAAGATGTTGGCTATTCAAAAATTTACATTGGCTTGATTCTAAAATTATAGAACTATTAATAAACTCTAAGGAAAGCTCTAAGGAAGTGTATAGTAGCTTAACTTTTAAAAATGTATAGCAGTCTGATAAGAAAAGAGAAATAAATCTATACATAAGTAGTTGAATTTGAATGTTGACTGCTCCAGTACTCAAATCTTTTTAGCTAGAAACGCTGTTTTGCAAATTCTGTGGGTTAATAGAAATTCCTAGGGATGGTTTTGATGTGTAAGCATTTTGTAAATATAGTACAAATCACTGTGATCCATTGTGCTACCTATAAAACATTTTGATTTTCCAATCTCATAAGATGTAAAAGGATTTATAAAGAACTATAAAATTGTTTGAATGTTCTCATAGGAAGTATTATTCAACTTCACCAGAAGTTGTACATAGTGGACCTTGAATTGAAACTGAAATTTTGAAGGCATCATAATTCCTGGGTGATTCCTTTGTTTGCAGAAAAGTGTATACCATTTTTAGGCTTACCTTTCTTGATCAATAAAATAAGAATAGAACATTGTTATCCAGAGGTTCTTGACTGTTTCATAAAAGTGCCATGTAAAATATTGAAGATGATTTGAGCTTTAGGAAGCCAAAGATTTGCTTTCTTTCTATAGTGAAAAATGTTTGAAAAATTAGTGAGATGAAACTATTTAAAATTAAATAATATTCTCAATACACACACGGAAAGATAGATTTTCTTTTAACATACTTTAAAATGTTCCCTGTGGTCATAAATAGAAGTTCTAGGGACTTTCTTTGGAAATCATCAACATCAGGTAATAAAATTGTAAAAGATCTGTGAAAGTCTTCACATCATTTGTAGAAAAAAGAAGATTTTTCTTTTCTTAAGAAAAGATTTATACTTGATAGATTTAATACTTTATAGATTTCTTCCTCTTCTGCAACATACACTGCTTTATCTACTGAAAGGCTATGGTATTTTGTTTTAAAACACTAATGTTTTCCCTTTTTTTTTTTTGAAATAAATGTCTTAATTTAATATGCTTTGATGCACAGGTATTCTGTTACTTATACAGAAGTCATCCTATTAGGTGTACTTTCTATCTCAAGCCTCTGACATTATTCTCATTTAGGTTGATGATCTGCGTCTAATGAAAAGCATGGAGTTAAGGTGGGAATATTTATTGTCCACAGCATTTTGATAGACTGTTCTACTCATCTATATAGATTTAGTTGTTCATGTTGAATACTGCTGATGAAGTAGTTTTTCCTCTTCATATTATTTGTCTACCAGATTACAAAATTACATTTAACATAAAAAAAACCCAGTAAGTTGGCCATTTCTTCCTATAAATGTTAGCCATATTTATGCCTGATCTTAGAAAACTGGAAACAAAATAGCAACATGGACATCTTGTATTTGACTTCTCTATGTACTTTCTGCGGCATTCCTATGTCTGAGGTCCTAATTTGTCCCTTATATAAATTTAAATGTAACATACAGCAAAAATACTTCCTATTCTCTCTGTTTAAGAAAAAAATGTTTAGTTAAGCATTGTCTTAGAGAACACTTAGTTGTTACTCTGCATCCACATAGTAGACCAAAATAAAGAAAATACTGAAATAATTCTTAAATGATTATTAGAATTTTTGTATGAATTTTAAAATCTTAAAAGAATCAATTTCTCTATCATATTTCTTCCCTTTATGAGCTGCTGAGAATAATAAATTTGAATTATAATACCAGTGTGAAGTTATAGCTTGCAGGTAATTTTAGTGAAGAGGCACAAAGAATTAGCTTGTTAAAGATGCTAATAAATTATGCGGGGTATAAAATGTGGCACATTTTCCCTTGTGGTGCTTAGTCCTTACCTTGAAGTAATATTACCTCTATTTAAGATTCTAAGTTTTTGAAGAATAATAACTATACCCTCAAAAATAATATGTATATTGTGGGATAGCCAGGATAGTTTTTATACATTTTATCTTTCTTTGGCAATTTGCCTACAATTGTAATAATTCATTTAAAAACAGATGGTAGAGAAAGCAGGTATATCTGATGCTTTATTTTAGAAAAATAGAAGAACTTGAGTGAGTCCAGTATTCAAATCATAATTCAGTTTACATAATAATTGAAATCCAACCAATTCGTTGGGGTGACCCTATCATTTCTTATTAATCCCTCATCACACATAAGGCAGAAATTAATCAAGTTCCATGTCTGATATGATGCACATGAACAGTATTTAGGTCACTGCTGAAACAGATTTGCAACCTACTGATAGTAGATGAATACATGTGGTATCTACATAAACACTTTACCTACATAGATTCTTCAGATTTCCCTACAAGAAAAATTAGAAATGAAATGCCTGAGAAAAACTGATCATGGTTGGAATTTTATAATAACAATCCTGGTTGATTCAGTTATCATAGTGACTTTTTTATTTAATTTTTAAATTTTTTTTCAGTGTTCCAAGATTCATTATTTATGCACCACATCCAGTGCTCCATGTAATATGTTCCCCCCCATTACCCACCACCAGGCTCACCCATCCTCCACCCCCTCCTTTCCAAAACCCTCAGTTTGTTTTTCAGAGTCCATAGTCTCTTATGCTTCGTCTCCCCATCCGATTTCCCCCAATTCACTTTTCCTTTCCTTCTCCTAATGTCCTCCATGTTATTCCTTATGCTCCACAAGTAATTGAAACCATAATCAGCATAATCTCCTCCACGTTGATACAAAAGTTGGGTATTCATCTTTTCTGATGGAGGCATAATAGTCCATTGTATATATGGACCATATCTTCTTTATCCCTTCATCTGTTGAAGGGCATCTTGGTACTTTCCATAGTTTGGTGATTGTGGCCATTGCTGCTATGAACATTGTGGTGCGTATGGCCCTTCTTTTCACTACATCTGTATCTTCGGGGTAAATACCCAGTAGTGCAATTGCACTGTCATAGGGTAGCTCTATTTTTAATTTTTTAAGGAATCACCACACTGTTTTGCAAAGTGACTGCACTCACTTGCATTCCCACCAACAGTGTAAGAGGGTTCCCCCCCCTTTTTTTTAAGAGTGACATAGTCGGTTAAGCGTCCTACTCTTTTTTTTTTTTAAGATTTTATTTATTTATTTGACAGAGAGCAAGAGAGACACAGAGAGAGGGAACACAGGTGGGGGGAGTGGGAGAGAGAGAAGCAGGCTTTCCCGTCGAGCAGGGAGCCCGATGCGGTGCTCCATCCCAGGACACTGGGATCATGACCTGAGCCCAAGGCAGCTGCTTAACGACTGAGCCACCCAGGCACCCCAGAGGGTTCCCCTTTCTTCACATCTCTTCCAACACTTGTGGAAAAATGGGCAGAAGACATGAACAGACATTTCTCCAAAGAAGACATAAAAATGGCTAACAGACATATGAAAAAGTGTTTATCATTATTAGCCATCAGGGAAATTAAAATCAAAACCTGAATGAGATACCACCTTACACAAGTTAGAATGGCCAAAATTATCAGGACAGGAATCATGGTGGCTTCTGAGTTATGCTGTAAAACTTGACCAGTTTGCTGGTCAAAATGCTATTTTAAACATTGAGTTATTCTGAATTAGTTTTGCTATATATATTAAGACACACCAGAGGGGAAAATAATATTTAATAACTTTAAAGTCTCCCTTTATAAACTGAAAAGACAAATGCCATATTATATTACAACACAGAATACATGATTATCATATGATATTGAAAATACGAGGCATAAAATGACCGTTTGCTGAGTTCTCCTGCATTGACTTACAGGAAATCTCTAAAAGTGAGTTAACTATACTCAATTCTTTAAATGTATATTATAAATATATCATCTATTATCAAATTGTCCATAGTGTTATATGCTATAGATATGGATATGATAGGGATAGTGATTTATGTCCATCCCTAGGCTATAATTTAGATTATGCCATACCATCCCCAAGCAACTTCTAAATTACTGTTTCTATACAACTCAGTTTGTTCCTCAGTCACTGAATAAGATTGTTGGGGAAAATTGTGCCCTTTCCAACAGTTGTAGTAATTAGTTGTTTGTCCTTTCTCTACAATTAGATATATAAGGCTAGCAAGTTCATTTTATTGATCACCTCAGGGAAGATGCAGTTACAATTTCCAGGAAGTTTTCCTTACTTTAACACTAAACAGTTCAATTATTGTTATTAATATTGTTTAGATCTTTTTTTTTTTAAAGATTTTATTTATTTGTTTGACAGAGAGAGAGAGATCCCAAGTAGGCAGAGAGGCAGGCAGAGAGAGAGAGGAGGACGCAGGCTCCCTGCCGAGCAGAGAGCCCGATGTGGGGCTCGATCCCAGGACCATGAGATCATGACCTGAGCCAAACGCAGAGGCTTTAACCCACTGAGCCACCCAGGCGCCCCTTGTTTAGATCTTTTATGTGAGGCTTTATTCTTTATCCTTTGCATTGACTATTCAAAAGAAAACTAGACTCATTTCCATTTTAGACAAAGAATTACTTATTTTATTCAAAACCCAAGATGCTTCATTTTAAGCAGCTCTATAAAAGTTTCCCCATGACATTTTCAAATTTACTAAAATTTGCTTATGGTTTTACCCTGAGGTAAATATTTAATATTAAGTATATTTTTATCTATTCTTTTTGTATTTAAAGAATTACATAATTTCTTTAAACATAATTTCAATTTGATTTCTTTTATAAATGTTTTTATTAATTTGCCAAAAATTTTACAAAGTTCAAAAGTGTGTTTTCAAAATAACTAGTTTTTATTGCTATATTTATAAAAATATTTTTAAATTAACTCCTTAAAATTAAGCCTATTTCAGACAAACGAAAAACTATATGTGTCTGCATATGTAATGTAGATGTATAGCTCTCTTTTTCCTTGGTAATCACTGTATTATTTTTTAATATTATTATTCAGGGTTAAATTTTATCTGTTTATAACAGAAAACCTTTCTCAGTGGCTTACACAAAGAATCGATCCTGTATCTCATACAGTAACAAATTCAGAGTTTTAGAGTTCAAGGTTATTATGACAAAAAACAAGCCGTTTACCTAACACTTGCTATGTACCAGGCATTATTCAGAGTTCTTTGCGTACTAATCCTCAGCACCAAACAAATGTATACTATCATTATCTTCATTTTATTGATGAGAACACACAGATAAGGAGGATGTTAGTATTTTGCTTAAGTCACACAGCTAGTAAGTACTGGAGCTTGGATTTGAGCTTAGGCATCCCTGGGCTCGAATATATGCTCTTAATAGCCACAGTGTATATATATATATATTTTTAAACATATTACAGTCTTTTTAAGATATTTAATTTATTTATTTGACAGAGAGAGATCACAATTAGGCAGAGAGGCAGGCAGAGAGAGAGGGGAAAGCAGGCTCCCCACTGAGCAGAAAGCCTGATGTGGGGCTGGATCCCAGGACCCTGAGATCATGACCTGAGCTGAAGGCAGAGGCTTTAACCCACTGAGCCACCCAGGCGCCCTATATTTATACATTAATTAGCAATGTTATCAAGGCTACGGGTCACCACCATCCTTGGGCAGTAAGTCACCTTTCCCACATGACTTTTTTTTTTCATGGTGATAAAACCACCATGTAAGACACTGTACACAAAAGCATAAGGCCCACGTTCTAGGCGAAAAGTAAAGAACAGAGGTGTACGCTCCATAGTTGTGACAATAGCAAGTGTTCCCAGCCTTTATTCAAGGGGCTCTCCATCTATGAATGGGTATTAGCTCTGTCATCATGACTTAATTAGACCTCTGTTCACCAGATGTGGACATAATATCAGTTTTATAAATCAAGTATGGCTTTGGTAGACTGATCATCTCATTTGGTCTGAGCAACCCCAAGATAAATTAACCACCATGACAGATTACTCTGGGTTGCACCATTCTGATTACTCCCTCTGATCTTGTTTTCTATTAAGGTGGCTTTGACTCACCTTACCTTTTGCTTCCATCATTTACAATGAAAAAGAAAAGATCATACTACAGAAACAGCTGTTCTGGATCTCTTTGGTCTGTAGATATTAGAAACCAGCACTTTCTATGATGTCTATACTTCCCTTATTAATGATTCCCAACATTTGGAAATAATGAATATATTCTGTGAGCTCTTGGGGTAGATAAGATGGTGCATATGATACATCTGCTACAAAATTACTTGCTTCATAGTTCTTAGGATTCCTTATTGTATATCACCTGAAAAATTTGTTCAAAATGATAATATTAGTGCCTCAGCATACAATTTCAAATTTTGGGATGTGGACATTGGGCATCAGTAATTTTTAAATAGCTCTTCAAGTGACTTTAATGTGCATCTGACTTTATTGAGGGTGAGACACCATAGTATCCATTGCACTTAATTGACATGGTCTATAACCACATCTATTTTATATTTGCTAGAACTAGTACTCTTATCCAAAGTTATCTATTGAGTACAGGTTAAGTATCAACTATTCTTCTAGGTTGTTAGGAAATATCACTGAACAACAACAACAAACTTGTGTAGGTAATCCAGTATTTGTAAGTGATCTTCATTGAGAAATTCAGCCCATCTAAAATATGTTCCTACTTTTTTGACTTAATATCCATTATAAGGGAGCACGCATGCTCTTCTAGTTCATGTGGTAGGGAATGGAATTCTAGGATGTAATGGAAGCATATTCTAGTCTCATATCTGGAAACTCTCAGTTGTGGTGTGGAGAGGAAGTGAAAACTGGCAATACCTTGCAAGGAAATTGACTCAGTCAAGACCCTACCATATTTTAAGTGCCAGAACCAATAAAATCGGATTTTTAAGTTTGGTGCTTCTTTTCTATTGGCATCACTGCATGTAATGGTCTTTAACATGTTTGTAGACATTTTTTTAAATCTATCTTTGTAAGAATTTAGGGTTTATGAGGGTATTTGTTATTGTAGTGATTTGTATCTTTTGCTATTTTTTTTCACTTTCCAGTATAATCAAAATCAATCAACTTACCTCAAAATCCTGATGACCTCATGCTATACACTTTTTTCTATGTCAAAAGTCCCTTTGTGGGGCACCTGGGTGACTCAGTTGTTAAATCTCTGCCTTCAGCTTAGGTCATGATCCCAGTGTCCTGGGATCAAGCCCCACGTTGGGCTCCCTGCTCAGAGGGGAGCCTGCTTCTCCCTCTCCAGCTCCCCCATGCTTGTGTTCTCCCTCTCGCTATCTCTATCATAAATAAATAAAATCTAAAAAAAAAAAGTCCCTTTGTTTCTTGAAGACTTAGGCACTACTCTCTTGATGACACAAGAAAATTTAACTATCCCCCTTATTATATGCCATGAGTTAGGAAGAGTTCTATTATTAATATCTAAGATTTCATATCCCTCATCCTTAAGTAGGCCACATAACCAGTTTTAGAGTCTTTTAGTTTCTTTGAAGTTTTTTTGATTGACAGCCTATTCTAGAAAAAAAATTTCTGTCTTGATTAGGGTTTTTTGTTATATGCAAAAGAACAGACCCTGGCTGATTAAGTAAGTTATATATAATAGTGAGAAAGAAATAGCTATGTTTAGAGCTAGAGAACCAGGCTCAAGACTAAGCTGTAAGAAAAAAAAAAGATGGCTATAATTGTAATTTTATAGAATTGAGCTGAGGAACTCCATATGCTAAAGTTGTCCTGTTGTTAGGACTTGAATTTGTTGTCAGGATTTGGATTTACTGCTTCTGCTAACAAAAATGTCTCTTCTGTGCCTAAAACTCATTTGTATCCATTATTATCCTCAAATTTGGACATCCTCTGCCACAAACAGCAACAAAATGGAATCCACAAGGAATCTCCATAAGTTGCATTCTTCTGAATTTAAGACTTTGAGCAAGTGATTGTGATTGAAGTTGCCAAGCTTACATGACTGCAAATTAGGTGCAGCTACAGCTAGAAAGATCTCCAGTACTGTGTGGCTTCCCCTTTGGGGAACAGGGATTCATAAGCATGGAAATTTTACAAACATAACAAGGATATTCAAAGGGTGCATAATGCAGTCCCTCTGTAACCTGCAGACTTGGATTAGTGATAACTTTTCTGGTGATAACTTTTCTATAGTCTCTAGAGAATTGGAGCATTGCATAGCCTGCACTCATCTACCCACCTGTGCTCTCTTAGCAAGACTTTCCCAACCTGCATGCTTAGGCCTCTTGCCCCACTGGCACCTGGACTCCCCCTGCATCTACATTACTGGTTGCTGAGGGCCTGCACCCCAACCTGTATTTTGGCAGGCTGCTTTCCAACAACATCAAAACTCCAGCCTGACCAAATCAACCAACTCTTCTGCTATTCTGTGTGTCAAACCAGATCTTCTCTAACAAGACCTGAACCTCTTCCAAGTTTGTCCTTCCTTGGGTACTCTTCTTCAGCCCCAAGGTACAATTTAGAGTTTCCTTATATCTTATGGTTACTATTTTATTATAGTTAATAATTTTTTATGTTACATTTTTCATATTTAACTTGTGTGATTTCTTTCTTCTGATTGTATCCATATTGTTACGCTGTGCAGTTTAGATGTCTTCCTTCCTTTGTCCTTCCTTCCTCCATCTTTCCTTCCTGTCCTTTTTTTTTTTTTTAAATTTTGATCTGGAGCACTCCAGGAGAAGATTGGATTAAAGTCATAAATAAGCAATTCACACCAAAAATATATTTGCTTGATTTATTTATTTTAGAAAATCAAGCTTCACAGTATTCAAAAAATGCAAATTACAAAACAAATTCCTACTGAATCTATATCTGTGCTAATATAGCCACTACTAGCCACATGTAACTATTTAAGTTAAAATTAATTATTGTTAAATAAAATTAAAAATTCAATTTCTCTGTCACACTAGCCACATTTCAAAAATTCAGTATCCACGTGTGGTCACATATTGGACAGAGAAGATCTAGAATGATTTCATCTTTGTAGAAACTTCTATAGGAAATACTGGTTTAGAGTTGGTAGATTATTTTTAAAAAGTGTTAGAGGAGGGGTGCCTGGGTGGCTCAGTGCGTTAAAACCTCTGCCTTCAGCTCAGGTCATGATCTCGGGGTCCTGGGATCGAGCCCCGCATCGGGCTCTCTGCTCGGCGGGGAGCCTGCTTCCCCCTCTCTCTCTGCCTGTCTCTCTGACTACTTGTGATCTCTCTCTCTCTCTGTCAAATAAATAAATAAAATCTTAAAAAAAAGAGTTTAAAAAAAATAAAAAGAGTTAGAGGACATTTTATTACTTATAGTAAAAATGTTTGTACATTTTAATTCATTTTGTCCACTTTCAGAAGTTAATGATGAAGAAATACTTTGAATTATGCACCAAAATATATGTTTTCAAATATTTATCACTTTGCACTATATGCACATATGATTTTAAAAAACTGAATCTATGTGGAAGGCTGCTCTAATAAATTTTGATCAAATAGAGTAGTCTTACATGAAGCTACAAAATTAATGACATATTTCATTATATTGGAATATATTTGTGGCATATACAAATGAAAAATATATGTCATAAAATAGTATGTACATAATACTATTTGTACATATTAGAGTATGTGTTGTAAAATAGTATGTGGCACATGATAACACTTTCAAATACTTATATATCCTTAGATGATAGACCAGAAGAAAAGCATTAAATATATGTAATGATTTTGCCTTTGTGGTTGGATTAAGGGTGATTGTCATATATAAATATATATGATATATATAATTGTACATTTAAAGATTTTTCCAAATAAATATACAGTACTTCTGAAAAAAATTGGTTATAATTTTAAAATATGGTTAATATACTCTCATGGAGTAGACTTTTAGAAATATGAGCTATAAATGTTTGTTTCCTGTTAAACAGAAATGCTAATGAAATTTTTTGTTCTCATTTGTTGCTGCAGTTAACTCTAGCTTCAGGAGTAAACCTACTCTGAAAAGGTAGATGTCACTAACTATAGATAGTTAGTCCCCTGAGTAAAACAGTAACATAAATGACAACAAAATCTACTGAAGAGAAGCTTGTTACAGTTTATTAACTCACAAATCACAACCAAAATGTACTGCTTCTTGAACTATTGCAATGTTTTGTAAGGGGTTGCATAACCTTGGATTAATAGCTGCTCCTTTTTCTTAAAAGATGTTAGTTTATCCTTCTAGATTGAATTTCTCTTTCAATACGTACTTTCAAAAATCTCTGTGTCTCTGGAGAAGACCTGGCCTGACCTTTGCTTTCATTTAAGCTAGCTTTGTCTCCTCACATACACTCAATTAAACTCTTTGTCCCCTTTCTCCTTTCCTTTATTGTCATCAATAACACTAGAAACTCCCATCTTCATTTTCTCAGGTAATTGAACTGGTGAATTATTTTGACATTAATCTGGATTTTTTTTTTAATGAACCTTCCTTTCCATGCAACTTCTAACTTTAATGGCTTTCACTCTTTCCCACAATTAAATTGGACATGATTTCTTAGAATCTCAAAAATCAAAGATTAGAAAAGTCCCATTGCTTCCCACGAGGTCAGTGAAGCTTAGTACACTTTACTTTTGCTAGTAAATTCCTGCTTGTCTTTATACTTTCTTAAGAACCTGGAATTAATGAATGAAAGAATGTATTTGAAATTTTTCTTCTTTGCACATTTACTTCTTCCAGGAGCAATCTGTGGTAGAAATAACACATAACAAAAATTCAAAGGGGCCATGTAAGACATGAAATTTTATATTTTACAATAGTTATAGAATGAATAATTTTGTGTAATTTCTTTAATAATTTTTTAGATAATATTATCATATGATAAATACTCTTATATTGGTAGCTGGTTATTTCAGTTGGTTAGAACATAGTTCTCTGAATGACCTAATTCTGTTGTCGTCGTCTTTACTCCAAATGCGTACATAGCATCTACGATGACACAGTCTGAGGTGTGGTAGGGCGATTAGTAGCAGGAGGGAGTAGTATAAAAGTGAAATAAAAAATTCATTGTACAAATGTTAATGCTATAGGAACATGAGAAAACAGAACTTAGTTTTTGCTTGGTAATGGTCAAGAAAGACTTCATAAGGGAATTAGCTTTTAGGTAAATTTTAGAAGATAGCAGATCACAGCATTGTTTTACCCTTGGTACAGGTTATAAGGATTTGTTTTTTGTTTTGTTTTGTTTTGTTTTGTTTTGGAGTTCATTTTTTGTAGAAACTTGAAAAAACAATGAAAAACCAATTAAAAGTCAACTTTATTTTAATTGACACCATGTTCAGGCCATTCTAAATGATGTCCATTATAAAATACTCCTTCCCTGGGATGTCTGTGTGGCTCAGTGGGTTAAGCAGCTCAAGTCATGATCCCAGGGTCCTGAGACTGAGTCCTGACTCTGGCTCCCTGCTGAGCAGGGAGCCTGCTTCCCCCTCTGCCTACCTCTCTCCCTGCTTGTGCTCTCTAACAAATAAATAAAATCTTTAAATAAATAAATAAATAACTCCTCCCTGAGAAAAATAGTTCATTAGTCTAATTCCCAACAGTTGTTTCAATTATTTTTTGAATATATATATTAACTTGTATATTCAGTTAAGTTTTCAAATACGTGTATTAACTTCAAATTAGCATATTTTATTAATTGTGCTTTCATTGATGTTTTCATTTTACATGGAACTTGATTTGCATAATGCTCAGTACATGGTTGTAGACAGTTGGCTTCCAACACATGCATTTACCTATACTTGCTCACTTAGATTTTAAAGATTATGCATCAGGATTGTTAGCTAATTTCTTTTTTTTTTAAAGATTTTATTTATTTATTTATTAGGAAAGAGAGAGAGTGAGAGAGAGCATGAGAAGGGAGAAGGTCAGAGTGAGAAGCGGACTCCCCGTGGAGCTGGGAGCCCGATTTGGGACTCGATCCCGGAACTCCGGGATCATGACCTGAGCCGAAGGCAGTTGCCTAACCAACTGAGCCACCCAGGTGCCCCTGTTTTAGCTAATTTCTGTGTGCTACATATATCATCATTAAATAACTGATTCAGAGTAAATAATGATGTTTCCTTATGTGAAAATGAAGCAACTGAACTCAAGTTAATTCCATTCTTTCATACCATGTGAGCATTTGAAGATGTTAAATATGTTGACAAACTATAATACCAAAAAAAACCCCACAAAGTGCAATTTGTAATATTTTTTGTAATTTTTGAAGGCAAATTTAGTTCATGTGAGAAACATTCTGCTGCATTTGAACAAAATCTTTATATTGAATTTTTTCAAATGCTACTTGTTTTAAAACAGAAAACACAGTGAGAGAATAATTGTTCATAATTACTACATGATTTTTATTAAAAGTTTTTTTTTTCATATAGAAGAGAGGTTTGTTAAAAATGATTTGCCTACGTTGTCAGATATACTAGGTAAGCACTGAGGCACAATTCATCTGGGAGTCGGATGTTAAGTAATGCAAATAAAGTTGTGTGGCTGCTGTACTTGGAGGCATATCACAGTTTAGTAGGAAATGAGGTTGTTAAAGTAGGCGGAGGTTATAAATTGGTATTGTGTATAGACCATAACTTTTCAAGTCTTCTCATTGATTGATAGATTACTTCATTTATTTATTCATTCCTTCAGTAGTTATTTATTGAATCTGGTTTATATCCTAGGTATTTCCCTCAGCCCTGAGAATATAGATATGAGCAAGAAAAACTCAGAGTCTTTCTTCACAGTTCTTATAGCTTAACTTCCAAAATCACACAAAAGAGGAGTTGAAAACCACATAGTTGAAAACTACTAACTACATAGATACCCAATGTTGCTAGTAGAAGCACTGAGGTCATCATACTGGAAGATTTTTAATAATATTTGTTCATATATATTGTAAGTAGGACATGAAAGGTCACAATGTTTATTAACATGTAAATTATTTTTGCCCATATTTTAAAATAGGTGATTTTTATATCTCCAGGCTAAATTGCTAGTCTTATAATTGTTACATAAAGTATGACTGAGGTAATCCAAAGTAAATTTGCTAATTATTGGTTTAATTTTGGATTGTTGTCTGAGCTTTCAAGTATAGGTACATGAACCAGGTTCTCCTTTGCTTTTAAATAATTCTGAAAAGTTTATGGAAATATTTGTACATTGTCGATAATACTGATGTTATTCATGTCAGAATAAAATATGATGTCACTTCAATATTTTCTAATATTTTCTGAATATTTCTTATAATTACTTCCAGGCCCGTTGAGGCTTACTCATCTACACAAAACCTTTAAGGGGCTGAAAGGGAAAATTTTACCTTGCCTTTCCTCTCTCTCCGAGGAAATTATATTGATGATATATCTCCAGAGCAAAATATATTGATGTTTATTATAAAATTAGCTGTATATATGTCAGCTTTTCAATTATTAGTCTAGATTTCAAAAAACAGTATGAATTAAATTCTGTCTTGTCAGAATTAGAATATAGATCAAGTCTAAATACCTAGATTGGTTATGCCCATTGATTTATTGCCAGTAAAATTGACTTTAAAATTTCAGTTGCCATATCACTTCAATGGTCTACTTAAATTTTTTGACATTATGTATATGTCTGATTACTTTTTTATAACTATGATATTGAAACACAGAACCATTTATACACAAATCCTTTAAAGTGATGCCATATTATATTGTATGGCTTTTTCATTTAAAGTCAATCTAAACCATTTAAAATGTGAAAAGAGGGGTTCCTGGCTGGCTAAGTTGGAAGAGCATGTGACAGTTGATATCAGGTTCATGAGTTCAAGCCCCACTAAAAAAATAAAATGTGTGAAGAATTTCATGGTCAATGTAATTATTTTTGCTATCATTGAATTGCCACAACTATGCTTACATATTAAATGGTATTTAAGACAAAGTTTGAACAACTCCCTAGGTCACCATGCAATTATGGTAACTTCTACAGAATAGCTTTTTTTTTCACTTCATTTAGTTATTTCTGATTTCTGTAACTGATCCTGAGCACTTACACAATCTTCCCAGCAAAACAAGTCTTCTTTGACTTTTTGACACCAGCATTGAGCAAGTGAAACTATGCATAATAGTAATATAAAAGCAAACACAGTTTGAAAATTTGTGTGAGTATTCATAAGAGGCATTGGTTCATTATTTGCCACATACTGATGTGAATGTAACACAAATTGGCTAAGCTCAAACTATTTTAACACCTGTTTTTTCAGATACATGTCTCCTGAGATAAGTCTACAGTGTTAAACCTTCATATGATTCATGTCTTTCATAAACATGACATAGACATGCTCTTACATTGACTCCTCCGATACCTTTCTTATTTACAATTTCAGACCAAACCCTGTCCATAGCAAACATATTAACATCTATATGAAACCAGGACTAAAACCAACCTCCAAAATTCTAATTACACTAGTAAGTCTTAGACTAGTAAGACTCAGTCAAGTTGATGTTCTCTCTTCCTCATTAAAGTTACCTTTGTTTAGTCAATGAGTTTCCCAGAGTATATATGGTGGTGGTGGGGAAAGGACAACTTCAATAACTATGAAGTGCGACTTATACAAAATTAATTAATTAATTAATTAATTAATTAATTAATTCACTGTATGCCAGGCATTTGAGCTAAACCAGAATTAAGGAATTCCAGTCCAATGACCTCACCATTTTTTAAGCTGTCAACCTTTCTCCACTTTTCATTTCCATTCTTATTTGGGTTAGAATCAAATATCTATCACTATTTATCATTTTCTAGCAGATACCCTCAACTATGTGTTTTCTCCATTCCTCCCTTATATGGGCTTGAATAAATACTTTCTATTCCACCTTTGCCCAATCTGAATTACACAGGCTGAAATTGCTAGAGGAAGTAAAAAAACAAAAAGCAAAACAAACGAACAAAACACACACAAACACACAAAACCAAAGTAACAATTTGCCATTTATTTACTCAATATTTACTCAATATTACTCTCAAATATTTATTTCAGAAGGAGAGAGAGAGAGCAGGAAGAGGAGAAGCAGAGGGAGACAGAGAATCACAAGCAGGTTTTTCACCCAGCATGGAGCCCACCATGGGGCTCCATCTCACAACCCTGATATCATGAGCTGGGCTGAAATCCAACATCATCACTATCCAACTGGGCCACCCATCCACCCTGACAGTTTGTCATTTAACATCCACAAAACTGAGCACACAAAATTGCTAGAAATCCTGTTACTGTTATCCAACAAATTGTTTTTTAACTCTATTTCATGACATATGTTGCTCTAAAGTTTTTCAGGCCATTCTTTCCCTTACTGTCTTCGAAGACTTAATTTTTTTCATGGCAAAGCAAAAGCACTTGACTGAACCTTATAACTCTTTCCATGAAAACATCTTCCAAATTACCTAAATCTATATGAATATATGTATTTCTGTCTGTTACCATGTACATAATGGTCTAGCTCCTTAAAAAGTCCAATTCCTCCATAAGCAAGAGATGACAAGTCAAATAGAAATGCCTGACAAAATAAGATATTTGCTTCTAAAATATTCATTTTAAAGTACATGTTCTTGGCAAGCAGCTCCTGTATTACTATTTTTGTCTGTTTTAGAGGTAGGATTTATTGAAGAAAAATAAGCTAATGTTTTTCCTTGATTTTGAACTAAGTCTCTAAGTTTTAATTAAAGAGCAACTTGGTTGGTAAAAAGGCAAAAGGAGCTAAAATTTAAGGGCATAACCTTGCATTTTTAGGAAATTACATCAAGTTAAGAATGCTTCACTGAACATTAGATTGTTCAATTGAAAAATGTTGGTTTTAGAAATTCATTTTAATGTTTATACTACTTAATTGGTAGTAGTGATGTGAAGGACTGGACTTTTGTTCTTTTACAAGTCATCTATTTTTAGTTAAGATTTATTAATGCCTAAGAGTAAGGAGTTTCTTGAAGTCAATTTATAATGTTCCTTTTTCATTCGTAAACCAAAGTTTCTTCTGTTGTAGTCTGTTACTTTTAGTTATGCTCCTTTGGGCATTTTACCTCATTAAAATACATCTCTTCATCATACTGCATCTTGTGTGTGTGTATTTGCACATTTATGCATATGCATATATACATACACATGATTCACATGGATTTTTATAAAATCACCCCAATTAACATGTGCTTTTGCCCATATAAGACATATAACATAGTATATAACCTTCAGTCAAGATGCCCGGGCTGTGATTTTCATGTTTTCTCATCAGTTAATTTAATTCTATAAAAGTAATATCTAAAGTAGTAAATTTCTACTATGTGTTATTATAATAACCCATCAGAAAAGACTTTGGCATGCTGCCCTGGCTCCACATCAGATGAGGAACATGGATGCCTAAGTAAAATCTATACAAAATAAAGACAAAGGGACTGCGTGTTTGTAGCCTGCTAGCAATCTGATAGTTTGTTGTAGGAATAATGAGTTTGATACTATTTTCTGGTGGAATAACAAAGTTAGAAATTGAGGGAACCATCCTATTGAGTCAAAGACCCTCTTGGAGATGCCAAATGGAGTTTTTTGTAATAAGTTAGAACAAAGACCTGTAAAGAAAAGGGAAAAACATATAAATATAAATAATAATAATAAATTACATATAATGTATAACACATATTATGTATTATATATATAAACATGACAACATCTAGTTCTATTGTATAATTTTGGAATCAGCCAAAGAATTAGTGGTGAGCTGAGGTAGTACTTCTAATGACCAGTTTTTCCAAGCCTTGTAACTGGATAAAATAAATTTACCATATGTGATTTGGAGAGATATTTTAATCACTTTCATGGGAACTGCTCACTTACTTTGAAATATTTTTGTGCAAGTGTATAATACCACAGCACATTAATTTTAAGTATTTATACATTTTCATGGAAGATCTCAAATCTCGGTTGTCCTCTGAAAGCCTGTTTATATTTTTTAAATTTCTTTTGCCTTGTTTTTATTATATTAAATGAAGTAAGAGAGATAGAATGTATAGTTAAAAAAAATAAATATGGACTATTGATACAAATATGATTAGATTATACAATTTCACATTTAGAGTATATGTGATGATAACTCAGGCTTTAGTTTTCTTGGATAGAATTATATATATCCATATATCTGTGTATATATACACATATGTGTATGTATATATAAACCTATATATATATATGTTTTTTGTTTTTCTTTGTTTTATATATTTTTAACATGAAGAAATTCCTAGCTATTAAAGCATTGTTTATAGTTATAGGAATTGTATAAATCAAAATAGAGTAACACTAAGTGGAGATACCAAGGTGTAAACTCACTGACATTATGACAAGTCTCTAATTTCCAGTAATATATAAGTATATTTGGAAGGGGATAATCATGTCTGGCAATATGGCCATCATTTAAAATTTTCTATTAAATAAAATCACATACTTCCAACTATGAAAAATTAATAATTTACACTGAATTTAGAACCATAACCTAAAAATTTTGGTTACTAAAAAGTAAAATATGGTAAAGTATAATTCTACTCTTTTATCCAGATAATTTATTTCATGATCTGCTCCTGTGCCAGTTAACAATATAAATATTAGCCTGAAACATAAAAATAATGATAACCATGGGAAAAGCAACTCTATTTTCTAGGTAAAGAAATTTTAGTTACATGATGAGTACGTTAGCATATTGAGAGGTATGAAGATATGGCCTAGAGCTGTTGATTATGTCACATCAGAAAGCAATGATTCTATCACAAACAACGATTATTGTTTTTATTCTTTACATGTGATCCGGAGGACAAATGACTCAAAAAGTGAGACCTGTCAACTACAATTGATTTAACAAGGACAGTACCACTAAAGAACTTATATTCATGCTGCTCCCTCAAATACAAGTCTCTAGAGTAACTCACAGACAGGACTAGGTTGATAAATATTTCAAATAGCCTTTATCTAGTAGTTCTGAGAGTTTCTTATTGACAATATCAAGGGCTTTAGGGAGGTGTTCTGCATAATAAATGTGCAAATACAGTTATAGAAAGGTCTTTGAAGGATAATGCTTTTTAATTTAATAGATGGGTGATAGGAAAGGTAGTGAGCAGTTTGCCAGGGAATCTAACTCTAGCTAATGAAACAGTGCCAACTCTATGACTCAGAATGTTACATTGTAAGTTATTCAGAATATTCTGAGAAGTGATCCAAACATAGAAACACCTGGAACTTAATATTGAATCCATTTACATAAATCACATTCAAGCAGTCTTCTAATCTTAACACATAGACACAGTAATATGCCGAGGCCTTGTAAAGGAGGTCGATCACTCGTATTTGATTAAAGGGATTTAATTTTATGAAGTCGGAAGATCATCTTAACAGAACTTGATATATTGGCTGTGAAAGGAGTTAGGAAAGTAGAAGGAAACATAACAGAAGTAAACAAACATAAAGCCAGTATTAACTACATGTTATATAAGCCTGGTAGGTAAGGTGTCTTACATTCTGAAAAATGTTTCCTCTCCTGACCAGTAGCCAACTATATTTGAGCAGCCAACTGTCAATTCAAATAAGCTTATGGAATTTCCTTTGAAGAGGCTCAGTCTTTGGAAATTAATGACAATCTCAGAGATGACATCTATTGAAGATGAGTGAGAAGATTCCAGGCAACCACCTAAGTTTTGCAAATAGAAATGTTGCCTCGCTTGGTAAAGTGACATTCTGTGCTTTCCTTTGAGATGATTTACCAGAAATAGGTGAAAAGTTTTCTGAGAGATATGTATTTTTAGGCAATTCAAGGGCTAATAGAAACATTGAAACATTTCAAATGGACTTAGTTCTAGCTGACTTTTTAAATTATAAAGATGTTATCTTTTTTTTTTCAGGTTAAGCATTGAGAGTCATTCTTGGTATCAGGGAGAATTGATATTTATCAACAATTAGTGTTATTAATGTAAGGTTATTGTTGTGCCTTTATGTAAGGTATTATTGTGAATTTCCAAAATTGGATGTATGAGAGACAACTTTATCTCATTATCTATCAATCATCTATTATCTATCTATCTATCTATCATCTATCTGATATTTGGCCTTATCAATCATCTATTATCTATATATCTATCTATATACCTATCATCTGTCTGATATTTGGCCTTATCTGAAGCATGGACCATAATTTTTATGACCGATGCAATGAACCCAAAAAGAGTGGATTAACTGAACCAGTTAGTAGAGTCCTGCTAAATGGATCTGGGCAAATTTTAACTCCTAGAATAGAAATTGTAGCTAAATATAAAGGTCTAGGTTAAACTTAGACAGGTATTATATTTTGATGAGGAAAATTAGGTAAGATGATCAAATGGATGACATGAATATGGTGGGAAGTTATATGTTCTCCCCCAATAAAGGCTGTTAATCCTTTTTGTTTGTTTTGAGAAGTTTTTCTTTTTCCAAATGCAGTCTTATGAAGAACAACAATGCATGAATATATCAAACACATAATTTTGTTCTGGTTGAAGCAGGAAGAAGAATTAGATGCTGCATCATTTCAATCTTTCCCCATTTTCCACCGTCCAACCCATCCTATAATGAACTCCTATTATAACAGTGTTTCCTTTAGTGGGAAGACAGTCCCACATGTAGAGGAATACATGGACTTAAGTGCTAGTAAAATAGCTGTCAACCCTGACACTTTTGTGCTATGTGGACCAGACATGTATAACCTATCTGGGCATTTTTGTGTGCATAAGAAGATTATCAGTAGTGTGGGAAATGTTTCTGACACCTGGTAATCATCAACATTTTTGGAGCACTGTTCCTAAAGTGCTATGGAATAGTGAATAAATGGGCAGCAAGAACCTGACCACCTTGGTGAGTACCCTGGTTCTTCCATGAACACCTGGGAGACATCCAGAAATCTTCTTCACTTCTATGTTCTTCAGGTTCTCTCTATACAGGTGGAGTTGATTACCTAGAACAGTGGCCTATATGTAAGTGTTCTATGAGATCTGCTATTATCATCATTACTACTCTAGGTATAACTATTTTTTACATCTTGTAAATTTTTAGTGAAGATTAAATGAATTTATACATAAAATGCTCAAAAGAGTGTCTTGCCTATTTTCAGTGCTTCATGAATGTTAGTGTGATTTACATGCATTGTTTAATCTTCATGACAGATGAATTTGGTGGGTATGATTATCATTACAATGTACATTAGGTATAAAACACATGATAGTTCTTAATATAATGTCAAAGTCAGTTTTAACTTTCACCAGGTTTTCTATGAGAACCTTTTTTCAGGCTCATAAATCACAATTTACAATCTGTCTTCCAAATTGCAGTAGTCCCCCTTATCTGCAGATTTGGTCTCTCTTGCTTTAGTTACCCCTGGTGAACTGTACTCTGGAAGCAGGTGATCTTCTTTCTAAGGAATCATCAGAAGGTCAGTAGTATCCTAACACTGTGTCATGATGCCTATATCATTCACCTCATCATGTAGGCCTTTTATCATTTTATATTATTAGAAGAAAGCTGAATACAGTACAATGAGAAATTTTGAGAAACACTACATTCACATAACTTTTATTGTAGTATATTGTCATAATTGTTCTGTTTTATTAGTTATTATTGTTTATCCCTTACTATGCCTAGTTTATAAGTTAAACTTTATCATAAGTAAGTATGTATAGGAAACAAGAGTATATATAAGGTTCAGTACTGTCCGCAGTTTTAGGCATCCACTGGGGGTCTTAGAACATATCCCCCACATAAAGGGGACTAGCATAGCAACATTTAACTTAAAAAACGTTAAAGCAGGACTTATTCTCCTGACATAAACCAAGTTATGTCTTCAAGTAGGGCATTTTTATTGAGAAAGAGTTTACTGCGATTTTAAACGACAGTGGATTTCTTGAGCGGCCTAATTCCTTCCACTAAAAATCAACTTTACCAGTGGTTGTTTAGGGACACTCTGTTAATTATTCTAATGTACCTCAGGTTATGAAAATACATGTTTCCCAATGTCTTAATGTTGACTCATGTTAATATTAATCACACATGTTTTGTTAATCAGATCAACAAAAGAGTTCCTCAGACTTTTGTAATTTTCTCCTCTGAACCATTTTCTAAAGTTCTTGGGGACTCAGGATATAGGTTTTGAACAAGCTCATTCTACCAAAGGGTACCACCGGGGCTATTCCATTCTTCCACACGTTGCTTTCAGGCCTTGAATGCTATCTGCCATGCGTTGAAGTTCTTGATCAATCAAAATGGCTTTATAGTTTTGAGATTCTGAATGATATTCATGTAGTATTGTTAAAAGGATGGGTAACAGGTCTCTGTGCCCCCACTTGGGTTCTACTTTGTTGTCTGGACCTCAAAGCAATGCTGTTTGTACTCCCAAGGATACAGTATTTTAGTGAAAATAGTGTTCAGTTAATCTTTATAACTACTTCTTTCTCCCTAGGGCTTGGACACTAGTGCCTGGGAGTGAATCAGGGACCCATCACATAGACAAACCCCAGTGCTCTCAATTCACTCATTGGAGGACATGGCCATTCAACTGTCTTACACAAAAGTCTTGTGCAAATTAACTAGTTTCAAGAACTTCCTAGCAGGGATTCCCCAGACAGGGATAGCCAGGTTTGAATCCCAGCCCCAAACAGGATTTTGACTAAAGTTTTATATTATTTCTCCTAATATATTGCTATTTGGGGTGTGGGAGGGCATAGTAAAAAAAATATATATATCATTTTTGATGTCAGAAAAATAATTTATTATTATACATGAGACTCAATGCAATAATAGGTAATCACACATCACCTAAACATGCTATAATAAGTAATATAGTAATTTGGAGCTTTTAGGTCAGAGTCCTCTCTTTGAATCCTAGTTGACTGACTATGGGAGAAGTTACTGAAGCTTTCTGCATGTCACTTTCCTTATCTTTAAAATGGGATTGGTAATAATAATATAAATCAATTAAGTTTTTCTAAGAAGAAAGTGAGCATAAAGTAAGTATTCAATAAGCAATAGTTATGGGGTGCCTGGGTGGCTCAGTTGGTTAAAGCCTCTGCCTTCGGCTCAGGTCATGATCTCAGGGTCCTGGGATCGAGCCCCACATCAGGCTATCTGCTCAGCAGGGAGCCTGCTACCCCCTCTCTCTCCTCCTGCCTCTCTGCCTACTCTCTCTGTCAAATAAATAAATAAAATCTTTTTAAAAAAATGAGCAATAGTTATAAAAAAGGTGATTAAAAATCACGTTAGTTACATCTTTACCAAATTTCTTTCCTCCAAACACTGGCATATATTTGAAAGCAATTTGTAATTTTCCTCTTGTCCTAAAAGAGAGACAGTAAATGCTAAAATGCATAAATAAAAACACTAACAATTTATGGCACATGATTTATATATAAATCCTTTGTGACTTATCAAAAATGATGCAAACGTGTTAACCCACAAAGATATACATATTGAATAAAGATACCTTATAAAAGAGCAAATATTTTATGATTTGATTTTAAAGCAATAAAAAATCTGTATGTGTAAACGAAGTCTGTGTATTTATATATGTCATATATATAATTATTTAGCAGTGGTAGTATCTGGTAAAAAGGTTTCTTGGTTTTCTTTTCTTAATTTTTTAGCCTTTTTACTGACAATATTTTTCATTTTGTGTTACAGGTAATCAGAAAAAATAAAACTAATATTAAGTCATATTTTATTATAAAAATATGTATGAGTACTTCTGAGCTATAAAAAAGTTTCATATTAGCTTATTTATTTTATGTTTTCCAAATGCACATGAAGAAAGATAATCATAATTAAGATTAAGATTTCAGTCAAATAGGAATAAAGTTACTTGAATAGTAAATTTGCATTTTACATCAAATATGGTAATATAGAATGCACCTGTATGTTTAAGAGTCTCTTAAAAAGGATATGTTGGATTTGTCTTAAAAATATAAAGTAAAAATATAAGATCTCATAAACTTATTGGCAGCTTTATAATGTAATTCACATGTGCAGTAACCTATTCTAATTTTAAGTATCGTGACCTCTTTATTAATTATCTATTTCATATACACTATCAAGTGATTTATGCCTTCACTAAATATATACAAATGGTGGGGAATTTCAATCTAAAACTAAATTTAAATAGTTTTCCTTTTAGGACTTCAAGAAACTTACAAATACCAACTCAGATTATACACAGCAATTCAGGGCAATATTTTAAATCTTGGGTAGGGGTACGCTGTTGGATCTATTCTGGATCGTAAAATATGAAGTATATGACTTTCATGCTTCAGTGTTTAGTGATCTCCATAGTCATCTTTTTTTTTCCCCTTTCTAAGAGACATTTAAACATATATAAAAGGGCACAAGATCATAAAAATACAATAATCACGACATAGCTGAAATGAGTATAATAACACAGCATGGCAACAGAATTACTTTGAAATATTTTCCTCTGAAAAGATTTTGTAAGAATTACCAAGAGCATTAACTTGTATCTCAGTATAATACTGTTTTCTAAAACTATTTTATGTTCAGTTCCAGAAACAGGTCTTTGTGGTGTTTTCAATAATTAACCTCTTCAGAAAGGAAATAAGACAGCCCACTTGACAAGAAATTTAAACAGATTTTAATAGGATTCCCAAAGAAGTAATGTAATTAATTATATAACTAGATAAAATAGATTATAATTTATTTCTTAATTAAAATCACAAGGTAATGTTTATTTGATTATATCATTTGTGTTAATATCATGAGGATTTGGATATCTGGTTAGTATCCCACATTTAATTTAAATGAAACTCTCATTCCTTGCTCAGGTACCAGTTCACTGCCACCAACCAGTTTGCTCAAGCCAAACACCTAGGAATTATCCTCAGTAACTTTTTCCTCCATCCCCCACATAGTCAAGTTATCAGCACATTCTGGTGATTTTTAATACCAAAATATATCCTAACTGTCCACTTCTGTTTCTACTGTCACCACCCTAATCCAAGTCCCTGTCCCCACCATGCAGTATTACAGAATCTAAAGTAGTCCCCTGTGTGCTTTTCCTGCTTCCATTTTTCTTCTTCTTCTTCTTTTTGAATTTCAATTTATTTAAACAAAAACAGTTTACCCATTTCTGTTATCCCTTACCCCTTGCCTCTGGCAACTGCCAATCTGTTCTGTATATTTATGAGCATGGTCTGTCTGTCTGTATGTATGTATCTCTATTTGTCTATATATCTATCCTCATCTATCTATCAGATTCCACATATAAGAGAGATCATGCAGTATTTAGTCTTTGTCTGATGTATTTCACATAGTATAATGCCTTTGAGGTCCCCCTGCTTCTGTTTTACTTTCTTTATAATTTGTTCCTAGGATGATATATTTTTTTTAATATTTTATTTATTTGACAGAGAGAGACACAGCGAGAGAGGGAACACAAGCAGGGGGAGTGGGAGAGGGAGAAGCAGGATTCCTGCTGAGCAGAGAGCCCTTTGTGCGCTCGAACCCAGGGTCCTGGGATCATGACCTGAGCCAAAGGCAGAAGCGTAACAACTAAGCCACCGAGGCGCCCTCCCAGTATGATATTTTGAAATGTATGTGAGATCATACAATTTCTCTGCTTAAAACCCAACCCCTTCGGGGCACCTGGGTGGCTCAGTGGGTTAAAGCCTCTGCCTTCGGCTCAGTTCATGATCTCAGGTTCCTGGGATCGAGCCCCACATCGGGCTCTCTGCTCAGCAGAGAGCCTGCTTCCCCCCCTTCTCTCTCTGCCTGCCTCTCTGCCTGCTTATGATCTCTCTCTCTCAAATAAATTAAAAAAAAAAAAAAAAAACCCAACCCCTTCAATACTACTCTAAACACTCACATTCAGAATGAGATCTAATTCTCCATAAAGACCTATATCACTATCTCTGCTTCTCCCTTTCCATCATCTTCTCTCATTATTACTCCCCCACCACCATTCACACATTCAAGCAACTACATTCTTTATGTTCCTCCCCTATCTAGCCCACACAGGTTTCTGTCTCTGAAAACTTGGGCTGGTTGTTACTGTTACTTGGAACATTTTTCACTCTATTCTATATTCATAGCACAACACCAAAAATATTTCCTCCTCAGAAAGGTCTGATAGACCGCCTGTCTTAACTAGCAATCCCCCACCAAACTCTTCTTTGTAGCCAACTGGGGACTGGTTAGTCCTAGATTATCTTGAGCATTTTTGTCAGCCTCTAACAGAATGTAAGACTTTGAAGACAAGAAACTTTTTTTTTTTTGTCTTTTTCACCATCGTATATGCCAAAAACTTAGGACAGTGGCTAATACATGTGCTCTGTGACTCATGTGACACATGTAGTTATGTGCTACATGAGTATATGAACTCTGAGCATACATTTTAGAGCTGGTAAATAGAATATATCCACATATAGTTATATGATTTCAAACACAAATGATATTTAATTTGCTTAAAAAAGTCCAAAGTGGATTTAAAATGGAAGATGGACTATATTTTATAAAAACAAATTTGCTTTATCTTTTAATTAGTTTTAATTATAATTTGAAAATTAAGTTTAATAAGTGAGTTTTTACCTGATGAAAAATACTTAGCAAGAAAACAAAATTTCTCCTGCTGATGACAGGCTACTCCATTTTCTTTTGGGTTAATTTTCATATATAGATTTTTATCAATTTACTTAATGATATATTAGAGTATGTGTATATGATTATGCAGATGCACATTTAATGTATCTGTGGAAAAAGTTTGTATTTTATTTCATTTATTTTTAATTTATTTATTTGAGAGAGAGAGAGAGTAGGGAGGGGCAGAGGGAGAGAGAAACTTCAGCAGACTCCTTGCTGAGCTCGGGGCTGATGCAGGGCTTGATCTCAGGAACCTGAGATCAGGACCTGAGCCAAAACCAGGAATTGGATGCTTAGCCAACTGTGCCACCCAGGGGCCCCCAAAATTTTTATTTTAAAAAAGAATTACTGTTAATGAGATTTAGGGCAAAAAATTATAGTAATAAGTAAAAATTTATACTTTACATCTATCCTTCTGACACTCAAATATCATCTCTAAAATCACCACAACTCCTTTTTGCCACATATTTTCAACTTCTATCTTCATTTGTAATTTTTATTATAAATAATAATTACTCTTAGTTTGTTAAATATTTTGACTACTGTGCTTTTTACTCTTCTGTCTTCTAGTGCTGGGAGATTAGATTATTTAAAATTTTCTTAGATTGCATTCTATTAGAATATACAATAAATATAAAAACCTCAAAAATGTTTTATGTATATATATCTTCCATAGATTTTTTCTAATCTAACACTATCACCGTTTATTTCTGAATTGAATTTTAAAATATCCATAAGAGATTTTATTTTGATTGAGTATCACTTAGTATTTATTTCATTACATACTATATTTTCATGTAGTGTAAGAATACATACAATATTTATATGTTATATATTTATTTTATTGTGGACAAAAGACCTCTTATATTGAATTGAGCTCTTCCTTATGCTCTATTATAGAAACAGTTGTTAAATATTAGTTGAAAAGCATGTATGCTTTGTGTTGATAACAAGGTTATCAATCAATATCCATATGTATCTATTTTAACCAGACTTATATTGTGCACACATATGCATATATTCATCTGGACTCATTATGATATCAAAAACGCCATGTTGGAATTTTGCTATCATATGCCATTATATATGTTTCATGTGATATTATTTATTAATTTTATTTTAATAGACTTAAATAAGACTCCCCAAGTTTTTTCAGTCACTATTGTCATTGTTCTGCTTAACCTCTGTCCCCTGAGCATTTAAACTGAATACTGGGCACCTAGATGATGTAAAGTTTGAGCCACTCCCTTGTTTCAGTGAGTTACCCTTCTGGCTTTACTGTGGAGGTAAATGCACCTATCAGCTCTCCTAAAAGTAGGCATTCAGTGGAGATTATTTATAAATGCTGATAACTTCCCAGAACCATTCTTCCATCCCTCCTTTAGCCAGACAAGCAAAACAACAGAACTCCCTTGTCTTTTCTGAGATCTCTTATGCCTGCAAGGGCTTGTGAACTTCTTATTACTGATGGTTTTCACAGTCAAGTTGATCTCATTTACTGTATATCTTCCAAAATTTCCATATGGCTAAGAGCGTCGTTTTTATTTTTCTCTAGTTTTTCTTTAGGATTTTTTAAAAAGATTTATTTATTTGTTTGAAAGAGAGAGTGAACATGTGTATGCCTGGGTGGGGTAGGGACAGAGGGAGAGGAAGAGAGAGGAAATTCTCAAGCATACTCCCCACTCAGCTTAGAGCAGAATGCGGGCTGGATCTCAGGACCCTGAGATCATGACCTGAGCCCAAACTGAGAATTGGGGTCTCATCTTACTGAACCACTCAGGTGTCCCTGAGTTTTCTAATTTATATGTTCCTTGCTTTATTCTAGTGTAAAAAAAAATTGAGGTAAATGTATGTTTTCAATGAGCTACCCTTAATCAAAGGTCTCAAAACCTATGGGGAACATAGCTGTATGATGATCTATCTCCTTATACTATCCTACAAGGCCCTGCATGAACTGGCTCACAGTTTCTCCTTTGACATCATCTACTACTGATCTCTATGGCCTCACTCTGCTCATTCTATGACATCACACTGGCCTCCCAATTGCTTCTAACACAGCAGACTCACTACTGCTTCAAGGCTTTGAATTGGCTCTTTCCTCTGCATGGAATGCTGTTCACTCAGATAGCTTCATGTTTTATCTTCCCATCACCATAGTCTTGACTCAAATATCAACTCTTAGTTTTTCGGTAAAGCTTATCCTGAATGCCCCAATTTTAACAAACTCTTTCCACCAAGAGTCTGGCTCTGCTGTTTTTGTTTTGTTTTCCCCAGACCTTACCAACTCTATCTGGTTTATTTTTATTTGTTGTGAATCTATCTCCTCCCACAAGAATATAAACTACAAGGGGGCAGAGACTTATATCTCTATAGACTATACATTCCAGCACCTAGAGATGTCTAATGAATAAATTAGTCTCTTTGGAGCTACAATTGCTGGTCACTTGATCTTGTTCCTCAATCACTTTGCACAAGAGACCGCACTAGGTAGATTTCCCCTTGAGAAGGGTGAGAGTCTAATGACCATGGGCCAAAGCAAGACCAGTTCTTTTCTGAATCACTTATGGTATATGTCAGACTCAAATTCTAGAAGTTTAAAAGGGTCTACTAGAACAAATCCCTAGAGATAGGCATAATAACCTGAAGAAAGAATAAAAATATTATAGTTTTTAAGAAATATGATATTTCCAAAAATCATCAGCAATATCAGCAATATAATTGTTCAACTAAAACTGCAGCAATGTTTTAAATGAAAAGAAATTCTCAGTACACACACAAAAGGATAATGATTTTCTTTCTTTGAAAATATCAGGAAAAGAAAAATAGAAATGTGACTTATAAAACATATATTCCACATACTTGAACACATTCACATGATAAATGTAGGAAAAAGTCTACATGATGAGAGAGAGCAGTATTTAAACATGCAGCAAGTTATATTGGTAACTCCAGACATAGTCACCATCTATTGTATTTACACCTTAAAGAAGCAAACCCAAGATCATATTATGCATGGGAGCCTTCTCATTTTTAAATTTATTAATAAAGCACATTGATTTAGGTGATTTCATTTGAGACAAAATATCACCAGTTATAAAAGGGACACTTGGACTTTAAGGAAAACAAACACACAAAAACACACATATTTTCAAATCTACTTTTTAAGCAAAAACATAGCTGTATTTTATATTCTAAATGCTTCCAACTTCTTTTTCATGAGATGCCACTTTATTTGACAAAAGGTGCAGATAAAAAGATTTCATCAGACTTCTAGACTTCCAAAGAGAGTTACTACTGTAAGGAAGCTATAAACTCTGTATTGCATGTTAGCAGTTCAAGTATTACTTTGAATTACAACATTTTCAAAAGCTGACAAAAACCTAATGTAGTCTCTGTGAACTGGAGTCACTCTAGTAATTCTCACAAATATTTTTTTGGAAGGCAGATGATGTAGTATGGCTAAAAATGTTGGACCAAGGACATAATGATTGTTCCCTGGCATTCAGGTATTAAACATGAATTATAGAAAGTGATTATCCTTGTCACCTTGCCTGAAGTAATGATGTTCTGTTTTTTACAGAGCTATCAAAAACCTGCTGTGTCAGAAATGAGTATGATTTCAGGTTATTATCAAGCATACAAATGTAAGGTCTTGATTCAAATCATACTTTGAAGATCACTGAAAACATATTAAGCTGATTTAGAATTTTTATGCCACATGTTTTACATTTTACATAAATATATATATCTTTTTGGCATTTTATATTGTCCGGGGTCACTTCAGACAGTCTCTAAACAAATGAAGTTACTAATGTGAGTCTGGAAAAAAAAAAAGACTCTGTTAATTAAATTACTTAAATCATTCAGACAATAGGAGGAAAATTCTTCAGATTACTTAGTAAGGCTCCATGAAAAAAGAGATAAGAACCATAACAAAAAACAGGTATCTTCGGTTTCATAGCATTATTTCCCTATGTATTAGCAATTTCCTAAGAAAAGTAATGTTGGCATATAGTATAAAACAAGATTTATAATAATTTATAATTTGCAAATAAATTAGAATTATTTTTAGATATATAATTGGTATGGCATTTCAATCCTTATCTCGTCTTGCTTTCAACATTCTACTTAATTATTTTTCAGTACTCTATGGAGATTCTATCGTATTCTTCTGCTAAAAATGACTGTGATATTCAGTTGTGCTTTGAAATATTCCTGGGAAGAAAAAAGTCAAATATTCTTTCAATGAAAAACAATAAATATGTGCTCATTCCTTGCTGTGAAGAAGTAATTTTTCTCAACCCCATTTAAAAAAAAAAAAGATTTATAAAGCATCATGATTTAGAGTGCACATACGTTGTTGAACACAAGATTTAAGTGATCTAGAAGTGATATATGAGTGAGTCATGGGATGATAGGGGCCAGTCTTGGGAAAAGAGAAATGAACATGTAATGTCCCTAAAATCTTTCATTTTTCTTTTTCTTCCAAATGGAAATCGGATTTGGGACATAAAAATTTAGAACGTCATTGCCAAGTTTGTTTTTCCTTTGAGAAACTGGTTGTTTCTATGGTTGAAAGGACAGTTCAAGATAATTAGTGAAAACATAAATGTGCCTTTTGAAACTGGACAATTAAGAAAATGTTTCTAATAAATTAATTCATTTAATTAAAAGTTAATTTTTTGAAATGAATATTACCTTATATGAGCAAAAGATGTGATAAGGTCAGGGATCTTTAGAGGAGGAGATTATCATGGATTATCTGGGTGGAATCTCTCAGTGCATCCACAGGTATTCTTATAAGGGAGGGCAGCATGGAGTTACGGGATAGGTACAGAGAAGACACATAGAGGAGGAAGTGGCAAAGTGACCGTGGAAACACAGATTACAGTGATGAAGCCAAAGAACATCTGTAGTCACCTGGAAGAAATAAGGAATGGAATTTCCCTTTAAGTCTCTGGAGGAAGTGTAGTACTGTTGACACCTTGATTTTGTACTTCTGGCCTTCAGAACTATGAGGGAAAAAATTTCTACTCTAGGTCATTCAATTGTGGTAAATTTTCAGGGTGGCCTTGGGAAACTGATTTTGGTATCAGAAGCAAATTGCTGCTATAAAAGCAAATACCTAAAAATGTGGAAGTGTCTTTGCAATTACATAATAGGTTAGGATTTAGAAGGAAATGAAGAGTATAGGAGATAAACCTATTACCTTAGAGAATACATACATAGAATGCTGATAAAAATATGAACAGAAAATTTCTTTTGGTGGAAGCTTAGAAGGAAATGAGGAACATGTTGGAAACTGGAGGAAAGGTGATCCTTCTCCCGCATAGGCAGAAAACATAACTAAATGGTGTCCTATCATTTTATGGAAAACAGAACTTGTAAGTGAAGGACTTGGGTATTTAACTTCCAGGCCGTATTTAAGGTGCAGGCTGGTTTGTTATTGCTGCTGAAAGTAAAATGCAAGAAGAAAGGAATGAACTAAGGAAGGAACTGTCAAGCAAAATATTTTCTAGTATCCTAAAATTCTTCGGGCATGGAACAAGCTGATAAAACTGCTCACATGCAAATATGTGCTACCACTGAAGAAAAAGTAAGAATGACTCCAAGGGCAGAACAATAAGTCTAGAGGAATGAACTGCAGACCAAGAGAAGTGAGCTATAGGATCGTATGGGGAGAACTTCACAACACAGAGGATTATACTCAGGGCTTAAAACCTAATGGGTTTTGTTCTTCTGTATTTCAAAATTGGTTGGAACTGGTAATTCCTTTCTGCCTTCCATTATCTCTTTGGGAATAGGAAAGTATATAACTGCTAATACTAGGCCTGTCCACCATTGTATTTTGGGACCATATAATTTATTTTCCAGTTTCATAGATTGAAAAAAGGAGATAAATTTTGCCCCAAGATGAATAATATGCAGAGTCTTATTCATACCTAAATGAGATGATTTAGGTAATGAGATTTGGGACTTTTAGTTTGATGACATTTAGATGAGATTTGAGATTTGAACTGATGCTATAATGATTTGAGACTATTGGGTGTGTTGGGATCAGGTGAATATATTTTGTGGGATAGATGAGAATCTTTCAGAGTAAAAGGTGGCCTATGGTAGGCCAAAATATAACCTTCCAAAAGATATTTCACATTCTAATTTCCAGTAATTTTGAGTACTATCTTATATGGCAATAATGAATATTAACTTACATGGCAAAAGATATGATTTTGTAAAGGATATTTAAAAGGAGGAGCTTATTCTGAATTATCCCCATGTAGCCTATATTCAGTGAAATGTATTCTTATAATAGAAAAGCAGAGAGAGTTTTAAAACCCACACATAGAGGTGAAGACAAGGAAGCAGAGGAGACAATGGGACAATGGAGGCAGATATTGAATGATATGGCCACAAGCCAAGCAATACCTGAAATCACCAGACAGTGGAAGAAAATAGGAATAGATTCTTCTTAGAGCCTCTGGTGAGAGTGTGGCCCTGTTGACATCTTCATTTGGTTTTCTGGCTTTCAGAACTGTGAGGGGAAAAAATTCTGTTGGAAACCACCCTTTTTTAATAATTTATAAGGCATTCTAGACAACTGATCCAGATTTTGTTGGTTTGTATGATTTGGAGGATGTCTAGACAAGTCTGAAATTTATAGGGCAGGCCATCAGGAAGGGCAGGCTGGAAATTTTGGCACATGAACTGATACTATTGTCCAGGCAGAAAATCTTTGTCAGGGACACCTGCTCTTAGGGCCTTTTAACTGATTCCATCAGGCTTGACAGATTATAGAGGATAATCTCCTTTACTTAAAGTCAACTAATTGTAATTGTAGCTGTTAATCACATTTACAGAGTATCTTTACAGTGACACCTAGATTAATTTATGTTTGAATAACTGGGTACTATGCCAAGCCTAGTTGTTACATTTAGCTGATCCTCACACAAACAGAGCAGGTATAAGCACAAAAAGGATATTATGGATGGGTTAGGTTCCAGAGTTTAGGGAGATTGGACATATAAATGAGACTGTTTCTTCCTAGAACCTAAAAGAATCTATATATAGTGTGTGTGAAATTGTAATGTTGGTCTGCTGAAA
>CM052802.1:80928147-80949007 GCA_028533885.1 Nasua narica | reverse complement strand
TATGCAAAAGATACAGAAATAGGAGATATACTTTAAACGAGTAAGAAAATCAAAGCAGGAATGATGTTGCTATATAAAGGCTGCATTTTGCAACTTTTATGTAGATTTGGAAAGATCTGTAAGACAAAATGCCCAACCCCTCTTCACCACGATGATAATAAGCTTTGTTTCAACATTAACCTGACCTTTGGAGAAAATCAGTCAAATGACATCATAGTTTGTAAGACAATATAGGACAGTTGATAGGATTCTTTTTTTTTTTAAGATTGTATTTATTTATTTGAGAGATAGAGAAAGTGAGAGAGAGCATGAGAGGAGAGAAGGTGAGAGGAAGAAGCAGACTCCCCATGGAGCTGGGAGCCCGATGTGGGACTCGATCCCGGAACTCAAGGATCATGACCTGAGCCAAAGGCAGTGCTCAACCAACTGAGCCACCCAGGTGCCCGTAGGATTCTTGAGATGATATTTAGGAACAATAACAGCTATAACTCCTAGGTTCTGAAATAAAATGAAACCACTGCCATTTAAAAAATGGACTTGAAGAGACATCATTCATTATATATTGAGCTCCTATTATGTGGTTTAGCAACATTCTATATGAATTATATTAAACATTATTGATACAATTTCTGTTTTTCATAATTATTCTAAAAGTTAGGAATTCTTTCAGATGGGGAAACACATTCACTAAATATTTAGTTCAAAATTCACACAGCTACTGAATGGTTAACTCAGGATTTATACCCTTGATTGTTTAGACTCTAAGCCCACCTGGTATAGCTACTGAATAGTAGACCCTGACATCTGCAGATTCAGATTCTGCAATTTCTACTATTTACAAGCAAATGGGTGAATTCTAAAGTAGGTAATGTTGGCTATTTTAAAAGAGGGATTTGTAATAAACATCAAGACAGTTGAACTGAGCTTTGCAATTATCGGGGGGAAGAAACTGCGTACAAGTTTGGAGTCTAAGTAGGTATTTTTAAATCTAGTGGACATACCATTTAGATAGATCTTTTTTGTCTTTCTTATTTTATTAAAAATTACTCTGTAATGTAAACCAACAATTACTTGTAAGAACAGTGTTGTTTAAACTCTAAAAAGAAGTCTTGGATATGTTAGCAAATATGGGGGATCTGACTTACGGTATGAAAATAGCACCATACAACCCATCTGGACACAGAAATAAAAATCCATGAATCATTTTCAACAAGTGCTCCAAGCCTCCGCAAATGTACTCACCAACTAAGAGATAATACTGCAGTAGAGATTAATTTATACTGTGAAACTATGCACAATAATAATGCAACTTTTTAGGAAAGTGTGACTTGAAAATCTTACATATATTTTCATATTTTTGGACATTTTGGGGGAATGTGGGATCTTGAAAGTCTTAAAAGGAAAAGGTTTTCAATGTAAAGGTTTTGTTCTACTTGAAAAGAATGATCTCAGGGCCTTAATGTTGATAAAATTAAAATATTCACTATTGTTTTCACATTCAGACTTTCTTAGGCAATAACATACAGTATAATTTAACAACTGAAATTAAGGACATACTATCCTGCGGCTATTAGAATAATTCTTCCTTCATATAGAAAGGAATAGAAATCATTGCAAGAGAGTCAATCATATACTGTAGCTAACAATTTAAACATTTACTTTGAAAACTTTATAAACTCTCATGAACACCCATTGATATGTGATAGCTCTACTGATAGAAGTAAATTATGAATTAGGGAGAAATAAGGGCAGCAGTGAACAACTTTAAAAAAAAAAACTTAGTAAAGAGGGTTAAGTGAATGTAACAATAATAAAATAAATAAATAGATCCTATTTCCAGTTTATGTCAGCAGATCAGCACATATTCAGCCTTCACTTCTATTGCTTTTTATGCACTTCTAAATACCAAGGAAAAGTGTTTCTGTGTGGGATTAAAGTTTGGGTGCCTAATAAATTAAGGCAAATGAAAAAAGACATTTATTAGATAAATTTTATATGTAAGAGGCAGAGAGGTATATTGAAAATGAGGAAAACCACTGGATTCACACCAGCACTAGTTTTGAGTCTCATGTCTGAAAAATATGAGCTGTGTTACCTTTCAGCAGTGTGTCATTAAATCCTGCTGAGCCTCTATTTCCTCATATGTAATAGAGGAACCGTGGTATCCACCCAGCCTCTTTTAGTATCCAGGAATAAGAGATGAGCAAAATAAAAATCTTTTGAAAGTGGCAAAATCTTTTAAAATATAGATTGCATTCTCATGAGAAATAAAATATATTCTAAATACTATTGCGAATGAGCCAGAAAGTAATTATGTTAACAATATAATTAGTGTATAAACATATATATACAGCTAATTTTAAATTCCAAATAGCTAATACTAAAAATGTGTCTTCCAGACTTGAATCCATGTATATAACAATGAACAATTCCTCAAACAGTCAACATTTTCATTATAATTACATCCAACCCATCCTTTAAAATTTGGGACTTCAAATGTTTTTCAAAAGGGGGCACACTCTATTTTGAGTTGCATAGTACCTAATAATATGTTTTCTACTTTATACCCAGAACATTTTCATAACTATTCTTGAAGAGAAAATTCTAAAAACTATATTCAAAGTTTTAAGACAAACTATATCATAAGCCAGTTTTTGTCTATGTGAGTTTTTTGTTTGTTTTGTTTTGTTTTGGTTTGTATGTTTTAGTGCCAGATATGTACAGAGAGAGAAATTCAGCTTGACTCAACATGATCTTTGGCAATGCATGTGCACAAAACAGCCTAAAATGTTTCATCTTGAGAAATTGAAAATATTGAGTAAGATTAAATCACAAAGATTTGGAAATATATGAATCAATAATACTTTTTTGACAATTGGAGAACTTACACCAAGCTTTTAAAGGGAAAAATGAAAGGGATAGGACACTAATGAAGGATTACAAACTTAGAATCAAATGAAACATCAGTAATGTTGGATTAAGTTTTGGAAAATATTTTATTTTCAACGTTCTTTTTTTTAAAGATTTTATTTATTTATTTGACAGAGAGAGAGATCACAGGTAGGCAGAGAGGCAGGCAGGGAGAGAGGGGGAAGCAGGCTCCCTGCTGAGCAGAGAGCCCGATGTAGGGCTCAATCCCAGGACCCTAAGATCATGACCTGAGCTGAAGGCAGAGGCTTTAACCCACTGAGCCACCCAGGCGCCCCTCAATGTTCTTATCTATTTTTACACATCACACTTTTATTCAATTAAAACAAATTTACTAGGTATTTTCCAAAAAAAAAAAAAAAAGCCTTAGTCTTTAATTCAGAAAAAAAATATTTTTAAAGAAAATTGAGCTTAGTTATTTCTCCTTTTCCACATGTAGGAATAAATGAAGGAGTAGTCATCTGTTAGGAGTGTTATCCCCATGTAGTATCTTCCAGATTGGAACAACAAAGCAATGAGAAGGGTGATGTCTCCCACTCCAGAAGTAAAAGACCACTGGAGAAAATAATTTACAAATACTATATAACCTCTAGGTCTCTCCTGGAATCCTATATCAAAGACTAATTTTTCTATCCTATTTCAAAATCTGTACTAAAATAAATGTTGGCATCATTTAGAGGAGAGGGTTTTAACCATTCTTGAAACTAATGTCCTGAAAATTGAGATGACCTATGTCAACATAACTAACTCACTATTGGGACTGAGACTTATGAACAACTTTGTCATCAAGATTTAACTGTTTCATGAAATTCTTATGCAGGTGAATAAGATTATTAACCAATAAATAGCATGTCCTACTTGTTTCCAAAAATTATGTTAAACCAATTAAACTGGGCAAGTAGTTTGCTTACCTTGGCATACAGTCCTACTATTTCCCCTCCTTGCAGTTAAGTTTAATGAGCTTATCTTTAGCTATTCAACAGGTTTTTCTAGTACTTTTGGTGAACAAGTCTACAGTTGAGAGGTTTTTTTTTCCCCCTCCCAAAGAAGTCATCCATTTTCCCTTCAATGAATTGCTTTCCAAAATATTATATCATAAGCACTCTTGCTTGACTGCATTTTTACAAATCGGCTGTACTGTTAGTGAAATGAAACTTCATTTTGCTTACCTAAGCAATCTGTCAAGTTTATGTATTTTACTTGAAAAGCCATCTTTCCAGATGAGATTTATTATGGGGGACTGTGGCCTTTACAGATGATGGCATGAAAAGAATAGATTGTTAAAATCATTGCTGTTCATTGGTCAAAGCTTATATTTTCATATATAAAGGAAATTGAAGATTGCAGACTAATTAGCTTACCAAAGTCACTTAGAACAATTAATGTTTCCTCATTTAAAACAGTGTTATTCAGGGCGCCTGGGTGGCTCAGTTGGTTAAGCAACTGCCTTTGGCTCAGGTCATGATCCCGGAGTCCTGGGATCGAGTCCCACATCAGGCTCCCAGCTCCATGGGGAGTCTGCTTCTCCCTCTAATGTTCTCCCCTCTCATGTTCTCTCTCACTGTCTCTATCTCAAATAAATAAATAAAAATCTTTAAAAAAATAAAAAAATAAAAAAATAAATAAAACAGTGTTATTCAATCAGCTTTAAGATAAACATTTTCAGTTGCAGATAAAAGTCTCCCAAAATAGTATGCTTATATAGTATACACTTACTTCCTTTTGATCAGTTTCCCCATTGGTTTCAGTTACACAGAGTATGAGAGAGTTAATGTATCTTATTAGCTTTATGTAAAGAGGTTGCTATTAACGAAGCTGCACAAAATAATATCAGAGAGTCACCCTTTTCTTAGTACTTTAGCCTAAATCTTTATATTACCTGCTTAGAGTAGCTCGAATTATTCATCTTCATCTTAGTTCTAAGTTCTGATTAAGCAAAAGACTCATCATCAAAAATATTTTAAGAGTAATCAGTATAATCATGAATATCTAAAAGAGTTCCACACTCAAATATTTAACATAAAATAAAAATTGCATATAGTTTCTATTAGTAAGGTAATTTCTGATTTCATTTTAGTTGGACAGAATAAAGTACAGGTTTTTTAATGTGATGCTATTTGCAATAGTCAAGTTCATTTGCTCTTCTAAGTGTGAAGTATGTTGATAATTGATAGGAAAAATGGTCAAATGTTTAGTCACCCAGGGTGGATACTACAGTTTTTCTGGCAGCTACTGTGGTGGCTTCTGAAATCAATTGAATCAGTGTTTGCTTTTTTAATTTTTTTTCTTTCATACACCATTCTGATACATTTCCCTTGCTATTTACTAAAAAAATGAGTAATAATATACTGTTTGTAGGACTGTGTGTATATACATATATATATAGTACAGTCAATTTGTAATTAATATATAATATATATTATATATTAATATTATCTATAATATATACAATATACTAAGGTAATATAATATATATATATATAATTACTTTTTCTCCCAAATGTTTTAGAAATTTTAAATACTTGCCACTTAAGATAAATATCAATTATAAGCAAAATAGAAATGGTACAAACTTTGTTGATAATGTACTTGATTTCCTAATTTCACACTGCCTCTGAAATTATTAATTTATTTGATTTTTATATTTCTTTCCTTTTATTTCCAGGTAGAGGTTGAGTAAATGTTTCTCTTTTAAAAGTAACTGGAATGAAAATGTGTGAATTTCCTTCTTTCTATAATGTGAAAATATTAATATAAAAATTAAACATACATTTTAACAAAGACAACAAAAATATATGTCTCTTAATACTTATTTTATTTGGAAATGTACCAGTTAAGTAAAAGCATATTAGAAAACACCGTACATGGCTATACACTCTTTTGATAATATTCCATCCAGAAATGACTATTGTAAACATTTGTTATGTATTTATTTAGCTTAAATATGTTAAAGTGTTGATTCAAGATAAAAATACAGAAATATATTCCTTTAGCTCTAAATTTGGGTCATCTATACCTCTATTTATAGAATAATTTTTTTTTGCACATTTTGTATCTGGCATTATTAACATAACTTCAAGATGATTCTTTTTTAAGATTTTTTTGTCTGATAATATCTATTGGTTGTGTTATACACTATTTTTTTTTTAAGATTTTATTTATTTATTTGGCAGAGAGAGAGAGAGATCACAAGTAGGCAGAGAGGCAGGCAGAGAGAGAGGGGGAAGTAGGCTCCCTGCTGAGCAGAGAGCTGTATGCGGGACTTGAACCCTGAGATCATGACCTGAGCCGAAGGCAGAGGCTTAACCACTGAGCCACTCAGGTGCCCCTACACTATTTTTAAAGCACTCTGATTTGGACATTGCTTTGTTCCACAGTATATGTTACCAGGATTATTTTATCTCAATCTTTGTTCCTATCTCTTTATTTATATTTTTTTAGATTAAATTCCTAGAAGGGTATTTCTCAGTGAAAGGGCAAGTACCAATATATGGCTTTTGAAATACAACCATAGTCCTTCAAAATGATTGTACTATTTCATGTTTTCACTATAATGCTATAGTGATAATTTGTGATAATTATATAGATATATATGCTATTGCTATTAATGAAGCTGCACAAAATAATATCAGAGTCACCCTTTTCTTAGTACTTTAGCCTAACTCTTTATATTACCTGCTTAGAGTAGCTCGAATTATTCATCTTCATCTTAGTTAAGTTCTGATTAAGCAAAAGACTCATCATCAAAAATGTTTTAAGAGTAATCAGTATAATCATGAATATTTAAAAGAGTTAGACAGCAGCCTTCCTCGATCTCAGCAGTCATCTTGTGGGGTCCGGGCTGCAGCTGGCAGGACCCTCACCCCCAGCTTGAGTAAATGTGTTTTGAGTAAATGTATACATTTACTCAAAATGTATACACACACACGCGCGTGCGTGCACACACACACACACACACACACATATTCCTAAGTGGTACATTGATATTTTGATATTTGCTTTTCTATTTTAATTTGCAGTTAATTTTTTATTAGTGATGCTACACATCTTTGCTTATTTTTTTCTATTGTATTTTTATTTTTGTGAAATTTCTGTCGGAATATTTGTGACTTCTTGAATATAGTAGCTATCTATTAAAATAGCACATTTATAAACTAATCTTAACATTATGGAACTGTGTAATTATCGTATTTGTAGATATGTGATTTTTGGTTTTCGTAGGGGTTTTTCTGGGTTTTTTGACTCATGGTTAAAAATTTAGAATAATGTTTCACTGTTGTACATAAAACTAAAAATTAATACAAATAATGTTTCAATTCCACATAAAATACCAACAAGCAATAAAATAGTTGTGTGTTTGAGTAAAGAATTAGAACTTGTATCTACCTAGAAAATAGATTTATAGGAATGATGATTTTGCAGAGCTAGATAAAAAAGAAAAATCTGTATAAAGTTATGTGTACCTAAAAACTAGATCTTATTTGAAATGGCAAGTTGTTTACCCCTACTCCTAGCACTCTATTCGCAAATATAGTCAAATCTGTGACTCTATTACAAAGAATTTATAAAACCACTAGAAATATCCAGGAGAGTTATTTTGCTTAGAGAAATCAGATGAGACATATGCAACAGGAAATTACTTAATCCAGTAGTGTTATTGTCAGTGCTAATTACATCAATGGAACCATTGATCTATAAAGTGGATGCATGAAATCACAGAATATGTGTGTCGGATATATGAAGGCTTATTTCATCCTTTATTGTTCTCTTTTGCACAGAAAATGTACACTAAATTTACCTTAGGCTATCATTACATTTGAGTCTTGTGCTATAAACTTAAAAGGTACTTTGGGAAGTATCAAGGAAGCACCACTTACATATATGAAAGAAATGGTATTGCTATGTGAATGAAATAAATTATTTCCCATGCCAAACCACATAGTATTTTTTGGCAGAAAAGAATTGAGGCACAAGTCTGACTCTCAATTTGGTGATATGGAATACTACCTATTATCCCTTCATTGTTACTCAGTTTATCTTTCCCACAGACTTTAAGGAAAATACTGCAGTGAATAAAAACATGTCTTCTCCATTACTGAATGCTTGAAGGAAAGAATAAAAGCGGTCCTGTGAGTTTCTGAGTTGAGACATTAAATTGCAAAGTATATGTTTTTATGATGTCACAAAGCCAAAAATCATTGTTTTGTGATTTTAGATAAGCTTTCTGGGTAATCTTGTCAATGCATCTTATTTCTTGAATTGTCAAAAACATTGTTCCAGAACAAATGTTCCAGATCAAATACCTGACTTCTAATATTTATGGTGATATATTAAGAGTCCTTAAAATGATCTACTAGGCAAGATATTGTTTTCTAAGCTTTGACCATTTTCTTTCGTTTCCAAAAAATAAATAAAGCAACATTATCATGCATATTTTAAAACATATTCAAATGCTTTAACAGAACATAAAGGAATACTTTCTTGAGTTAAACAATAAAAGAGTAGATTTTTTTGTCTGATAATATCTATTGGTTGTGTTATACACTATTTTTTTTTAAGATTTTATTTATTTATTTGGCAGAATTCATTCAGTATTTTCTTCAAGTTGAAATATCCAACCTTCCAGTTTCTGGATATAATATTCTTTTTTGATTTTTTTGTTGTGATTATTGTTGTTGTTGTTGTATAGAGTGTAGTGAGGAATTGCTCCTTTTTCTTATTGTCTATATTCAATCTAATGTCCACTTAACTGCCTTAAAAGCTCAAAATAAGTTGATTCAGCAATAATAGTTTTATTATTGAGTAGCAATAATACAATTTTATTTTACAACACTTATGTTGAAATGGAACATACAAAACTGCTATGTCATTGTGTGGAATGAAGTTGTTTGCTCCATAGGGCATTTCTTTCAGGCAAGGGAATCGTATTTCTGCTTATTGATGGTTAGCTCATTATTTCAGTTTTAGTATAAATTCAATATAGACCTTAAAACCCTGAAACAATTATCTTCATCAATAATCATCATTTTATTTTACCATCCCTATTTAATTGGACACTTTTAATGGTAACTTTCCCGAGTCTTGACATGCATTGTCTTATCTAAAGAATAAACAAAAGAAAAAGGTCCTATTGTTATCCTATTTTGCAGAGGAGGATTTTGAAGCTTTAAGTTAATGAGGTCTTAGAGAAAATAAAATAATTAGTAGAAGTTGGATTACATGATTTTGGAGAAATCTGCTTCAATGATATGTAGTCTTGCTGTCCAACTTCTTCATTAATTGTCATATTTAGAAAAGAGTCATTTTCTTTTATTGAATTTACCTAACTTGCTATATTAAACTAATTGTGAGTTACTAATATGTAATACTTAGTTTGATAACAAAAATATTATCTCAGGTTTCTGAAAAAATTTACTTTTTTCATACTAAGGGCATTTATAGAGGATTCAAGTTTTCTTGCAAAATATGAAGGATATGAATCATAAATGTTACTTTCAGACAGATCAGTAGCACTTTACAAAAGCTGTGATCCATGTATATTTTATTTTAAATCTTTAAGTATTCTTAGATCTAGGACAAGATTTCAAAGATGATCTAGCAATGTTCCTGCACACCAAACCTCCTGACAGATTTGGTAATGTAATCATTTCTGTGGGACAGAGCTGGGAGTTTAGTGGTCAGCTGAAAATAACATTATTCTTTTTCCCCATTACTTCTGAACTGTAACTTGTACTCTCAAATGTTCCCAACTTAAACAATCTTGTAAAAACAAGAACTGATTATAAAAAACTTAATAATAATAAAAAATAGTATTTATTACATCTATAGTGTTCCCTAGGCCCTGTGACTGATGATGAAAGCAAAAATTTGAAAGGATGTGATCATTAGTATGAGCTTAAAGAGGAGTTATTTTTGGTTTATGATATATTTTTGCAGTTTTGGGTAATTTTAAAATTGCAATGCATAAAGATTTTATTTATTTGTCAGAGAGAGAGAGAGAGAGAGGGCACAAGCAGGGGGAGTGGGAGAGGGAGAAGCAGGCTCCCCTCTGAGCAGGGAGCCCAAAGCGGGGCTCAATTCCAGGACCCTGGGATCATGACCTGAGCCAAAGGCAGAAGCCTAACGACTGAGCCACCCAGGTGCCCCTAGAAATATCTCTTAAAAGCATATCATAGGTGATCGAGACAGGAGTCTTTTTGTCTGGATTTTGTCTGAATCCCCAAATGCTGAGTTAGTATTTTGTAAACACTCAAGATACTAGAGTGCACCATATAGCACACAGACCCAGTGAGTTGAGATAAGTTAGCAGGGAGCATCTCATCCTATACAGCTAGGCTCTGTAAGAGATCCAAAAACTATGGAAATGACTCCCTCCGAAAGTGCAGTCTCCACACAGGGAAAGGCAAACAATCTTTTCCAATCCTTAGATTAAGTGAAGGTGTTGTGGGACTACTCACAGGTTTGTACCCTCAAACGTGGATACCTGAATTGTACCCATCTGAGCTGTCTAATGGTGTGGGTAGGTGTGGGTTGACATGGTAGAATAGAGATGGAGGATACTGCATCGGGGACAAACTGCACTTCTGCTGATGGTGGGGCAAAGACATCCTGAGAACTGAATAAGAATTGAATAAGAATTCCAAGGAAAGAATTCTATTCCTCAAAAGGAATAAAATCCCAGAAGAAGGGAGAAGGGACGGGAAACACAAAGGCTCAGGGTAACACTTCAATTAGCTAGATGATAGAAACATGTTGCTCCCATGAAGGAAATCCCATTGGATGCCACTGGAGGACCTGAATAGCCTGCAAATGAAACCGTGAAACAACCAGAATTATGCACGGACGGTGGAGAAGACCCCATACCATGTAACGACGGTTGCACGCAGGCAGGTGTGTACTCCTTCTTTGGGGGGCTTGAGGCTTACATAATTTTGGAAACTCTCTAACAGAAAAGATTACAGAATCCTTAACATAAAATTATGTATTAAAAGAATATCTGTTTAGAAAGAAGAATCACAATAAGTTATATTTCTATAAACTAGATCTCATTTTAAACATCTAACTGTGTTTTTAACAAGATTCTGAAAGGATTTTTTATGTGCAGTGATATTTTAAAATCTCTGACTCAGAATAACAAAATGCAACCCAAACTGAAAAATTATTGTAAGCAATTTAATGCGATAGGCCACATCCTCTCATTGTTTTGCTTTCGTCATCTGTCATACAGGTTGGCAAATAATAGGCAGTTCTAGCAGTAATTGTTACGCAATTTCTCTAGCAAAGTTATTTTTCTTAAATAGTTCAGGTTGGAACCATTAGAATATAGAAGTTAAGATTTTGCTATCTTTTTAGAGGTTTAAACATCACTTAGTATGTTTGATCATAGCACGATGGGTCCAGCACTACCTCTGAAAAGTGAGGCCTTGCTTAATTTTCTAATTTGATAAGTAATAAAATATATTGTGAACTTATGTTATTTGTTTTAAATATAGTATCCTAAAAATGTAAAGGAAATATTCATTAAATGAATAATTGAAAGTAATTTTACCTAAATTGAAAGACCTCTTTGAAAGACGGCATACAGTAAATTTAAGTTTAATTGTAACACAAATGAATATGTGAATGAGTCTATATTTTTGAAATTTATAAATGTAAGCTATTCATGCAAACAGTGTATAATATACAAAATCTTTGTCATTAATCTCCGGGAAAATATTTTGTCCACAAGCTTTAATGGGCTATCTTTATATATGATTTTATATAGAAAATTCTTTTTTTTTTTTAATTTTATTTATTTATTTATTTGACAGAGAGAGAGAGAGAGAGAGAGATCACAAGTAGGCAGAGAGGCAGGCAGAGAGAGAGGGGGAAGCTGGCTCCCTGCCCAGCAGAGTGCCGGATGTCGGGCTTGATCCCAGGACCCCGAGATCATGACTCGAGCCTAGGGCAGAGGCTTTAACCCACTGAGCCACCCAGGCGCCTCTAGAAAACTCTTTAAGGAAATTTTACTCACTTATTTCAGATCTGGAAAAACAATGTAAACTTTTTATTAACTGGGAAGAAACTGTAATCTCAGTAACCTTAGGATAACATTTTAAATTTTTATAAAATGTCTGTTATGTGCTTTAAATTCAAAACATATATATTATCTAAATTGTTTCTTCTTTTCTTATCTTTTTTAACTTTCACACTGACTTTTACTTTTTTGTTAAATTTACTGTTTTGATATAATTATAGATTCACATGCAGTTATAAGAAGTAATACAAAGAGATCCCAAGTACACTTTAAGCACTTTCCACCAATGATAATGCCTTGTTCCTGTATAATACAGTGTCACACCCCAAATATTGGTTTTGGTGTAGTCAAGAACAGAAAATTCCCATCACCACAAGAATTCCTCATTTTGTACTTTAATAGCCACAATCACCTTCTTTCCACCTTAACTCCATTTTTCCCCCTGGCCAATACGAATCCATTCTCCATTTCTATAACTGTGTCATTTCAAGAAGAGTGTATAAATTCAGTCATAGGATATGTAACCTTTTGTGATTATCTTTTTTGACTCAAACAAAATGTATGGAGATTAACCCAGGTTGTTGCTTCTATCAATAGTGCATTCATTTTTACTGCTGAGTAATATTCCATGGTATGGATATGCCACAGTTTATTAAATCATTCATCCCCTGACAGCTTACCTACTGAAGGACATTTAGGTTTTTGCCAATTTTGGCTCTTACAAATAAAGCTGCTATGGACATTTGTGTTACAATTGTGTGTGTGTGTGTGTGTGTGTGGACATGTGTGTGTGTTTCATCTCTCTGAGATAAATTCTCAGGAGTATAATTGCTTGTTTGCATCATTAATATTTTAAGAAATTGAAAACTATTTTTCATAGTGGCTATAGACATACACAACAATATTTGAATGATCTAGTTACTCTGCATTCTCTCTGTATCTGGTGTGTTCACTGCATTTTATTTTATTTTTTTCAAAGATTTTATTTATTTATTTGACAGAGAGAGAGATTTGACTCGATCACAAGTAGGCAGAGATGCAGGCAGAGAGAGAAGGGGAAGCAGGCTCCCTGCCGAGCAGAGAGCCCCATGTGGGGCGATCCCAGGACCCTGAGATCATGACCTGAGCTGAAGGCAGAGGCTTAATAACACTGAGCCACTCAGGTGCCCCAAGAAATATTTTTTAATTGAAAATGAATCTTAAAGTTTTTAGTAGAAATCCAAATATATCTCTTATAATAACAAAATAATCCTAATTTATCTTTCCTATTTCTTATATCATCACTGTCATTATTCTACTTATATGTAAGCATATATGTATGCATATATATGCTTATGTACATTATATGCATGCATAAGTATACATAATTGAATACATTATTGATATTAATATTTTAGTAAAAACTTATCTATTAGTTCAATTAATAATTAAAAAATAAAAGTTTTTATTTTACCTTTAGTTATTCCTTCTTTGATGGACTTCCTTAATTTACATAGAACTGAGTTCTGACCTATATTATTTTCCTTCTCTTTTTAAATTATTTTATTTATTTTTATTTATTTTTAAGATTTTATTTATTATTTATTTGACAGATAGGGATCACAAGTAGGCAGAGAGAATGGGGGAAGCAGGATCCCCACTGAGCAGAGAGCCTGATGCAGGGCTTGATCCCAGGACTCTGAGATCATGACCTGAGCGGAAGGCAGTGGCTTTAACCCACTGAGCCACCCAGGCACCCCATCACTGCATTTTATTTCATTTTAATAGCTGTATAGTAAATATAGTAATATCTCACATGTTCTTATTTTGTATTTTCCTACTGACTGATGATATTGAGCATCTTTGTAGGTGCTATTTGCCACCTGTCCACCCTTTAAGGTGGAATGTCTGTTGATGTTTGTGCTCATTTCTAATTCTAATTGCATTCTTTCATTATTTACTGTTCTTTATATAGTTTTTTTTGCTTAACATGTGATTTGCAAATACTTTCTCCCAGTCTATAGCTTGTCTTCATTTATTTTTTAAATTTTATTTATTTATTTCTGTGGGGCTCGAACTCACAATTCTGAAATCAGGAGTCACATACTCAAAAAAAAAAAAAAAAAAAAGGAGTCGCATACTCTACTGACAGAGCCAGCCAGGTGCCCCTGTAGCTTTTCTTTTTATCCTGTTAGCTGGTTACCCTCAGGGGAGAAAAAAAAAGTGTTGCTTTTTAAAAATTTTGGTGAAGTCTAATTTGTCAATTTTCCCTTTTATAGATCCTGCTTTCAGTAGCAATGCTGGGTACGATTTGCCTAGATTTAGATACCAAGCATTTACTTCAGTGTTTTTTCCAAAAGTTTTATAGTTTTACATTTAACACTTAAATCATGATCCATTTCATGTTAATTTTTATATGGGTGTTGAATTTTGTCAAATGTCAAATTAGTTGACATAATTATGTGGCTTCTCGAGTGTGTTAATAGTGTGCACTGCATTTACAGACTTGCAAATAATGAACCATACTTGCTTCCCTGGAAGTAAACTCTGTCATGGTACATAATTATTTTATGTTTTGCTAAGTTTTACTTGGTAATATTTTGTCAAAGACTTTTTCATTTATATTGAGAAATACTGGTCTGTTTTGTTCTTTGCTTATACTTTCTTTGATTTTGGTATTAGATAATACTATCTTCATAAAATGAATTAGGAGCGTTACCTCCTTTTCTATTTTCAAGAAAAGATTGTGTGGAACTCTTCATTAAATAATTAGTAGGCTTTTCTAGGGAAATTCTCTGGCCTTAGAAATTTCTTTTTTAGGAGTCTTTCAATTACAAATTTGTAGAAATTGCTACACACAGTATGTGAAGATTTCTCTGTCACTGCATTCTGAGAATATTTATTATGATCATTTTTTATTCTTTTTTAACAATGATTTTATTTTAGTGAGAAAAATAAGTATCTTCTTATTTTGTTAATACATCTTTGATTATTAATGACCTTAGATATTTTATGTCAGTTTATTTTTAGTCTCTGCTGGCTTTCAGCTACTTTCCTTTATATTTTATTAATATAATGGTAAATATTGCCTAATTAATTTATATATACCAAGGATGCAATATTTTGTTTCACTTACAGGATATATTTATCCACTTTTCCCTGTGTCTTTTAATTTATATTAACTTCCTTTCTTTTAAAGATTTTATTTATTCATTTGAGACAGAGAGAGACAGAGAGAGCACAAGCAGGAGGAGAGGCAGAGGGAGAGGGAGAAGCAGACTCCCCACTGAGTGGGGAGCCCAACATGGGGCTTGACACTGGCTTTGATCCCAGGACCTGGAGATCATGACCTGAGCCAAGAGCAGATGCTTAACCATCTGAGCCACCCAGGCACCTCTATATTAACTTTTTCTGACATAAAAATATATTTACTGTATGTCTAGTTAAATCTATTGTTTTTATGCTACTTTAAAAAATAACATATTTAGAAAGAATATAAATTATTAATATTGATAGTGATATGAACACACCTAAAAAATGTGCTGACTGAAGGAAGCCAGGCACAAAAGAGTATAAAGCATCCATTTATGTGAAATTCTAGAAAAGGCAAAACTAATCTATAGTAACCGAAAGCGGATTAGTGGCTACCAAATCTGGGAATAAGAGCAGGTGAGATTGACTATAAATGCCAAGAGGAATGTTTGTGGGGTAATAAAAATGTTCTATATATTGGTTATAGTGCTGCTTACACAAATCTGTAGATTTGGCAAGAATGATCCATTTGCAAGTGTTTTGTTGCATGTCAGTTGTACCTCCATAAAGTTAATTTTTAAAAGATGAAAGATAATCCTCCAACAGTTAGAAGTCCTACAAATATAGCATGAATTCTATTTTTAAAATGCTGTTTTACTCTTTAATCCATGGAATTTTATTTAATAATAGGGATTAATATACCATTTTTTTTGTATAGGTCAATATTTGATCAAAGCTTGCTGAATAATCAATTAACCTATTGTGTATATTAGACAATAAATTATATTGTTCTATGCCAAAGTGGACTCATATGTTTATGGTTTCCTTGATATTGAATAAAAGATTTAGCATACAAAATTTGGACATACATGGATGGTCATGGGTATGTCTTTCTTCAGATTCTTAAGCAATTTCAAGATATGAAAAAGATTAATAACTACTTTCTATAAGTGGTATGGTAATTGATAGGTACTTTGTTTTTTTCAATAGCATATGATGCTTTGACATTGCTTACCTGTGAATTTGTACCATGATAACCACTACATGTCTACGTACAGTTCATACAAACATTAATGAAAATCCACATATTATTTGGAAATATATCTTTCAACAAAATATAAAATAAGAATAAAAGTTAAACAGAACCAGGGCACCTGGATGGTTCAGTCAGTCAAGTGTCTGCCTTTGGCTCAGGTCATGATCCCAGGGTCCTGGGATCGAGTGCCACATTGGTCTCCTTGCTCAACGGGAGCCTGCTTCTCCCTCTGCTTGCGCTCTCCCTGCTTGTGCTCTCTCTCTCTCTTAAAAATAAATAAAATCTTAAAAAAAAATAAACAGAATCTAGTTTAATGAAAATATATTTTCTATAAAATTCTGAATCCATGTGGACATTAAAATTAATAGCTTATTTTCATTCTGCAGATTAATCAACAAAAGGCTTCCTTTGAAAGTACCAACAATAGTGAGGTTGATTTCATAGTGATTTCCCTATATAAATAATTCTACTATAGGGAATATCTTTTTATAACAGAACCTTACTGTTTCAGAAACCTCTCAGTAGTGATCATCATGTTAGAAGAAAATGATGTTCCTTAATAATGAGAATCAGTTTTAGGAAGATAAATAAATTAAGCCTTCCATTAATTATTTCTAAGTCATTCTTAATAAAAAATGCATGTGAACATATATTTTTGTTTTTGCAGAAGTTGTTTTATACAGCTGATTATTTTTACTTCAAATTTATCATGTGTTATTCCCACATGTAAGACATGAAATATTCCTATAGAAATGCTCTACAAATCTTTGAGAGTGTTGTGTGCATCTTTTTGGTGAAAAATAAGGTGGTATTCATACATGCTAAGGTGCCAGAGAGAAAAGCTTGGTAGTTTAATCTTTGTAATGTTTTATATGAGGGGGCCATTTTCCTTCGTTTTTCCCTTTTCTCCCTCCATCCACTAGTTTATCAATAGATATAATGAACACTAGATGCTACATGAGCCACTCATCCTGAAATAGATTCTGTGAGGCGCTGCTTAATAGTTTTACTGTCCTGAGCTATATGTGAATCTTCTCTTAATGACTAGAGAGGTATTTAGAAACTAATTCAGTAAAACAGAATTAAGTTCTTCTTAAGTTTCTTATGTAAATGTCTTAAATCTGCCAAACTAATAAAATAATATTTATAGAATCTGAGGCTGATCACAATATTTGGAAATATGTGTTTTTCTTCAAGATAGTACTTTTAAGAAAATTAACAACTTTTCTTATGGTTATTTGGTATAATGTTTTAATATTTGTCATATTAAGAAAAGCTTTAAGAGGTGGCTGGGTGGTGAGTCAGTTGTGGTGAGTCAGTTAAGCAACTGACTCCTGGTTTCAGCCCAGGTGGTGATCTCAGGGTCTGAGGTCAAGCTCCGCATTGGGCTCTGCAGAGAGCAGAGTCTGCTTAAGTCTCTCCTTCTCTCTCTGCTCCTTGCACCTTTCTCTAAAATAAGTAAGTAAGTCTTTAAAAAAATTAAAAAGAAAAGCTTTAACTTATAGTGAAAGTGCATTGGGCTCGAAGGTGGAGGACCTGGGCTTTCATTCTCCTGTGATTTCTGTCAGTGTGCTTTGTGGAAATCTGGGTTGAGGGCTCCTCATTAATATCAATGCAATGGCAATCGCATTCTAGTAGTCCATTGAAAACTACACATTTTAAGGTCAAAAGCCATGTCTTTGGAGTCAGGATACAGCATACAGCATTGAAATCTTAATCCTCAAAAATTCAATTTTTCATCTATAAAAGTGAAAACAACAAAACTCACTTACCTTATTAACTTGGTGCATGTCATAGTGAATACTTAATAAATCTCAAGCTGGATTTTTTCTTCTATTTTCATCCTTCAAGAACTTTGAGGAACTTATATAGCTTTTATTATTGCTGCCTTGGAGAAACACCATTCCTAAAAAAGCATATCTTTACATTTCAAAGGGAAAAGTTCTAATTTTTTTTTTAAGTGAGATTTGAGATAGCTCCGAACCATTCATACAGACTGATTATATTATGAAAGGTTAGCATATATTTGAATAATATCTGGTATATTTTTATGTAAAGTTCACAATAATTGTTGATTTAACAGGCTCACTTAAAGATAGTCATAAATTGTGATTGCGTAAAATTTTCTAAAATTTAAAACATCTTCAACATTTAATAGCACTAGGGAAATTAACTAAAGACTAAAGATTCTTAAAATATAATACCATATATTTTATCCCTTATAAGACATAATGGCAGTAACAACTAGTTATAAATATTTCATTATATTTAATAGTCTTTAACAAAACATTAGTTTGAGTATTTTCCTTTTTTATTTCTTAATGAATTTGATTTTATATAGTTTTCCCTCTAGAAGATTTCAATACTATAATGTTTAATTCAGAAGAATATGTAAAATCTCTTAGCTCTGCAGAATATATGAATGGACTTTGTCAGCAATGATCACCACATATTTAGATAAATTTATCTTGGCTAAAATTTGTTCTTGAGCTTTATCTTTAATGTTTTCTTTGTTGATATAGTTTGGGTACTTTATTTTGATAGCTAGTATCATCTTTTTCATTCTTAGAACATTGACTAGCATAGTATTTGAAATAATACAAGTGTTCAATAAATACTTATTGAAGAATAAATAAGCAAATGATAAAATGATTAGATGAATGAATAAATCTTCTTTGGAGCCAACAACAATCACAAAAAAATAGTTCCATTATCTGTCAACATAAAGTTTAAACTACTGGATAAAATCGAACACTCTTTTGTTTTGTTTTGTTCTTAACCAGTGTGAAATATCTGCATGTTCAGATTCTTTCTCCCTATATCTGTCCATACAACTAAGAAAGATAAATGGAAACAGTACTTTATCTTTTTGCCTCTGTCCTATTTCTGACCACAAAAACTGTCACTGTGATCTATTAACATTGTGGATTTCTTTCTTCAGTTCAAGTGACAAGACTGCTATTTTTGAAATAAGTTCTTTTTGTTACAGGCACCATGAATGATTAAAGGTTTCAGCACTGGAAATTACTAAACCTTTGTCTAAGAATATAGGTGATCTTAAAGTTGACTTATTATGATAAGAAAGAAAAGTAGAAATTTCACCTCCTCTGTCTACTCAAAATGTACTGGGTATGATGTGATGGGTCATAATGAAAGACAGGGGTTATTCTTTTTCTATTTTCAGTGGAAATTTCTTTTATGGAACAGAGAAGTTCATTATCCAAAGTCTAACTCTTAAGAGAAGAGGATGAATTTAGTGAAGGAGTATAATTCCTTCAGTCTTGGCATATATGAAATTTCCAAATACATCTGTTTTTCTTTTGCTTTATGTTTCACAGCTGAGGTTAAAACAAACAAAAAAAATCACCGTCTTACTAACACATTATTTCTGCTCTTAATAAACCAAATTGTGCTTTGTTTTGATCATCTCGGGGGGACATTTAGAGGCCCTAGAATTCCCCAAGATCTATACAAAATAATCCAAAAAAAGAACAGCATCTTATCACATAATGTGGTGAACAAAATAATTTTAGGTTTAACTTCTCAATGGGGAAACTCAATATTTTAAAATAGCAAATTTAAAATTTCCTTACTGGGGCACCTGGGTGGCTCAGGTGATTAAATATCTGCCTTTGGCTCAGGTCATGATCCCAGCATCCTGGGATCAAGGCCTGAGTCTTCAGGCTCCATGCTCCGTGGGGAACCTGATACTCCCTCTCCCTCTGCTGCTCCCCCTGCTTGTGCTTTCTCTTGCTCTCTGTCAATTAAATAAACAAAATCTCTAAAAATAAATAAAATAAAATTTCCTCACTGTACTGAAAATATTATTACTTTTACTCAAACTCAAGAACAATGTCAAATTGTAATGCTGGTACTAGATGTGCAAAGGGCATATAATCTGATTTTGTTATAGTAGATAACTTAATAATCCAACATTTTATGGGTATAGTTAGGTAGACTCATACCTTTGTACAAAATACCTTTCTGAACATGAGCTAAACTTCAAAATGAGAAATTTGAACAACAGGTTTGCTTTTTTTAAATATAAGTCTATGAGTCCCAAATTGCTAAAATGTGATAAACCATATAAAATGTATAAAGTTCATTAAAATATTTTTTAAAAATAGAATTACTTTCCTAATAAAATATTGTCCAGAAGCTTGATATGTAAGACAGATAAAGCTGGGCTACTAAAGTTGGGCTACTGTGGTTGAAGTAGGAGGTGAGAGGGTTGGGGCACCTGGGTGGCTCAGATGGTTAGGCATTTGCTTTCTTTTTTTATTTTTTTTATTTTTTACTTATTTATTTGTCAGAGAGAGAGAGAGAGTAGTAGTAGTGTAACCAAGATAATCAGTGTGTCTGTGTTTGTGGATTCAGGCACAGCAGTCAGTTTATCCTGAATATCATTCTTTCTAAAGGGATCAAGGTCTCAAATGACCTATAAAATCAAACAGGTATGTATATGAGCTGCTCAGTTTAACCAGACTGTCAGCATATCAATAGAATGCATTTCTCTGCAAGAAACAGATACTTTGCTTAAATAATAAGAACTGGCTTAAATAATAAGAATAATTACTTCACATAAATGTATACATAAAAAGTCAAGACAAATATCAAGATCAGTGGATCCATTGAAAAATATTCTAGAA